>CM052653.1:7675440-7695109 GCA_028533165.1 Leontopithecus rosalia
CCCGTCTCTACTAAAGATAAAAAAATTAGCTGGGCCCGGTGGCGCGTGCCTGTAATCCCAGCTACTCGGGAGGCTGAGGCGGGAGAATTGCCTGAACCCAGGAGGCGGAGGTTGTGGTGAGCCGAGATCGCGCCATTGCACTCCAGCCTGGGTAACAAGAGCGAAACTCCGTCTCAAAAAAAAAAAAAAAAAAAAAAAAGAAAAGACCAGGGCTGCACAGACAAAATGGCAGTCACTTAGTCAGGGTTTTCCACTTTAAGATATTGACAACAGGGAGGAGCCAACCGGCTGCTCTACCCTCCATGCAGTTTTTGTGTTGACCAGCAATCTACATGCAAGCTTCTTGGGAATGGGTATGAGATCTCATGGACTTCTGAGTAAGTTAAGCTCTGTTCTAAATAATAATATCCCTTGGTAGGATAAATTTCAAATTAAAAAAAATCACAATCCCCAAATTACAATTAGAAATGTTAGAATACGCTGGGCCTGGTAGTGCATGCCTATAACCCCAGCACTTTGGGAGGCTGGGGCAGGTGATCACTTGAGGTCAGGAGTTCAAGACCAGCCTGGCCAACGTGGCAAAACTCCATCTCTACTAAAAATACAAAAATTAGCCAGACATGGTGGTGGGCACCTGGAATCCCAGCTACTTGGGAGGCCGAGGCAAGAGAATTGCTTGAAACCAGGAGGCAGTGGTTGCAGTGAGCCAAGATCATGCCACTGCACAATCCAGCCTGGGTGACAGAGCAAGACTTCAGCTCAAAAATAAATAAATAAATAAATAAATATTAGAATAAACCTAGAATATTGGAAAATACTGTTTTTGTCATAGAACTATTTCCTCTTTTCCCCCTAAACAGAAAGTGAAGGAACACCATTTCCAAACCCACTGTTCCTATGACTCATGAGGTGTGAGTAGCTCTGCAGCATATCTAACCACTACTGCATTCTCGTGCAGCAGAACCAGACAGTGTGCAGCCATGGAATCTGATTTTGATTCAATAAATAAATAAATATTGTATGCCATGACATATGGGTCTTTGCTTCAGTATCAAGTTGACATTTTGTCTTTATAAAAGCCAAAGTGGGAACAGCAATTTGTCTAACTTTCTAATTTGTTCTGCAAATATGAACATCCAGGCACATTGCCTTTGAGGGACTGGTCCCTAAATCAGGAGGACCTGCCCAGGGACACAGATTCCTGCAGAGATGCGGCTCCAGGACTGGCCCCTCTGCGTAGCATGTGATATCCTATGCACTCCAGCTTTTTGTCTCCAAGCCTCTTCTTTTCAATAAGGAAATATTTCCATCCCAAAGTGCACACCGGACCTCAGTCTCTTATGAGGCTTCCCCACAGCTGAAGTTTCCTTAGAGATTCTTGCATATCTCCCTTCATTTTGTTGGAGTCTGCATGGATAAATGGCTTCTCTAAAAACCAGGGTAACTCCAGCACATGGAGTTCTCCTTGTTCTCCTGGAAGTGTGGGATGTTGGGATTCACTTGGGGTGGCTGACAAAATTTCAGGGAAATATTAGGGAATATTTCCCTAGAAATATTCCCTAGACCCTAGACCTCGGAAGTGCCTTACTTGATCACACCCTGGTGGGTGGAGTAGGCCACACTCTCTCCCTTACACAGTCTCTCCCTCCCTGAACTTTTTATTTTCTTTACTTTTTTTTCATTTTGAGACAGAGTCTCGTTCTGTCACCCAGGCTGGAGTGCAGTGGCATGATCTTGGCTCACTGCAACCTCCACTTCCTGAGTTCAAGCAATTCTTGTGCCTCAGCCTCCTGAGTAGCTGGGATTAAGGCAGGCACCACCATGCCCGCCTGATTTTTTTTTTTTTAATTTATAGTAGTGACAGGGTTTTGCCATGTCGACCAGGATGGTTTTGAACTCCTGGCCTCAGGTGATTGGCCTCCCAAAGTGCTGGGATTACAGGCATGAGCCACCATGCCCAGCCTTCTTTACTTCTTTTCCTCTCTCTTCCTTCAAGTCGCCATCTCCTTGTGTCCAACATGATCCCCACCCCATTAAGGTTAAGGTTGTCAACCATTCTCTGTTTCATCCATTTCCTCAGTTAAGGGTGTATGTATTGGAGGCAAGAGGAAATGACCTTTATAGTTTGGTCAGGAAGCAGGGTACTGGGGGAGTATCTAAAAGACAATGACAATCAGCTCTTGGATTCTTGCTAGTGACTCTCCTTTGCCTTATTATGCTATAAGAGTATTTTTCTCCTTGCAAATCTTGACTTCTATTACAGAAGCCCAGCACCCACCTCACACCCATTACCTTAACCTTAAAAGTTACCAGCTTTTAAGGTTAAGGTAAACTCATTCTCTCATGCAAGCAAGAATTAAAGTAAGTTACAATCTGCAGATTTGTGAATTTGAGCATCAGTGGCTAATGATAATTTACAATGGGGATTAGAGACAAGCAGCCTTACATCAGCATTCTTATGTCAGCAATATTACTCCCTGTGATTTTAAAGCAGGGATCAGCAAAATATGGCCTGCAGGCCAAATTCAAACAGCCATTTATTGTACAGCTTCCTGTACAAAGGAGAGCTAAGGGGAGGCTGAGGTGGGATCACTGGAGCCCAAGAGTTCGAGGCTGCAATGAGTTGTGATCACACCACTGCACTCCAGCCTGAGTGTGTGTGTGTGTGTGTGTGTGTGTGTGTGTATATGTATATATATATATATAGTGGAAAATGCCTGTGGTGGCTTCAGAAAGCATATTCAAATCTGAGTATAATCTGAGGAAGTAGACTCTCTCATAGGAATGTGAAAACTTTCCCCAGAAGCCCAGAAGACATCCCCCTTATATCTTATTGATCAAAATAGGGTCACATCCTCATTCTCAGCAAGGGGGAGGCATCACCTTTAAACACATCTGGTTTACCCTTGGGCTGGAGGATGAGACTGGCTTCCCCAGAGACCTGTGGCTGAGTGTGAAAGGAGTACCTACAGTAGCTCCTCTCCAAAGCTCCCCTCCCCACCGCAGTCTGCCACACCATGACTCCTGGTAATCCCTGGACTGAGTCTGGGCTGTTCCTGTGTAACTAATAAAATGTGGGGGAAGCATCTCTGCACAAGGTTCAAGGCTGTGTTATAAGAAGCCTTGCAGCTCCTTCTCAGTTTCTTGGAATTGTTGCTCTGTGGGAAACCAGCCAGCATCTACAGAGCCTGACTTTAGGGAGACTACCATGCTGTGAGGAAGCCCAAGTTAGTCATGTGGAGAGGCTTCGTGGAGAGCCAGAGAGAGAGAGAGAGAGAGAGAGAGAGAGAGAGAGGGAGGGAGGGAGGGAGGGAGGGAGGGGGAGAGAGAGAGAGAGAGAGAGAGAGAGAGAGAGAGAGAGAGAGAGACACCAAGATGGAGCCAGTTTCCACTGTTCTGGACTTTTGAATGAAGAGGCTGTTTGGGATGGCCTCCAGCTCAGCTCAGTGAGGCTTCTGATATGACCCCAGCCCCAGCTGCCATCTGACTGCAACTGCATGAGAAACCCCAAACAAGAACCACCCTGCTGAGCCCAGTCAGCCACAGAATTGTGAGAGAAGATAATTAATCGTTGTTTTCCATTTTGGGATGGTTTGTGATGCAACAGTAGATAACCAGAATATCTGAAGGAAACTGGGTCTCTCTCAGGAAGGAAGAAGCAGGGAATGGGTGCTGGGTAGGCTGCCAATGGTGTCCCCTTCACTCTGCTGGGAGTGTGCACAGAACACCACGTTATCCTCAGAAGACATCTGATGAGCATAGAGTCAAAGCAAGGTGAAGGTCTGTAGGTGGGATCACTTTACGTTGTCAGCATGGGATTCATTTTTCCAACCATACCAAGGAAACTACTTATTTTCAGAAGAGACCACTGGGATAAAAACTGTGTATCTTTGAAATTGCTAAAGAAAAAGTCTGTACCTTCTATAATAATATTTGGTAACACCAGTAATGGAACTAGCATGTATTCAATGTGTACAGTGTGTGAGGGTCAAGGCTGTACATGTGTTCTCCTCTCAGTTTTCACAACAGCATAGTCCTGTTGGTGCTATTGCTGGCTCTACTTCACAAAGACAATGTAGCGTGGATTCTGGGTTCAAATTCTGATGCTAGCACTTACCACCTCTGATATCTCAGGCAAGTTGCATAAACTGCCCCAGGATTAGATGGATTAATACTGACAACACTATCTTGTACACAGTAAGCGCTTTATAGGCATGGCCATTATTATTTCAGAGGAAGAAAGTGAAGCTCAGGGAGGCAGGTAACTTGTCCAAGGGTACATGATGGGTAAGAGGTGGGCAGATTCCAACCCAGCCTGTGGACTCTGTAGCCTGCAAGCTTACCAATCGGTGTGTTCCTTCTCCTGCTTCATAAAAAAGAGCCTGTTTGTTGACCTTGAACTTGTATCTCTCAGATCTCCTATTGGGGAAATACAATCACCTGACAGCCCTTGATGCTGTGCTCTGAATCCACCACCATGTTCAAGCTGTGACCACATTTCTTACTACTGCTCCCAACCAATGACGAAAAACAGCAAGGCTGCTAAGGCAGAATGACTCCTGTGACATGTGGGATTCCTGTGAAGAACTTTGCCTCAAGGATGCTGCTGTGGACTAAATGTTTGTGCCCCCACCCCAGATTCATATCTTGAAGCCATAATCCCCAGTGTGATGGTATTTGGAAGTGGCGCCTTTGGGAGGTGCTTACGTCACGAGGGAAGAGCTGTCACAAATGGGATCAGCACCCATTAATAAGGTGAGAACCTTATAAAAGAGGCCCCAGAGAGCCGTCTTGCTCCTTCTACCACGTGAGGACGCAGCGAGAAATCTACTTTCTACAAACCAAGAAGAGGGTTCTCACCAGATACTGAATCTGCCAGCACCTTGACCTTGGACTTCCCACTGCTCCAGAACAGTGAGAAATACATTTCTATTGTTTATAAGCCACCCAGTGTATGGTATCTTATCATAGTAGCCTGAACTGACTTAGATGCCCATCAGCCCTGCCCAAATTTTGTTAGAATTGCAGGCTGAGAGTCTTCCTACCTCACCTTCCTTCCCACTCTCTTTCACCAGGGTCAGACCTGCATCATGACCTGACAGCTCTCCCAGCCTCCTCCTGTAACCCCCTCCTCCCGTCCTCCTGCACAGGTACCTCCTTCAATAAATCTCTCATGTCTAACCCTGCCCTAGAACGTACTTCTTTGAGAACCAAAGAGGTTTTGATGAAACCCAACTAATAGAAGAAAGTGGGAATGGAAGGAGCTTCCACCAACACTGCTTTGACATTGAGGGTCCTGACCCTTCCTGAATCCACTTCTTTTTCTCTCTAATCATGTCACGTGCCTGGGTGGCTGTGTTTCTATCCCATGACTGAAGTTTTCTGGCCAAGAGCTCTTGGGACCAGCCATGGACACCTAACTGGGCCAAAATCCTCTCTTAGGGGCCTGAGAGTGAGGAGCCAGGCCTCCAGGGCTAGAGCAGTAAAGGGTTGAGTCAGCACCATGGCAAGACAAAGCCAGGAAGAACCAGGAGGTGGCAGAGGACGCTGCGCAGAGCAAGAAGCAGGGGAGAAGGAAGCATCCAGAGAGGACCAGGGCACAGAGAAGAGCCACTTTCTGCCTGTCAACCTTGTTTCCAGCTCTGTGTTGCTGAGGCCTGGCTAAACTCTTTATCAGCTCTCCCCCCGCCTTTTTTTTTAGACAGAGACTCGCTGCATCTCCCAGGCTGGAGGGCAGTGGCACAGTCTTGGCTCACTTCGACCTCCACCTTCCAGGTTCAAATGATTCTCCTGCCTCAGCCTCCCAAGTAACTGGGATTACAGGTGTGTGCCACCGCACCTGGCTAATTTTTGTAGTTTTAGTAGAGACAGGTTTTACCATGTTGGCCAGACTGGTCTCAACCTCCTGGCCTCAAGTGATCCACCCACCTCAGCCTCTCAAAATGCTGGGATTACAGCGTGAGCCACTGTGCCCAGCCAAGTTCTTAGGGTTAGGTTACTCTGTCTCCATTTGTAGCTAGTTTCTCCTCCCCATAAGCAGAAAGCCTTGACTGAAATGGAAATTTAAAATTTTGGAGCAGGAAGTCCCCTTTGACATAATTTTATGTCAAAAACCAAAAGCAGGACATTCTTACCCTCTCCTACTGCCTTTACCAAGATCTGAGGATGTGAACTCCTGTGTCCGGGAAAGAGGCCCAAGAGCTGCTCACTGCGTCCTAGGTGGGAGGAGGAGAAGGGCCCCCAGCAGAAGGAGGGTGGCCTCGCAGAGCCCTTCTCAGGCCCTGCTGGATGCCAGTGTGGGAGATCCGCCCACCTTCTCTGCTGCCTCCAGGGGTGGCCTCTCATGCCACTGCTCCAGGCCTGGATGGAATCTTCTCCCTTCCTCCCAACAATCTTGCCTCTCCCTGGGCCATGATTTCACAGCTTCTCCAAGGTTGATGGGGGGGAATTTGCTTTACCTTTGGGTAACTAAAAAGCACATTTTCTGTTAAGTTTCCCAGAGTCAATAAAGTCAGCTCCAAAAGGCCACCTCCAGAAATGGAAAGCTACCAGCAACCCTCTAAGCAGCTTTGCTGCTAAAAATTAAAAAGGAAAAACTTAAATCCCATTTGGGGTGAGCATTTGTTTTACTGGTAGGAGTTACTTTTTTTTTTTTTGAGACAGAGTTTCACTCTTGTTACCCAGCCTGGAGTGCAATGGCGCGATCTCAGCTCACCGCAACCTCCGCCTCCTGGGTTCAGGCAATTCTCCTGCCTCAGCCTCCCGAGTAGCTGGGATTACAGGCACGTGCCACCATGCTCAACTAATTTTTTGTATCTTTAGTAGAGATGGGGTTTCACCATGTTGACCAGGATGGTCTCGATATCTTGACCTAGTGATCCACCTGCCTCGGCCTCCCAAAGTGCTGGGATTACAGGCTTGAGCCACCGTGCCCAGCCAGGAGTTACTTTTTAAAAAGTTCTTATTTATCTATCTATTTTTGAGACAGAGTCTCACTCTGTCACCCAGCCTGGAGTGCAGTGGTGAGATCTCAGTTCACTGCAACCTCCACCTCCTGGGTTCAGGCAATCCTCATGCCTCAGCTTCCTAAGAAGCTGGGATTACAGGCATGCACCACCACTCCTGGCTAATTTTTTTTTTTTTTGTATTTTTAGTAGAGATGGGGTTTCACCATGTTGATCAGGCTGGTCTCAAACTCCTGATCTCAGGTGATCCGCCCACTTGAGCCTCCCAAACTGCTGGGACTACAGGCGTGAGCTACCACATCCAGCCAGTGTGTTGTTTTGCTTTTTTTTTTTTTAATGAGAAGATGCCGATCATCAACCTGCACTCCATAGCGTGGAAACCGAGGGGTGGGCTCACTCTCTGCCGGCTTCGTGGCACTTGGTTCGGCTCTCGCCGGAGGAGCGCGGTGGCAGCGCGGGAGGGAGCCTCGGACGGCGTCTGGAACTCTATTTTAAGAACCTCTCAAAACGAAAGAAACAAATCATGGAGAAGAATGGAAATAACCGAAAGCTGCGGGTTTGTGTGGCTACTTGTAACCGTACAGATTATTCTAAACTTGCCCCAATCATGTTTGGCATTAAAACTGAACCTGAGTTCTTTGAACTTGATGTTGTGGTACTTGGCTCTCACCTGATAGATGACTATGGAAATACATATCGAATGACTGAACAAGATGACTTTGACATTAACACCAGGCTCCACACAATTGTGAGGGGAGAAGATGAGGCAGCTATGGTGGAGTCAGTAGGCCTGGCCCTAGTGAAGCTGCCAGATGTCCTTAATCGCCTAAAGCCTGATATCGTGATTGTTCGTGGAGACAGGTTTGATGCCCTGGCTCTGACTACATCTGCTGCCTTGATGAACATCCGAATCCTTCACATTGAAGGTGGGGAAGTCAGTGGGACCATTGATGACTCTATCAGACATGCCATAACAGAACTGGCTCATTATCATGTGTGCTGCACCCGAAGTGCAGAGCAGCACCTGATATCCATCTGTGAGGACCATGATCGCATCCTTTTGGCAGGCTGCCCTTCCTATGACAAACTCCTCTTAGCCAAGAACAAAGACTACATGAGCATCATTCGGATGTGGCAACAGAGTGAGACTCCATCTCAAAAAATAAAAAAAGAAAAAGGAAAGAAAAAAGAAAGAAATCATAGACAGCATGAACAAGTGGAAACATATCCCATGCTCAAGGATGGATAGAATCAATATTGCAAGAATGACCATCCTGCCAAAAGCAATCAACAGATTCAATGCAATCTCCATCAAAATGCTACCATTATTCTTCACAGAATTAGCAAAAACAATTCTAAAATTATTATGAAACCAAAAAAGAGCTCACATAGCCAAAGCAAGACTAAGCACAAAGAACAAATCTGGAGGCCTCACACTAACTGATTTCAAACTATACTATAAGGCCATAGTCAACAAAACAGCATGGTACTGGTACAAAAATAGGCATATAGACCAATGGAACAGAATAGAGAACCCAGAAATAAACCCAAATGCTTACAGCCAACTGATCTTCGACAAAGCAAACAAAAACATAAAGTGGGGAAAGGACACCTTTTTCAACAAATAGTACTGGGATAACTGGCTAGTACATGTAGGAGAATGAAACTGAATCCTCATCTCTTACCTTATACAAAAATCAACTCAAGATGGATTAAAGACTTAAACCTATGACTTGAAACTATAAAAATTAGAGAAGATAACATTGGAAAAACCCTTCAAGACATTGGCTTAGGTAAGGATTTCATGACCAAGGACCTAAAAGCAAATGCAATAAAAACAAAGATAAATAGCTGGGACCTAATTAAACTAAAGAGTTTTTGCAGAGCAAAAGGAACAGCAGAGTAAACAGACAACCACAGAGTTGGGGAAAATCTTCACAATCTATACATTGTGAAGAAAAAAAAATCCCATCAAATAGTGGGCTAAGGACATGAATAGACAATTCCCAAAAGAAGCTATACAAATGGCCAACAAACATATGAAAAAATGATCAACATTACTAATGATCAGGGAAATGCAAATCAAAACCATCATGGGATACCACCTCACTCCTGCAAGAACGGCCATAATCAAAAAATCAAAAAACAGTAGATGCTGGTGGGGATGCGGTGACCAGGGCACACTTTTACACTGCTGTGGGAGTGTAAACTAGTACAGTCACTATGGAAACAGTGTGGAGACTCCTTAAAGAACTAACAGTAGAACTACCATTTGATCCAGCAATCCACTACTCTGTACCCAGAGGAAAATAAGTCATTATTTGAAAAAGATACTTGGACATGCATGTTTATAGCAGCACAATTCACAGTTGCAAAGTCACGAAACCAGCCCTAATGCCCATCAATCAACGAGTGGATAAAGAAACTGTGGTATGTATATGATGGATTCTACGCAGCCATAAAAAGGAATGAAATAACAGCATTCGCAGTGACCTGTATGAGATCGGAGACTATGATTCTAAGTGAAGTAACCCAGGAATGGAAAAACCAAGCAGTCTGTTCTCGCTTCCGTGAGAGCTAAGCTATGAGGACACAAAGGCATAAGAATGATGCAGTGGACTTCGGGGACTCGAGGGGAAGCGTGGGAGGGAGGGGAATGGGGCAAGGGATAGAAGACTAATATGGTGCAGTGTACACTGCTTGGGTGAGGGGTGCACCAAAATCTCACAAAAACAACCAAAGAACTTCCTCGTGTAACCAAATACCACCTGCACCCCATAACTTATGGAAAAATAAATAAATGATTTTAATTATTAAAAAAACAAAAAACAAAACAACAAAAAAAATAAAATGAGAATATGCCTTACCTGAGAAATATTCACAAATGCATGTTTTATTCCAGTCGAGATAGAAAAAAGCATTGTACTTTGTGTTGATTTTTAGTGAGTGAAGTTCAAGGAGAAAAAGTAACAAAGAATTCAGAGAATTTTGAAAAGAATTGTTTTGAATGTTGAGTTTTTGAATTTGGAAAACAAGGTCACTTTTTCCATGGCTCTTGTGTTAACAGCTAAAGAATCCAGCAAAGAGTAAATGATGGGCCTGTATCCTGAGGCAAGGGGAGGTTTTTGGAACATGAAAACATGAGTTTTAGAAACGTGATTCAACTGTGAAAACACAAGAAATCAGCAATTCCAATTGTGAAACGAAACGCCAGTATTCTGTTTGTTGGGCCACAGAGTGTGTGTGACAAGAGCTGTCCTGTGATGAGAAGTTAGATCAGGCTGGGTTCAGTGGCTCATGCCTAGAATCCCAGCACTCCGGGAGGCCGAGGTGGGTGGATTACATGAGCTCAGGAGTTCAAGACCAGCCTGACCAACATGGTGAAACCCCGTCTCTACTAAAAATACAAAATTAGCTGGGAGTGGTGGCGCATGTCTGCAATCCTAGCTACCCAGGAGGCTGAGGCAAGATAATTGCTTGAACCCAGAAGGCAGAGGATGCAGTGGGCCTAGATGGCGCCATTGCACTCCAGCCTGGGCAACAAGAGGAAAAAGAGCAAAACCGCTTCTCAAAAAAAAAAAGGTAAACCAAAGAAAAGCTTTGAGAGAATCTATTGCTAGCTCACCTAAGGAACCTCTCCCTCTCCCTCGTCCTGCATGAAATCCCCATGGGCTGGGTTCAAAGGCTTTTTCCCCCTGTGTTTCAGATTTTTTGGTAGGATAAAGTCCTAGCAGGGACTCTAAGGAAGGTCAACGATTATGACGATATCAAAGCCTCTGAAGCCTCCAGCCATGGAGCTTTCTGCAGGGGTTTACCACTGCACACTTCCACCCACGCTGCAGAACGCGCAGCTTAACCACAGCTTTACCAGTTTTGATAGTGCAACGACGAGAAATTCTTGCTGGTTTGATAGATTGTGATAGCATCTGACTGTTGTTTTAATTTGCATTTTATGGGTTAAAATTACAGATTTTCCCACGTATTTGTTATTTGCTGTTTTTTCTCTTTGGGTAATGTCTGTCTAAATACTTTGCCCATCTTGTCTAGGCAGGGAACAAAAAATTACCTGTGAATGGTTTGGGGAGAAAGCTAGCAGGAGATAATATTTTTGGTGTGAGTTTTCAGAATTGGTCTAAGAGGCATTCTTTGTAAGACAGACAGGAGGTGGGTGTTGCTAAGTTCACTCACTAAGTTCACTAACTTTTGAGTGTTAGGAAGCCTCTTTTAAGGCAGTTATAAAAAGAGATCGAGACCATCCTGGCCAACATGGGAAAACCCCGTTTCTAATAAACATACAAAAAGTTAGCTGGGTGTGGTGGCACATGCCTATAGTCCCAGCTACTTGGAAGGCTGAGGCAGGGGAATCACTTGAACTTGGGAGGCAGAGGTTACAGAGAGCCTAGAGTGTGTCACTGCACTACAGCCTGGTGACAGAGCAAGACTCATCTCAAAAAAAATTCCCTCCTTAGTGCTGATGAAACGTGATATCCGAGTATTTCCATATTTGGCATTTCCATATCTTTGGATGAAAAGTTCTGCTAATTAAGGTATTATCATGGGGGTGGGTGGTCGCAACTTGCCCAAGCTGAGACTTCTGTGGGAGAGTAAAGACAGAATTATTTTAGAAGGTCAAGGAAAAGCTTAGTAAGTCCTCAAGTAGAGCAACTGTGCAGGGCAGGACAGCTTCTGAACAGCCATCCCGAGCACAGTGTAATGACATTGGTGCATTCATGGATCTAAAAATTATATTATCCCTGGAGGAGGCGGTGCGCCTCCTGCAGGCCCCAAGTCATGCTTAATGGCTTGGCTAGCGCACTTTTATGTCATCAGTTTCTCTGGGCTCTTGACCTACTCACTTTGAGTCAGGACTCCTTTGAGGCTTAATTCAACAAGTATTTACGGGGTGCTTACGATATCCCAGGTGTGATTCTGGGTGATAAGCCTGTGTTACTATCTTTGCCCTCAGTGAGCTTTCATTCTAAGGGGGAAGAGACAGATGATATTAAAAAAAACATACTAAAGAAATAAATTGTCTATGTTAGAAGGTGATGAATTCTATAGAAAAAAGAAACAGAGCCCTTGGTGGTGATGGGGAGTGGGTAGGGGTGCAGTTTCTGCATCAACAGGGTGGCCAGGATGGGTCCATTGAGAAGGTAGGATTTTAAGGCCAGGTGCAGTGGCTCAAGCCTGTAAACCCAGCACTTTGGGAGTTCGAGGCAGGCAGATCACTTGAGGTCAGGAGTTTGAGACCAGCCTGGCCAACATGGTGAAGCCTCATCTCTACTAAAAATGTAAAACGTAGCCAAGTGTGGTGGTGTGCACCTGCAGTCCCGGCTACTCAGGAGGCTGAGGCACGAGAATCGCTTGAACCAGGGAGGTGGAGGTTGCAGTGAGCTGAGATCACGCCACTGCACTCCAACCAACCTGGGCTACAGAGTGAGACTCTTGTCAAAAAAAAAAAAAAAAAAAAAAAAAAAAAGAACAGAAAAGAAGAAGATGAGATTTTAGCAAACTCTGAGGAGGTGAGGGAGTTGGCTATGAGGTGATCTTGGGGAGAGCATCCCAGGTAGAGGGATCAGCTGGAGCAACAGCTCCTCTGTGGCAGGTGCAGCTGGGCCCTCGCAGCTCCTCTGCAGCAGTGCTGTCTCCCTCTCTCTGTTGTTGTGGGGAGGGTGTTGTCTGCTAAAGCCTCACACCTGTCCCCCTCTCCTGAGGATAGCCCTTGGCTGACCCAACCTGCCTCCCGTCCTGGACATGCCTGGGAGGGGACCAATGCCTGACCGATGGAGGCAGGGACAAGTGTCCAATCCCCTTTGCCCTGAAAGGGACCGTCTCTGGGAAGTGATGTATTTTCCAGAGGGATCAGACTGAGGCTAGACTTCTCCCAAAAGAATCTTTGCACAAGAACCCCGGGCTCAAGCTCTGCTTCCAGAGAACCCAGTCTAAGCCCGTCCTAAGGCCAGAGCCTGCCTGACATGTCCGCAAAACGGCAGGGAAGCCATCACGGCTAGAACGTGTCTCCCCAGGCAGCCTGCACATACGTACAGTCTTGTGTACAACTCTGCCTGCGCACTGTGGAGCGGGTTCAGCAGTGCGGCAACTCCTGGGCGCCCATCTATGGCTGGTAACCACACATGGTAACTCCCTGATGAAGCATCCATTTCTCCACAAAAGAGAAAAGGGTTGGAAGGGCATCTTCTCAGATAGAACTTTCCATCTTTAGTTAAGGAAAGTGGCCTATTTCCCTCTTTCCAAAGCTGCTTTCCTGGAAAATAACTGGATTCACTTGCTATGGATTGAATTGTGTGTTCCCACCAAATTCATAATTTGCAGCCCCAGCCCCCACAATGATGGTATTTGGAGACTGGGCTCCGAGGAGGTAACTGAGGTTAAATGAAGTCATAAGGGTGGGTGGCTTCATAAGAAGAGGAAGAAAGATGGCTGTGTCGGGGGCTCACCCTGTAATCTCAGCACTTTGGGAGGCCAAGGCGGGTGCATCACCTGAGGTCAGGAGTTTGTGCCAGCCTGGCCAACATGGTGAAACCCCATCCCTACTGAAAATACAAAAATTAGCCAGACGTGGTGGTGCATGCCTGTAATCTCAACTACTCGGGAGGCTGAGAAAGGAGAATTGCTTGAACTCAGAAGGTGGAGGTTGCAGTGAATTGAGATTGAGCCACTGTACTCCAGTCTGCATGACGGGAGTGAGACTCCATCTCAAAAAAAAAGAGGAAGAAAGGGAAAGAAAGAAATTTCTCTACTGCTGTCTCTGCCATGTGAGGTTACAGTGAGAAGAGGGGCATCTCTCGGCCCAGAACGGAGGCCTTATCAGAAACTGAACTTGCTGGTATCTTGATCTTGGACTTCCGGCTTCCAGAAATGTGAGAAAGAAATTTCTGTTGTTGAAGCCACCCACTCGGTGGCATTTTGCTATGGCAGGCTGAACAGACTTAGACATTATCAAAGCACAAAAATCGGTTTCGAAAATTCTAGTGAGGTTTGCAAAGATGACTTTTCCAATCCCGCTGGGAAACAGTCCTTGCAAGGCCACCACTGAGCTTCAGGGAGGCCAGCGACAGAGGGTGTGAGAACCAGGCCCCAAATTACTTTTCTACTTTCATACCTAACCATAGGATGGAAGCATTGCCTGAAGGAGACGGAGGGAGGCTTCTCAGAATTTTAATCACTGCCTGTGTAGCTGCTGTTTTGTGAACCCCAAGATAATCTCCTCTTGTGTAGAAAATTAACACTAAGAGGTAATTTTTGTTTAGTTTTGTTTTTTAAATGTAAAATGCTTAATCCATCTCTGCATATCCGCGCAATACAACCAAACTCTTGACAAGGAGTTGAAAAGAACAAGCTTAGAGACTGGAGACACAACTTGGGGACTTGGTTCTTTATCTTTCTTTCTCCCTCCCTCCCTCCCTCTCTCTCTCTCTCTCTCTCTCTCTCTCTCTCTCTCTCTCTCTCTTTTCCCCTTCCCTTTCCCCTTCCCCTTCTCTCTGTCTCCTGGCAGTTACACATCTCAACTCACTGCGACCTCTGCCTCCTCGGTTCAAGTGATTCTCCTGCCTTAGCCTCCCGACTGGCTGGGACTAGAGGTACACACTACCACACCTGGCTAATTTTTGTATTTTTAGTGGAGACAGGGTCTCACCATGTTGGCCAGGCTGGTTTCTAACTCCTGACCTTAGGTGATCCACCTGCCTCAGCCTCCCAAAGTGCTGGCATGACAGGCTTGAGCCACCACGCCTGGCCTTTACCTTTCTCATATGACCTTTGCCAATGCCCTGACCTCCCTGAACCTTAGATTCTTCCTCTATAAAATACACGTAGGCCCCACCCTACAGAGCAGTGAGGCTCAAGCAGAGAGCCCATGAGACAGTGCATTTTATCTTAGCCCAAAGATATCCATCCCTTCAACCAGTACTAGCAATTCCTGAGATAGGCAACTTGCTGGATTTGAGTGATTTACCTTTTTCCTGCGTAGACTGTCATGTGGCCTTAGCCCAAGAGAAGTCCAGGAGCACAACAAAATTTCTTAATCTTGAGGGCACACCTGCGTCTGCTCACAGGTGAGAGAATGGACAGGTACAAATAAGGAAGAAAGAGCCCCTGTAGGGAGAATGAACTAGCCAATCCTCAGTTAGCTACATCAGCATCACCTGGGGTTGTTTAAAACGCATGTTCCTAGGTTTTGCCAACTCACCCCTCTCCTCCGTCCCCCAGCTACTGAATCAGATTCTTTATGAATGGTCCCAGGGCATGCACTTTTAAAATTTTTATTTATACAGACGGGGTCTCGCTATGTTGTCCAGGCTGATCTTGAACTTGTGAACTCAAACAATCCTCCCACTTCAGCTTCCCATGAACCACTGTGCCTGGCCAAAGACCTGCATTTTTAAAACAGGCTTCTCACATAATTCCTATGTACACCTTAGTTTCAGAAGCAAAGATCTGATAGCTGGATTCGATTTTGCAGTCGCTAACAGGTTGCTGTAGATTTTATACCCTCAGTTATCAGCACATATTTTGAATAGCCTGTTTGGAACAGCTTGCAGTTAAAATTGATTCTCTGTAAAAATCAGTATTTTTTCTTTGAGATGGAGTCTCGCTCTGTCACCCAGGCTGGAGGGCAGTGGCAGGGTTTCGACTCACTCCAGATTGCACCACTGTAATCTGTAACTTCCGCCTCCCAGGTTCAAGTGATTCTCCTGCTTCAGCCTCACGAGTAGTTGTGACTACAGGTGTGTGCAACCATGCCTGACTAATTTTTGTATTTTTAGTAGAGACGGGGTTTCACCATGTTGGTCAGGCTGGTCTCGATCTCCTGAACTCAAGTGATCCACCTGCCTCAGCCTCCCAAAGTGCTGGGATTACAGGCATGGGCCACCACCTCAATCTGTAATTTTATGCTAGTTATGGCCAAAAGAAAAAAGCAAGCTAATTATATGCCACCTAGGATTGGTACTTATATTATGTAAAATATTCCTCCAATCATATACTGTCACTCATGTTCAATTAACGTGCTTGAAGAGGAACAATTGGAGACTCTTTTTACATTTATTCACTGAAAATCAAGTGAGTTAAAAATTAGGACGTGCAGTGGTTGTTAGAATCTGGGCATAATCGAAACTATTGTATTATGAGGTCTGAGTTTTGTTTTGCTGTTTGGGGTCCGATGCCAAGATGCACAGCAAATTAAATGGCATCATGATGTATTTTGCAATGAACAGAGAGCAAAGGTTCCATTAAATTTAGCATTCTGACTTCATTAAAGATTTTTATTCCAGCACACAGAACATGCTGTGAAAAAGAATTCACAGCATGACATAAAACAACCTCTCTGTCATTTGGGAGTCTATATTTAGAGTCATTTCTAAGTGTTTCCGCACCACTGGGACTGTGGGAAAGATTCTCCTTTTCATTATGCAACATTATGAACCAGAACGAGAAATTGAAGACAGCTAGTTTTAATATTTTTTGTTAACACCATATTGTTGAATGGTACCATGCCAACGGCAAGAGAGAATGGGTAAAAAACCTGTTATCCATATGCTGCAGGATGAATAATAATTTCACAAGTGGAAACGAGGAAAGAGTGAGTCTGAAAAACACGAAATCTATGAAATACAGTATCTCAGGATGGCACTTAGTGACTGCAAGGAAACAGTGCTAAGATGGTACCAGACGGGCTGATCTGACAGGTGCCATCTCCATGGGTCTTTGAAGGTAGGACTCTCAGAGCCCAATTACCCAGAGAAGGGCTCACCCAAGAACCTTCTGGGTACAAACAGTGAAAGCCACTATGTTTTCACCCCGATTTTCATTTTTCATTTGCTACCTCCAATTTTCTCAATGACTCTGAAGTCTACATATTGCCCTTCTTGCAAATGACGATCAGAGAAGGTAAGTTGCTTCAACTAATTCATGGCAAAGTTGGGATCTGAACCCAGCTCTGGCTCTTAATCCTTCCCCACTTCATCTGTTACAGCACTTTACCTCCTTGGAGTATGAATCCACGTGTCTAATGCTTTCAGCGGTGTTTCTCCAAATATGATAGCCTAAACACCAACATGATAAGGACCTGGAGTGCCTGCTGAAATTCAGATTCCTGGGCATCACCCAGACCAACAGAATCCATCATTGTGGCGGAGCCCAGGATCTGCATTTCAACAAGTTCCCCAGGTGATTTTTATGCGTAGCAAAGTTTGAGCATTGTCATCTTTGAGGAAGCTAGAGGATGCATGAGCTAGATAGAGTAGCTGCCCTTGCTTTTACAAGTGGTTGGAGAGAGCAGCCCCCACACATCAAAAGCAAAAACGTCCAGATACTTTTGCATCGTCTGCAGCAAATTGTGAAATCCCAGCCTGCTTTCCACCTGCTGCTCAGCGTGCTTCTGAGCCATCCTGCTTTACGATCAGGTGGTATTTACTTAGGGAGTCAAACCCTCATATTAACATAAGCAAAACATAATTAGAAAAATCTGTTATAAAAACCATTCTGTTTTCCAAGCCAAATATAAATTACTTTGGGGTAAGTCATGCCAGGAATTCCACTTCCTTAGCTCATGCAATTAAGAATGACTGTCATGCCAGTTGCTTCACTATCTATCTTTCTTCATTGTTTGGGCATGTGGCCCCCCACCATCTTTTACTCACAGTGTATGTTCAGTTTGAAAGAGTTGGCTGGGCGAAGTGACTTGTGCCTGTAAACCCAGCACTTTGGGAGGCTGAGGCAGGCAGATCACCTGAGGTCAGGAGTTCAAGACCAGCCTGGCCAACATGGTGAAACATTGTCTCTACTAAAAATACAAAAATTAGCTGGGTGAGGTAGCGGGCACCTGTAATCCCAGCTACTCAGGAGGCTGAGGCAGGAGAATCACTTGAACACGGGAGGCGGAGGTTGCAGTGAACTGATGTGATGAGATCACACCATTGCACTCCAGTCTGGAAGACGAGGGTGAAACTCCATCTCAAAAAAAACAAAATGAAAGAAAGAAAGAGAGAAAGAAAGAAAGAAAGAAAGAGAGAAAGAGAGAGAGAAAGAAAGAAGAAAGAAAGAAAGAAAGAAAGACAGAGAGAGAGAGAGAGAAAGAAAGAAAGAAGAAAGAAAGAAAGAAAGAGAGAGAGAGAGAAAGAAAGAAAGAAAAGAAGGAAGGAAAGAAAGAAAGAAAGAAAGGAAAGAAAGAAAGAAAAGAAGGAAGGAAGGAAAGAAAGAAAGAAAGAAAGAAAAGAAGGAAGGAAAGAAAGAAAGAAAAGAAGGAAGGAAGGGGCCGGGCGCGGTGGCTCAAGCCTGTAATCCCAGCACTTTGGGAGGCCGAGGCGGGTGGATCACGAGGTCAAGAGATCAACACCATCCTGGTCAACATGGTGAAATCCTGTCTCTACTAAAAATACAAAAACTTAGCTGGGCATGGTGGCCCGTGTAATCCCAGCTACACGGGAGGCTGAGGTAGGAGAATTGCCTGAACCCAGGAGGTGGAGGTTGTGGTGAGCCGAGATCGCGCCATTTCACGCCAGCCTGGGTAACAAGAATGAAACTCCGTCTCAAAAAAAAAAAAAGGAAGGAAGGAAGGAAAGAAAGAAAGAAAAGAAGGAAGGAAGGAAGGAAAGAAAGAAAGAAAGAGAGAAAGAAAGAAAGAAAGAGTTGCCATTAAAAGGTGATCTTGCTCATTTTTAAACAAGTTGTGCTGGGTACTCTTCATTTGCCCGTCTTCCTCCCCGCCCATTGTCTGTCCTTCTCAATGTGCTCTGGACTGGAGGCTGAGCCCTGGAGGACACCACCACCACTTGCCCTCTGGATTCTGGTTGGGTTTGACCAAAGGGAAGAACCAGCAGGGGATAAAAGGGCAGAAGAAAAGAGAGGTCAAAGTAACTTTAATCTACAACGTCTTAACCTCTCAATTGTTCTTGGTTTCTTTTCTGGCTGCAGCTGTAGCAGAGGTCAGTCTTCCTGCGGTCTGGCTGCCACCACCGTGGGCAATGCCACACCTACCCGCTTTCAGACACAGGGAAGGTGATGGCTTCCTGCTGTGGCTAGTTGCCGGCTGGCTCCACACCCTTGCTACCTCTCCTAACTCTGCCCATTAAGGTCTCTCTTAAGGGCGCCCTGTTTCATGTACATTTAAGCACATCTTTTTTTTTTTTTTTAATATGGAGTCTTGCTCTGTCACCAGGCTGAAGTGCAGTGGTGTGATCTTGACTAACTGCAACCTCTGTCTCCTGGATTCAAGTGATTCTCCTGCCTCAGCTCCCGAGCAGCTGGAACTACAGGCATGCGCCACCATGCCCAGCTAACTTTTGTATTTTTAGTAGAGATGGGGTTTCACCATGTTGGCCAGGATGGTCTTGATCTCTTGACCTCGTGATCTGCCTGCCCCGGCCTCCTAAAGTGTTGGGAGTACAGACGTGAGCCACCCCTGGGCTTAGGCGCATATCTATATTCATGGGTTATGTGCATATATAAATGTCTAGTCTATTCAAATTATGGAGTTAATTTGCAAATATAATTACTAAGTTGATATGATTGGGTTTATTTTCAAATATATAGATGTGTTTGTGTGTATACACACACACATACGCACACATGCATGAAGAATATTAGGGTGGCAACCTACTCTCTCCCGTCTTGTTAAGGAGGAAAAACTTTGTTGGTTCAGTTGAGGGAATCGATGGATATGGACTATGGAGAAAGGAAAAAGG
>CM052653.1:7695209-7757147 GCA_028533165.1 Leontopithecus rosalia
GGCAATTCTCCTGCCTCAGCCTCCCGAGTAGCTGGGATTACAGGCACGCGCCACCATGCCCAGCTAATTTTTTGTATCTTTAGTAGAGACGGGGTTTCACCATTTCGACCAGGATGGTCTCGATCTCTTGACCTCGTGATCCACCCGCCTCGGCCTCCCAAAGTGCTGGGATTACAGGCGTGAGCCACCGCGCCCGGCCATGTACAGTATGATTTTCATCTCATTACTGCCCCATCTGGAAAACTCTCCGTTATAATCAACATTGCTCTTCCAGGCTGTGGGATTTTAAAATATACCTGCAAGGCCTTTAACATTTTGCTCATCAAAAGGTGGAGTCTAATTCCCTCCCTCTTGAATGTGGGCTTGCTCCAAGTAGAAAGCAATAGAAATGATTCAGCAAGAGGCAATACGGCTTCCACCTGGTGCGCGTTCTCATTCTCTCTTTCTTTCTCTCACTCCAACTCTCTCTTTCTCTCCTGGTTCTTGGAACCCAGCCAAGAGTGTTGTGAAGAAGCCAGAGAGGTGTCCAGGAAAACCATACGTAAGTGTCATAGGTGCTCTCGCGACACCCCAGGCCAGCTGAGGTCCCCACTGATGCCAGCGTTAACCACTGGACTTGTGAGTGAATGAAACTTCAGGTGGTTCCAGCCCCCAGCCTTCAGGCACACCCAGTAAGCACACTTGCTGTCCCCAACAAGCCCTGCCCAAGTTAAAGATTTGTGAGCAAAATAAGTGTTGTCATTATTTTAAGTTTTGGAGCTGTTTGTTACACAGCAATCGATGACTGCCACAAAGCTGTTGATAAGAGTGACATTGATTGAGTGCTTACATGCAGCCAGGGCTATTGACATTAGCACGTCTTTTAATCCTCACAAGGCCCCTGTGAGGTTGATGTCACTATTGTCTCCTTTTTACAGATGGAGAAACTGAAGCGAAGTACTTAGCCATGGACATATGGCCTGCGAGTCAGTGGCAGGTAGCGGGGCTGGGGGCTGAACCCAACTGTTCTGACCCCAGAGTCAGAGATCCTCAGCACCAGTCTAGTTACCATTCTGAATCCTGAACAGTAAATCATGAAGCATTGTCCAGCTAACAATTCATCAAAATTCATAAAATTTCAAAAGGAAATTCATCACTTGGGGCTTTTGTCGCATACCCCTTACTTACCGCCTGGCAATGTAACTGGTGACCCATGCACTGGCTTCTTCTGGAAGCTGGGGATGTTGCCTTCTTCCGCATCAACGCTCACGGCCTAGAACATTTTTGACATGTTTAAGCAGTTTGGCTCCAGAGTCTGTGCTCTCAAGGACTACCTAATCAGAGAGCTTTTTAAAAATAACAGAAGCAGGACAAACCCTTTCTGGGGAGGTACTGTGTCTAAGTAAGGCCTGGAAATTCAATTTACAGCCATGCACTGAAACACAGTTCCACATGATGCAGAGGACGACCTCTCCGGTCTGCACCTCCAGCCCTTCCTTCTCTTTCCAAGGCCCTGCCAGGGCTGCAGGTCAGAACGTCGCCACCTTTCAGCCACAGGAATTCGGCTCCTTCTGGAATCTAACTTTCACTTTTCTGCCTGCCCTGCAGGGCTTGGGTGAGGGGGAGGCAAGTCGGGCGTGGGTGGGGGGGATGTTTAAATATGAGGTGGTGCACATTCAGGGCGAGCACTAGAGAGTGAGTGGCAGTTACCTTTTGCACTCCCTGAGTCTTGCTTGCCTCACGCTATTCTTGATCTTCCCAAACTCCGAGCAAGCACGTCATTGTCTGCTCCGGAGTCCCCAGGGCTCCCCATTCCCTGCAGGATTAAGCAGCGTGCAAGTCATTGACATGGTTAGGGAAGGAGGAAGAAAAAGCCAAAGGAGGGCGGGGCGTGGTGGCTCACACCTGTAATCCCAGCACTTTGGGAGGCCGAAGTGGGCAGATCACTAGGTCAAGAGATCGAGACCATACTGGCCAACATAGTGAAAGGCCATCTCTACTAAAAATACAAAAATCAGCTGGGCGTGGTGGCCTCCATCTACTCAGGAGGCCCAGGAAGGAGAATCGCTTCAACCTGGGAGGCAGAGGTTGCAGTGAGCCAAGATTGCGCCACTGCACTCCAGCCTGGCAGTAGAGCAAGACTGTCTCAAAAAAAAAAAAAAAAAAAAAGAAAGAAAGAAAAGAAAAAGAAAAAATGAAAAGAAAAAATTGAAGGAGGGAAAGACAAGGGCAGGAGCCGAGTCTCGCAGGAACAGGTCCAGAATGCCGTGGGCCACGAAGCTGCTTTGCGGCGACTGGATCTGCCTACTTGTCCCTAGTGGCCAGAAGCACTGCCCAGCACTGCCCTATGAAGTGTTCCTGTGCGTCCCGAGTCTGCTCCCATTGGCTCAGGTCAACTGAGCAGCTCTGCTCTGTGTAGCTAGAGAAATCCACATATACCTCTGGCTTCAACTAGTCTTCCCCACCCATCCTGACCTCAATTAGCCCCTCCTTAGCCCTTAGCCTCAAATAGCCTACCTGGCCTCATCTAGATCCCCCTGGCCTCAGTTAGTCACACCTCCACCTGGTCTAGCTCCCTGCTCTTTGTGGCTTTTCACAGCCGTGACTTGCCCCCAGGATGTCCTGCCTTGTTTATTTAGTCACACTCTTGACTTTACCTCCTTCTTGGACATCCCTGCATCCCCAAAGCTCTTCTGTTTCCTTTCCAATGCTGTGCATGATGCCCTCCCTCACTGCCTTGTCTCCCAGGATGAGGGATGGGGATAACACTCAATGAACCCCTGCGGCAGGCCAGGGACCCAGCCAGGGGCTTTGCAGAGATGAGCTTACTGAATCCTCAACAGCCGCACCAGGCAGAAGGTAGCCTCCTTCCATTGTACGGATGAGGAAACTGAGGCTCAGAAAAGCTAAGTAACCTGTGCAAGATCATAGTTTTAGGAAATAAAAGACATTGAAGCCCCCTTCTGTCTGTTCCCAAGTCCAGAATACCTCCCCACCCCGTGGCCTCCCTCAATAGAAGCACTGATCCCCAAGGCCCAATGCATACCATCAATGTGTGTGCTCGAGTGCATGGAGGAAGAGCGTGAGCTGGCTATGCCTGGTGTCAGATTAGTCACTGGTAAGTCCAGTGGTTTGGTCTGCTGTGACTTGAGAGAGAACTCACCAGCACTTGCCAGCCACCCCATCAGAAAATAAGAAAATAGATTGCTCAGGTCAGATGCGGTGGCTCACATCTGTAATCCCAGCCCTTTGGGAGGCCGAGGCAGGGGAATCACGAGGTCCAGAGCTCGAGACCAGCCTGGCCAAATGGTGAAACCTCGTCTCTACTAAAAATAGAAAAAATTAGTTGGGTGTAGTGGTGGGTGCCTGTAATCCCAGCTACTCTGGAGGCTGAGGCAGGAGAATCACTTGAACCCGGGAGGTGGAGGTTGCAATGAGCCGAGATGGCACTACTGCACTCCAGCCTGGGCAACAGAGTTGAGACTCCTCAAAAAACAAAAAAGAAAAGAGAAGAAAATAGATTGTCGTACCTAGACTCAACCTGTCACTGTGTTCCCTGGGCAGTGCAGATTTCCCAAAATGGGCCCTTTGTGGGTGGGAGTGTCTGTGGGGGTGAGACCACACATTTGAATTATAAAGGGTCTGTGTCGGAGTGAAGGCTGGGAGCTGAGTTTGCTGCCTTGCGGAGAGCTTCTGGGCCTTCCCATAGCTGGGTCTCCATGGAAATTTGTTTGCCAAGAGAAAGGAGCTATTTTAAGGAAATGCAAAGATGACAACCTGGTAGGCTGGGATTAGGGAAGGTGGCTGTGGGAGAGAGCTTTTCTGAATGACTCACTCATTTCTCTCCTATCAGGATGGGGGAAATGGTGTGGAAAAAAATGGAAATCCAGGAAGGAGGAGGAGCCCGTGGCCGACTCTGTCCCTGCAGGTGGCATGGGCTGCAAGTGCTGCCCTCCAGGCTGTGGGGACTGGAGACGCTGGGAAGAGCTGCATGGCTAGAGACTGTCCATCGTGAGGGTAACACCTTCCTGTCGGCACAAACTCTGCTGCTCTCAACCAGCCTTTATGGCATCATGCAGCAAAGGAAAAAACTGCCTCTTAAAAGGAACAGTGACTGTAGCAGCCTCTGCAGTCTCAGAGGGTGGTGGAATTCATCCCAGGAAGGGAGCACTTTGATGAGGACAGCTGGCTAACTGACATGCCTTCTTGGTTAGGGAGCCTGGTGTAGGTGAATTACGTAGGTGATAAGGAGGTGGGGATGTCTGGGTTCCCCCTCATGCTGCCAGAGGGGGAAATTGGGTGTTTGGAAGCCTAGAACTGTCAGGAAAGGAGAGACAGGGGAGAGCCCTGGTTAAGGTGGAACCCCAATGATCCTAGCAGCCCCAAGCCTAAGGAGAAGGTGGTCAGACCTCCAGGGGTGGGTGCAGGGCTGAGAGATGGAAAAGAGAGGGATGAAAGTTCTTGCATTCCACAGTGTTTCCTGTTCTGAGCACAGGTGGGCCTCTGTTGTCTGACCAAGTGCAATCAAAGCCAGGACCTCACAGCAGCCTTGGGTTTACTGTGGAGGGGGCACTGCATTCGGTTGAGTAACTAGAACTCAGAGCAGGCGAGGGGGAGCATGAGGCATGCCCCATACAGCTGCTCTCCTACCCGTATCTCCTGGGAACCCACAGAAGTGCTGCAGAGCGCCTAGACATCCATCCCAAGTGGGCGTGGGGCCTTGGACTTGCCATTCTCCCTGTGGGCGAGCAGCTGATGGCACTTGTGTAGCAGGCCAGCCCACCCAGCAGCCAGTGAGTTCCCCAGGGACCACGAGCATCCATGCCTGGGTCCTCAGCTCTGGTAATGGGGGCTGGGAGGCTAAAGAATGTTTGGGTGTCTCCAGCTGTCTCTCCACCCTGGCCCTTGGTCTGTTGAGTCAGAGGCTGGGGCCCGGGACTTAGGTCAGGTTCTATATGGACATCGGGAAGTGAGCCCGAAGGGCAGGGACACCTGAGTGGGGTAGGGAGCTGTGTGGTCCCAGCAGACACTCAGTCCTGCCCCTGCTGGGCTCCACGTGGCACTGAGGCACGGCAGTGAATGGTTTGCTCCGAGGCTGCCAAAGACACTGCTCCAAGCCATGCCTGGAGCCCAGGCCTGGTGTCTGTGAGCACGAGCAGAGGCCAGGCAGCCAGAGGTGGGGCAGAGGTGCTCTGGAAGTGGCCTGCACTGTGCCTCTGGGCCGGGGGCTGCTCCCTGACCTGGGAAGTGTTGACATGCTTTTTTTTCTTCCTTTTTTTATTATTTTGAGAGGGAGTCTCACTCTGTTGCCCACGCTGGAGTGCAGTGGCACAATCTTGGCTCACTGCAACCTCCACCTCCCAGGTTCAAATGATTCTCCTGCCTCAGCCTCCCGAGTACCTGGGATTACAGGCGTGTGCCACCACACCTGGCTAATTTTTGTATTTTTAGTAGAGACAGGGTTTCACCATGTTGGCCAGGCTGGTCTTGGACTCCTGCCCTTGTGATCCACCCGCCTTGGCCTCCCAAAGGGCTGAGATTACAGGTGTGAGCCATTGCCTTTAATGTGTATTATATATTGCATGGCTGACATGTTTTTTGGCTCTGCAGCTTAAGCAGTGAAAACTTATAAAAGCTGGGAGAGACTTATGGGCTGCAGGAGAGCAGGTTTGGAGGGGACGCTCGTGGCATCTGGGTGGCTGCAGGTTGCTTGGAGTTCCAGGAAGATGTGTGGAGGGAAGGAGTGCCGTTTCCGCCTGTTCCCGGTCCAGGGCCAGCTTCAGACTGGCCCTGTGGTGCCCCACTGGTCAGGGCAACACAATTCATCATCACGACGAACCCTTAACTGCCTCAGTTGGGCCCCCTGGCGGCCCCGCAGTCTAGAAGGACATCTAAGGATCCGAATGTCAAGGAAAGCAACACACACACAGCTGAGCGAGAAAGGCACAATTTATTGGTCACGTACACTTCCACCGTGGGAAAGGGGGACGCATACCCTTCCCCTGCGTCCACACATACCTCTGGATTTAGCTCCCTACATTAATTCTGCTATGTTGAAAAGCAACACAAGGGAAGACATCACCCATCTATTCTCCTAATAACCAAGGAAGCAGAGCTGAAAGCCACAGAGCAAAGAAGAAAAGGCTACACTATTTCAAGAGCCTGGAACCACGAGGCCCACCCTCCCTGGCAGCCAGGCTGGAGAGCACGGCTTTCGGGAGCAACAGCAAAGACTCTTCCATCCACACGATGGAATATGTGTTGGGGGCTCGGCTGCGCTGTGGCTGGTGGTGGCTGCCCACCTCGAGGAGGGCACAGGGAACCCAGTATGGGCCCTGGCATCCCTGGCCCAGGCTGAGGCCAGATCTCTCTGATGAGGGTAGGAGCTGATTTCCTGCTCCTTCCAACTAAAGAACTGAGAAGCCAGGTAATCCTGCTGGCCGCCCAGCCACACAGGGCCCCCAGGGCTTTAGCCAGAGCAGCTTGTGTCACTGAAGCTGGACAGAACAGGCTTCTTGTACCCGAAACGAGCTACCCGGACTCTTCAGCTCCCTAAGGCCAAGCCCTTGTCTCACTCCAGGAGGGCACTGGCCTTCTTAATGCTTTCTCCAAACCCCTCCGTTTGGAACTGGTGGGTTTGGGTATGTGGTTTTCATTGGCTAGAGCCTCAGCTGTCGAGGTCATCTGATACGACGAAGGTTCATAAAGCACTTAGCACGGCTCTTGGCACACAGAGTGTTCGGTCCATGTGGCCATTATTATTATTAATATTATTATCATTATTTATGTCTCCACCCCGGAATCGGCGCTGCAGTTCCTTTCTTCAGATGGCGCCCTGAACAAGGCACCAGAGTCCCAAGTACCAAGAGCAGACAGTCTGTTGCCCGTCCGCCCGTCTGTCTGGCACGAGTTTTTCTTTCCGCCTCAGCACTTGGTGCCAAGTCTCACAGGCAGTGAACTCCATGGGCCGCACAGAAGCTAGAACTCCATGGCCCTCTCCTGAGAAACGCAAAGGCTTGTGTAGGAAGCTGGGTGGGAGGAGCCAGCAGGAGGTCCCGGGAGAGCTTCCCATGGCTTCACACTGTTCCTCTGGGCTCCCAACTCACCGGCAGCTCACCGAGGGCTTCACTGTGGGAGGAGAACAGAGGGCTGTCAGGGCCCATTCTCACCAGGCCACACTGAACTACGTGGCCCGTGGCCCTGCGTGCTGTGAGCTAGGCCAGGCTCCCTTTAACATGTAGCGGAGAAGGGCCAGCACCCAATGCTCTAAGTACTTTACCTAGTTATGCCAAAAAATTGTTTTTACTCTGTTGCCTAGGCTGGAGCACAGTGGTGCAATCGTAGCTCACTGCAGCCTTTGACTCTTGGGCTCCAGCTAGCCTCATGCCTTGGCCTCCTCAGTAGCTGGAACTACAGGGCACCACGCTTAGGTAAGTAATAGACATACATATATATATAAAACATATACACATATGTGGTATGCATATACACGTATATCATAATATATACACATATGTAATATGCATAGTATATGTATGAACTATGTAATGGATAGCAGAAATGTAAATATATAAATATGTAATGTCTATATAGATGATAATGTATGGTAATAATTCATAAGAGTCTACAATGCGATTGTCCTTCTAACTCCGGGAGGCAGCTGCCATTAACAGCCCCTTTTTACAGATGAGTAAACCGAGGCTCATGGCACAGAGCCAGGAAGTGGAAGGGCTGAGATTCAAACCCAACACAGCCTGGCTCCGGAGTCTGTTCTTAACTGCTGTTGGTTTTGCTCAAAATTTTTTAATTTTACACCAAGGAGGGGAAAAGTGTGCTGAATTTCCTAATACTGGGAAAATTTCAAGTATGAATGCCAATTAATAATAACAATGAGGCCAGGTGCGGTGGCTCACACCTGTAATCCCAGTATTTTGGGAGGCCGAGGCAGGTGGATCACCTGAGGTCAGGAGTTTGAGACCAGCCTGGCCAACACGGTAAAACCTCATCTCTACTAAAAATATAAAAATTAGCCGGGCGTGGTGGTGGCTGCCTGTAATCTCAGCTACTCGGGAAGCTGAGACAGGAGACTCCCTTGAACCCGGGAGGTGGAAGCTGCAGAGAGCTGAGATCATGCCACTGCACTCTAGCCTGGGCAACAAAGAGCAAAAGTCCATCTCAGAATAATAATAATACTAACAACATGAGATATACATGATGTAGGCTCCTTTTCTTCATGGAATCTTTTTCCTCCGGCCCTGACACTGGACTAAGAGTGTATCCACAGCCCTGCCTTTCTTCCCTTCAACAACTGCTGCAGAGGCAAAGCAGGGCCAGGCGTGTGTGGGACAGGCAGGTCTGGGTTCAAATCCTGACTCTCCCTTCTCAAGGAGTAGTTCCCAGGACTATCACCAGCAAGTGTGCATATGCACGCACGCACGCACGCACACACACATGCACGCACACACTCACATATGCATACGCACACACATACGCACTCAGACATGCACGCGCACACACTTGTACACAAGCTGTCATGTGGCGCAGCGCACCTGCATGGCAGTCCTGCCTAGTGGCCCCGGCGGCCCCTCCTCTGGCCGGTGCTTGCCGTGGTGCGGGAGCTCGGTGTTGTCGCGGTAGTCGCGGCCCTTGGAGTGTTGCAGGTGCAGAACCGCCGGGCTCTTGACTGGCAGCGGCGGCCGTGGAGTTGGGGTGGGCAGTGTCTGCTGGTTCATTTCTGACCTGGAAGGCTTGATGGGCCTCTTGGCTGGCACCGGGGCCTGGGAGTTGGCCGGGGTCTTGGGCTTCCCTTGGCTCTTGTCCCCGCCGGCTGCCCTGCCTTCGGTGGAGGACGAGCAAGTGAAGGAGCGCAGCCGGGGCGCGGGTGCCTGCTTGGCTGGGCCCTCACTGCGCTCAGCCTCCTGGACTTTGGTGAGCACAATGCTGGGCGACAAGAGGCTGGGTTCTGGGCAGGGCGGGGGCTCCTTCCGCAGCATTTTTGGGGATTCCTGGTCCTTCCTGGGAGCAGGCTTAGGGAAGGAACTCACGGAGCCATACAGGGGGTTCTCAAACATCTCGGGCTTTGTCAGAGGCAGGTCCTCCTGAGGCAGCCCATCCCCTGCGTTCTTCCCCAGGTCACTGGGCCTAGAGCCGGGAACAGAGCAGGGAAGACACATGTTCAGGGGAGAAGAACATGGGGGCGTGGCTGCCTAATGCTCTGGGCCTTTCTTTGGGGTGATAAAAATGTTTACGAACCGGATAGAGATGTGTAACATTGTAAGTGTACTGAATGCCACCAAATTGTTTTGTCTTGTTTCATTTTAGAGACAGTCTTGCTCTGTCGCCCAGGCTAGAGTGCAGTGGTGCGACCATGACTCACTGCTGCCTCAACCTCCTGGGCTCGAGCAATCCTTGCCCTCAGCCTCCCAAGTAGCTGGGACAACAGGCAGTACCACCAGGCCTGGCTAATTTTTTGTTTCGTTTTATTTTGTAGAGATGGCGGTCTCACTATATTGCCCAGGCTAGTCTTGAACTCTTGGCCTCAAGCAATCCTCTCACTTTGGCCTCCCAAAGTGCTGGGATTACAGGCACAAGCCACTGTGCCCAGCCTAGCAAACTTCGTTTTGAAATGGTTAACTTTATGTTATGTGAATTTCAGCTCAAGTGAAAAAAGAAAGAGGAAGCAGTATTGTGTTCATCATACGTTGTCCTCAAAGACAGCCTCAGTTCTGGCCTAGGACCTTTTCCACCATAAAAACTGTTCACATCAGAGCATCCATGAGCAAGGGGAACAGCACTGGAGGATTTGTAGGAGAAATGAAGAGAGAACTTATTTGGCACCTCAATATTAACCCCTTATCCTCATCAGATGAGCCTGATCTCCACGGCCCCTCCCTGTCTCTCCAGCCAACAGGCCTACTTCCCTACCTCCTCCCATCCCCACCCCACAGCCTCTCCTCTGACTCCAGCCATTCTGCTCTGACCCGGCACTTGCATGACCGCTCAGGAAGGCGATCACACCTCCACAGGAAGTGCTACTTGAGGGTGAAAGCTCAAGAGGCTCCATCTACCAAACTTGAGTGTGAGACCCCTCCGCAGGCACAGCGACGCAGCCACAAACAAGGACAGAATCTGAGCTCAGGGGGCTGACATCGGTTAACACGTGAAGTCCTCTGCGTGGAAGGCTCGCCTAACTCACAGCAGAAGGAACGCATGGTGGTCATGGAGAAAGTCAGGGGGAATTTGGACACTTGCGAGTACTGGGGAAAGCAAGGCCAGCAGCTAGAAGAGAGGCCTACTCCACTCACGGGCAGGGGAAGCTTCCGTGTGTGACCCAAAGTAAGCAAGTGCTGCCTTTGCTTGTTTCTGATTCATCATTGCTCTGACTGGAGGTGATTTCCTGCTGAGCAAATTAGGAGAATGAGGAACGGGAATACATTTTACTTCCTGACCAGCAGCAGAATCTCCCAGGGGAGTGTTCTAGGTTCTGCTTTCTACAAAAAAGGAAGCTGTTGTGGATCCCTGGGAACCCACTGAGCTGCTGAGGCTGCCACGCCTGTCGCTGATGGGCTGTGCACTGAGATGCTGCTCAAAGGCACTCAACAGTGACTCTCTGGGGAGAGGTGTGGGCTCAGGGGACAAAGGCGGGACGCTGTCCTTGCACAGATGCCTGTGAGATGCTATGGGGTTCCAGGGAGGCTAGCCTCAGGGACACACCAAAGGGAGACGAACTGTGCACTTGGGGTGTTGCCCATTACTTTTTGGAAACACCTTAGAGCAGGTGCGTACATAGAAATTGCTGGGGCCTTGAACAAGGACTTTAGAAAGCGCCCCTTCACCTGCAGCCCTCTTTGCACCTGTGTGTGGGCCCTCAAAGGCCGTTGCTGTGAGTTAGCCAAGGGAAGAGGGCACAGGAGGGTGCCGCTGGCAGTGGCCACAAGTTTTCAGATGAAGGAGCAAGAAGTCCTGACCTCTGACCACCCTCTCTCAGGGGCTGAGATGGAGGAGGGGCTCACTTCAGAGAACTGGGGGCAGGACCAGGAAGAGAGCCCTGGGTGCAAGCACTTCTGTGACTCCAAAGCTCACTCCTCTGGGAAAAGAGCAGCATGATAGAGACCAGGAAAGCTTTCCCTCTAGGAGGAGGCTTCCGTCGCACCTAGAGGGCGACAGAAGGCGGAGGCTTGGTGGGGGCAGGAGGGGAAGACTGGGGAAAACCACAAAAAACTCAAAAGTAAGTCTTACTCCCCTGACCAACTGCTATAGCAGGCCACAGTTGTTGAATAAGGGAACAGATATCCAGGGGACAGTTGATTCTTGCAGCAAATAACTCTACTTCTCAGATTCAGAAGAGCAAAGACTCTTCTCTAAAGCAGCCAAGCACTGGCCAGGGGCCGAAAGAGTCCCTTTCCTAACCGCACAGCTTCTGTCTGGGGTGACCAGTCGTCCTCCCTGCTTGTGCAGGACTGAAGGATTTCCTGGATGTGGGACTTTCAGTGCTAAAACTGGGACAGAGGCCGAGCGCAGTGGCTCACACCTGTAATCCCAGCACTCTGTGAGGCCGGGGTGGATGGATCACCTGAGGTTAGGAGTTTGAGACCAGTAGGACCAACATGGAGAAACCCCATCTCTACTAAAAAATACAAAAATTAGCTGGCGCATGCCTGTAATCCCAGCTACTTGGGAGGCTGAGGCAGGAGCATTGCTTGAGCCTGGATGGCAAAGGTTGCAGTGAGCAGAGATCACGCCACTGCACTCCAGCCTGGGCAATAAGAGTGGAACTTTGTCTCAAAAAATTAATTAATTAATCAATTAATTAAAACTGGGACAGTACTTGGCAAACTGGGAAGGTCAGTCCCTGCACGTGGGTCTGGGTGATGGTGGGGAAACACTGATGGTGCTTGTAACACCCCCTTCCACAGCTGTGGCTCTGGCTGAGCCTGAGACCTGGAGCAGCAGAAAGGGATGAGGCAGGTGTGGGGGCTGCAGGGATCCAGGCTCCAAGCGCCTCCTTGGAGCGCAGTGAGTCAGAAGCGCACCCTGGGGGCCCCATGCCCATGGATGCTGGCCTGTCTGCAGTTGTCACCATGGGGCTGTGGAGAACATGCTTCCACCAAGCTGTGTGCTCATTGTTAAGCACCAAGATCCACTTGCTTTGGGAACTGAAAAGCATCCACTTAACCAATAATCATGCTCCTTGTTCTTTCTGGTTGCTTAGAGCTTCATTTCCTGGGGTCTCCAAAGAGGTGGCCAAACAGGCACCTGGATACCCACCAAATAGTGACTTTTGTCCTCATATTTCCAGGGCAGGAAACTGAAGTTGTTTCTCCTCCCCACAAGTTTCTCAGGGAATGACCAGAGTCTAACATCCTGTCAACACATTCTGTATACCGGTAAAGAGAGAGACAGCTGAGCCGAGCTCCAGGGCTACCCTGTCTTGTCCTTTTTCCTCTCTCTTCCTGATGTCCTCTCATCTATTTCCCCTCCTTTTTTTTTTGAGACAGTCTTGCTCTGTCACCCAGGCTAAAGTGCAGTGGCGTGACCTCAGCTCAGTGCAACCTCTACCTCCTGGGTTCAAGTGATTCTCATGTCTCAGCCTCCCAAGTAGCTGGGATACAGGAGTGTGCCACCACACCTGGCTAATATTTGTATTTTTAGTAGAGATGGGTTTCACCATGTTGGCCAGACTGGTCTCGAACTCCTGACCTCAAGTAATTTGTCCACCTTGGCCTAAGTGCTGGGATTACAGGTGTGAGCCACTGTGCCCAGCCTGTCCCTTTTTTAGAGCATATCTTGTACATCTTGAGAAATGAGAGTGTCAACAGCTCCTCCATCCAGAGGAGGGCCCCACCAGGCCACAGCTGGGAAGGTGGGAGCTGGAGGACAGTGTGATGGAGAACACACCCTCTGCTAGCTTTGTCCCCCATGTGGCAGACAGCATGCAAGTCCTCATGGAGAAAAGATGAAGAAAAACCCAGTGTTGGGGAAGAGAGGCTGCGGGTGAACCCCTGAGGTTTTGATTCACCGGCAAAGAGCCTCTAGGGAAGACAAGGCTCATGCTATTTTGCACATCTCAAATCGTTGGTAATTGGGGCTGCACTTTCACGTCTGCCTGTCATCCTGCAGCTACTAGAAACATGTAGAGCTCCCCACTTGTGTATCCACGACGTGCCTGTGGTTGGCTCTGCTCTGTGCCAGCGTCACCCAAGAGCGGCCATGCCTTTGGGAAGTGCCAACCTAGTTCCTCGGCTGCGCAGCCTGGTCTCCTATCTGGCTTCCATTCTTCTGCCAGAACCAGTTCTAGACTCCGATCAGTATTTTCCACCATCTGGGGCTTCCCCAGAGTTTCAGGGCCAGGCCTCCTCTCTCTGCAGGTCGGCTGCTCTGCCTGACTTTTACATCCCTAGTTCCAGTTTCTAACTAAGTATCCCCCACAGGAGAGACTAGGAAGCTGCTTATAGGACAGGGAACCTCGTGGTCAAGAAAAAAGAGGGGAATCACGTAGTATGAGCAGACTCTCCATGGAAATTCCCACCCCGGTTCCACTCTAGGGAGTGGGAAATGCCTGAGATTCACTAGCTCTAGAATTTCTTTTTCCCCAAGACTGAGTCTTGCCCTGTCACCCAGGCTGGAGTGCAGTGGTACAGTCTTGGCTCACTGCATCCTCTGTCTCCTGGGTTCAGCGATTCTCCTGCCTCAGATTCCCAAGTAGCTGGGATTACAGGCATGAGTCACCGCGCCTGGCTAATTTTTGTATTTTCAGTAGAGATAGGGTTTCACCATGTTGGCCAGGCTGGTCTCAAACTCTTAACCTCAAGTGATCCACCTGCCTCAGCCTCCCAAAATGCTGGGATTACAGCTGTGAGCCACCGCGCCTGGCCGAAACATGTTTTTTGGTATGTTTATAAGTTTTTATACAAGATTCCTTTTCCTGGCAATATCTTTACGAATTTTTACCCTTTAAAAAGAAATCGAGTTGCCCCAGTAGGTTAGGATGTGGAAGACTCCACATACAAGTTTAGGGGCCTGCTGTGTTCCAGGCCCCAGGGATAAGTCATTAGCAAGTGAACACAAATCAGGGCCCTCATGAGGCTTCCATTCCAGGGTGAAAGCCCAGGGCGCTTTCATAAGTAGGGGAGGGAACTGTCTTAATGAAGAGGATACTCACCTTGACTCCTGGGTCCTAGGGCAGAGACCCCGGTTTGCTGTTGAGGAAGAAAACTTCTTGGGTGAGATGGGTGGCTGGCAGGGAGGTGTGGGAGGACCTTCTCCCCTGTAGGACCCCAGTGGGGAGTCCTTAGGCGGCTGGTCATAGCTCCAGGCTGTGGGCTGCTGGTCAGGGGACAAGGTCTGCTTCATGTGCAGGGGCACTGGCGGCCCAAAGGGCCCCACTCCCATGTAGTTGGGATTGATGATTTCAGTGATGCTGGAGCCACCGCATGGAGGGGCCCTGCAGGGAAGACACCAGGTCACATCTCAGGGCCCCTTCCCTTCTCAGGGTCAGCACCAGCCCATGGAAAGTGTCCTCTGATAACCCTGGGGCTCTCATGGGCTGTTCTCAACTCCTTCACCTCTTGGGCAGTGATTCATTCATTCATTCATTCATTCATCTATCCGTGTGACACTGTGGTTACTGAGAGTTTTGTAAGCACTTGGCCCCAGGCCAGGAGCAGGGAATACGGCTGTGAGTGAGGCAGCCATGGTCTCTGTTGGAACTCGCTTTGGATGGGAGAGAGAAGCTCGGTGGCACAGAGACACAGCATTGGAGTGCTGAGTCTCAGAGTAACAAGGGGCAAAGATGGAGACTAGTGAAGTGTTGGGACCAACTGGGCATTGGGTGACCCCAGGAGGCCCTGTCTGAGGGGATGTCTTTTAACTGAGATAAGAAGATAAGCAGATAAGAGAGAAAGAAGGGGAGGGTGTTCTGGGCAGTGGTAAGAGTATATGCAAAGGCCTCCAGGTGAGAGGGCCTTGGCCTGTTCCTGGACGGTCTGACGTCTGGTGGCAGGTGCAGAGGATGGAGTGAAAAGCTGGCAAGGCTGGCAACACAGTGAGATGGTGGGAGTGGCCTGGGTGGCAGGAAGGAGGGGATTTTCAGGGCAGTCTAGCAGGGCTTCTTCTGGAACATGTCAGCCCCACGTCTGTGTGTGCAGCATCAGAATGGAGACAGCCACGTGCATTTGTAGAAAAATGAGTGTGAGGTCACAGACGTCAAGGCTGGAGCCTGGAATGGGGGGCAGTCAGCTTAAAGCTATGGAGGGGCTGGCCCAGACCCGGGCGAGGTGGCCCCAACAGATACGGCACGTGGCCACTGTGTCAGGTACCAGCCTCTTGAGGACTGAGTTTGAGTATACAGGCTAGCAGGGACACTCCACAGCTCCCATGTGCACTGCCAGCTGGTCCCCAGCTGTACCTTGCTCCCTCCACCAACGCCTGCTTAAGAAATAAATGCTCATGGATGGGCACGTGGCTCATGCCTATAGTCCCAGCACTTTGGGAGGCTGAGGCGGGTGGATCACGAGGTCAGGAGTTCCAGACCAGTCTGACCGACATGGCAAATCTCCGTCTCTACTAAAAATACAAAAATTAGTGGGCATGGTGGCATCCTGGCTGTAGTCTCAGTTACTCAGGAGGCTGAGGCAGGAATTGCTTGAACCCAGGAGGGGGAGGTTGCAGTGCGCTGAGATCACGCCACAGCACTCTAGCCTGGGCGACAGAGTGAGATTCCATCTCAAAAAAAAAAAAGAAAGACAGAAAGACTCATTCTCATACTAGTCAAAATGAAAAAGGATTTGTTGTTTCCCTACACTGATCCTGGTTCTGGAGACCAGTAGACACTTCAGAGCGAGGATGCCTTTGCTGATGGGACTGTCATGGGAGGGAGAGCGAAAGGGATGCGTGTGTGCCCATGGCTGTGAATCTCGGAAGCTGGAAGTGGATCAGGGAGTGTGTAGAGATGAGCGTTTCCGCGTGCAGCAGGGGTGGCTGGGGAGGAGTGGTGGGGGAAGGGAGGGAGGAGAGGAACAGGTTGTGTCTGCCACTACCGTGGCTCTGTCTCCTTGGCTGGTGAGCCAGCAAAGAGACCAGAACTTGATTCTGGAACTCGAGACCACATTGGCAAGTGAGGGCAGTCCTGCCACCCAGGACGTCTGTCCTCTGCTAATACAGACTTTATTATCTGCACTGCTCTCAGTTCAGTCTCTGTCAAGACCAACTGGTGTGCATTTTCCCCCAGTGATTTGTCTTGCTAGTGACAGGGTGGGGTTTGGTGGCCACAGATCCCATGATTGCTGGTGTCCTCGGTCCCACAGGAGACACAGCCACCATTTGTAGACCTGGAATCTCTCCATCCTCCCTGCAGTCACTTCTTCACACACTAGGCCGCAAGTTCTAAGTAAGGGACTGCACCGAATTTGCCTTGACTTCTCTAGAACTGGATACACCATAGGGGATCAACAAATGTTAGCTGAGCCAAACTGAACTTCCCATCATGCTAGAGTTTCCCAGGCTTTGTCACAGTCACACCAACCTCCCCAGTGGTCAGGAGACTCGCAGAGTGGAGGCCGGAGAGCACCTCCTGTGGGCTCGAGCTTCTTGTTCTGCGTCCTTGGTTTCTCTGGGTTCCAGGTCACCTCTCATAGGCCCTGGGTCTGCTTTTTGTTTTGTTTTTTTGAGACAAGGTCTTATTTTGTCGCCTAGGCTGGAGTGCAGTGACACGATCACAGCTCACTGCAGCCTCAGCCTTCTGGGCTGAAGCCATCCTTTCACCACGGCCTCCCAGGTAGCTAGACTACTACGCCCAGCTATTTTTTTTTTGAGACGGAGTCTCGCTCTGTTACCCAGGCTGGAGTACAGTGGCGAAATCTTGGCTCACTGCAACCTCCACTTCCTGGGTTCAAGTGATTCTCCTGCCTCAGCCCCTGAGTAGCTGGGATTACAGGTGAGCGCCGCCATGCCTGGCTAATTTTTGTATTTTTAGTAGAGACAGGGTTTCACCATATTGGCCAGGCTGGTCTCAAATTCCTGACTTCACGTGATCCATCCTGGTCTCCCAAAGTGCTGGGATTACAGGCGTGAGCCATCACACTCAGCCAAACCATGCTACCTTGTCATGAGTCGCTGACATGAACCCCCTCGAACACCCACCCCACGCCCGCTATACCTGCTGGTGGGTTCCCACTGCTTCATGGGGTCGTGGCTGGTGAGGCTCTTCAGGGACTTTGGCCCACTGGCCTCATCACGTTCCGTCTTCACAAAGTCTGGAAGGAAAGAGCCAGGAAAGAGCACGTGAGGGCCCAGCTTCCAGAGCTTAGGCGAGGGATGGCAAAGGGGTTTCCATTTGCAGGCTGATCTGCACAGTGAATAATGGATACCTGGGGAGGTGGGTTAAGCAAGATTCTGAGGCCTCGTGAGAGTTCAGTGATTGATTAGTTATGCCTGCTATGGCTTCACAGTGGAGAGCTGGGATCCAGAGTTGTCATTTCATGTGACAATTCCAACTTATTGGTCTCAGCAATGTACAAAATAGGCAAATATGTTTTGTCAGATTAAAATAAAACAAACAGGCCAGGCGCAGTGGTGCATGCCTGTAATCCCAGCACTTTGGAAGGCCAAGGCAGGTGGATCACTTGAGATCAGGAGTTTGAGACCAGCCTGGCCAACACAGTGAAACCCCGTCTCTACTAAAATACAAATATAAGCCGGGCATGGTGGTGGGCGCTTATAATCCCAGCTACTCGGGAGGTTGAGGCAGGAGAATCACTTGAACCCAGGAGGCAGAGGTTGCAGTGATCTGAGATCATGCCATTGCATTCCAGTCTGGGGCTGCAGAGTGAGACCTTGTCTTCAAAAAAAAAAAAGGAAAAAAATCCAGTCCGGGTGTGGTGGCTGATGCCCATAATCCCGGCACTTTGGGAGGCTAAGACAGGTGGATCACTTGAGGTCAGGAGTTCCAGACCAGTCTGGCCAACATGGTGAAACCCTGTCTCTACTAAAAATACAAAAATTAGCCAGGTATAGTGGTGTGCACCTGTAGTCCCAGCTACTCTGGAGGCTGAGACAGGAGAATCACTTGAACCCTGAAAGTGGAAGTTGCAGTGAGCCGAGATTGTGCCACTGCACTCCAGCCTGGGTGACAGAGTGAGACTCTGTCTCAAAAAAAAAAAAAAAAAAAAAAGCAGTTTGGAAGGTACAGAAACCTGGGTGGGCACCATGAGGGCAGGGTTTAGGCACGCACGAGGTCTGTTTGTACATGGCAGTGGGCACCATGTGGCTGTCTGGACAAGCAAAGGTCGCCCAAGAAATTCTAAATCTCAACTGCAGCTGAAGCTTTGGACTTCCCGGACAGCCTGGAAGGAACCATTTAACAAGAGGTAGATTCGCTTAGTACCCTGGGTCCTTCTTCTGGCGGAGATGCTAATGGGGGAATGACAAACCCTAAAGGCTGATGGTGAGGTTTGGGGCCCTGGAAAATCCACAGGGTGGGGGAGGGTGATCTGGGCATGCTGGGTGTTGGGATCCGTTGGGAAATTTCTGAGTCCAGTGAGGGTCGGGCCAGATTGTCAGATCTTTTCCAGTGCTGGATTTCTGCTCTGAGGCCACAGCAGAGAGACTGTTTGACAGCTTTGCTGAGAACGCACGTTCCTGTCCTTAAGGCAGGGCAGTTGGGGGGGTGCTGAAGAGGGCACTGGGGAGGGGCTTGCTGCTTACCGTAGAGCTTCTCCCTCTTCTTGCCCTGAGAGGTCTGCAGCTTGATCTCGCCCTGGAAGTGGCCTGTCATCTCCCCATGGTGGGTGAGAGGTGTGTAGATGGGCAGCTGCGTTTCCGTGGCCTCTAACCGAAGGGCAATGCAGCCCTCGCCTGTGGGGAAAGCAGGAGACCGCCGGGTGAAGTCCCAGCCTTTTCATGGCGGAAACACTAAGCTTTTGGCCTGAGAGTTGGCTCTGTCATCCTGAGATGATCCATTGAAACTACGGCCCAGGCAAGGGTTATTTAGTAAATTCGTCAGAACAACAGTGCAGTACTTTGGAGCAAGTGTCTCAAGTCTTACAAAAAAAGGTGGATTAGTTGATGTAAAAAAATTATGTTGTAGAAAATGCAGCAGAAAGAGAATTAAACACTTATCTGATCGCTGTAGGGAATGAAAACTTCAAAAGATTTGATGCAGTACAAGACACGACAGAAGAAAACCGGCAGGTAAGAGGATATGCAAGCCTAAAACTTGCACACGGGGAGGCGGCGCCAAGATGGCGGAGAGGAGGCAACACGGGCATGCAGCTCCCAGCAAATGAGACGCAGAGGTCTAGAGGACTTCACCATTCCAAGTGAGGTGTCGGGTTCGTTTCGGGGGACTGGAAGGACTCTGAAAATAGCCCAGGGAGGGAGCTAAGGCAGGGCAAGAGCTGCTCAGGGAGAAAGAACCGACAGGGCGGGGCACACCCCCACCTGGAACCTGCAGCTGGCTCGGACGGTTGGGGGACTTCACCCACTTGGTCCTCCGATTCGGATCCTGTACTTATCTCATCCCTCCTGCAACCCACGGTCCACGAGAGCCCCACCAGACTGAGGGGCACCACGGGTTGTCAATGCAAATTGGAGTGACGGCTTCTGCACAAGCTGTTGGTTGGATCTGGGTGGAAGATTGGACTAACGCCAGCAAGACAGAACAACCGTCCCACAGAAAGAGGCAGAGCTGAAAGCAGGTAAGCAGGTCATAAGGCCCGGCAGGCCCCACCCCCAAAAAACTCAAACAAAGCCCATGTGCCAGACAGCTTGGCAGCAAATACACCAGTTTGACCCCAGCCAGAAAGATCGAGCTCCAGGAAGGAGAGACGCCACTGGAGAGGCAGGGCTAATTTCACCTGCAAACAAACCCCACGGGAAGACTGCCCACCCAGCAACCTGGCTGAATCTGAGGCAGCCCAACAGCGCCTCTACAGGCCAAAAAAGATATAGCTCCAACTGCAACAGAAAGGATGTCCATTCAGAGATTCCTCCTGAAATCACCACCCTCAAAGATCAAAGGGAGATAAATCCATGAAGATGGGAAAAAAACAGTGCAGGAAGGACGAAACCTTCAAAGACCAGAGCACCTCTTCCCTCCCAGAGATCAACTCCTCACCATCAAGGGAACAAAACAAGACAGAAAATGAGTTTGATGAATTGACAGAAGCAGGCTGCAGAAGGTGGATAATAACAAACTTCTCTGAGTTAAAAGACCATGGTCTAACCCAATGCAAAGAAACTAAGAACTTTGAAAAGAGTTTAGACAAAATGCCAACTAGAATAACCAGCTTAGAGAAGAACATAAATGACTTGATGGAACTGAAAAACACAGCAAGAGAACTTCATGAGGCATGCACAAGTTTCAACAGCTGAATCGATCAAGCAGAAGAAAGGATATCAGAGATAGAAGATCAAATCAATGAACTAAAACAAGAAGGCAAGATTAGAGAAAAAAGAGTGAAAAGAAAGAACAAAGCCTCCAAGAACTATGGGATTATGTGAAAAGACCTAATCTACGCTTGATCAGAGTACCTGAATGTGACAGGGAGAATGAATCCAAGTTGGAAAACACTCTTCAGGATATTATCCAAAAGAACGTCCCCAACCTAGCAAGGTAGGCCAACATTCAAATCCAGGAAAATACACAGAACACCACAAAGATATTTTTCAAGAAGTGCAACCCCAAGGCACATAATCCTCAGATTCACCAGGGTCGAAATGAAGGAAAAAGTCCTAAGGGCAGCCAGAGAGAAAGGTCGAGTCACCCACAAAGGAAAGACCATCAGACTCACAGTGGATCTCTCGGCAGAAACTCTACCAGCTAGAAGGGAGTGGGGGCCAATATTCAACATCCTTAAAGAAAAGAACTTTCAATGCAAAATTTCATATCTGGCCAAACTAAGCTTCATAAGCGAAGGAGAAATAAAATCCTTTACAGACAAGCAATTGCTGAGAGATTTCATGGCTACAAGACTGCCTTACAAGAACTCCTGAAGGAAGTACTAAACACGGAAAGGAACAATCAGTAACAGCCACTGCAAAAACATACTAAATGGTAAAGAACAATGACACAATGAAGAAACCACATCAACTAACAGGCAAAACAACCAGCCAGTAACAAAATGGCAGGATCGAATTCAAACATAACAATATTAACATTGAATGTAAATAGCCTAAATGCCCCAATCAAAAGACACAGACCAGCACACTGGATAAAAAGTCAAGACCCAGCAGTGTGCTGAATTCAAGAGACCCATCTCATATGCAAAGACTCACATAGACTCAAAATAAAAGGATGGAAGAAGAGCTACCAAGTAAATGGAAAGCAAAACAAAAAAGGCAGGGGTAGCAATCCTAGTCTCTGATAAAATGGACTTTAAGCCAACAAAGATCAAAAGAGACAAAGAAGGAAAGGCATTACATAATGGTAAAAGGATCAATGCAACAAGAAGAGCTAACAATCCTAAATATTTATGCACCCAATGCAGGAGCACCCAGATACATAAACCAAGTTCTTAATGACCTACAAAGAGACTTAGACTCCTGCACAATAATAGTGGGAGACTTTAACACTCCACTGACAATATTGGACAGAACAATGAGACAGAACGTCAACAAGGATATCCAGGACTTGAATGCAAATCTAGACCAAGCAGACCTAATAGACCAAATCCATAGAATATACATTCCTCTCAGCACCACATCACACTTACTCTAAAATTGACCACATAATTGGAAGTAAATCACTACTCAGCATATGCAAAAGAACAGAAATCATAACAGTCTCTCAGACTACAGTGCAATCAAATTAGAACACAGGATTAAGAAAAGCACTCAAAACTGCACAATCACATGGAAACTGAACAACTTGCTCCTGCATGACAAATGGATAAACAATGAAATGAAGGCAGAAATAAAAATGTTCTTGGAAACCAACGAGAATGAAGACACAATGTACTAGAATCTATAAGACACATTTAAAGCAGTGTCTAGAGGAAAATTTATAGTAACAAATGCCCACATGAGAAATAAGGAAAGATCTAAAATTGACACCCTATCATCAAAATTGAAAGAGCTAGAGGAGCAAGATTGAAAAAACTCAAAAGCAAACAGAAGACAGGAAATAATTAAGATCAGAACAGAACTGAAGGAGATGGAGACACAAAAATTCCTTCAAAAGATAAATCCAGGAGCTGTTTTTTTGAAAAGATCAACAAAATAGACAGACCACTAGCTAGACTAATAAAAAAGAAAAGAGAGAAGAATTGAATAGATGCAAAAAAAAAGTGATAAAGGGGAGATCACCACCGATTCCTCGGAAATACAAACTACCATCAGAGATTACTACAAACAGTTCTATGCACATAAACCAGTAAATCTGGAAGAAATGGATAAATTCCTGGACACTTGCACACTCCCAAGACTAAGCCAGGAAGAAGTTGAAACCCTGAATGGACCAATAACAAGGTCTGAAGTCAAGACAGTAATTAATAACCTACCAACCAAAAAATATCCAGGTCCAGATGGGTTCATAGCCAAATTCTATCAGATGTACAAAGAAGAGCCGGTACTATTCCTGTTGAAACTATTCTAAACAATACAAAAAGAGGGAATCCTCCCTAACTCTTTCCATGAGACCAATATCATCCTAATACCAAAACCTGGCAGAGATACAACTGAAAAAGAAAACTATAGGCCAATATCCATGATGAACACTGATGCAAAAATATTCAATAAAATACTGGCAGCCAGGCGCGGTGGCTCAAGCCTGTAATCCCAGCACTTTGGGAGGCTGAGGCGGGTGGATCACGAGGTCAAGAGATCAAGACCATCCTGGTCAACATGGTGAAACCCCGTCTATACTAAAAACACAAAAAAATTAGCTGGGCACAGTGGCGCGTGCCTGTAATCCTAGCCACTCAGGAGGCCGAGGCAGGAGAATTGCCTGAACCTGGGAGGTGGAGGTTGCGGTGAGCCGAGATCGTGCCATTGCACTCCAGCCTGGGTAACAAGAGTGAAACTCCGTCTCAAAAATAAATAAATAAATAAATAAATAAATAAAATTTAAAAAAAATACTGGCAACAGCACATCAAAAAGTTTATCCACCATGATCAAGTAGGCTTCATCCTGGGGATGTAAAGCTGGTTCAACATATGCAAATCTATAAGTGTAATCCACCACATAAGCAGAACCAAAGACAAAAACCACATGATTATCTCAATAGATGCTGAGAAGGCCTTTGACAAAATTCAACAGCCCTTTATGCTAAAAACTCTCAATAAACTAGGTATAGATGGAACGTATCTCAAAATAATAAAAGCTATTTATGCAAACCCACAGCCAATATCATACTAAACAGGCAAAAACGAGAAGCATTCCCTTTAAAGACTGGTATTAGACAAGGATGCCCTCTCTCACCACTCCTATTCAATATAGTATTGGAAGTTCTAGCCAGAGTAATTAGGCAAGAAAAAGAAATAAAGGGCATTCAATTAGGAAAAGAAGAAGTCGAATTGTCCCTATTTGCAGACGACATGATCATATATTTAGAAGACCCCATCATCTTAGCCCCAAACCTCCTTAAGCTGATAAGCAACTTCAGTAAAGTCTCAGGATATAAAATCAGTGTGCAGAAATCACAAGCATTCCTATACACCAAAAACAGACAAACAGAAAGCCAAATCATGAGCAAACTCCCATTTACAATTGCTACAAAGAGAATAAAATACCTAGGAATACAACTGACAAAGGATGTAAAAGATCTCTCCAAGGAGAACTACAAACCACTGCTCAAGGAAATAAGAGAGGACACAAACAGATGGAAAAACATTCCATGCTCATGGTTAGGAAGAATCAATATCATGAAAATGGCCATACTGCCCAAAGTAATTTATACATTCAATGCTATCCCCATCAAGCTACCATTGACCTTCTTCACAGAACTGGAAAAAACCACTTTAAACTTCATATGAAATCAAAAAGGAACCAGCATAGCCAAGACAATCCTAAGCAAAAAGAACAAAGCTGGAGGCATCACGCTACCTGACTTCAAACTATACTACAAGACTACAGTAATCAAAACAGCATGGTACTGGTACCCAAACAGAGCTATAGACCAACGGAACAGAACAGAGGCCTCAGAAATGATGCCACACATCTACAACCATCTGATCTTTGACAAACTGTACAAAAACAAGCAATGGGGAAAAGATTCCCTGTTTAATAAATGGTGTTGGGAAAACTGGCTAGCCGTATGCAGGAAGCTGAAACTAGACCTCTTCCTTACACCTTATACAAAAATTAACTTCAGATGGATTAAAAAAAAGATTTAAACTAAGAACTAATACCATAAAAACCCTAGAAGAAAATCTAGGCAACACCATCCAGGACATAGGCACAGACAAGGACTTCATGACTAAAACACCAAAAGCATTCACAACAAAAGCCAAAATAGACAAACAGGATCTAATTAAACTTAAGAGCTTTTGAAAAGCAAAAGAAACAATCATTAGAGTGAACCAGCAACCAGCAGAATGGGAAAAAATTTTTGTAATCTACCCATCTGACAAAGGGCTAACATCCAGAATCTACAAAGAACTAACATAGATTTACAAGAAAAAAAACAAACAAGCCCATTCAAAAGTGGGTGAAGGATATGAACAGACACTTTTCAAAAGGAGACATACATGAGGCCAACAAACATGAAAAAATGCTCATCATCACTGGTCATTAGAGAAATGCAAATCAAAACCACATTGAGATACCATCTCACGTCAGTTAGAATGGTGATCACTAAAAAATCTGAAGACAACAGATGCTGGAGAGGATGTGGAGAAAAAGGAACACTTTTATACTGTTGGTGGGAGTGTAAATTAGTTCAACCATTATGGAAGACAGTGTGGCGATTCCTCAGGGATCTAGAAATAGAAATTCCATTTGACCCAGCAATCCCATTACTGGGTATATACCCAAAGGATTATAAATTACTCTATTATAAAGACACATGCACACGAATGTTCATTGCAGCACTGTTTACAATAGCAAAGACCTGGAACCAACCCAAATGCCCATCAATGATAGACTGGACAAGGAAAATGTGGCACATATACACCATGGAATACTACACAGCCATAAAAAATGATGAGTTTGTGTCCTTTGTAGAGACATGGGTGAATCTAGAAACCATCATTCTCAGTAGACAGACACAAGAACAGAAAATCAAACACTGCATGTTTTCTCTCGGTCACAGGGAAGAGAACAACACTCACCGGGCTAGGTGTGGGGATGGAGGGGACGGGGAGGGGAGGGAAAGCGGGGTTGCGGGGGCGGGTTGGGAGGATGGGGAGAAATAACACCAGGAGAAATGCCTGATGTAGGCAGTGGGGCGGGGAGCGGGGGGATGGAGACAGTAAACCACCATGGCATGTATGTACCTATGCAACAATCCTGCAGGATGCAGGGTGTGCACATGTACACCAGAGCCCAAAATACAATTAAGAAAAAAAAACTTGCACACAGGGAAAAAACCTAAAATAAAAAGGAAATGGATTGGGAACAGTATCTGCAGCCAGCTCCCAAGGCAAGAGGGCACTCGATCTGAACTGCACAGCGAACTCCTCGAAATCAAATCTCTAGCAGACACATGCACAGATAATACAGACAGATAAAAAAGAATTGCAGCTGGTTAATTTTAGTAAATGGAAATTAGTTCCACCTTCTTAGCCATCAAAAAGGCAAACTAAGGAATCACTAATTTGCTCTTTCACAGACATGAAGTTAGCATAGATAGGAAGGGAGGAAAATTACACCCAATGCACCAGGCACGGTGGCTCACACCTGTAATTCCAGCACTTTGGGAGGCCAAGGTAGGCTGATCACTTGAGGTCAGGAGTTCTAGACCAGCCTGGCCAACATGGTGAAACCCCACCTTTACTAAAAATTACAAAATTTAGCGAGGCGTGGTGGTGCCTGCCTGTAATCTCAGCTACTCGGGAGGCCGAGGCACAAGAATCTCTTGAATCCGGGAAGCAGAGGTTGCAGTGAGCCATGATCATGCCACTGCACTCTAGCCTCCAAAACAAAAACCAAAACCACCAATGCCAGCAAGGATCTGGGGAAACCTATCCATGGTGAGGTTGGCTGAGACAGCCTTTACGGCAACCAGTTTGGTGTCAAGTGCCAAGAAGCACAAACACTGATCGACACACCCTGACCCAGCAAACATGGGAACCTATCCTAAAGAGATTACTCAAAAGAATAAAAAATGTAGCTGAGGAATAATAAAAACGTCCACAATGGGATTCATCTCAGCGTTACTGAGAGCACCAACAAAAACAACTGACAGAGCCTCAGGTGCTTTTCAAATGAGTGATACTTTTAAAATGAGGATGCGGTAAATCCATGGAACATTATGCAGCCATCAAAAGGAGTGGTCACAAAGATGGGGCGGGAGGAAGCATGGAAGATGTTTCATCTAACAGCAGGTGAGGAAAGCAGAGTATAAAACGATGTTTCTGTGATGATGAGTATGAAAATCTAGGTATGCCTATGCATGAGGCGGGAAACGTGAGGCCAAAATAAAAATGATTGCTGGAATGACACTGTCTGTTGACTTTTTTCCTTTTCCTTATGATGATATGCTGTTTGTGAGTATGAACATGGAGAGGAAGAAACAAAGGAGGATTACAGCATTTTATTTTTAGAGAACAGGGTCTTGCTCTGTCGCAGGAATACGGGATTTGAATGAGAAAATGAAGCACCTGTTTTGTGTACTGCCTGCTTCCTGCCACCAGAGCTTCAGACATTTCTGCAGCCGCTCAGATGCTCCTGCACGAGTGACGAGGGGATCCCTATCAGGGCCATCACACTCCTCAGGCTCTGCGCACCCCTCCTCTGGCTTGGGGACCCTCTTGCCAGTGCTGCACTGGGAGGGGGAAGAGCTGCCTGGGCCCTGGTCCAAGATCATGTAGTTACCTCGACAAGCCGCTCAGTAGCTGCGTGACCTGCAGGTCTCCCAGCCTCCTTTCCTCGCTTCCCCAAGGAGGGCAGCGACAGTTCCCACAGCCAGGTTTTGGCAGAGCCTGCACAGTGGGCGATGGTGCTCCGGGCTGTCCTTTGTGTCTGCAGCCTCTTCCCCTTTAGTGGCTTCCACCCAGCAGCATTCAAAGCTCTTCCATTTCAAACAAACAAGCAAGTGGACGAACATGCTCCCTTGACCCGGGCGCAGTCTCCTCTGCCTCCTCAAGCCCTGTTCACTCCTAACTGCTGAGGTCTGATGTCACCCCGGCCCTTCCATGGACACTGCTCTCACCAAATCTGCGGATGGTCGGAGTCACTCCATCGAAGGGATGCTCAGTGTTTGTGCTGGGTCCCTTGGCCACAGTTGCTATTGTAACCACACCCTCTTCCTGACCCAACTCTTCTGACGGTGTCCCCAGCACCACAGCATTCTGGTCTTCCTCGTACTCTGTGGCTGTGGCTTGGCCTCCCTTACCCACGGCGCTACACCTAACCCAGTGCAGGAAGTAAAAGGATAATTCACGCAGCTGCTCAGACCCTGATATGGTTTGCCTGTGTCCCCACCCAAATCTCTTCTTGAATTGTAGTTCCCATAATCCCTCTGTGTCAATGGGAGGGACCAAGTGGAGATAATTGAATCATGGGGGCAGTGTCCCCCATCCTTTTCTCAACAGTGAGAGTGAGATCGAGAGTTCTCAAGAGATCTGATGGTTTTATAAGGAGCGTCCCCCATTGATGGGCACCCACTTCTCCTTTCTGCCATCATGTGAAGAAGGACATGTTTGCTTCCCCTTCTGCCATGATTGTAAGTTTCCTGAGGCCTCCCCAGCCCTGTAGAACTGTGAGTCAATTGCACCTCCTTCCTTTGTAAATTACCCAGTCTTGGGTTTGTTCTTATAGCAGTGTGAGAACAGACTAGTACAGACCCTTTCTCCAATCACATGCCAAGACAGTGTTCTACTCCATTCCCTTCAATGTTATCCTCTTCTCTCCTTTTTCACAGTCACTGCTTCTATTCTGGCTCACTCATCATGATCACTGCAGATGCAGACTTCCAAGAGTGAATCTGATCCTGTTCCTTCCTTGCTTGCATCTTTAATGGCTCCCTACTGCCCTCGAGGTAAGGTATTTGCTCTTAGCTTGGCTTGTAAGGAGAGGCTTGGTCTGGCTCCTGCCTCTGGCCTCTCTCTGGCCCCTCCAGGCTCTCTCTGCTTCTCTCACTCCATGGTCTAGCCACACGTGGTCTAGCAAGGGTGAGCCTGACTTTGGGCTGGAGCCACAAACAGGCGGAGATGATTCAAAAGCCCCTGGTGTCTCTCTGGCCACAGGTCTCCACAGCCTTTCCAGTCTGGGCACTGGGCGATGCTGAGCAGAAGACCAGAGAGCCTTGGGCTGGCGTTTCCAGCACCCCAAGTCCTACCCAGGGGACCCTGTACCACACCTCAGCCCAAATCGCTCTGGCTTGGGGGAGGGGGGTCTTCACGCAGAGGGAGGCCACTTGGGGCAGAAGCAGCAGCCCCCTTTATGCCTGAGAAGGTGTTTCAGAGTCTGGGTCAGCAGAGGGGAGTCTGCAGCTCCAGACCTGTGAGCTGAGGAGGCTGACTCAGGACACATGAGAATCAGAGAAGGGCAGGCAGACCTGGGTTCAAATCAGGGCACAGCCACCACTCCCTGTGTGACTTGGGCAAGTCACTTGACCTTTCTGAGACTCCATTTACTTATTGGAGAACAGGGAAGGCTCAATACATGGAAGGGGTTGCCACTGCTGGCTGTTCTTCCCAGAAGCCTGGTGGGGAGGGAAGGATGACTTAGTGGTGGTGACAGTCCCACTCGCAGCCCTGGGATGAGGAAAGGAGAGGCAGGAGCCTATGACCGGAAGTGCCAGGTGGGCTCTCCCTGAAGACAATGCTACATCAGAGGCTGCCAGCTCACAGGCAGGTGTGGCACCTGTCCACAGACCCTTACCATAGGATTCATCGCTGTCAGAGGACTTGATGCTGATGAGGATGTGCTGGTCCAGCAGGTACTCAGGGTCAGAGATAATGGGCTTCAGCTGCAGAGAGAAGGGCACAGGACTGGAGTTGACAGGAAAGGGACAGGTGAGGGGACAGATGGGGGACAGGTGGATGAGGATGACGGAAGGTGTTCTTAGTGATCAGATCCAAATCTCTGCTGTCCACACCCAAGAGAGCAGGGGGCGGGGCTCGCCTTCACATATACCCTGTTGGGCAAGGTGGGGGTTAGCTTCCTTCTCTGTCCCCGCCCACCTCCACACTGCATCCCAGGCCTCCTAAACTGACCTGGCTCCCAAGTCCCAGCAAGAAGGGTGACCCCCAAATGGGCCCCATCCATTGCCCCACTTCCTTCCTGTGCCTATGCCAGGGTCATGGAGGAGGAGGCAGGCTGATGGGGAAGTGGGGCCAGGCACCAGGTCTGGAATGGCCTCTGCACTCCACCCTGCGCTAGGCTCCCCCGCACAGACAACAGACCTTCTCCTTGGCCTCCTCCAGGACTGTGGCTGCATCCAAGGCAGCACCCAGGCCTATCCCCCTCAGGGGAGAATGCAGCCTCTGTGTCCATCCTGGCAGAGATCCCAACTGGGCCTGAGTGTCCTACAGATTGTTGGGGGTGTGGCTTGGCAAACGACAGACACAGACTCCCACATTCCTGGATAACATTGTTAAGCCCCAGGAGTTGGCTGGGGACTGCCAACTCCTCCAGAGGGCCTGCTGGCCTGGCCGGGGTGTGGGGGTGCTGCTAACAGGCTTTGCACAGAGCTGGGGGAGCCTCAGACCTCACCAGTGGAGGCTGTGTCCGAGCATGCACAGGGAGGAGCATCACACGCTCACTAGCTCCTCATCCACCATGAGTTATGGCTTTTTGAGATGTGCGGCTATTCCTCACAATGACTCCCATACAGGAGGGCCAAATAAAAAGGTAACAATCTGCTCTAGGCAGTTCCCTCCCTTCCCTTCCAGACACCAAAAGGCTCCTGGCGCAGGGCTCTGGGCACCATGTTGACCAACAGGACAGACTCATTACATCTCCATTCAGAAAGTTCCAGGCCGGGCATGGTGGGTCATGCCTATAATCCCAGCACTTTGGGAGGCTAAGGCAGGTGGATCACTTGAGGTCAGGAGTTTGAGACCAGCCTGGCCAACGTGGTGAAACCCCATCTCTACCAAAAAATGCAAAAATTAGTGGGGTGTGGTGGTGAGTGCCTGCAATCCCAGCTACTCAGGAGGCTGAGGCAGTAGAATCGCTTGAACCCAGGAAGTGGAGGTTGCAGTGAGCTGAGATCTCACCACGGCACTCCAGCCTGGGCAACAGAGCAAGACTCAGCCTCAAAAAAAAGTTCCACAACAGATGACTGGAAATTGCAGTGGCGATCTAGGCATTCCAGGATTCTATGTCATCTCTTGGCTTCTGGCACAAGGGGATGTCTGCCTCTAAGTTAGACCCAGGGCCAGGGATGGGGGCCTCGGGTGCAGGAGGAAGACCCGGTCCTCTCTGGGATGCAGGGGGAGTGGGGTGACAGACATCTGTACAATGAATGTCTCTGTGGGACACCACCACCCTGCAGGGGGTGGCAGGGAGGAGGACTATCTCAAAGCCACAGAGGGATTTACAGGGTGAAAAGAGGAGGCCACCAGGCAGCGGGGTGGGGTGGGGGTCATCGAGCAGGAGGCAGTGAAGGCCCACCGCAGTCCTGTGGGAGCAGCAAATGAGGCTGTTTGCCCGGCTGGGCACCAGGGAGTTGACTGGATAAAGAGGGGGACACCAGGATCAGACAGGCATTCCAGAAAGATCCATCAGGGTGTAGGATGCCTCAGCAAGAGGCAGGAGACAGAGGGGTGGAGCCCCCTGGGAGGGGGCAAGGGGATGGAGGGAGGGGACAGAGGCAAGATAAACAGCAGGACTTGGTGGCTTCGAGGATGTGGGGAGTGGAAGAAGACAGGGTTCCCTAGGGGGTCCCTGAGCTGGGCCAGGGGGTGAATGTATCGGGAAATGGGGTGCTGGTACCCCATCATCACCAAAGGAGGAAACAACTGTTCAGGCCCTTCCTGGAAGCAGCCGGGGAGGAGGAGAAGGAGGGCAGGCTTGGGCTGGGTGAGGCTGAAATATCTCTTTGAAGTTCAGAGCCACCATGACCCAGGGGCCTGAAGACATCCCCAGATCAGGGACTTCTGACAGCTCTACCCGGGCCTCTGCGGGAGACCCCAGTCAGAGCCCTGTGAACTGGCTGGCTGCAGCCTCTAAGTAATTTGGAATTGTGGTCCAGCTGGGGGAATCTTGAGTTCAGGCATCGGCCTCTGCTCCTGAGATGGGGCCTTTTTTTTTTTTTTTTAAGCAGAGTTTTGCTCTTGTTGCCCTGGAGTGCAATGGCGCGATCTTGGCTCACCACAACCTCCGCCTCCCGGGTTCAAGTGATTCTCCTGCCTCAGCCTCCCGAGTTGCTGGGATTACAGGCATGTGTCACCACGCCCAGCTAATTTTTGTATTTTTAGTAGAGATGGGGTTTCTCCATGTTGGTCAGGCTGGTCTTGAACTCCCGACCTGAGGTGATTCACCCGCCTCAGCCTCCCAAAGGGCTGGGATTACAGGTGTGAGCCACCCTGCCTGGCTGATAGTTGGTTCCAATCAAAGGTTAATGTCAATGTGGGTCCAGTCCCCTGAAACCTGCCTACATCCCACTCCAGTCTCAGGAGATGATGGGTCCCTCCCCCTGTTTAAGACTGTCCTTTGAAATTCAGCTCAAGTGTCACCTCCAAGGGCGGCCCTCAAGACACCCCACCTGCTGTGATGGATCTGCCTGGCCCGGGATTCCTCTTCATTCCACCCCTCCCTAGTGGTGTGAGAAAGAAACTCCACTTCCTACCCAGCGTGAACAACTAATGAGCTCCTAATAAGCTTGTACTCAACGACAGCCAACACCTCCACTGTCAATTTAGCATCACTAAAGCAATTTCAGTAGAAAAACATTAATAGAGACAGGGTCTCACTGCATCACCCAGGCTGTAGGGCAGTGGCATGATCACAGCTTACTCAGCCTGGATCCCCTAGGCTCAGGTTACCCTCCCGCCTCAGCCTCCAGAGCAGCTACAGGCATGCACCATCATGTCTGGCTAATTAAAAAACACAAATGTTTTAGGCTGGGTGCAATGGCTCACACCTGTAATCCCAGCACTTTGGGAGGTCAAGACCAGTGGATCACTTGAGGTCAGGAGCTTGAGACCAGCGTGGTCAACATGAGGAACCCTGTCTCTACTAAAAATACAAAAATTAGCTGGGTGTAGTGGTGCACACCTGTAGTGCAAGCTACCTGGAAGGCTGAGGCAGGAGAATCACTTGAACCTGGGAGGTCAAGGTTGCAGGGAGCCAAGATGGTGCCACTGCACTCCAGCCTGGGTGACAGGGCAAGACTTGGTCTCAAAAAAAAAAAATGGAGAAAAAAATTAAAATTTTTTTTTTTGTAAAGATGGGGTGTCATTATGTTTCCCAGGCTGGTCTTGAACTTCTGGACTCAAGCAATCCCCCTGCTTTGGCTTCCCAAAGTGCTGGGATTACCTGTGTGAGCCACCACATCAGGCTAGAAAACCATTTTTTCTACAGCAAAGAAGAATGTGTTCCCACTAAGGTTTGGTTGAGTGTTTTCTTCTTTCTTTTCTTTTTTGAGACAGAGTTTCATTCTGTTTCCCAGGCTAGAGTGCAGTGGCATGATCTTGGCTCACTGAAACCTCCGCCTCCCAGGTTCAAGTGATCCTCCTGCCTCAGCCCCCCTAGTAGCTGGGATTACAGGTGTGTGCCACCATGCTCAGCTAATTTTTGTATTTATAGTAGAGACAGAGTTTCGCCATGTTGGCCAGGCTGATCTTGAACTCCTTACCTCTGGTGATCCACCTGCCTCAGCCTCCCAAAGTGCTGGGATTACAGGCGTGAGCCACCAAGCCCAGCCTGGTTGAGTGTTCCTCAATTCTACCCTCTGCTCTTGCAGGGCCACAGACATGTCAAGTACTTCTCGTGTTCACAAGTGTATGATTAGGAGCCAATGGGCTCCTTTCTATGCCCCTCTGTACTCGATTCTGTGAGCCAACGCTGAATAGGAAAACAAGCACCACAGGGAGAACTGGCATCTTGGGGTTGCATCCTAGGTGTGTTACCGCAGCCACGAGGCCATGAGCAAAGAGCTCACGGCCCTACACCTGAGTTTCTTTCTTTGCAAATCACGTGGTCAAACGAACTGACCTCTAGGTCCCTTCTGTGATCCTTTAGGGGAACTGAAAGCATTTAGGAAGAATGAGGCCGCATACCCACTGCTGCAAAGCACAGCATGAACCACCTCGAGCGAGAGCTTGCTCCTGGAGCGGCCTCTTTCTGCATTTGGTCTATGAGATTCCTGCTCCCCCTGGTCAGGCCTGGCAGGGCTCTGCCACTGGCTGGTACTACTGGCCTAGCAAACGCAACCCTCCCCTTGGGGAATGCCTTGCTCTAGAATTACCTTGGGAAGGGTCTCACCAAACTTCACCAGCAGCTCCCCCTCACTTCCTTCTTCATTTTCTCCTTCCTGACTCTTGACAAAACCTGTTGGAAGACAAGAAGGCTGGTTTTCAGAAAACAGAGCAAGAATCAGACGGAAAAGACTCCCTGGGTCACCCCACCCAGACAGAGGAAGATGCGCTGTCTCCCTTTGTCTTTAATCTCGGGGCCTCGGCCTCATTTAGGAGTCAGGCCTGCTGGGGATTCTGGTTTTGTGCAGGGATTGGTCATTTGCCAACATGGTCTAATTGTGTTTAGGAAAATCAAAGAGGTTCCCCCTCCTTTTCAGTTCCTCTTTGCAACAAACCAGGCAACAAAGAAATCATCACATTATAGGAAAAAAGATTAGGAGACTTGACAGCTCAGCCCACGCCACTCAAGATAGCAGCCTTTTGAAATTCTAATTTAAGCTTCCTAATGTGCTGTTTCCATAGAAATGTATGCAAGTGTCTTGATAGTTTATTAAAAACGCCCGCACAAAATTCCTCGTCATTTTTCGAACCGCTTTGACCCTGCTGGGTGAACTGGGGCTTGGGGACTCAGTGGCCAAGGCTGCTCTAGCACCACGCCTGGGCCTAGCTGAGCTGGAGAAGGAAGCAGGGCCCAGAGGGGCAGCATTGGCAGCACATGCTTCTTCCTGATTTCTGGAAGCATCCCAGCCAGGGCCTCACAAAATGCCCTTTTGTGGAGTTGACCCCCCTTTTCCTCCCCCCACCACTCTGCAGACCATCTCAGGGAAGAGGCTGGATACATGCAGCTCTTGCCTGGGTGAGACAGCTTTAGACAGTATGCCTAGGAAAGTCACCTGGAAAGGGTGATTCTTAAGCATAGTCTGCGCTAAATGTTGCTGGCTCAGGGAAGCCTGTCCATCTCCTGCTTGCTTTTGGGCACTGCAGATCCCTGAGAAAGACACCGTGATCTCAAAAGAGCAAGAGGGGTCAGGGCGACAGCAGGTGGCTGCTGCTCAGGCCCCCAAGCTGGCTCTTTGAGGTCTGGACATGGGCCCGACACTCTCTGGTTGAGTCAGAGCCCCAGGGAACCTCGAGTGGGTCACAGTCTGCCCTGAGGGGCAGGGTGGGAGCCCCCCTTTCACCTACAAGGGACTAAGGGTTCAGTACATTCATGGCTGCCCAGGCCACAGGGACCCCTCCCAGTAACTGAGTGCCCCCTTGAGCCATCCACCTACAGCCCCACTTCTCTGCCCCCTCTGTGAGTCCTTTCCAGGGAGAGGAAAAACGGAGCAAAGTGACAGGTAGGAAAGGTGTTTATAGGCGGTCTCTGGCCGGCTCTGCCCAGAAGGCGGCAGAGCAGCCACTCACTCTCCAGGCAGCTGGCGTGGAACTCCAGGTAGAATTTGGTCTGGGACTTGGTCTTCAATGTGGCGTAGCACCTGAGAAACTCAATCTGCCCCTGGCTGTCGACAGTGCCAGGACCTAGAACAGGGGAGAAGAGAGATTCAGTTCCAGGACGTGCCTGGAGATGGAGCGTTTCAAATTAGTTCTCAAGCCACACACTGAGCTCCTCCTCAGGGTCCCAGGAAGGTGGGAGTCGAGTGGGAGGAGAAGTAAAGCTACAGCGAAATCCAGCACCCATTGGAGCATCGCCAGCCTCCCTGGTGCATCGTGAGCTGGCCAGGGCAGAGCGTGGGGCAGAAAGATGCACAGTCCCTGGAGTCTGGACCTGTCTCAGCTCTGTCACTAAAGCTGCGTGGCCTCAGGCTATACCCCCAGTATTTCAGGCTCCCAGCTAGCTCCGGCAAAAGGACTTTGTAGAATGGCTCAGTTGCTCAATACCCAAGTCAATGCTGTTTCTGAGCTCAGCTAGGGAGAGCTAGTTGCTCTTTCTCCCTTAGGCACAGTTATTCCCACTCCAACTCTGGGCTCTGTAAGCTCATTTGCATGGAGTCAACTTGCCTGCAATTGTGTTAATTTAGATGATGCTTTTGTAAGAAAAACAAGTGTTCTGTCCTTTCATATAAATTTTGAGCCACAGAACAGAGTGATGTTCTGAGAGCATGAACGTCTCTTTCCTTCCCTCACATTCTTCCTTCTTTCCTTTCTCTTTCTAAACCCTGCAGTGCCCTGTCCAGGCTCTGTTGAGGTAAATGCCCAATCAACACTGAATCCCGGTGATCAGTGTTTTTGAGCACCTATGGCGTACTGAGTCCCTGTGTAGGGAAGCCCGGCCGGGCACTGAGGATGCACTATCCCGGAACAGAGGAGCAGATGGCAGGGGCAACCCCTTCAAGGCTGCAGGAGCTTAGAGAAAGGGGAGACAGGTAGAAGTCCGGGAAGAGGTCCAGCCTAAGGGCTAGGAAGATTCTAGAAAGGCACAGTGGCCAGACCTAGGAAGGAGACACAATGGTGGGTCAAGTCTTGGCCGAAGAGGGGAGTTCATGTTTCTGGGGCCATGGATGTTAGATGCAATGGGATGGAGAAGAATGTTCCATAAAGACAGTGCTCCGGCCTCACCGGTGTCCCCCAAGGCATGCAGGACACGGAGCAAGATGGTCTTTCCCTATATTTGGGTCCCCTATGCTCGGTCTTCCTAAAGGAGCCTGGTGAACAGTGGGCTGACCACAGAAGCAGAGACTAGGCAGAGAAAACATGGCTCTCTGGTCCCTTGGGCCAAGGGCTGGATGGACACATTACAGAGAATACGCAATCCCAGCTGAGACAGGGTAGCCTGGCGACCAGGGCTGAGCTGGACTATATGAAAAATTACCTGCAAATCTAAATATGATTTACTGTGGTGCTTCCCCAAACTCAGTCATCTGCTTCCCATCTTCATGATTTTTACCATCTCTGCACACCACTCACCTGTACTACTCTTTACTTAATATTTTCTCTAGATGGACTCACTTATTTTTTCTCTTTTTTTTGAGACGGAGTTTTGATCTTGTTGCCCAGGCTGGAGTGCAATGGCACAATCTTGGCTCACCGCAACCTCTGCCTCCTGGGTTCAAGTGATTCTCCTGCCTCAGCCTCCCAAGTAGCTGGGATTACAGGCATGTGTCACCACACCCAGCTAGTTTTTTGTATTTTTAGTAGAGATGGAGTTTCTTGATGTTGTTCAGGCCAGTCTTGAACTCCTGACCTCAGGTGATCCACTTGCCTCGGCCTCCCAAAGTGGTGGGATTACAGGCATGAGTCACCACCGCACCCGGCTGGACTCACTTTTTAAAATTAAATGTAACTGAATAAGGTATATCACAATACTAAATGGAAAAGCAATGTTACTTGCCTTAAACAGAAGACATAAATTTAAAACATGTTAAAATAAAGGCATTACTAAGAAATGTTTGTCCGTGTCCCCTGCCCCCTCCTCCCACCCCACCCCGAGAACTGCCTTTGGGAGACAGGCCACACCTTGGTAAACACTGATTTACCCATTTCTTCAGACTAAAACTGAAGCTCAAAAGGCTGACATATTTGTCAAGCAGAGCGAGTACATTCTCTGGACTGAAATTGTGCTGTGGCCCGGGACGTGAAGAGACCTGCCCGGGAGCATGACCTGCCCGGGAAAAGGCACCACCTTCCTCTAATGCAGATACTGACTGCTACACCGAAGACAAGTGCCCAGCGCCCCTTGCCATGGAGGAAAACAGAGAAACAGACACCATCCTTTGCTTACCATTCTTGGAAACAAACTGGGAAGTGACCCCTGCCTCAAACGTGGCAAAGACAGGGCTGTGGTCACTCGTCATGATGTCGGTGGTACTGCCTGCAGGGGAGGAAAGGCATTTTTAAGCAGGAGAGAAGAAGTCCTTCTGGTCAAGCCAATGGTGGCAATCCTAAAGCAGGAAGAAAGCTTAATGGTGGGCCTCCGGAAGTGCGAAGGTTTTGCACCTGTTGTCCTGCTGGCCTTCCACAGCAAGGCTTAAAGCGTTCAGCGGAAGACAGTACGTACACTGCCTCCTTCATAGATAAAAGAAGCCTGTGCTAGTTTTCCTGAAGACCTATGACTTTTGGAGTGGATTAGGGAGTGTGAAACATGGAGATTTTTCTGGTCTAATCATTTTATTTTTTAATTTTAATTTTAATTTTATTTTTTTGAGGCAGAGTCTCGCTCTGCTGCCCAGGCTAGAGTGCAGTGGCGCGATCTCGGCTCACTGCGATCTCTACCTCCCAGGCTCAAGCAGTTCTTATGCCTCAGCCTCCCAAGTAGCTGGGATTACAGGTGCATGCCACGGTGACTGGCGAATCTTTGCTTTTTGCAGAGATGAGGTTTTGCCATGTTGGCCAGGCTGGTCTCAAACTCCTGAGCTCCGGGGATCCACCCGCCCAAAGTGCTGGGATTACAGACATGAGCCACTGCCCTGACCCGCTTTATTTTATTGATGACAAGTCCCAAACACAGAGTAGGAAGGGGACTTAAGGTCACGCAGCTCATCAGTGGGAGAGACAGGACACCTTCTCCATCTCATGATGCCTCACAGAACTGGGAGAGAGCAGAGGACGCTTCGTGTAGAAAACTCTGTTAAGAAGCTTGGCTAGGGTGAGAAGGGAGGCAGCAGAGCACTTTGGGAAGGGGCAAGAGAAAGAGGGCAGTTCTAGAAAGGCAGTTCTTTCGAGATAGCCCATTGGAGATGCCTGGCAGGAAATGGGTACTCAAGGCTGGAGATGCATCTTTAGATTTGGAGTCTTGGGATTAGGTGGAGCAGAAGACACCAGCGTGTTTGGGCTTTCACATGAAAGATAAGAAGAGCTGAGGATGGAATTCCAGGGCACACCAACCGTGAAAGGGCAGGCAAAGGAAACACTGTCAGCAAAGGAGACCAGGAAGCTGATAACACACACTTGGTGTGCTTGCCTAGACCGCGCTTACAATCAGCGATAAAAAGATAAACACCCACCCCTCAACCAACCAAAGACATGGACAGAAAATTCACAAAAAAATAGATGGCTAATAAACATGAAAAGAGAAAAAGGTCGCTTACTAAGGATCACCAGAGAAACACGTGGAAACCATGAGACAGAACAGAGAAAGCGACTGACGAGGAGGACAGGAGTGGGCGCACTGGCTGGTAGTGGAGGAGGAACAACAGATGGAGTCAAGGGCCCAGGGGCAAAGGCTGGGCAGGAAAGAAAGAGGAGGCTACCCCTTCTCTGAGACAGGAGGGAGGAAGATGCGAGGGCATCAGCTTAAAAACTGGACCTGAGGCTGGGCATGGCGGCTCACACCCATAGTCCCAGCTCTTTGGGAAGCTGAGGTGGGTGGATCACTTGAGGCCAGGAGTTCCAGACCAGCCTGGCCAACATGGTGAAACCCTATCTCTACTAAAAATACAAAAAATTAGCCAGGCGTGGTGGTGGGCGCCTGTAATCCCAGCCACTTGGGAGGCTGAGGCAGGAGAATCACTTGAACCCAGGAGGCGGAGGTTGCAGTGGGCCAAGAAGGTGCCAATGCACTCCAGCCTGCACAACAGAGCAAGACTGTCTCAAAAAAACCAAACTGGACATGAGCAGGAAGAAGTCAGTGAGGTCCAGTGCTGTGTGAGGCAGGAGGGGATGGAGGTGGGGAGTCAGGCTGAGTGCACAGGTGCAGGTTTGCAGTGGGAGTTGAGGAGAGGTGTTCCAGGGAGAATTTAATGGGTTGACAAGCGGGTTTTTTTTAAGCATTCTCAGAATATTTCAGATATGTACTGAACATAATAGCAATGGCACTATAGTGTGCCCTTAAGCCTGGGAGGTGGACTGTAAGATGGGCTGGACCACAATGACCCAGTCCTCCTCCCAGTAACCACACTCTCTGGGGTCCCCTCCCACCATGAGTCTGGGCTTGGCCATGTGACTTCCTTTGGCCAATGGGGTCTCAGTAAACATGAGGTCAACAGACCCTTAGGAAGAACTTCCATACGTGAGACTTGCGGCTGGGAACGCTGAGACCAGGAAGTGAAGAGGCCTGCACTGGCCTGCTGGATGATGAGTACCACCCTTATGCCTGCCGACAATCAGCCCATCCCAGCTCTGACTGGGCTCCTGCCTCAGTGTACCCAGATGACACCAGCTAGAGCAGAGGTGAGCAGTCCAAATTCAGCCTAGCCCAGAGAATCACGAGCAAATAAATGCTTGCTTTAAGTCACTGAGTACTAGGACAGTCAGTTATGCAGCAATAGACAGCTGATATACCTGGCTATGTTCATTGCCAAGAGAAGACTGAGGCTCCCAGGTCACCCCTGTTTCTTTACATCCACTCCCTTTTCTTTTTCAACTTCTTGCCTCCCCTCAACCCCGAGTTATTAAACCCTTCCACTGAGCCCTCTGGCACTCAATGAAATATCATCAGCAAAATTCCCTGTATCTTTAATCTTCCCTTCACCTCCCAAACCCAGCCCTCCCCAAATGGCAAACACTGCCGCCTCTCCGCTGAGGCTTGTTTTCCTCTCCAGGTGGGGACAAAGGGTGCCCTCCCTGCTCCTCGCTGCCACCTCCGGACTGCTCTCCCTCCTCTTTCTCTAAAACCTCCACTGTTGAGCCGTTTTGAATACCAAGTTTAGGTGTAAAGCAGTAAGTGGTAATCCTGCAAGCCTCCACTCCCTCCTGACTCTGGGCAGAGGCTGGCTGAAGCAGGCGGATGTTGAGACAAGGACTGGCAGGATGTGCAGACCTGCAGGATGTGGGGAGGACAGTAGTGACAGGGTTGGGAAGGAGTGACAGGTGTGGAGAGTCCTAGGGGTGGTGGGGGTCAAGGAGGGAATGCACAAGTGAGGAGGCTGCAGGCAGAGGGTAGGACGCGGGCTCTTTGAGCTTTGGAAGCTGGGACAAGGCCCTGGCTGTGGCTGTGAGGACGGGCTGCCCTCCCACACATCTAAAGGTGTCGTGTGAAGTTCGTCTAGTGATGTCACTTCTGGGAGCCAGAGCTCACTCCTTCAGCAAGGAACGCAGGGTGCATGTGTTCAGCTGTTTCAGGGTAGCTGCTCTGGGCTCTTCTGGGCAGCAGAAGACATGCACAGAAGATAGGAATGGAAATCAATTCCATGTATAGGACCAGAGTTAAACTTGTGGGATCAATTTTGCCAGTCCCCAGAGAAGGTGGGCGCCACGAAGGAGGCCACTGGGCAGCAGCAGGATTCCCCCATCCTGTCCTACTCCAAGGGCCAGGGTGGCCCTCGCAGTTTTAAAAATAATGCCACTGGGCTTGGTGCAGTGGCTCATACCTGTAATCCCAGCACTTTGGGAGGCCGAGGTGGGTGGATCTCTTGAGGTCAGGAGTTTAAGACCAGCCTGACCAACATGGTGAAACCCCTTCTTTACTAAAAATACAAAAAAATTAGTCTGGCATTGTGCACCTGAAATCCCAGATTCTCGGGAGGCTGAGGCAGGAGAATCACTTGAACCCAGGAGGCGGAGGCTGCAGGGAGCTGAGATTGCGCCACTGCACTCCAGCCTGGGTGACTTAGCAAGACTTGTCTCAATCAATCAATAAATAAAAATAATACCACACTTCTCAGTCAGGAGCGTGTGTCACAGTGCCTGGCTAACAGTTATTTCTTAATTGTTTTGATAATTTATCCATAATTATTTATTTTAATATTATATTTTATGCCTTTAAAAATCAATTTAATGCAATTTATCCTTAAATCTCCCAAATACATATGTGCATACACTTGTGATATGTACTAGTCTGAGCCATACGAATTTCCAATAATTGATTATTTCTGGCCTACAAAAACACTTTCATAGGGTTCAAACTTAATATGTTATATTCAAAAGAAATAAAGCTAAATATATTTTTTTTGAGATGGAGTTTAGCTCGTTACCCAGGCTGGAGTGCAATGGTGCGATCTCGGCTCACCACAACCTCTGCCTCCTGGGTTCAGGCAATTCTCCTGCCTCAGCCTCCTGAGTAGCTGCGACTATTGGTGCACACCACCATGCCCAGCTAATTTTTTTGTATTTTTAGTAGAGACGGGGTTTCACCATTTCGACCAGGATGGTCTCGATCTCTTGACCTCGTGATCCACCCACCTCAGCCTCCCAAAGTGCTGGGATTATAAGCACGAACCACCCACGCCCGGCCTAAAACTAATTTTTTAAAAAAGTGCTTCAGGTCAGGCACAGTGCTCACACCTATGATCTCAGCACTTTAGGAAGCTGAGGCAGGCTGATCACCTGAGGTCAGGAGTTCAAAACCAGCCTGGCCAACATGGTTAATATAAAAGTTAACCAGGCATTGCGGCAGACACCTGTAATCCCAGCTAATTGGGAGGCTGAGGCACGAGAATCGCTTGAACCTGGGAGGTGGAGGTTGTGGTGAGCCAAAATCACGCCATTGCACTCCAGCCTGGCCACAGAGCAAGACTCCGTCTCAAAAAAAAAAAAGTGCTCCCATAATTCAAATGTCTCCCAAAGCAGAGGATACTGAAAGATAGGTAGAGATGCATCAACTTTTCCAGGTAACTTGATTAGGGTTACAATGAATTCCTCCCCTTGACGCATCAACAGACTGAAGCCCTTAGGTTTTAGGGCAGTCGCGCCTCCCAGCTTCGTGCCATCCTCCGACCCTGGTCTGCTTTCCCCAGTGTTTTGACTCACCATAAGACTGACACACCACATGCACCAGGGGATAAGACTTCCAGAGGACTCGGTCGCACCAGGAAGGCAAGTTGTACTTCATCTGCAAATCAAAGTCACAGGCTTTGCAAAATGCCTCTTACTTTTTTTTTAATCAGTGAAAGAAAAGATTAACTCGTGGCCTCTATAATTTTCAAATTAATTGGCTGTTACCTTTTGATAGAATTTCCTCGTAGGTGGCTTTTCACATGCCTCAAGTCCCGACTCCACTGCCACGCCCCACACTTTCAGACATCCTGTCCTTCTGCTCTAGAATAAGATAACTCGCCTTGCTGTGTTTCCTCATCTGTCCTCCTGGCTACCTCAGTATCTCTTGTGTTCACCTTGTCATACTTTCTTTCTGTCCTAGATGAACCCACACCTGTATTTTCAACCCAGTCTCTACTCACTTTCTGCAGCCACTTACTTTAATAACACACTCCAGCTTCCACTCCTGCTTCCCTATTCATCCACCTGTCCACCTCTTTATCTCCCAATCTGTCCACCTACTCATTAACTCATTCACCCATCCATCCACCTACCTACCTATCCATTTATCCATCCATCCATCCACTCATCTACCTATTCATCCATCTATCCATCCACCCATCCATCCAACCATCCACCTATTCATCCACTCATCCACCCACCCACCCACCTATTCCTTCATCCATCCACCACCCATCCACCCACCCACTTATCCATCCATCCACCCATCCACTGATCCCTCCATTTATCCCTCCCTCCCTCCATCCATTCATCCCTCCACCTACCTGCCCATTTCCCTATACACCCATCCATCTATTTATCTACCTATCCATCCAGCCATCCAGTCATCCACCCACCCATCTACCCATTCACCCACCCATCCACCTATCTCTCTATTTATCCATCCATACATCCATCTCTCCACCCACCCACACATCCATCCATCCATCCATCTCTCCACCCACCTACCCATTCACCTATTCACTCATCCATCTATTCATCCATTTATCCACCTATCCATCCACCCAGCCATCCATTGACCTGTTCACACACTTGTCCACCTACTTAGCCAGTCACTCAAACAGTATCTATTAATACTATATGACAAGCCTTCTCCAGGGCCTCAGGCTGCAGTGGTGAGCAAGATGTCCACTGCGTGGGATGGACAAGGCACACTGGTGATAACAACCTTCTTTTATCAATATCCTTATCCCCTCATGTTCTAGCTCTTTCTTCTTGACCTCTGTCATCTCCTTCAATTACTTTTCTGTTTTCTTCCTTTTACCAATTTTCTTTCAAGAATGTTCTATTTTCATTGCTTCTGCTTCTGAGCCACTCACTTAAAAAAAAAAAAACCTTTAGGTACAACTTACATAAAGTGTATAGTCCCATGAATTTTTACTTTTGTATAAACTCCCCCACTACCCAGAGCAAGATATAGAAAACCCCTATCATCCTACAAGTTCCCTCATACCCCTTCCTTGTCAATGCCACAGCCCCCAAAGGTGAGCATTACTGCGACTAACATCTCCACTGATTAATTTATGATCGTATATAAATGAACTCACTCAGCAGATACTGTTTTGTGTTGGACTCTTCCAGCCACTTTGTTGTGTGTAAAAGTTCCATTGTCTGTAAGTATCACGTTTATCTACTCTACTGTTAATAGACATAGGCTGTTTCCAGTTTTGAAGATTATAAACAAAGCTGCCATAAACATTCTTTCTTCCTTTTTTTTCCTTGACATGGAGCCTCACTCTATAGCTGAGGTTGGAGTGCAGTGGCGCAGTCTCAGCTCACTGCAACCTCTGCCTCCGTCTGAATTACGGTAAGCTAAGGTTAATTTATTATTGAGAAAACTTTTTTTAAATTAATGTAGAGTAGCCTAAGTGTACAGGGTTTGTGAAGTCGACAGCAGTGTACAGCAGTGTCCTAGGCTTTCACACGCTCACTCACGGACACCCAAAGCAACTTCCAGTCCTGCGAGCTTCATTCATGGTAAGTGCCCTATACAGGTGGACCCTCTTTTTCTTTCTTTTTTTTTTTTTTTGAGACAGAGTCTTGCTCTGTCAACCAGGCTGGAGTGCAATGGTGCAATCTTGGCTCACTGCAACTTCCATCTCCCAGGTTCAAGAGATTCTCTTGCCTCAGCCTCCCGAGTAGCTGGGGTTACAGGTCTGTCCCACCATGCACAGCTAATTTTTAGTAGGAACAAGGTTTCACCATGTTAGCCTGGCTGGTCTCGAACTCCTGACCTCAAGGAGTTCCGAGTTGCGACCCACCCAGCTCAGCCTCCCAAAGGGCTGAGATTATAGGCCACCACACCCAGCGCATTTTTTTCTTTTTAAACCGTATTTTTACTGTACTTTTTAATGTTTAGATACACAAAAACTTATCATTGTGTTACAGTTGCCCACAGTATTGAGCAAAGTAAAATGCTACACAGGTCTGTAGCCTGGGAGCAGTAGGCCACAGCATCTAGCTGAAGTGTGCGTAGGTTACGCCGGCTAGGTTTGTGTAAATACATTCCATGAGGTTCCCACAATAACGAAGTCACCTAGTGCTTTCGGAACATATCCCGTAGATAAGTGATGCATCACGTTTTCAGCTGCCTTCTGGATATTTTCTGTGTCCTTCCACTAATGTCATATAATCAATAAGTCTGAAAACAAGTTCTATTTTTTCCCCTTCGAGCCAGCTCCACCTTGTGATTTTCCAGTTTTTATCAATGGCAATCAGGTCTTCCAATATATCCTGTTTCCCCCTTTCTCTTTTTGTTTTAGATGGAGTTTTTCTTTGTTGCCCAGGCTGGAGTGCAGTGGCAAAATCTCAGCTCACTGCAACCTCTACCTCCTGGGTTCAAGAGATTCTCCTGCCTCAGCCTCCTGAGTAGCTGGGACTACAGGGTGCACCACCACACCTGGCTAATTTTGTATTTTTACTAGAGATGGGGTTTCTCTATATTGGTCAGGCTGGTCTCTAACTCCTGACCTCAGGTGATCCTCCCGCCTCCGCCTCCCAAAGTGCTGGGATTACAGGTGTGAGCCACCATGGCTGGCCGCTTTTCCCCTTTCTGTCATTTTCACTGTTTTTTCCCTGATTTGGCCCTAGCTGTTGCTCAGCTGGACATGCACGATGGCTTCCTCACGGGTGCCCCTGCAGCCTCCTCATCCTTTACCACAATGCCCACCACAGTTCTGCACGTGCCACTCTGATGCACCAGTGCCCAGCCGAGCTTACGGTGGCGTCCTGTTGCCTGTCATGCCTGGCATCTAGGACTTCCCACTCTCCCATCTCAGGCCCTCATCTGCCTCAACTTAAACTCACATCAAACCAAACCATTCTTTACCAGCCTTCACAGGGGTCCCCATGGACCTGCTCTGACAGTGCCTTTGGGCCAGGTGGCCCTATTCACACAGCAGGCAGTGGATCCTGCAGAAGAGGGTGTCCCATCCTGGGGGTCCCAGCCTCATTGGTGGCAGCAGTCTGGGACCGCCTCCTGTCCTCTCAGTTCTGTTCTCTTCCTCTCCTGCTCTGCCCTGAGATCCACCCAGCGCTTGGCCTTCGTCCCCCACGTCCACTTCTTCACTTGCCTCTGCGCCCAGATGGGGCCTAGAACTCTTTCAGATGACACTTTGAACTTGTGCTCCAATTCCCTAGGCTTCTAGTGGGCCTGGGTACCTCACTGCCCCAGCTATTTGACCCTCGAACCCTGCCAGGGGCTGGCTGCCTGGACCCTTCCCGGCCCTGGCGTTGTCACATTCTGGCTCTGGCTACAGCGAGTTGCATATTTGGCTTGTTTTTCCTACTGTGAAGTCCCTGGAGCAGACATCTGTGCTCTCCCGTCACCTAGCAGAGTGCCTAATCCATAATAGGCCATCAGGAAATATCTTTGAAGAAATGAAAAGTATCTTATTGCATCTTTCCCAAAACACTATTCCTTGACACAGTGACCTCATAAGATATTAATTGGTATTCCATCAACAACTAACTGAGTTTGGCACACAGATTTTCTCATGGAGAACCACAGTGCTCTTAGGCCCATAAAGACTCTGATAAATCCGGCAATGAAGAAACCTGCTTAATGTTAATTCACTCAGCAGTTTAGGACATTTATGTGATCATGAGACTTAAAAAAAAATTATCTTAAGAACCCAGTTAAGGAAATAATACTTTAAAATTCTCTCCAGCACTTTGGGAGGCTGAGGCGGGTAGATCACGAGGTCAAGAGATCGAGACCATCCTGGTCAACATGGTGAAACCCCGTCTCTACTAAAAATACAAAAAATTAGCTGGGCATGGTGGCGCGTGCCTGTAATCCCAGCTACTCAGGAGGCTGAGGCAGGAGAATTGCCTGAACCCAGGAGGTGGAGGTTGCGGTGAGCCGAGATCGCACCATTGCACTCTAGCTTGGGTAACAAGAGTGAAACTCTGTCTCAAAAAAAAATAAAAAATAAAAAATAAAAATCCTCTCAGCATCTTAGAGTATCTGAACCGAAGGTAAATCACAAGGGTGATTTTTCCAGCTCACTGCAGGGCACAAGTGCGGTTGCCCATTTGCTCTGTGACACAAATCAAAATGTGCTTTCTAATTTTTTTTTTCTTTTTTTTTTTTTTTTTTTTGCCTAATGGATGAAGACGCTCTCTGTTAACCTTTTGGGGACAGACACGAGCGGGGAGGAGGTGGAGGGCAGGGGAGATATCTGTGAAGAGGACTCACCCCTGTTGCCTTCTGCTTGGTGTAGGCGTATTTGTCCCGAGTATATCTTTCAAAACGGTAGGTGGGGGCAAATGTGATTTCTTCCTCCTCTGAAACAGAGAGACTTTGGTTTCAATTCTGATTCTCCAGATTTTGCATCTGGCCAACTTTCCCTATTCACCTGGTGAAGAAATCGGGGGAAAGGGGATGAAAGGATGGCTGGAAGGCTGCAAGAGAAGATGCTGCTGCTCTTACCGAAGTGCAGGAAGACCTTCTGCTCCTTCCTCTCTGTGAGCAGCTGGTCGTGGCACAGGAGGTCTGCGTACTGCTGCTGCTTGATTTTCTGGATGATGGTTTCTGCCTCCTGGAATAAGAATATGGCCGGGCCTCTGGTGAGAAGCCCTGCAGATCCAGGTCTGACAAGCTTCAAGCTTCGGGGCTGGGGCAGTCAGCTGGATGAGCCGGGCTGCAGAGTGACGGTGGGGGGTGTGGCTGTGACAGTTACAGGAACCAGGCATAAGCACAGGGGACCTGTGAGGAGCGGCTGAGGCTCAGTAATGGGAACAGTGTTGAGCCCCCTAAGGGAACAGCCGCCTCAGCCCACTTGGTTCATGTGTCTCTATGACCACCTGACCCTAGCTGACTCAAGGGAGGCTCCATCCCTGCAGCCCAGCCCAGCCCCAGGCAGGCAGCCCCTTACCCAGGTAGGCAGGTCCACTCGGTAGTTAAGATCTCCAAGCCAGAAGAGGTGCGTGAAGCGGTGAGTGATGTTAAAGGGACTCAGCTTCTTGTCGCCCAGGGCCAGGAACCGGAGAATGTTCATATAGTTTTGGTTTCGCCTAATGCAAGGAAAAAGCGGCCATCTAGCATGGGGTCACTGGCTCCCCCCTCACTGTGGCAGGAAGTCACTCCTGCCATAGGTGGTGGGGGCGGGGGGAGGAGCATAGCAGTGGAGGGAGTGAGACAGCCCTCCACCCCGGCTGCAGCAGACCACCTTAGCGTGTAAATACAGCACAGCCAGGAGGCAAAAGGCATTTGAGGCCACACTGGGTGCACAGAGGGCAGGGGCCCAGGAGCAGCTGCATCTGCTCAGCAGAGAATCAGAAAGTGTGGATTCTATAGATGGCTGTCTTCATTCCTGGGCCCCAGCTAGGCCTGATCAGTGTGGATTTGTAAGGAGGCCCCAAAGGAGGCTTTCTGCTTTACAAACAGCGCTAGTTAGGGGTCCATCAGGCTAATGACATAGGGAAATAGCTTTTCTGACGTTTTAGTCAAAATTCTTCTACACGTGAGGTCACTATTGTGCTGCAGATGCTTTTAATGAGACCATGGTAACCCTGAAAGGCCACAGGACACCCACAAAGTCAAGGGCACAAGCTGAGCAGGTCTTTCTGGTGTTTAGACGTGTGAGTCGTGTCTGGGCAGATAACCCAAAAGCTCGATCCTGGGGGGGAAGGAGTTCCATTACCTGAGTTTCTTTTCACTTCCTGAAGTCAAATGGCTGTTGACAAACCCCAAGGAGGTTCCATTGAACATAAACGACACCCCCACGGCTCCCTTGTTCCCTAAAACAAAGAGCAGAAAGAGTCAAAATATCAAACAGACATACTCACCAAGGGGCCAGAAATCCCGGGAAGGCAGGGTGAGAGGCAGGTGAGTGAGGCGCTGGCAAGGGGAAAGCAGATCGTGTTCATGTGGGGTGGGAGACGCTGGGTTCTCAGTGGGGCAGAGGAAGGTGGCTGCTGCGACCCGCCCCGGGTATCTCTCTCTAAAGTGACCCATGTGCTAAGTGGGCAGCCAGAAGCCTTGGGAAGATTCAGAAGGTTCCAGCCTGGGGGGCTGATCTTCCTCCCAGTGAATTCAAGGTTCCTGGGGAGACCAAAAACCCACACGGAGATCACACCTTTTTCTGCCAACGTTCTGATCCATTCTAGACCAGTGGTTCCCAAAGGGAGTTCCCTGGACCAGCAGCTGCACACCACGTGGGAACTTGTTGGACAGCCCCACCCCAGACTTACTGAATCTGAAATCCTGGGATGGGGCCCAGTAATCTGTTTGACAAGCCCTCCAGGGTCAGCGGCGGGTGAATGCTGGCTCACTGCCAGCTACAAATGGTTTTACGTTTGTAAATGATTAGAAACAAATCAAAAGAAAAGCAATCTTTTGTGATGCATGAAGATATGACATTCAAATTTCAGTGTTCAGAAAGAACATGTTATTGGAACACAGCCGCGCCTATTCACTTCAGGACTGTCTCTGGCTACTTTAAGGCTACGAAGCAGAGCTGAGGCACTGTGACAGTTGTTGGCCTGAAGAGCCTAGAATGTTCACCATCTGGCCTTGTTTGGAAAACGTTTGTCAACCCCTGTTCTAGATGATTCTGCCACATGCAGGTGAGAACCTGCTGTGTCCAATGTAAGCACAGGCCAGGGGTGACTATCAAACACCTGATATGTGGCTGGTACCAAATGAGACAGGTTGTGAGTGTAAAATACACATCAGAATTGTGGCATTGGTAAGAAACACAGACTGTAAAATATCTAATAACTTTTTACATTGAATATCTATTGAAAGAATTGTATTTTGGATAAATGAAGTTCAATAAAATCTATGATTGAAATTAATTTCATTGTTTCCTTTCGAATATGGCTACTAGAAAATTTGATCTATTAATCATAATAGATCAAACTGTAACCTATTTGATCATAAATCTATTTATTTATGATCTGATTGGCTCCCATTTTCTTTCTTTCTTTTTTTTTGGAGATGGAGTCTCACTCTGTTGCCCAGGCTGGAGTGCAGTGGGGCAATCTCGGCTTGCTGCAACCTCCATCTCTCGGGTCCAAGCAGTTCTCCTGCCTCAGCCTCCTGAGTAGCTGAGACTACATGTGCACACCGCCACACCTGGCTGATTTTTTAGTAGAGACGGAGTTTCATGGTGTTGCCCAGGCTGATCTCAAACTCCTGAGCTCAGGCAATCCTCCTGCCTCGGTCTCCCAAAGTGCTAGGATTACAGGTGTGAGTCACCACGCCCTGCAGTGGTCATAAAGCTGGGATTCTGGTGGGGCCTCTCTCTTCGCCCCTCTGATGCCAGCCACGCTGTCTTTCTCAGGGAGGCCCTGACCTCTGCTGTCTGCCTACGCTACACACTTCTTCGTCAGCATGCTCCTCCTGAGAAACAGCTTCTTTTCCTTCTGTCTGTCCATGCAATGCCTGTCAGGTCCACATGAGCAGAGCTCCTGCCTGCTCAGGAGGTGACCCAGTGCCCCACCCCGAGGCCAGGATGACCAGGAACTGGGGTGGTAGCAACAGTGGGGCAGGGGCCGGTGAGTGGGGCTGGAAGCCCAGGGAGTGATGGAATCCAGACCCATGGCGGTTCCTGGGCAGCAGGAGGGCGTGGGTGCAGCCAGGACAGCCACGAAGCTCCACCCTTCCACTGTGGCAGGAAGGAAGGGGGACGAGTGGGGGTGGATGTGGGCAGTTCGCGGTTTGTCAGCAGAAAAGCTGAGAGAGCTTTTCACATTCAGTTGCAGCAATTCTATTTCCTGTTCTCTCTGGGACTCTGTCCTATTCCTGACTCCACCGACTCCAGTCACCAAAAACCACTGGCCTCACCGCTGATGCCAGTTCTGGAGCCCTGTGTGTGCACCACCCCACGTGCACACATGCACACACACACAAAGGCTCTAGCACTTATGGACATGGACTTGAACACCCATCCTCACATGCTTAGACTCTCATAAACACACAAACACACATGCATGGATTCACACACACAGACACTCACACACTCATAGATATGGGCGGTACACTCACACACGGACTCACATACCTAGACTCACATAAACACAAACACACAGGCATGGACTCACCCACACACACAGACACACGCTCATAGATATGGGGTTGTGCGCTCACACAGGGACTCACATACACATGCGTGGACACACACTCACACAGACACACTCATAGATATGGGGTGGTACACTCACACAGGGACTCACATATATAGACTCACAGAAACATAAACACACCTGCATGGACTCACACACACACACATTCACACACTAATAGATATAGGGTGGCACGCTCACACATGGACTCACATAAACACGCTCACAAACACGCATTTATAAACTCTCATACCCCTACACGGGCTTACACACACATGCACGCTCTCACACACACAAACACATACACAGGGATGTGACTGAGGATTGAGCAGGGATCTGAGGACGCAAGGCTCTCCATTTTTAACCCGGGTGGGACTGGGATGACATGGTTGGGTGAGCTGAAGCAGAGGGTGTGGGAAGAACCCAGGGTCCCCACCCGGCTCACCCAGCGTGTTTGCGATGCCTGTCTTCACGTTGTCAGTACAGATGTGGCTGATCCGGTTCTCGTGCTCAGGCTTGGCCAGCACCACGATGCGGATGTTCCAGAGCGTGTGGATGGCAACCTGGTTGGGGGACAACGTTGCAATACTTGGCCCAAGTGTAGAGGGTGAACCAGGGCACAGTGACACCCAGTCCCAGCTCCTGGGTGTGGGGTACTCTGTCTGTAATCCCAACCCTTCAGGGGTCTCCCAGCAATGCCTGATAGGGGAGACACAGCATCCTAAAGATGAGAACTGGGGCTGACCAAAGGTGGGAAGATAGAGGACTCAGTGGTTTCCAGCCATAATACCCCACGGATCCCATTTATTGCTGAATACAGAAGCATCTCTCAGTGGGGGCCCCAGACAGCCTTGAAAACTGAGAACTGACAGCCCTTGCCTCTGAGACAGCCCAGCTGAGCAAAGACTCTGTCCTGGAAGCCCACCCAGGGCATGGCCAGCTGCTCACTGTTTTAAAAGTCACGCTGGTGATTTCTTGCAGGGAGTGTTTGAGGATCTCCAGCCACTCCTTCTCGCTCAGGGGGTCCTCCTGGGTGCCGATCACATAAATGTCATGGGGTATGTAGTCAGCAGAGTCATCCCGCGTCTTTCCCTGCCCCTTGGAGAGAAACCAGGACGTGATCTTCTTGGGAGGGAGGGCGTTACCTTCAACAGCAAAACCCAACACCAAGTGAGTCAAAGGCACATGGAGTCAAAGCATCAGGAGAATTCAAAACAGAGGGCAGGAGTGTAGGGGAGGTCACGTCGTCACCCAAGACCATCCAAGCAGCCCAAAGAAAAGCCTGCCACGGAGCCCTGGGCGCTAACCTCACCTGGGATGTGGGTTAGGGCTGGAGCTCAGTTAAGCCTCTTTTTAAACATAATGTTAAGTTTCAAGATATGGAAACACTAGAAGATTCCCTGATGTCAGACACTGTCCTGCACTTTGAGGCTATGATGACTGAGACACAGTCCTGTCCCTCGAGGATCTCACATCCTATTCTCAAGACAGCCAAGGGAACTGACGAGTTTTGGGTGGCGGCTTCTAACCCATTGCTGGGTGACAACAAAGGCTCCCTTGCAAGACAGATCCCAGCCCAGAGCGGAGAGAGGCATGGGTGTGAGCCGGAGAAACAGGAGCACCTGGAAACTCCTCCGCACTCCCATTTCAAAACTGAGTTGCAGCAGTTCAATCAAGAAATGTTGAATGGTTCACCCCGCAATGCCCTTGAAGGATGAGCAAACTTTGTTCCTCAAAGAGATGAGTTTCTTGGCTAAAAAGTGCAAAGAAGCCAAGCATTGGAGTAAATGGACTGTGGCTAATTTTGCTCCCCTGAAAGGCTCACAGTGGGTGCCCGAACCCCCGGGCTGCTAGGCCTGGCCCTCCTGCAGCATGGCCCCAGCTGGCTCCTTCCACACGCTTCTGTGGGAAGGACACCCCCTGCCCTTGTGTCATGGCCATCCCTGACCACGTCCAGAGGGCGGAGATCAGGCAGACTATTGTTTCTTATTAGAGACGCTAAAAGGAACTGAAGAGGACATGTGACCCTGGGGGCACTAACCCAAGCTCTATTCCAGGGCTGCTATGGCCCTGGGACACAAGTGACATGGTGCCACTTCACGTCCAGGAGGCCCCTGTTGGCTGCTGCTCACCCTCTTCCTCCCAGACTCCTCTCAGGACAAAGGGCAAAGGACATGGAACGCCCAGTGGAATTCCATGCAATAGCTGTTTATCTGAAATTCAGATTTAACTGGATGTCTTCTATCTAATTTATTTCTACCTGAACGCTTACACTAAAAAATTACTTAAGATGGGCGTGGTGGCTTACAACTGTAATCCCAGCACTTTGGGAGGCTGAAGTGGAAGGATCATTGAGGTCAGGAGTTTGAGACCTGCCTGAACAACATGGAGAAATCCTGTCTCTCCTAAAAATACAAAAATAGCCCAGCATGGTGAGGCATGCCTGTAATCCCAGCTATTTGGGAGGCTGAGGCAGGAGTATCACTTGAACCTGGGAGGTGGAGGTTGTGGTGAGCAGAAATCGCACCATTGCACTCCAGCCTGGGCAACAAGAGTGAAACTCCATCTCAAAAAATACATATATATTTACTATTATTTATATTTAGTAGAGTGCATATGTTTAGTATATAAACATACATTAATATATAAATATATAGTATACATGTTTAATACAAAATATATTTAGCATATTCTTAGTATTTATTATTAGCTATATGCTCAAACTAATCAGTATGATTTATATTTAATATAATAATTACATTGATATATTTAGCATATGTATACGTATATTTAGTATAAATTTGTAGCTAAACATAGATACTAAAAAAATTGCTTCTATGAAGTTAAAATTTAACTGGGCATCTTTATCTACCTACCTACCTGTCTCTCTCTCTCTCTCTCTCTCTCTCTCTCTCTCTCGATAAATCTGGCAACCCTAATCAGGAGGGGTGGATTTCTTTCTTTCAGGCCCGGGCCCTTGGTGAGCTGCCTAAGGCTGGCAGGGTGCCCATGAGCCCCTTCACCTAGATATTCAGACTCTTTCCCTTAAACTTTCCAATTCAGACATACAGAGCGACCCACTCCAGCTGCTCTTGGGGTACGATAGCCCCAAAGCTCATCTTCCTTACCCATCCTCTCAGGAAAAGGGTAGAATTCCTTAGAAGGAGTCTGAGTGGGTGGGCTGGGGGTTCGGGACAGGACTCTGGGGCAGGAAGGAAGGGGCGATGGTTGTTGTCACTCCACCCCACCTTGAGGAGGCCTGAGTCAGGGAAGCAGAAGCAGAGGGTCAACTGCGGGTAGGGGGTGACTGCGGGGAGGGGGCCACTGCGGGGTGGGGAGGAGGGACTTCGAGGAGGCAGTGACTGTGGGGAGGGGGCGACTGTGGAGAGTGGGGACTGCGGGGAGGGGCGTGAGGACCCACCCATGTTCCAGGTGCCGATGAAGATGGTGATCATGTCGGGCTCTGGCTGCTCCGAGTGTTTGTTCTTCATCTGCTGCAGGAGCTGGCAGAAGCCTTCTCTCTTCTAAGGACGAAAGGGCAGACAGACTTAGAAAGGCTTCTGCCTCCCTGCACATTACACTTTGCAAAGGGCTTGGTCAGCTTCAAGAAAACTGAGAGGAGTGTAAATCAGTGTGAACTTTCAGACAGCAACCTGGAAACACGTGTCCAAAGTCTGCCCCAGACATTCCCCTGCGAGGTCGGGACTTTAAGAAAGCCATCAGGAGATGCGCTGAGGTCCAGCCCTGTCACAGCTCTGCAGCTCAATGCCTCGGTACAGAAAAAATCAGAAACAATCTTCCTGTCCAGCCTTAGGAGATTCATTAGAAATGTACTATAGGGCCAGGCACATGGCTTATGTCTGTAATCCCAGCACTTTGGGAGGCTGAGGCAGGCAGATCACCTGAGATCAGGAGTTCAAGACCAGTCTGACTAACACGGTGAAACCCCATCTCTACTAAAAATACAAAATTAGCCAGGTGTGGTGGCGCATGTCTGTAATCCCAGCTACTCGGGAGGCTGAGGCAGAAGAATCGCTTGAACCCAGGAGGTGGAGGCTGCAGTGAGTTGAGATCGTGCCACTGCACTCCAGCCTGGGTGACAGAGTTAAATTCTGTCTCAAAAAAAGAAAGGATTATAGCCCATCCATAAATTAGAATATCATAGTGTTTAACAAGTGTGATCCAGAACTATCTTGCCAACAAGGAGAGGTGGCCACAATATATTGTCAGGAGCGAAAAGCTAGTTGACAAATGGTGTGAGTGGCATCACTGCGTTTTTAATAAAACATTTGGGCCTGGCACAGTGGCTCATCCCATAATCCCAGCAGTTTGAGAGGCTGAGGCAGAAGAACTGTTTGAGCCCAGGAGTTTGAGACCAGCCTGGGCAACACAGGGGAACTCTGCCTCTACAAAAATACAAAAGTCAGCCAGGCATGGTGGTGCATGCCTGCAGTCTGTCCCAACTTGGGAGGTTGAGGTGGGAGGATCACTTAGGGCCAGCAAGTTGAGGTTGCAGTAAGCCATGATCTTGCCACTACGCTCCAACCTGGGTGACTGAACGAGACCCTGTCTCAGAAAAGAAAAGAAAGAGGAAGGAAAGAAGGAAAGAGAGAAAGAAAAAGACAGAAAGAAAGAGGGAGAGGAGGGAGGGAGGGAGGGAGAGGGAAGGAGGGAAAGAAAGGAAGGAAGAAAGGAAGGGAGAGGGAGGAAGAAAGAGAAGGAAGAAAAAGAAAATTCAAAACCATTTCGAAGAGGCATAGTCCACGATTAACTCATGGGATGTGGGTGTTTTTATTTTAAACATTTACTTGTTTGTGTTTGCCATGTCTTCACCAAAGAGAACAGGTTACTTATGTAATGAAAGAAAATTTAAATTAAAGAAACTAATTAAAAAGAAGAGAGGACAGGAAGGCTGTCATAGCCTCCTCAGGATTTTTCACCTACTCTTCTGGGGTACCCAGTGGGACACCAGGCAGCCACAGCTGGCCCTCTCTAGGCTGCACTCAGTAGAGCAGGCTGACTTTAACAAAGCTACCCAAAATTTCAGGTTGTAACATTACGACATGACCAGTGTTTGACTATTTCAGACCTGCAAAGACAGAAATTTTACATGATTCAACCTCATAAGCACAAATCTCATTAAGTCCTCCCTGAAGACACCAGCTCACAAAGGTGTAATGATGGCCATGTTCACTGTCACCTGCCTTGAGTTGGGGGTGGCTCAAGATTCACCACCTCTGTTTATCCCTGTGCCTCAGTCTGTTTGAGGTCACAGCAATGGGGCAGAACTGGTGTTTGGACCTGCACCTGGGAGCTCAGAAAACATTCCAGGCCGGCGGTCTTTCTCTCCATCTCCCACCACCTGTCTGGGCCCCATTCCCTTGTTTCCCCAGACCCTTCTCTCTGTTATTCCTGGCAGCTCTGGACACCCTAGACCTCCCACCAACCCACCCCTGCTGCTTTGGAGGTGAAAGTAGGAGTGGGGACTGGGCACTCAGTGGGGGGCTATCACTGTGGGCCTGTCCCAAAGACCCTTGTCCCTTAGCCTTGCTGGGGGCCTGTGACGTGAGATGTCAGCCAGCACCTGATGTGATGGACACCCTTATTGCTCTGCAATCTTTTTTTTTTTTTAAAGTACAAATTCAGTTTATTCAACTGTTTATGACACAGTACACAGGAGGCAAAGTGTTTCACATCACAGAATTCACTTCCAACTCCTTGGAATGTTCATTTCTTTGGCTTATGGGAGAGACTAGTCAGGAAAGCCAGGCAATGCTCAGGCAACTAGAGTGAGGGTGGGGGCAACGCTGACGACGTCTCACAGGGCCGGCGATAGGGACTGTTAGTCGCAAGCTGGTTTTCTAGACCTGTTAGCTGGAAGCATAGGGAGCACCATTTCCGGATGCTCACACCTCGCCGGGCTTCAGTCACTCCCACCACACAGGTACGGCAGTGCCTTCTGGTAGTCCCCCTTAGTGTCTTGCTGGATGTAATAGTACAGGGACTTGCCGTACTTTCTCTTGAATTCAGACCTAATTTTCAACATGTCCACTTCACTGCAGGAGACCATGATTCTGATCAGGACCTTATCTCGAGTCCCCTTGCCCTTCATGGAGTCGTACAGCCGATCAGCAAAATACAGGGGCTTGTTCTGAATGCACTGGACCAAGTTCAGGAAGGCATTTTCCAGGTCTCCTTTAACCTCTTCCCTGATGCTCTCCAACATGTCATAAGGGCCGTAGCTCTTGTACCTATCAAATACTTTCTGGAGGTGGCACGCGCTCCGCTCGGTCATGATGCTGGTCCACTTGGGACCATCAGATCCCTTCCTCTTCACTCCAGCGTCATAGAGATCCCGGGCATCTTGGTCAATCAGTTCATAATCAATGACAGAGCCTCCTCTGCTCTTCTGCCCTTTGCCAGGGCAACCATCAGCTTGCGGAAGTCACCAGATGTATCCGAAATAATGGCCTTCTCCAGATCAGTCTTGTACATTTCCTGATAGACTCCGTTAATTTCCTGCAGCTCCTGGTTGGTTCTTGAGCAGATGATCTCAGTGAGGGAGTCCTCATCGGTTCCCAGCCCCTTCATGGAAGCTTTGAGCTCAGAAGCGTCATACTGAGCAGGTGTCTTCAATAGGCCTAAAATCACCGTCTCCAGGTGGCCAGATAAGGCTGACTTCAGTGCTGATGCAAGTTCCTTTTTAGTCCTTCTCTGGTAGGCGAAGGCAATATCCTGTCTCTGTGCATTGCTGCGGTTGGTCAAAATGTTGACAACGGTGACCTCATCCACATCTTTGGTCTTGATGGCGGTTTCAATGTTCAAAGCATCCCGCTCAGCATCAAAGTTGGTGTAGGCTTTGACTGACCCATATGCACTTGGGGGTGTGGAGTGATCACCCTCCAAGCTGAGCTTGCATAGGATTTCGTGAACAGTAGACATTTTGAAGGAAGCTGGGCCAGGCGCCGAGAGCAGAGAGCGTCCCCAGATGCCGAGCCTGCAATCTTTTTTGAAACAGGGTCTCGCTCTGTCACCCAATCTGGAGTACAGTGGTGTGATCACAGCTCACTGCAGCCTCTAACTCCTGGGCTCAAGCAATCCTCCCATTTCAGCCTCCCAAGTAGCTGAAGCTACAGGGTCATGCCACCACACCCAGCTAACTTTTTTTTTCCATAGAGATGGGGTCTCACCATGTTGCCCAGGCTAGTCTCTTGGTGTCAAGCAACTCTCCCACTTCAGACTCCCAAAGTGCTGGGATTATGGGCATGAGCCACCCACCGGGCCTGGCCTAGTTTTTTTGTTTGGTAGACATGGGGTCTCACTATGTTGTTCAGGCTGGTGCAATCCATTCTTACTGCCTCACAGGAGCTGCACAGCAGAAAACAGAGTGGGGCCACGATGATGGGTTTTGGCCCTTGGTTCAAATTTCTAAGATGAGTGGTCAGGTCACAAAGAATCCACTCTGGGGGCACAGAGGCCCAGCCTGGGTTTCCCCAGTGGCCCACAGCACCTCTTACCCCAGGAACCCATCCTGGCAGGGGCATCTCACTTCAGCAGAGTGGGGCAAAGTGTAGAAACAAAAGTCTCTGGGATGGAGCTCCTGTTGAGACTCAGATTTAAATCCAGGGTGGCTCGCACCTGTAATCCCAGCACTTTGGGTGGTGGAGATGGGAAGATTGCCTGAGCCCAGGAGTTCGAGACTAGCCTGGGAAACACAGTGAGACTCTGTCTGTACAAAATATAAAAAATTAGCTGAGTGTGGTGGTGTATGTCTGTGGTCTCAGCTACTTGGGAGGCTGAGGTGGGTGGGGGGATCCGTTGAGCCCAGGATGTGGAGGCTGCAGTAAGCTGTGATTGTGCCATTGTACTAGCCTAGACGATAAAGTGAGACTCTGTCTCAAGTCAGCAAATCAATCGTCAATCAGTCAGTCAATCCAGGAGTGCCCAAAGGTTTCTCAAGTCCAGCCCAGAGAAGCTAAAAGCCTTTCCTCCAGGCCTGGGGCTAAGTGAGATGTGGGTGATAAAGGACGTGGCCTCGAGGCTAGGAGGCAGCTGGGCAAAGTGGGAAGCCTCCCTGCTCCTGACACAGTGACTGCTCAAATCCTGGCCGACCTGGAACATGGTCCTTAACCTCTCTGAGCTCTCCTTTCCCAGGTGTGAAATGGGTTGTTCCGGGAACTGAATGAGCTAATGATACACACTCCCTGGCATATGGTAAGCCTCAAAACACGTGCCCCTTCCCTACCTCACAGCCCATCTTAGAAGTTTCCTGTCACTTACTTTGGAGTCAGCAAAAACATATTCCTTCCGCAGGATTTTCTCCTTCTCTGTTTCCACCAAGATCACCAACTTGTTCAGAAATTTCTGTGACTTAATGAGCTGCAAGACTTAAGAGAAAGGAAATTCATTAATTCATGCATCCACTCATTTAGCCAAGATGAACCGTCTCTATTATGTTCCAGGCGCCTGACTATCAACCCCCTTGATGTTCCCATCCCCAAGCTGAGCCCCGAGTTTGCGGCTGGTCTCCCGGATCTCTCTGCTTCCAGCTGCTCTTCCCCGGAGAGGCTCACGCTTGGGAAGGGTGACGTCTGGACAAGAAGAACTGGCCTGGCCACAGCAGAGACAGCGTGATTGTCTTTTCATCTTTCTCCCTGCCTCCCTCCTTCCCCTCTCTCTTCTTCCTTCTCCTCTTCTTCCTCCCTTCTTTCTTCCTTACTCTTCATCCTTTCCTTATTTTGCTTTGCTTTTAATTTATATCTAAATTTAATTTTACATTTTACTTTCATCAACAATCAAAAGAATCAAATTGTTCTATAAGTTTTTTGCAAACAACAAAGAACCCAACCTCCCTCCCAACCCCCTCCAACCCAACCTCCCTTCAATGTCCTGCTCCCTTGAGGCAACCAATTTCAACTCTCTTAATGGATTCTTTTGGAATTTTACTGTTTCTAAAAAAAAAAAATGCTTAGATTACTACCTTCTGACGTTTCGGTTTTCATTATTTCCTATTGCATGTTTGACTGTCCACTGTGGAAGATGAAGGTTTAACTTTCACACAACCTGCGCCCCCGCCTTGACTCCCTGCCAATGCATAATTGCAGTCTCCACATCATCCTTCTAACAATTATACCATAATTTTGGCCAGATAAGTACTCAGTGTTTGTTATTCTGATTATAGAAATGCTATTGACAGACCAGCTCTGATTGGTTCTCTTTTTCTGGACAACTTTTTGTTATTCCTGGAGTTAGTGATTGCCATACTTTTTTCTTGTTTCTAATTCTTCCCCAGTTTGTAACTCTTTCCCACGTGACCAAGCACTTTCATCAGTTTCTTTGCGCTGAGGGAGCCTTTCCCAGAGCCTCTGGGTCTTCTCTGGACAGGTGACCTCTAGGCCTGAGGCAGAGTCTTTACCCTGGGGTTTTACTTCATAATCCAGGAGTTAATTTATTTCTCTCTCTCTCTCATATTAAATCCCATTTCTTGGACCCCATGTCTTCCTCTTCTTGGTTTACACCCTCATTTTGGTTGAGCAACATCTCTAGTAGCTTTCCAAGAAAGGAAGAATGGGTGGTTCATTTTTAGAGGCCTTGCGTGTCTGAAAATTCTACGCTGGCACTTCACTGACAAAACTCTAAATTTGACATAATTTTTCTCAGGACTCTGGAACCTTGTTCCATCATCTCTAGTTTTCAGGATTGCTGGAGAAACAATATTGTTCTGATTCTCTTGTTCAGAAAATAGCATAGCAGGCCCAAGACTGCTGTCCTCAGAAGGGCTTGCTTGAAAGGTTGGCTTTTTGCTGTCTTCTGGGAACATGGATTTTGGGAGGGCTCCCGCCATCCCCAGTGCTGATGAGTGGCTTGCTGTGCCTATACTGTTTGTACAAACAATATGGTTTATGCTGAGCACCTGTTTTCCTTCTGGGAGTTTGGAATCTGGGTACCTGCCAGGCAGAGGGTGTCTACATGACTGGTCCCCAGTTAACAACTGCATTTCACACATGTTGTCACAACTCACTGGAGGAGGAGGGAAGTATGGTGCTATGTGACTCCACAGGAAGCGGAGCCACTCCTAATGGTGGCTCACTGCACTTAGAAGGAAGCATGAGCCTGGCACTCTGGCTCAGCAAACCCAAAGTCCTGGCCCATGCCTAGCCTCAGCCTCGTCTGAGCCCCAGCCACCTGGCCATCTCACCAGCCACACTGGCTCCCATCTTAGAACTGTGCCCAGTGGCCTCTTTCCCTGCTTTGGGCACAGCCAGCATCTTCCTGACACTTAGGTCTCAGGCCCAGACTCAGAAACTCGTGCCTGGTTTCTTCCAGACTTTACCCCACATGTGTCTTTTCCCTTGGCTGATTTTGCTCATATCCTTTGAATGTCATAAATCACAGCTGTGAATATGGTCACCTGTGGAGTCCTGCGAGTTCTGCTAGGAATCATGGGACCTGGGCGTGGTCTTGCGGGACCCCTGACACAGGCTGTAATCTATCTTTTGCTCTGAACGTTTTCAGGATCTTTTCTTGGAGCCCAGCATTGTGAGGCTTTCTGGGGTTGTGTGTTTCTCCTGTGTTGTGTGAGCACTTGGCCATTTTCAACCTGGAGACAAGTGTTATTCTGTTCTGAGACTCTTTCCTGAGTTTTAAAATCAATTTTCTCACTCTGTTTTCTCTTACTAACACATTATTTTGATATCAGTTCTCCTGAAATGGACTTCTTCTTCTTCTTCTTTTTTTTTGAGATGGTCTCACCCTGTTGCTCAGGCTAGATGGCAGTGGCGGATCTCAGCTCACTGCAACCTCTGGCTCCTGGGTTCAAGCGATTCTCCTGCCTCAGCCTCCTGAGTAGCTGGGATCACAGGCGTGTGCCATTATGCCAGTCTAATTTTATATTTTTAGTAGAGATGAGGCTTCACCATGCTGGCCAGGCTGGTCTTGAACTCCCGACCTCAAGTGTTCTGCCTGCCTCAGCCTCCCAAAGCACTGGGATTACAGGCATGAACCACCGTGCCCAGCCCTGAACTGGTCTCCTAAATTGCAAACATCTTGCCTCTCCTATTTTCCAACACTTCGTTCTTTTGTTTTGTCTTTGGGAGCTTTTCTGAACTGTATCTCTCCATCCTTCCATCGGGTTCTTATTTTTTAAAATTACTGCTGTAACTTTTTTTTATTGCCCTTCCTTTCCCTTCTCCCTTCTTCCCCCTTATTTCTTCCTCCTCCTCCTTTTTCACTTTCATTTTCTTCTCTCAGTGTTCCTTTCTGGAGACCATT
>CM052653.1:7757247-7838865 GCA_028533165.1 Leontopithecus rosalia
CCCATTTCTTCTCCCAGTGTTCCTTTCTGGAGACCATTCTGCTATCCCACGGTCCCATTTCTTCTCCCAGTGTTCCTTTCTGGAGACCATTCTGCTATCCCACGGTCCCATTTCTTCTCCCAGTGTTCCTTTCTGGAGACCATTCTGTTATCCCACGGTCCCATTTCTTCTCTCAGTGTTCCTTTCTGGAGACCATTCTGTTATCCCACGGTCCCATTTATTTTTATCTATTGAATGTGATCCCTCCGAGGCTGGGAGCCGTGGCTCACGCCTGTAATCCCAACACGACAGCTCAGGTCTCACTAATGTAGCCCTCCCCAACAACTGTTTCCCTACTGACTGAGTGGTTAAGTTAAATATTAAAAGGCAGCATTCTTATACAAAGGCTGTAACCTAACAAAAGCCCATCCAAAGTTTTGCCTTTCCTGGACCTTCCAGCATGACAAAACAACAAAGTAATTCTTAGCAGGACCCATTTAGGATTAAGCAAGTTTGTCAGAGGTCTGAAAGAACCCCCCAAACCTCTGTGATTTAGCAGGAGACAAGATAAGGGTAATCACCCAGCACCTGGACCCATTTAAATTAAGTACATTTACTGAGGCTCCAGAGGAAGGTCTTCAGGACTTAGACCTTAGTTATAAATTAAAAGAAGTTAATCATGTATGTATTTAGATGAATGCACACTTACACCTAGACACGTAGCTGAGAAGGTATATAAGTCTGGCAAACTTTCTAATTTTGAGTTGGTCTGGCAACAATTTCCAGGCCTTCTTCCTGTAACCAGTTACAGAAAATAACAACGCTCTTCCTCTGCAGTTCATCTGCATCTTGTTATTGGGCCATGAGAAACAGCAGCCCAACCCTCATTTTGATCCAGGAACACCAGCACTTTGGGAGGCCGAGGCAGGCAGATAACCTGAGCTTAGGAGTTTGAGACCACCCTGGCCAACCCGGTGAAACCCCATATCTACTAAAAATACAAAAATTAGCCAGGCATGGTGGCGCATGCCTCTAGTCCCAGCTACTTGGGAGGCTGAGGCACAAGAATTGCTTGAACCCAGGAGGTGGGTGGAGGTTGCTGTGAGCCGAGATCATGCCATTGTACTCTAGCCTGGGCAACAAAAGCGAAACTGTCTCAAAAAAAAAAAAAAGAGAATTCGATCCGGCAAGCATTTTGTCTTTGCGTCCCCTGTCTCCTGTCCCCAGCTTTCCTCCAGTGTCTGATGATCCTCGGCTCTCTGTGTCCAACAGTGAGGTGGGGTCTGTCGAGCAGGGCTTCTCCACGGGGTGGTCCGATGGGCCGAATCCTGGGGAAGCCGCGTGATTGGCAGCACCTTTCCATCTTTTCTCCTGGGCTGATCAAGCCTCCCAGAGAAGACTTCTAACTCCTACTAGGGACGGTGGGGCCAGCAGTGTCCTGGGAGGTGGGCAGGGAGGAAGGCTGGGGTCTCAGCACTCAGAAAGTGACTATCCCTTAGTCCTCTGTTTGTAGTAGGCTCTCCTGCCTCCTGCAGGTCTGGTGTCTCCCGGCCCTTCACCTTCTCCAAAGAACAAACATCAGCAATCCCATTACTAGGTATATATCCAAAGGACTATAAATCGTTCTACTATAAGGACACATGCACACGAATGTTCATGGCAGCACTGTTTACAATAGCAAAGACCTGGAATCAACCCAAATGCCCATCGATGATAGACTGGACTGGGAAAATGTGGCACATATACACCATGGAATATTATGCAGCAATCAAAAATGATGAGTTTGTGTCCTTTGTAGGGACATGGATGAATCTGGAGAACATCATTCTCAGCAAATCGACACAAGAACAGACAAGGAAACACCGTATATACTCACTCATGGGCGGGTGATGAACAATGAGAACACATGGACACAGGGAAGGGAGCACCACACACTGAGGTCTATTGGGGGAAATAGGGGAGGGTCAGCGCGGGGGGGGGGAGCGGGGGAGGGATGGCATGGGGAGAAATGCCAAATATGGGTGAAGGGGCAGAAGGCAGTGAAACACACTGCCATGTGTGTACCTATGCAACTATCTTGAATGTTCTGCACATGTACCCCAAAACCTAAAATGCAATAAAAATTTAAAAACAAAACAAAACAAAACAAAAAGAACAAACATCCAATCTTCTGCCAAAGGAGTGAGGAGGGGCCATTAGTACATGGAGTGGAGCGGGATCTGTTAGGCTGAACTCTCTTTTCAATAGTTTTCCACCTTCATCCCTCTTCTCAGGGTCCCCAAGGCTCTGAGCTCCTGACCCCTCTGTGGGTTTTATGTGAGTCAGTGTCTCCATTTTTCTTCCACCTGCTTAAATTCCATTTTTTGGTTCCTGTAAGTGGCTCTCACTATCCATCTCCTTTCCAGCTTTCATTATGCTGTTGCTCTCCCGTTCTCTCTTTCCCGGTGGGCTTTGCCTTCCGGGAGGGAACTGATGATAGAGTATGCATTCAACCATCACCCTGGGTGGGAAGCCTCCCCAGAGGGAAATCACATCAGCCTCGTCAGCACCTCAGTAAGCATTCCACGGTCCGATTCCTACCACTGCTAACCAAACACCCTGAGACTTTTCCAGTCTGCTACTATCAGGCCATGTCTCCTACCCCTGAATTTCCTTGCCATCTGTTTGCAGGACTGTGCGGCTGCCCCCAGAATGTGACGTCTTGTTTGATCAGGGTCATTATTCCATCAGGGTCAGTCAGTGCCCCACCTTCCCCATGCCCAGTGAAATGACACTAGACGTTCCTTTCCCTTGTCGGGCTACAGGGCATCCATCAGTGGGTGCTGGCCGGTCTACCTCTGAAACATTCCCACTCCGTTCGCCTTTTCCCATCTCCAGCTGCCACCGCCTCTTGCCTGGCTGCTATCATGGCTCCTAATTGCTGTCCCTGTCTCCACTCTTCCTCTCTTCCCATAGTTTAGTCTCGGGACAGCAGCCAGAGTTACCTTTTTGAAGTGGGATCACACCACCCCCCAGCTGAAAACGTCCTGATGGTGGCTTGCTGCATTTGAAAGGAAACGTGAGCCTGGTACTCTGGCTCAGCAAACCTACATGCCTGGCCCCTATCCAGCCTCAGCCTCGTCTGAGTCCGGGCTGCCCAGCCATCTCTCAGGCCGCACTTGCTCCTGCCCTGGAACTGAGCCCAGTGGCCTCTTTCCCTGGGTTGGGCACAGCCAGCATCTTCCTGACACTCAGGTCTCAGTTCAAATGGCAAAGCACATCCTCAGAAAGGCTTTTCCCCATTATTGTCATATTTTTCTATTTAAATCTCCTGCCTCATGCTCGGCAAAATCCTATTCATCCTTCAAATCCCGGTCAGAGCCATCCTGGTGTTGCAAAGCCTCCTGCCCTCACTCCCCAAAAGAGCTAACCAATCCTCCCTTGGGACTAACTGTCCTCTGGAGCACATTCTAATACCTGCCCATGTGCCAGCATTCCCTTCTCCACAGCAAACCCTTAGTGGAAGCATTCACGATGAAGGGCTGGCCCGTGGAAGATGCCACGCAAATGTCTGTTGAGTTAAGCCACCAAAAGTTCACAGCACTTCTCAGAACCCTGGGAGGCATTTCTTTCAGTCTTAAGTTTTTTAGTAATCAGGTGCTCTGACAATCTACACTCGTCTTACATTTCCATCTCCTCTTATCCAAGTTGGGGACGCCCCTCTTTCCTTAACAGATGTATTGGTCTGTTCTCATGTTGTTAATAAAGGCATACCCAAGACTGGGTAATTTATAAAGGAAAGAAGTTTAATAGACTCACAGTTCCACATGGCCGGAGAAGCCTCACAAGCATGGTGGAGGCAAAGGAGGAGCAAAGTCACATCTTACATGGTGGCAGGCAAGAGAGCTTGTGCAGGGGAACTCCCCTTTATGAAACCATCAGATCTTGAGGCTGGGCATGGTGGCTCATGCTGTAATCCCAGCACTTTTGGAGGGGGGCGGATCACCAGGTGAGGAGATTGAGACCATCCTGGCTAACACAGTAAAGCCCTGTCTCTACTAAAAATACAAAAAATTAGCCAGGCATGGTGGCATACACCTGTAGCCCCAGCTACTTGGGAGGCTGAGACAGGATAACTGCTTGAACCCAGGAGGCAGAGGTTGCAGTGAGCCAAGATTGTGCCACTGCACTCCAGCCTGGGTGATAAAGCAAGATTCCATCCGAAAAAAAAACCCAAAACCATCAAGATCTCATGAGACTTATTCACTACCATGAGGATAGCATGGGAAAGACCCACCCCCATGATTCAATTACCTCCCACATGGGGATCATGGGAGCTACAATTCAAGATGAGAATTGGGGTATGGACACAGCCAAACCACATCAACAGATAAGAGTAACCACCACTCTAAGCTCACCGTCCACACAACCTTCCTGCTCAAACCATCAGTGACTTCCCATTTCTCCTGCCCAACTTGGCCCCATACACAGGGGCCACCATGATGCTATGAGCTCCCCTCTGCAGGGCTGTGACGGCTATGATGTCACCCCCAGCCATTTCCTGAGATCACCCTCCCTCACAGCTACCCTGGAAGGGTAATGATAATGGTGGTGGTGGCAGTCAATCGTAGTGAGCACTTCCTGGAGGCTGGGCACCAGGTGCTTTGACGTTCACCCAGGTGAGACTCATGACAGACCCGCAAGACGCTACTACTGTCCCTGCTGGACAGAAAAGTAAACTGAGGACCAGAGAGAAGGCACCAGTCCCAAGTCACAAGTGGCTGACCTGGGACTCAAGGCTGGGCTACTAGCACCCCACTGTGCTATCAGTGGGGTTCAGGATGCACTATCCCAAAATACGGCATCCTAAGCATATTGAATAGTTTAAGTTGAAGGAATTTGACCAACGGCAGGTGCAGGAAGGACCCTCTGATATTGCTCTAAAGCAGGTTATAGACCCTCATGTGAGAGGGGCCCTCCTTATACCTGGGGAATAGAGCGTCCCATCTCCAAGGACACAGGGACAGAGAGGACTGAACACACAGGCCCTGCCAAGGTCCTCCCCATTCCCCACCGTTACTGCATGCTGCTTTATTAAGAACAAAAGACGGCCGAGTGCAGTGGCTCATGCCTGTAATCCCAGCACTTTGGGAGGCCGAGGTGGGTGGATCACTTGAGGTCAGAAGTTCGAGACCAGGCTGGCCATCATGGTGAAACCCCGTCTTTGCTAAAATATAAAAATTAGATGGGCATGGTGGCAGGCCTGTACTCCCAGCTACTCAGGAAGCTGAGGCAGGAGAATCACTTGAACCCAGGAGGCAGAGGTCGCAGTGAGCCAAGATCACACCACTGCACTCCAGTCTGGGTGACAGAGTGAGACTCCGTCTAAAAAAAAGAAACAAAGATGCTGCTCATGCCTGGAGCAACCAGGTAAAATAGAGGAGGCCCAGTTAAACTCTAATTTCAGAAAAACTATGAATTGTTGTATATAAGTATATCCCAAATATTGCATGGGATATACATACACTATATGGGTTGTTTATCTGAAGTTCAAATTTAACTGGGCCTCCTGGATTTTTTTTTTTTGTATAGAGATGGGGTCTCACCATGTTGGCCAGGCTGGTCCTGAACTCCTGACCTCAGGTGATCCTCCTGCCTCAGCCTCCCAAAGTGCTGGGATTACAGGCGGGAGCCACCATGTCCCGCCCCAAAATATTTTCTTTCTTTTTTTTTTTTTTTTTGAGACAAGGTCTCACTCTGTTGCCCAGGCTTGAGTGCAGTGGTGCAATCTCGGCTCACTGCAACCTCTGCCTCCTGGGTTAAAGCAACTCTCCTGCTTCAGCCTCCCGAGTAGCTGGGATTACAGGCACGTGCCACAATGCCCAGCTAATTTTTTTAATTTTTGGTAGAGATAGGGTTTCGCCATGTTGCCCAGGCTGGGGGCCTCCTGGATTTTTACCTGATAAGTATGGTAACTTTAACCATGCCCCTCTAAAGGAACTTTGAGACACTGAAGAATAAAAAATGCTGCTGTAGCTATCTCAAAACCCACAGGGATTTGAGGGCTTCGTGGGGGTCTTAAAACCTGACATAGGATGCACACCATTGCGTGGTGGTCGGGATTTATCTGAGGGAAGGGTCTACACATTGATCGGGTTTCTCAGGGGAACCCACTGGCCACCCAAATGAAGAAAGATGTCCAGTTGCTGTCAGCCAGAATGGGAGGCTGCACAGGAAACTCTCACGCTTTTGTTAACCCTCTGGTCCTGTCTGCTGCTGATCTCCAGCCCCACGTGGCCTGCACCGGTACTGTCTACCCCGCTGCCTCTGACACCCTGCCTGGCCTCACTAACCTGTGCCCTGGCCTGCCAGCCCCAGAGCTCATCTCCCGGCATTAGCACACGCTGCTCTGCTAGCTGGGATGCTCTTCCCTCAGACCCCTGCCCGACTGGTTGCTTCTCAGCCCTGGGGTCTCCGCCAATGTGCCCCTTACTCAGAGGAAACTCCCTTGTCTGCCCCTTCTACACTACCCCCTCTTGCCAGTTAACCTTGACCCCATTGCCCTGTTTTGTTTTCTTTGCAGCACCTTTCATAGCTGGATCATCCACTGTATTGACAGACGTATTTGAGCCTCTATTGACCACTCAATGCACCAGAATATACATTCCACGTGGGCGGGGCCTCATCTGTCCTGCTGGCCCCAGATCCCTGTGTCTTGCCCACTGCAGCTTCTCCATATGCATTTGTTGTGTGAAGTGTTTCCATTTTATGGTTGAGTTGATTTGATGGTTCTCAGAACTTGCTAATAACCGCTGAATCTCAGAGTGGCTATCTCGTGCTGAGCTCTAGCCTAAAAAGCCTTATGCATATTATTCCTGTAATTTTTATCATCCCCATTCTACAGATAAGAAAACTGAGGGCTAGAGAGGTCATGGTCACACAGCTGCTAAGTGGCAGAGCTGGGATGTGAACTTAGGCAGTTTGGTTCCAGAGTCCACGTACTCGCAGTTTAGTTCATCCTGTGCTAACGACACTACCCAATTGTCAACAAGACCTCATCCGTGCAGGGCTTTGTGCCTGGAACTGAGAGGTGAAAGCACGGATCAGACTGGCTCTTGGTGGGGACTAGAAGACACACACACACACACACACACACACACACACACGCATGCATGCACGCACACACGTGCAGGGCAGGCCTTCTGAGAGGTCGGCTGAGAGGGCAGGAATTCCACGGGGCAGGTGAGGGCCAGTGGCTGATGGGCGCCAGGGGTCTTACTTTTCTTGTGGCTGTAGAACTTGTCCTCTGAACCATCCTTGGACTTCTTAATGATCAGTTTCCCAGACTCAACGTCGACTTTGAGCTGCATTTTCTGAGGAATCCCCAGAGACTCTGACTTCACCTTGGAAGGGAAAGAAATGTGTCACTCATTGATTTTCTGCCTGGGCTTCTGCAAGGCTCCCACGTGAGCCCCTTGTCTACGTGGCTGGGCAATCCTTGGTGGGTGTCCTTCATGGGGCCATGGGGCTTCTCTTGTTGCAGCTGCGCACATGCGCATTTCCACAGCCGCCTCCCAGGAATCACAGAGACTTTGGGGTGTCCCCCTCGTCCACTGTGCATGTGGGAGGTGTTCTGCCAGCAGGTTTGGTGGCAGAAACAGACGAACTGCTGGGAAATGGTTCATTCACTGACGACTTTGACAACACTCATTAATCTGATGTGTCACCTACTTCTAGAAAAGATTTTAGTAATAGATTTAAACTCTCAGGCTTTGTTACAACCACTGATTGAACATTTACTGATAATAATAGAAAAAAACCCAGTTGTCTACGCATGCTCAGAAACTGGAAATTTATCTTAATAAAGGATTATCACCAGGGCTAGAAAGGACTTCGGGGTGGGGGACGTGTGTGTGGTGGAGCGGGTGCGGGCCTCATGTTGGATTCCTGAATGTGGGACCAGTGCTGGGGTGAATGTACTAGAATGTCTGGGGATTGTAAAGAAAAAGACATTTTGGGTCAAGCCTGGAGATTAAAATCCAGTCATTTGCAGGGAACTCACAGGAATTGCACGTTTTTTTTTTTTTTCCAAATTCCCCACCCTCTGGAGGCAGTACTTTGTAGCCCCATCTGATGTTACTCATCTCCGCCATTTTGTGAAGGACAAAGTTTTCATGGCACCTGGGCCAATGAGACACTCCTCCCTTGCAGCTTCCCTCCGAAGGGGGGTTTCCCAGTTGCCTCTGGGTGCCTGTTCTGACATTAAACCACCATCACAGAAATGTAGGTCCACTGACTGCCATTCTTACCTGTTGGGCTCCCTGCTCTTCCCCAGCTCAAGCCCCAGTCTCTGTTTCCACAGAAACCAGAACATGTCTCTGTGGCCCAGTTGGAAACCCAAAGCCAGGGTCTGTTGTCCCACAGCCACTTACCTCAAAGGTGACTGGAGGGATGAGGGAACGCCGGTGGGGGGACTCAGGACCCTCGTGAAGCAGGGCCTTGACCTGTGAGCAGCAGCGTTAGAGACAGAGGGTCAATGCAGCTCCAAGCCTATACATCTGGACATTTTCCATGCAAAGAGGGGACCAAAGAGAAGCCAAGAGAAGCCGCAGGAGCCCCACAAGTACCTTGTCTTCAATAGAGGACAACAGGCTTGTCAGTTGGCTGAGCTTGGACACCATGTTGATGGGATTGGCCTCACCTGGAGCCTGGGAGAGGAGGGAAAGAGGATCAGGGCAGCATCACCGACTTGAACCATTGAGAGGCAACACACTGGATGCTCTCCGCACCTCACCCCATTCCAGCCTCCCCGCAGCCCCACCAGCGCTGTTATTATCCACCCCACTCCTCGGATGAGGACACAGGGATCTCTACAATCATCTCAAAATTCACATGGCCAAAAAATAGATCTTCATCTCTTCTTCCCTCTAAATCTGCCTCTCCCCCGGTGCTTCTCACCTCACCCACTCCATTGCTTAAACAAAACTCGAGGACTGTCCTTGCATATTACCTTTCCTCCCTCCTACACCTCCCGCATGGTGTTCCCATCCTACTTCCAAAATAGACCCAGCCCTGCTGCTTGAAACCCCAGTCCAGCTCTTCCCCACTGAGAGGAGAAAATGATCCCAACTCCTTCCCTGCCCTCCAAGGTTCTGTATGATGCAGCCCCCCCTCCTATGATCCAAGCCACTCTCATCCTCAAGTCAGATCTGCTGTGAGCTTCTCTTCTGAGGCATCTCCAGAGACTTGATTTCCCCTGGGAGGGGCGCCTCCCAGTCATTCAGGTCTCAGCCCCACAAAGAGTTCTTCCCTGACTACCCTGTCTAAAATAGTCACCAGGTTACCTGTATCAAGTTGCCCTGTTTTGTTTCATGTCAATCACCACCAGCTAAAGTTAGCTCCTTCCAATATGTGTTCATTGAATGTCTTCCCTGCTGAATGGAGGCTCCATGAGAATGGAGACCAACAGGACTGTGTTCAGTACTGCAACCTTGGGGCTCAGAACACTGTCTGGCCAATGAAGAAGCTCAGCAAAGTTGTTCAGTAAATACACAGAGCCCAGAGAGATGAACTAACTTGTCTGAGGTCGCACGGCTAGCAAATGTCAGGGCAGGACACGTGTATCCTGTCTACCTGATGCCAAGTGCATGGTCTCATGCATTTATTCACAGAAGAAACACTTACAAAGCATCTATTCTATGTTAGATATGCTGCCAGTTATGGAAATATAGAGTTAATAAAATACCATCCTTACCCTTCAGAGGTGGAATGAGAAAATCAGACACATGTATGACTAACGTGAACACAAAGCAGAATGGAACCACGGTTATCACGAGCCAGGGGGTGTTCCTTCACCTTACTCTTGCTCAATATAGCAGCCAGGCTGCACTTGCTCTTGATCTCAATTTTCAACCCAGCTACTTCAGTATACTACTTTTACTATCATCACCTCCATTACCACTGCTGCCTCTGCCACAGTGATCAATGGCACTGCCATGATCTATAGCATCCCCTTCAACAGTACCACCAGAGTCATCAGCATGGTCACCCCAATCACCAACAATACAGCCATCACTACCACCATCTGCACATCACTCCCACCATGATCATGACCACCTCCACCATCACCATCACCACCACCATCTCCACGCCATCACTCCCACCGTGATCAGGACCATGTCCACCATCATCATCACCACCACCGTCTCCACCCCATCACTCCCACCATGATCATGACCACCTCCACCATCATCATCACCACCACCGTCTCCAACCCATCACTTCCACCATGATGACCATCTCCACCATCACCACACCACCACCATCTCCACGCCATCACTCCCACCGTGATCAGGACCACGTCCACCATCATCATCACCACCACCATCTCCACCCCATCACTCCCACCGTGATCAGGACCACGTCCACCATCATCATCACCACCACCGTCTCCACCCCATCACTCCCACCATGAAAATGACCACCTCCACCATCACCATCACCACCACTGTCTCCACCCCATCACTCCCACTGAGATCAGGACCATGTCCACCATCACCATCATTACCACCATCTCCACCCCATCACTCCCACCGTGATCATGACCACCTCCACCATCACCATCACCACCACCATCTCCACCCCATCACTCCCACCATGATCATGACCATGTCCACCATCACCATCACCACCACCGTCTCCACCCCATCACTCCCACCATGATCATGACCACCTCCACCATCACCATCACCACCACTGTCTCCACCCCATCACTCCCACCGTGATCAGGACCACCTCCACCATCACCAACACCACCACCATCTCCACCCCATCACTCCCATCATGATCATGACCACCTCCACCATCACCATCACCACCACCATCTCCACCCCATCACTCCCACCGTGATCATGACCACCTCCACCATCACCACCACCATCTCCACCCCATCACTCCCACCGTGATCATGACCACCTCCACCATCATCATCACCACCACCATCTCCACCCCATCACTCCCACCATGATCATGATCACCTCCACCATCACCATCACTACCACCCTTAGACACCACACCATTGCCTCCTCCCAATAACCATCACTACCTCCACCACTGGCAGTTATATATATATATAACTGGCAATTAATAATTGTCAGTCATTTCTCTGACCACTTTTTGGTCTTTCCCTTGCTCCTTAATAAAGCTCACAATTCGTCTATAGTTATTGTCAATCAGGGAAGTAGCCTGAAGGGGTGGAGCTAAGATTCAGGCAAGGGAACAGCAGAAGGGCTGCCTATTGGTTGAGAAGAAAAGCTGGTTTGGAGATGGGATAGTTCAGGATTCCCTTGTCTTAGGGTTATTTATCTCATAAATAATTGAAATGTTAACACAGATTCAAGCCTCCTCCTTTACCGAGCAGAAGACATTTGGAATGACTTGTCTTCACCCCGGGCAGTCACCATGCAACTGTAGACTGGCATCTTTCTGCCCCCTGCTCTCTCTTTGGATTTGTGACTTTTGGGAGGGGGGTATAACAAGATATTAGAGAGCATAAATGAAATTACTGACAAACAGGGTGTTTGTCCTTGAAACAAAAAGTATTAGAAAAATTCTGGAGTGTTTCCCATACTTCTGCCTAATGATGATTACTTGATGAGTTCGTACGATATGCCGAGTACATCTGAAATGTATTTAGTCACCTAATCCTCACATTTTGATTTTTTAAATCCTTGTTTTGCTTACGAGAGAATAGAGTCAGAGTGGTGAGTTCACAGGTAGTATAGACGTGAGATTTGAATTCAGGGCTAGCCCAGTGGTCCTTAGCTGTGGACGATTTTGCCCTCCCGGGGACATTTGGCAATGTCTGAAACATTTCCAGTTGTCATAGCTGGGGGATGCTAATAGTATCTCATGGATAGAGGCCAGGATGTGGAGGACTCTTGGAGTGCGCCATCCAGTCCCAAATGTCCCCAGTGTCAAGGTTGAGGACAGAATTCACAGCTTAGCCTGCTCATGGGTAGGCCGGTCTGCCTGCTACCCAAGGTTTACATCAGCTGACCCAGTTTTTTCACTTTGCTTTTAGGTTGCACATTTCAAAAAAAGGAAGCAGGCTCCAAGGCAGGTTATGGCTCTCCCTTCTCACACAGGGAAGACCAGGGTCTCCTCCATCCCCAAGGCTGGCCAGCATGTTCAGAACATCACATTTTCCACTTCCCAGCAGTCCTCAGGTAGCCACGCAGGAGTCTGAGTGCCACGGGGGTCTGGGTGTCCCCAACGTGTCTTGCCTCACGTTGGTGAGAATCTACCAGAGTCAGATGTCTCACACACCCAGTATCACTCACTCCTTAACCAAACTCTGCAGAGATACTACTGTCCCCATTTCACAGATGGGGAGACTAAGGATACATGAGGGTGAATCAGATTTTGAACTCAGATGTTTCTGAGCCACAGGCGAAAGTTCTTTACTCTCCTCAAGGCAGCCTCAACTCCCTCCCTGATTTCTGAATTCCTGAAGACAAATCAAGAACAACAGTTTCTGTTTTTCTTCAAGACTCAGGGTCTCATAAGGGGGAGGGGAGTGTGGCAGCAGAAGCCACCCTCCACCGTGTGGCTGCTTGGCCCTGGCGTCCACCGGGCAGCCCCCTCACTGGGACTGCAGCTGGCCTCTCTCTCCAGGCTTTGTCTCTCTTCTGATCTACTTCAAAGACTTGACTGTGTGTCCTTCCACTCAAACTACTGAAGTCCAAGTGTTGGGCAGAGCCCCTGTTTTGTCTAGGTTTGCTTTTACTTTCTTAGAAATTAACCCATCACTCATCAGAGAAAGCAAAACTTTTTTCCCCCTGAATTTTAAAAGTTGCACAGGTAGAACACAAATGCATGTTCTGCGTAGAAAACTCAAACAACGTGGGCAAACTCTAAATCCCCCTTGGCTCAGGCCCCTTCACCCAGTCCCACCCCTGCGTTGAGGTGACCAGCATGGCCCATTGGGTTTAAATCCCTGTGGTCTGATTTCCTCATGGAGACTTCCATCAGAGCTTCTATATCATCCTGCATTTGCTTTTCCACCTAACAGTAGCCTTGGAGATCTTTCCAGAGCAGTGCTCACACCTAGAATAGAATTCTGCACCACTGCAGTCCACCAACTCTCTATGTTTATGTTTATGTGATTTTCCTTTTTTTTTTCTTTTTGAGAAGGAGTCACCCAGGCTGGAGTGCAGTGGTGCAAAATCTCAGCTCACTGCAACCTCTGCCTCCCGGGTTCAAGCAATTCTCCTGCCTCAGCCTCCTGAGTAGCTGGTACAGGTGCCTGCCACCACACCTGGCTAATTTTTGTATTTTTAGTAGAGATAGGGTTTCACCATGTTGGTCAGGTTGATCTCAAACTTCTGACCTCAGGTGATTCGCCTGCCTCTGCCTCTCAAAGTGCTGGGAGTACAGGCATGAGCCGCTGCACCAGCCTGTTCATGTGATTTTCAACGTTTCTTTTCACTCTTTGTGTACTTATAGTCCCTAAGAGGCCGCCTACTTATGGAACTGCGGGCTTGAGGGATGCCTGTAGTCAACATTTTCATGCAAACGGCCAAACTGCTTTCAGAAAATCCATTTCCATTCCCAACAGCAGAGGAGTGAGCCCTTGTGAGCACCCCTTCCACCCCACACCCTAGCCAAGTCCTGACTCAACCATCAACCTTAGCATCAACTTTTTGTCCATCTAACAGGAAGAAGAATCTCCTAGTGTCGAATGTCATTTCCTGGTTACTAACAAGGTGAGATGGAACACATTTTCATCTCGCTATCGGCTATTCCTTGTCCTTCTTCAGTGAACTGCCTTGTTTATAGCCTTTCCACATTGTAAAAATTGGATTCTTTTTACTTAATTACTTGTAGGAGTTTAAAAAAAACACATGGCCGGCGTGGTGGCTCCCACCTGTAATCCCTGCACTTTAGGAGGCTGAGGCAGGAAGATTGCTTGAGGCCAGGAGTTTGAGACCAACCTGGGCAACATAGTGAGACCTGTCTCTACAAAAAAAATTTTAAAAGGAGACTGGCATGGTGGCATGCACCTGTAATCCCCAGCTATTAGTTGGTGCAATAGTAACTATGGTTTTAACACATGGGAGATCAGGTGGGGTGGATCGCTTCAGCCCCGATGTTTGAGGATGCAGCGAGCTGTGATTGCGCCACTGCACTCCAGCCTGGGCGACAAAGCAAGACTATGTCTCAAATAATAATAATGAATAAATATGTTAATACTTCGTCTTTAATTCTTTGTTCCTAATCTTTGTTGCAGGTATTTTCTCCTGAGATACAGCTTTTGCTTTTTAATAAAAAACTTGTTAAAACTTTCCTCATGACACCTTTGGATACACAGATCTTTGCTTCACGGACAACAGGACCTTGGCCTGTGAGCAGGTGTGGGGGTTGGGGGCACCTTCGTCCTGCTCCTCCTGGGACAAGAGGCAGGATCAAGAGTTTAGGCGCCCTCTGTTTTTCTTTCCTTTCAGTTTCTGATAAGAAATGATGGGAACAGGCCCTGCTTGCCCCCTTATTTGACACAAATTAGTCTTACTGATGGGTGCATAATTTGAAATCTTCATTCCTCAAATCAAAATCTGGCATTGGGAGATGGCTTCCCGGGATGGCTAGGGGTGAGGCTCCCACCCCAGCATACCTGCCTGCTGTTGCCCAGCGAACACAGGGTGGGCAGTGCTCTGGCTAACTCAATCCTCCTCCCTGATGTAGTAATCATACCTTTTCAACCCCAACCCCAAGACCCTTTACCTGAAGACGTGGACGGAGGCCCGGGGAGAGCTGCTGGTCAAATAACCTCTGCAGAGACTCCAGGGACGGGAGGGTCCGGACAACTTCGCTGCGGGCAGGGGACAAGGTGAACGTCAAGAATTAATGGGCGCTGGGAACAATCTTCCATGGCAGCAGGGGCTCCAGCCAGAGACCAGGTCACTCTCGATCCAGCAGAAGCAGATAATTCTTCCCAGACAGACAAGCCTGGGCAAAGATCAAGGCTTGCCAGCACTGGCCCACCCACACTCGACCCCCATCCCTTCCTGACCCACGGCAAAGTGGAATAGATTTTACCTGGGTTTTGCTTTAGCCAAACTACAGCCTGTAGAAAATTCAAATCTAGAGTCACAAAATGACTTTACTTAGTCATTCATGGTTCCCAACCTTCAGTGTTTATAAGAATCACACACACACACACACACACACACACACACACACACACAGGTGTTAACAATGCAAATTTCTGGGCTCCAGCCTGATTGAGTCTGGAATCTGCATTTTAAATATTAGGGCTGCCCAGTGCTAGTGATCTGTGGATTCTGATGCAAATCCCCTCCTAGCAGCCCACGTGCGGCTCAGAGGGATTTTCCCATTGTTACAGCCATTGACAACTCCGATCCTCGGCTGTACCTGCTCTGCTCGCAGCGCATCTTTCTCCATTGTTTTAAGCATGGTGGGGCAGACAATGTTGAGTTCTACTTTTCACTCACTGTTTCGCCAAGGAAACGTACTGTTACCTTTTTTAACATACTTAACATTTTAATGACTTCAATATAGTCTATCAACTGAATGTGCTGAAATCAATTGCTATATATTTGGGTTACTTTGAGTCTTTGTTTTATAAATAAAGGCTGCTTTGAACAGCTTTGTTCACATAGCTTTTCTTATTTTTAATCACAGAATTAGGATAACCAGAGATTATGGCTCTTGATCACGAGTGAGTGATCACCTGTGAGTGATGGTACTGATGATATCATCAGCATTGTTTAGACCTGATCACCCAAATGCTCCAATGACTGCACTTCCGTTCTTTCTCTCTCTTTTAAGGGGTATAACACTGCACTTCAAGATGGATGAACAAATTTGCATATCTTTAATTTCTAATGTCATTAATTGTTTTTCTACTGCTAATTTCTAGCTAATGGCTACTGCCTTTCTCTTTGTATAAACTGTTTTTCCTCCCTTGCCAATTTATGTTGGGAATTTTGTCTGTATTTTTATATATTGTTATAACCTTTACATATTGCTTTTTTTTTTTGAGATAGAGTCTTACTCTGTCACCCAGGCTGGAGTACAGTGGCGTGATCCTGCCTCAGCCTCCCAAGTAGCTGGGATTACAGGCGTAAAACACCACACCCAGCTAATTTTTGTATTTTTAGTAGACATGGGGTTTCACTATGTTGGCCAGGCTGGTCTCAAACTCCTGATCTCAGGTGATCCTCCTACTTTGGCCTCCCAAAGTTCTGGGATTTACAGGCATGAGTCACCATGCCCAGCCTGAGCCTGCTTTGCTTTTTATTTAATGTAGGAGTTGTATTTTTTTCTCATTATATTATAATATAGTATCATCTCATATCATAATAATATATACTCAGATATTATTTTATATATATATATATACGTATATATATATATATTTGATTCAAAATTTTGCTCTTGTTAACCAGGCTGGAGTGCAATGGCAAAATCTTGGCTCACTGTAACCTCCACCTCCCAGGTTCAAGTGATTCTCCTGCCTCAGCCTCCCAAGTAGCTGGGATTACAGGCATGTGCCATCACACCCAGCTAATTCTGTATTTTTAGTAGAGATGGGGTTTCTCCATGTTGGTTAGGCTGGTCTTGAACTCCCGACGTCAGGTAATCCGCCTGCCTCAGCCTCCTAAAGTGCTGGGATTACAGGAGTGAGCCACTGCTCTTGGCCTATAATGTATATCATATAATAATATATTCTCATTACATTATATTAATTCTAGGTGACCTAGACTTCATTATGAAATAATACACATTTTTTTATTGTTCGAGTTTTCATTTTTTTCTTGGCAATTTTTACTTATCATAGTTAATATTTTTTCATTGTTATATACTAGGGAGCAATTATTTGCTCATTTTAAATTGTTTTCTAACTCTAAGTAATCATGTTATAGATGAGGGTTTTCATTGTTGTTGGTCTCTGGGTTTAATTCCTTGCCTCATTTAGAACTTTTTTTTTAACCCATTTATGCCTAATGTTGCAATTTTTTAAATTTTTGCAATCAGACCTTGGTGATGACGTTGAGCTTTAGGATATAGATAACTCCCACATGCTTAGCGTTCCAATAATGGAACACGAGGCATAAATGGCTAAATACGCCATGGAATATTCCTCTTTCTCTGAAGGCAGAGCTGCAGCCCCAGGGAAGCAAAGGTGAACAGGGCTGGGTCCTGCAGTAGATCTGGCCCCAGGGATAGCTGGGAAGGCTTAGATCCCTTGCTTGGTCTTTCTGAACCTCCCAGAGAGACATCCACCTCCCTCCTTGTTCCTCCTAAGTTAATTTCCTCAAGATTCCCGTTCTATTTCTGTCTAGCACATACAGAGTCTCTGAACCCAGAACTATGGACTCAGAAGAAACATTCTCATGCTTCCTCGTGTCCTTTATTTTTGCTTCTCCAATGTTTTGCCTCTTTTTTTGGTATTGCTTTGGCAAAAATTTCTCATACAGTATTTAAAAATCAGATGATAAATAACATCTCAGGCTAAGCTCAGTGGCTCATGCCTGTAATCCCAGCACTTTGGGAGGCTGACGCGGGCAAATCACCTGAGGTCAGGAGTTCAAGACCAGCCTGGGCAACATAGTGAAACCTTATCTCTATTAAGAATACAAAAACTAGCCAGGCGTGGTGGCGGGCACCTGTAATCCCAGCTGCACCCAACCTTGGGGACACAGTGAGACTCCACCGTCTCCAAAAAAAAAAGTTTAATGGAATGATTTTAATGTTTTCCTATAAATCGTAACTAATTAGTTTTACATCGATTCATAATGCGTAACTAAGGAAGTATCCCTCTATTCCTTTTTTTAAAAAATGATTTTTAAAAATTAGAGATGAATTTAAAATGTTATCTACATAAATGGTTTCCCTAAATCTTTCAATCTACTGCAAAATTCTAGTGTTTTCTTTTTGTTGATTCACCTTTGGAGTGACCTCCTAGATAAAGCCTGCATTTTTCATGTCACCAAATTATATTTGCTGGGATGTTACTGAAACAATCTACATTTATATGAATAAGTGAAATTGGAGATGGTTATTTCAGGCTATCTTGATTAGCTTCTGGATTTGAATCATATTTTTCTTGAAGAGTGAATTAAATGACTTTCTTGTCATTCAGGAATAATCTATACCTTATGCTATTTTTTCCTTGAAAGTTTAAAGGATACTCCTGGCACTTTCAATGTTTTCTATTTTATGTAAAGTATTTGTTCCATTTAATTATAACTTGAAGATTTGTAGCTGCATAACTGTATACTAGTGATCTGCAAATCTTTAATGCAGATTATTATATACCCTTTGACATTTCTAGTGTTTAAAAATGTCTTAATTGACTGTTTTTCCTGATGTATCTGTTTTTATTTTGAGCGTCTTGTCCTCTTCTTCTCCTTTCTGGTTGCTGTTATTGCTCAGCAGAGATTTCTTAAAGATTCTGTTTTATTCACCCTCTATCTCCAGCTCCTGGAACTGTGCCTGGCATGTAGTTGGTACACATTTGATCTTTGTTCATGAATATTGAATAAATTAACGTTTCAGGGTCCTGGATTAACTTTGCTGGGTTAAAATTAACTTTGCTGGGTCCTGGAAATATCAAGGGGATTAGGACATGACCCATAGTGTCTTCAAGAGACTTACAATCTGGACTCCATTTGTATGTTTGACTTCTGTTTACTTTTTTTTTTTCTGAGATGGAGTATCGCTCTGTCACCCAGGCTGGAGTGCAGTGACATGCTCTTGGCTTACTGCAACCTCTTTCTCCCCAGTTCAAGTGATTCTCCTACCTCAGCCTCCTGAGTAGCTGTGATTATAGGCACACACAACCATGCCTGGCTAATTTTTGTGTTTTTAGTAGAGACGGGGTTTCACCATGTTGGCCAGGCTGGTCTCTCACCCCTGACCTCAGGTAATCTGCCTACCTTGGCCTCCCAAGTGCTGTGATTACTGGCATAAGTCATCACACCTAGCCTTCTGTTGACTTTTTAATAATAGAACTTTTAAAGCTATGGTTTTTCTTCTAAATAATGCTTTGGCTGCATCACATCATGTTCTACTATGCAGTGGTTTGATTATTCCACTCTATGCCTCCACACCTACCCCATGTATTATTGTGTCAGTTTTCTTAATTTAGCTGTAATTTAGAAGGTGATTTAAAAATGTACAGGTAGTTGGGTGGTTGTGGCTAGTTTTGTGACTTACTTCTATTTTCATCGCAGTGGGTTATGGGAGTATAGAATGAACACTTTCTGCTTTGAGTATATTCATACATTGCTGCTCAGTAAGCTGCAGGCTTCTTGTTTTTAAGGTCACCAGGACTATAAAATTTCTGAAAAACAATTTTTGGATTCCTTTTGAGTAGAGCATTTGATGGGTAAATTTTTAAGAATTTTCTGAAAAAGACTCTTTATGCTCTTGAATGACATCTAGGCTGAGCCTTCCCAGGTCAGTAGCCTTTTCCTTGGAGAAACTGCTTCAGAATCTTTATTATACTGTCAAGGAATTTGAATAATATTAAATATTGACCATTTTAAAGCTATGACGCTGTTTGCAACAATCTATTCGTTGAAGTTCTCTTTCCTTGTCATTTAGAAACATTGTAAGAGATTCAGGCTCAGCACAGTGGCTCAAAACTGTAATTCCAGAGTTCTGGGAGGCCAAGGCTTTAAGCCCAGGAGTCTGAGACCAGTTTGGGCAATATAGTGAGACCCCATCTCTAAGAAAAGAAAAATTGTGGCCGGGCGTGGTGGCTCAAGCCTGTAATCCCAGCACTTTGGGAGGCCGAGGCGGGTGGATCACTAGATCAAGAGATCGAGACCATCCTGGTCAACATGGTGAAACCCCGTCTCTACTAAAAATACAAAAAATTAGCTGGGCATGGTGGCGCGTGCCTGTAATCCCAGCTACTCAGGAGGCTGAGGCAGGAGAATTGGCTGAACCCAGGAGGCAGAGGTTGTGGTGAGCCGAGATCGCACCATTGCACTCCAGCCTGGGTAACGAGCGAAACTCCGTCTCAAAAAAAAAAAAAAAAGAAGGAAAAATTGTTTTTAATTATTGGGCATGGTGGCATGCGCCTGTAATCCCAGCTACTCCGGAGTCAAAGGCAGGAGGATCACTTGAGCCTAGGAGTTCAAGGATGGATAAGCTATGATCCCACCACTGCACTCCAGCCTGACGCCTGTAATCCCAGCACTTTGGGAGGCCAAGGTGGGTGGATCACCTGAGGTCTGGAGTTCGAGACCAGCCTGGCCAACCTAGTAAAACTCCGCCTCTACTAAAAATACAAAAATTAGCCAGGCATGGTAGCTGGCATCTGTAATATCAGCAGGACAGCTGCTTGATCTTGGGAGGTGGAGATTGCAGTAAACCGAGATGGCACCATTGCACTCCAGCCTGGGCGACAAGAGGGAAACTCTGACTCAAAAAAAAAAAAGTTTAAGTGTTGCTGTTTGATTGTTGTATTACATGGATGATTATGGAGCTTCTTAATACCTAGATTTAGCTCTTTTGTAGGCCTGGAATTTTTTTTTATTGTATACATTGATTAGCAATTTTTTCCTGCTTCTTCAAAAACCTATCCTCCCAGCTACAGGTAGCATCTCTGAGCCCTGTCTCTAAAGACTGCCCATTTTTCCGACACATTCCTCATCTATGCTTGTTTCATCCTTTCATGCTTTTGATATACATGTTTCTGACACTCTACTGTTTTGTGATTTAATTTCTGAAATTTGATTGGAAAACTATGGGCTTATTTTATAGCCTGCAGTGAAGCGGATATAATGGTAATGAAGCGTTTTTGGTTTTGGTTTATTAAAAATCTTACCCTGCTCTCATGTAATAGATGTTGTATTGATATTTGGATCTTTGATCTTTTATTTCAAAATTCTACTTTCTGTGTCTCCATTTCAGGTGTTACCAAATATTTCCAGTCTCTGGTTCCCTTATTCTCTCTCTTGAAGTTTCTGTCCGGCTCTAGAGAACCTAACCTGGGGTTGCAAATCTTCCCTGACTCTGTGTACTGCAGAGATCTTTACATGAGACCTGCACAGGGACAGCATCGCAATATTTCTGCAGAGGAGGCTCTGCACTTTTTCTCACTCCTCGGTGCTCTACATCCTTCTCATTCACACTTGGATCTGAGAAAATAGACCTGAATGTCACTGATGTCATTCTCGGCCCCCTCCCAGCTCCTGCTTCTCCATTCCTCCTCTAAATCTTGAGCCTGGCCTTTTCTCCTCTGTCCACACTCTCACTTGCTGTGACCTTACCCCCAGTTTTCAGTGATTCCCCAAATGCATCCCCTACGTCCCAGCTTCTTTTTTTTTTTTGAGACGGAGTCTCCTACTGTTGCCCGAGCTGGAGTGCAATGGTGCGATCTCGGTTCACTGCAACATCCACCTCCTGAGTTCCAGCAATTCTCCTGCCTCAGCCTGCCAAGTAGCTGGGACAACAGATGCCCGCTACCATGCCCCGCTAACTTTTCATAATTTTAGTAGAGATGGGATATTGCGATGTGCGTCCCAGCTTCTTAGCACTAGCTCTGTACTTGGTGACTGCACTCGGATGCCTCGTGGCCCCTCAAGTCAAATGTAGCCCAGAACTCTCCGCCCACCACCCTCCCCTTCCTCCTCCTCCTTGACTTCCCCATCTCAGGAACTGGCATCAGCATCCACTCAGCCACTGACACTGGGAATCCAGGGTTACCCTCAATTCATCTTCCCCTCACCCCACAGCCAGTCAGGCAGCAAGCCTGACACCTCTACCAGGCACACATGTCCCAGCTCACACCAGTTCTCAACACCTGCACACCCCCAGCCACTGGGTCATTTACCTGATATCTGTTGAGGCTCATGTGCCCGAGCTTGTGTATAACCTGGGACTAAGCAGGAAGCAAAACAGACATGGACCCTGCCTCTGCTGGCCGCCTTCCTCATAGGCTGCCATCCTGTCTCACTTGGACAACCACAGCCACTCCTGGCTGGTCTCCTGCTTTGGGCAGTGGCTCCTGGGACTCATCCTCCACCACCCAGAATCAGATCATGGCACAGCCCTGCACAAGCTCTACAGGGCCTTGTAAGGCCTTGAGTGATGTGCTCCTGCCTAGGGTGACCAGGTAAAACACAAGACAGCTAGTGAAGTTGGAATTTCAGATAAACAGTGAATAATCTATTAGCATGAGTATATTCCAGTATTACATGGTATATACTTATACTAAAGAAGTTGCTGTTCACCTAAAACTCCACCTCTCTGGGCAGCCTGTGCTTCTGTTTGGTGACTCTGGCCACGCCACTCCAGCCTCTCCCCCACCTCTGTTCACTTGCCACACAGACTTCCTGTTCCTTGAGCGGGCTGTCTTCCTTACTGCCTCGGGACCTTTGTTCTTTGTGCTTAATGTCCCTCTACCAAATCGCAGTGGCTAGCTCCCTCTTGTCACCAAGGTCCCAGCTCTGTTACCTCCTTCGCCCCTAAAGGAAGCTGGCACTCTCCCACCCAATGCCTCTTCCCCGCATCATCCTGTTTTAGCTTATCATGATGTTTACTAAAATTATTGTTTGAACTGGGCATGGTGGTTCATGCCTGTAATCACAGCACTTTGGGAGGCTGAGGCAGGCAGATTGCCTGAGCCCAGGAATTCAAGACCAGCCTGGGCAACATGGTAAAACCCCATCTCTACAAAAAATACAACAATTAGCTGGGTATGGTCACACACACCTGTAGTCCCAGCTCCTCCACTGGGGTCGGGGGAAGCAAGTGAGTGGGAGGACTCAAGGGTAGGGGCTGAGAGGTGGGAGGATGACTTGAGCTGAAGAGGTTGAGGCTGCAGTGAGCTGAGATCTCACCACTGCACTCCAGCTTGAGGGACAGAGCGAGATCCTGTCTCAAAAAAAAATTTCTTGTTTATTTGGATCCTTAATTTATTGTTGTGCTCCTCACTGAGACGTTAGCTCCAAAAAGGCTTAAAAGAGCAAGAGCCTTGTGCATTGTGTCTGTTGCTACATCCCAGTACCCTGAACAGGGCTCAGAGGAGGCTCATATACATGTTTGTTCAATGAATGAATGAATGAATTGAAGACCTCTTTCAATCAAAGCAGTTTGAAAATCACGGGTTTACTTTTTCAGGGATGAGAATCTGCAGGGATTCTGGCAGGAGAAATGGGAAGCATCATTTTGTTTTTTTCTACGATTTCCTAAAACTTCGAGGCTAACCAAGTCTCCAAGCCTGGCTGTTGTTTTATCTATGAAAGCAAAGTCAAGTGTGCAGGGGAAATTTAGAGAATAACAGTGTCTTTAATTCCAAATAGAGTCATGGCGCAGCTGGAAACTGAAGGAAGCTCTCTCCACTGGCACCATATACCCGAGAGGAAGGCAAGTTGGGGAAACTTCTGCTGCCGCCGTAGTAATGAGATGATTTGGCCCCTAGGAAGTCCAGGTAACAGTGTGGTGTTGGGAAAATCTATCAACGGGCAGAAGTGTCTGAGGAAGTCTGAGGGAAGCCTCATGGAGAGACTTAAATATATTTCTTTCTTCACAAGGAAACGGAAGAACAGAATCTCCACTGAAGCAGAACTAAGAGCTTGTTATATCAGTCATCGTGAAATGGTGTTTTACAAAAAGAAAGTGCCACGTGTGTTTTCTCTAGTGATAAAGTGATTCATAACAACAGCATCAAGTGGACCGAAATCCCTCCATGAGAGTCTATAAAAATTATAGCTCCAGGTCCAATTAACTACAATTGCATTAGTTGAAAGCTAATTCACTGAAATTAAGCCCAACTGGCCAACTTGGGGAATGCTCGATTTGTCAAAGAAATTACTTCTTAAATTTACCAAATGTACTGATTGTGCTTTTAAAAGTCTTTAAAAGGCAAATTGAATTTGATTACTGATGATGAAAGATTCTTTTCTGCATATTAACTAAGCTAAGATTGATACAGTCCCAGAGAAATTGTCAAGGGAATCTTGAAACTGCTGTATGTGTAATAAAACACAGAACAGCACAAACTAAAAAACCACTGCCAGTATGAAATTCCATTTTCCAACCAAAATGTTGACCTTTCATTTTTTGTTTGTTTGTTTGTTTGAGACAGAGTCTTGCTCTGTTACCCAGGCTGGGGGGCAGTGGCGAGATCTCGGCTCACTGCAACTCTGGCCACCCAGGTTCAAGCAATGCTCCTGCTTCAGCCTCCAGAGTAGTCGGGATCACAGTTGTGTGCCACCACACCCAGCTAATTTTTTGTATTTTTTTTGTAGAGATGGGGTTTCACCATGTTGGCCAGGCTGGTCTCAAACTCCTGACCTCGGGTGATCTGCCTGACTCAGCCTCCCAAAGTCCTGGGATTATAGGCATGAGCCACCACACCCGGCCTGACCTTGCATTTGTGATAGGATTGTTTTGGCTCCCTGTGACTTGGTTCAGATGCTCTGGAATGGTTTTTTCCTCTCCCAAGCTTTTAGCATTTAAAATATTCTTTGCTAATTCTTCGGATGGCATATTGGCCTTACTTTTGCACTTTTAACAATTAAAGTGTAATTAACTTGAAATAAACTTTCGTCAATTAAATTTAAAAAATGTAATACCAAAAGAATCTAAAAGAAATCAGAACTTTTACCAGTTGGTCATTCAATGGATTGGCTATCAGAAAATTTAAGTTTTGGTGAATTATGTCACTTTGAAAAATTGACATCACTGGAAATCTTGGGCCATAACCACTCACACAGAAAATAGACTGACTTTAATGTATTTCCTCTTGGTTCCTTTCTGTGCTCGTCAGGTGCAAGAGCAGCAGCAAAAATCCTAAGAGCTGGATCCTGCGCAAGTGAGAAGGGGCTGGCCATGTCCTCCCACCCCATCCGCTTCCCAGAGCAACTGGCCTCGAATTAACTTTAGTTTTAAAAAGCTGCAGCGCACACAAACTGCTGTTCAAATTCGTGATAACAAGACTCCAAGCAACCCCACAGAGATTTCTAAGCTGTGCTCTCAACTCAATTATTGTGAGTGTGGCAGAGGTATTTGTTCTGCCAGGCAGATCTCAGAGGTCAGTCTCATGAGCTGTTTCTCTCGCCTGGTGGCCGCCCCCACCTGCCCGCCCCCACCTGCCCACCCCCATGGGCCAGCCATTACCCATAGAGCTCCTTGCAGAGCAGTGTGGTCAGTTTCTTCAGGTGAGGAAGACTGCTGGACCCCGTCTTCACAAATTCAGAGTCCAGGGCAAGCTGAGTGCTCAAATAATCCTGGATGGCCTTAAGATGCTCTTCTGGAAGACTAAAAAAGAAAGAAAAAAGAAACAAACCATGCTTGCCTGTTCCTTTTAAGCATCATCACCAAGGATAATGGCAACCACAATAACAAATCCTCATCCTCAGAGCCTCCAAGGGGACACGGTCCTTCAGGAGAACGTTTGCAAACCTGGACGAAGGTTCCTGTGGTCTCACTGACCGGGTAGATTAGTAGGTCAGAGCAAGAAGAGGTGGCCCAGCAGGAAAGGTGCCTCTCAATGAACTCCTTTAGGTGCTGCTGGGAGGAAGTGGTTCTGGCTGGGGGGTCTGGGAAATGGTTATGCTTTAAAAAGGAAACCAAGACTGGGCGCGGTGGCTCACACCTGTAATCCCAGCACTTTGGGAAGCCAAGGTGGGTGGATCACCTGAGGTTAGGAGCTCAAGACCAGCCTGGCCAACATGGTGAAACCCCGTTTCTATCAAAAGTACAAAAATTAGCTGGGCATGGGGCAGGTGCCTATAATCTCAGCTCCTTGGGAGGCTGAGACAGGAGCATCATTTGACCCCGGAAGGCAGAGGTTGCAGTGAGCCAAGATCATGCCACCGTACTCCAGCAGAGCGAGACACCGTCTCAAAAAAAAAAAAAAAAAAAAAGAGACCAAAAGCTTTGGAATGTGTATAGTGGAATTGTTTTCCTATAACATCTGCTCATGAAGATAGGATCTGAGGACTGATGGGCTATCTAGAGATGGTAAATGGCTTTAGCTCACAAGCACACTGCAAATTCACAACCAAAGGCTACCTAGGACACTGTGTTTGGAGGGTGCGGAGTCATCCCAGGCTCCAAAGGGGAGTCTGAGTGATTAGTGAGGGGGGTGGGGATGGGGGGATGAGGTAGTGCAGGTGGCTGACTGCCGTTCTGAATCTGCTCCAGCCCTTCAGCATACAGAGCAAATGGGCTGAAAGCAGGATTTGTTCACTGTGCAGATCAACCCTGGTGGCAGAGGCACAGACTGAGCCCAGGCCAGTCCCTCGAGGGACGCCCCCTAAAGTCGGATCAGACCTCTGCATTCTATCTTCCAGCACTTTTTGCTCTGGGTAATGCTTGAGTCTTTGTTTCCATAATAATGAAAATTGTAATAATAGCAAGTATTTCCTGAGCATGACATGCCAGAGGCACTATGCTAAGCACTCTATGCTCTTTTTTCTCCATTAATCCACAAATCAATTTTATGACTCAGATATTATTACTAATTATTCCTGTTTTACAAATCAGAAACCTGAGGCTTAAGACAGAGTCTTGCTCTATTGCCCAGGCTGGAGTGCAGTGGCGCGATCTCGGCTCACTGCAACCTCCGCCTCCCAAGTTTAAGTGATTCTCCTGCCTCATCCTTCTGGATAGCTGGCACCACAGGTGTATGCCACCATGCCTAGCTAATTTTTGTATTTTTAGTAGCTTCACTATGTTGGCCAGGCTGGTCTCGAACTCCTGACCTCAGGTGATCCACCCACCTCGGCCTTCCAAAATGCTGGAATTATAGGTGTGAGCCACCGCCCCAGCTACCCTTAAAGATTTTTGTTCCAGGCTTGATATGTAACCAAATAGAAACTAAAGGCCACAAAGCTTTTCCTGTGGAATCTGTGAAAGAATGAAAAACCTTTGCTCTTAAGATTGGACAGGATCACCGGGCACGATGGTTCACACCTATAATTCCAGCACTTTGAGAGGCAGAGATGGGCAGATCACCTGAGACCAGGAGTTCAAGATCAGCCTGGTCAACATGGTGAAACCCTGTCTTTACTAAAAATACAAAAATTAGCTGGGAGTGGTGGAGCCCGTTTGTAGTCCCAGCTACTTGGGAGGCTAAGGCGGGAGGATTGCTTGAACCCAGGAGGCAGAGGTTGCAGGGAGCCGAGATCACTCCACTGTACTCCAGCTTGGATGACAGAGCGAGACTCCGTCTCAAAAAACAAAACAAAACAAAACAAAAAACGATTGGACAGGACTGGCTTACCCATTTTCACTTGTTAGATTGAGAAGTTAGCAACCATTTACATTTACCTTCATCTGTATTCATTCTGGGTCTTGACATCATAAAAATCCAGTTTCTGCCTGAGTCTGTTTACAAAAAGGGACAAACATCTCTTCTATAGTATTCAAACAGTGGTCCCCAACCTTTTTGGCACCAGGGACCAGTTTTGGGGAAGACGGACTATGAGGATATGGTTTTGGGAGGAAGCTGTTCCATCTTAGATCATCAGGTGTTAGATTCTTCTAAGGAGCACGCACCCTAGATCCCTCGCATGCGCAGTTCACAACAGAGTTCATGCTCGTATGAGAATCTAATGCCACTGCTGATCTGACAGGGGGCGGAGCTCAGGTGGTCACGCTTACTTGCTCATCACTCACCTCCTGCTGTGCCTCCCAGTTCCTAACAGGCCAGGGGTTGAGGAACCCTGTATTAAAATATGTATCTTAACAGGTCTAATGACTATTGCCTGTAACTCTGATACCATGAGTCTGTGTTATAGGCAGCTCTATTTGTTAAAATGTTTGTTGTAGAAAAGTGTTGACATAAAGATGTAAACTATGTTTATTTGAGAAGGCTAATTTGACTTAGAAATGTAACAATTAACCTATTAACTAAGACCTCACTGATGAGATCTAATTAAATTGCAGGAAAGACTGTGCAAGTTGTCTTATAAAGAAAAATAATCAAAAGGCAATCCTCTACGTACAAAGCTACTTGACAAGCGAAATAGACTAACTTTAAAACACAATGCTGGCTGGGCATGGTGGCTCATGCGTGTAATCCCAACGCTATGGGGGGCCAAGGTGGGCGGATCATGACGTCAGGAGTTTGAGACCAACCTGGCCAACATGGTGAAACCCCATCTCTACTAAGAATACAAAAAATTACTGGGCGTGATGGCGGGCGCCTATAATCTCAGCTACTTGGGAGTCCAAAGCAGGAAAATCACTTGAACCCAGGAGACGGAGGTTGCAGTGAGCCAAGATCTCACCACTGCACTCCAGCCTGAGCGACAGTATGTGACTCCATCCCAAAAAATATAAGATAAAATAAAAACACAATGCAGAGTCCCAGTTTTCCTTGGCCCTGAGAACAGAGGGCAGCTCTGGGTTGCCTCTTTCCTCGGTCTCTGCGCATGCTCCTTTCACTCATTCCCATCTCCAGGCAGAAGTTATAGAAGATTCCACCACCATGAGAAGCAAAGATCGAAAAAGCAGACCTCTGCCTGTGAGTCCTCAGCCCAGGCCCTGATGCTAACCCCTCCCGGAAGGCTGCCTGGAAGCTTGGCTTCATGCCGTGGCTGGCCCCACTGAGGCAGAGCCCCATACCCAGGGTGGAGGGGCTGATTAGGAGATGGAGGTACAGGAAGGAGCCTTAGGAGGCGAGGTCAGCACGTGAACCATGAGGTGTCCCCAACTCTTCCCCATGCAGTCCACTGTATTCAGCATCTAAACCTGGGAAGAAATGGAAACCCTGGGGAAGTAAACAGTGGGCTCTATGTGGTTTTTTTTTTTTTTTTTTTTTGAGACACGGTTTCACTCTTGTTGCGCAGGCTGGATTGCAGTGGCTCAATCTTGGCTCACTGCTCGATCTCCGCCTCCCAGGTTCAAGCGATTCTCCTGCCTCAGCCTCCCGAGTAGCTGGGAGTACAGGCACCCACTACCACACACAGCTAACTTTTGTGTTTTTAGCGCAGACGGGGTTTCGCTATGTTGGTCAGGCTGGTCTCAAACTCCCGTCCTCAGGTGGTCAGCCTGCCTCGGCCTCCCAAAGTGCTGGGATTACAAACAGGAGCCACTGCGCCCGGCCTATGTAGAATATTTTTAAAGTATCTGTTATTTAGACATATATGGAGACAATCAACATAGTAGCAACACTGGATATTCAGCTCTTGGATAAACAGCATAAGTAACTCAAGGAGCATGCACAGAGCGCAACCTGGAGAGCCCAGGGAAGACCCGATGGGTATGTCCAGGTGGAAATAGGAACACGTGTCCCATCAGCATTTATATCATATTTTGCTATGTCAGAGAGTAGAAGGGCAGCCCTAGCAGCCTCAGATGGACTCCTCAAATTGGAAATGTGGCTTCAGCCCTGTCGTTAGGATTTCTTTGGGAGGCCAGGGGAGCTCTCCTCACAAAGAAAAAAAGAAACAAACAAAAAACGTTAAATTTACTAAGGCATGGAGGTTACCAGGTACTAATCAATTACTAATTAATGTAGCACATATCCAGTGAGTGCCTACACTATGCTGGGCCATGCCTGGGGACACAGTGCGCGCCTCCCGCCCCCGCTCCTTCCCGCCCCTCGTGGAGCGCTTTTCCTGTTAAGGCTCATGCCCTTGGCCTTTTTATTTTTATTGTTTTTGAGATGGAGTTTCACTCTTGTTGTCCTAGCTGGAGTGCAATGGCACGATCTCGGCTCACCACAACCTCCACCTCCCGGGTTCAAACGATTCTTCTGCCTCAGCCTCCCGCATAGCTGGAATTACAGGCATGCACCGCCACAACTGGCCAATCTTATATTTTTAGTAGAGATGGGGTTTCTCCATGTTGATCAGGCTGGTCTTGAACTCCCGACCTCAGGTGATCCACCCACCTCGGCCTCCCTAAGTGCTGGGATTACAGGTATGAGCCACCATGCTCGGCTACCTTTGGCCTTCTTGAAGCCAATGGTACAGAGCCCTCTGATGTGCAAGATGACAAGTGTCCCTCTGCAGAGACCTCCCCATCCCCTCTGGTCACCAGGCCCATAACTAGGATGGAAATAGAAGCCACCCAGCCAGGGTTGGGCTGGGCTCACTGTAGATGAAGCCCCAGCTGGACTTGAGGGCCCCTGCCTGGTGGGGACTCACCCACTGGTGTCCATGCTTTGCAGTCTCTGGAACAACGTCTCAGAGAGGCTCGGCCGACTGACCTCGGTCGTTCGGGGATTCTCGTTTGAAAGAGGAGCCTCCTTGGCCTCACAGGAACTGGCAGACAGAGGGATGTTTCTTGGGGGCAGCTCGGGTGGAGACAGGACACTCTCTACCGGAGAGAACAGCAAGAAGGCCATCGGTGAGGACGCTGTGCGTGCAACCCCGCCTTCACTGCAGCCCCATGGGGTCCAGGCCATAAGGCCCAGGTTACTGTTCTCCATCTGCATTTCCATGTCTGTCTCTTGCTGACTCCCTCCTGGAGGGAAAGCCTCCTGCCACAGGGCCCTAGCGAGCCCAGTGTCTGTCCCACCATGGCTTCAGCAAACACCCGCCAGGGCCAGAAGGCCCTGATCCATGGATGGCCTGGACGGCCTGCCCAGCTGCTGACCTTGGACAGACTAAGCCAGCAGTGGCATGCAGGTCAGCAGGACGGACCCAACTCTCAGGCTTTCAGGGGTTGAGACAGGTGCCTGGTGATGGCTGAGCCCTGGACGGGGTGACGGCCCAGCCCTGGACGGGGTGACGGCCCATTTCCAAGAATTGGCCAAAACCATGGGAGGGGACCAGGGGTCAGGAGGCAGGCAGGCCTAGCCATGTGCCCCCTCCTTCCCTCCCTGGTCCCCTCTCTCTGCACCCTCTCTCCAGTCCCAGCCCTTCCTTCTCTCCTCCCCTAAACCCTCAGAAACACATAAAAGAAGGTGAGGGGGTTCCCTTCACTCAGAGACATTCAACAAATAACTTGAACTTGGCCTAGGAGGTAGAAGCCCGTCCACCTCCTTTAGGAGAAGGTCCATCCTGTATGTACCATGAATGAATAAAGGTCACTGAGCCCCTGAGGTCCAGGGCTCGGTCTGGGCCTCTTCCCACACATAGTGGCTGCCCCTGACCCAGCCACAGTAGGCCCCGGGGACCTCCTCTTTAGAGAACATGCCCTTCACTTCCCCTGTCTGGGGTTCTGAAGACAACTCGGAGTCTGCTCTGAACCCAACAAGCCAGCAGTGCCTCCAGAAGCCCTGGGCCGCAGCAGACCTCTTGGAGTGGGGGGCCTCATGTCACATTGCTCTGGTTCAAGCCGACAATTGGGCGGCCCCGTTTGGGGAAGTGAAGCCAGCAGTCATGAGACCGAGGTTCTTTTTTCGGCCCCCCTAGAAACTTGTCTGGGTCTTTCTCCAGACAGCCAGGCCCAGACGGGCCCCACTAGCTGGGGTGGGCGGCCCGAGGGAATTGAGGGTGGTTAGTGTTGAGGGCGTTTCTGCAGGACAGCTTCTCAGGGTGGCCCTGGGCGCCTGGGCGCAGCTGGGGCAGGTGCGTCCAGGGTGTGGTGCTCGTGAGTGACCTTGGGCTCACCCTGGGACAGTGTCTGACAGGACAGGTCAGCCCTGGCTCTTCCATAGCCTGATCTTCCTGATTCCAGAGGGCAGCGTTCACTCAGACCAGGGAGGCTGGAAGGGACAGGGCCTGCCTGCGGCCCTTTCAGCCTCCAGGGAGCTGTGGTCCTTTAAGAAGTGAAGGGCTGCACAACCATGGAAAGGGTGCCTCCAGGAGGGCGGGAAGAGGCAGGGGGCCCTGGTGGCCCACAAGCCAGCCCACAGGAGAGGGAGGAAAAGGATGCCTGCAGCAAGCCCCCAGGACAGGCAGGCGCCAGACAAGGACCTCAGCGTCTCTGGACGAATCTTTCTTCACTGCAGGGAAGCCTGCCGGACCTGGTGGTCTCCACCGGCTGGAATTCAGGAAGAGCCCTGGCCAACTGAGAGGCCCAGTTAGGGGTATCTCATGGGTTTCTTTTAGGAAATCAACCTTTTTTTTTAAACTTGTATTTTAAGTTCAAGGGTACACGTCCAGGTTTGTTACATAGATAAACTTGCGTCATGGGGGTTTGTTGTACAGATTATTTCATCATCCTGGTACTAAGCCCAGTACCCAGTCGGTACTTCTGCTCCTCTTCCTCCTCCTCCAATAGACCCCAGTGTCTGTTCTTTCCCTCCTTGTCCATATGTTCTCATCATTTATCTCCCACTTAAGTGAGAACATGTGCTACTTGGTTTTCTGTTCTTACGTAAGTTTGCTAAGGACAATGGCCTCCAGCTCCATCCATGTCCCTGCAAAGGACAGGATCTCGTTCTTTTTCCTGGCTGCGTAGTAATCCATGGTGTGTGTGTACCACATTTTCTTTATCCAGACTACCACTGATGGGCATTTAGGCTGATCCACGTCTTTGCTATTGCAAATGGTGCTGCAATGAACATACACGGACATGTGTCTTTATAACAGAATGATTCCTATTCCTTTTGGTATATAGCCTGTAAATCCTTGAGGGGAAAAGCGGGGCATCCCCCAGTAAGCTCCTTCTCTGCAAGACTTTCTCCATCTGCCTCTTGCTCTGTGGTCTTTGTCCCTATGCTGTAAAGAGCACGCCTAAGTCTCACATACTTTTTAGGGACTGTACATTTTTTCCAACATATATTTAGGGGCTGCACTTCCTCCACTCCCTTTTAATTATGACATAAAGAAACACCTTCCTTGGCGGAGGCACTGCACTCCAGCCTGGCGACAGAGCGAGGCTCCGTCTCAAGAATAAAAAAATAAAAAGAAACACCTTCCTCATCCTTTCAGTTAGGCGCAAGGGTTCCCTCCTTCACGCTCACAGTGAAATTCAGCGGATTGCAATGATGCTAATGATGTATCGAGAGCGTGTATTGAGAGCTTACTATTAATATGTACCCGGCTCTGGGTGCTACATTTCTTGACTCATTTGATTTTTGGGATAACACGTGAGGCAGATACTATTTGCCATTCCCTCCCTCTCTCTCTCTCTCTGTATTTATTTTTGAGATAGAGTCTCACTCTGTTGTCAGGCTGGAGTGCAGTGGCACGATCTCGGCTCGCTGCAACCTCTGTCTCTCAGGTTCAAGCAATTCTCCTGCCTCAGCCTCCCGAGTAGCTGGGAATACAGGCGTGTACCACCATGCCCGGCTAATTTTTTGTATTTTTGGTAGAGACGGGGTTTCACCATGTTGGCCAGGCTGGTCTCGATCTCTTGACCTCATGTCCCATTGCTTTGGTTCAAGGCGACAATTGTAGATTAGGGTCCCGTTATCAGAGGGAGATTGTTGGCTTACTCTCTCTTTTTAAAGGCTAGTCAAGTTAAGCAGTGGAAGTGGAGAAGGACTTTTTACCATCTTTCTTTCTCTCTCTCTTTTTCCTTAGATAAGGTCTTGTTCTGTTACCTAGGCTAGAGTGCAGTGGTACAATCACGGCTCACCGCAACCGTGAACTCCTGGGCTCAAGGGATCCTCCTGCCTCACGCTCCCAAGTAGCTAGGACTATAGGCCTGAACCACCATGCCTGGGTAAGTTTTTTTGTTTTTTTTGAGACAGTCTTGCTCTATCACCAGGCTGGTGTGCAGTGGCGTGATCTTGGCTCACTGCAACTTCCACCTCCTGGGTTCAAGCGATTCCCCTGCTCCAGCCTCCCAAGTAGCTGGGATTACAGGTGTGTGCCATGATGCCCGGCTAATTTTTTGTATTTTAGTAGAGATGGGGTTTTACCATGTTGGTCAGGATGGCCTGGATTTCCTGACCTCGTGATCCGCCTACCTCAGCCTCCCAAAGTGCTGGGATTACAGGTGTGAGCCACCACACCCGGCCCTGGATAAATTTTTTAAAAAACTTTTTGTAGAGACAGGGTTGCCTATGTTGCCCAGGGGGGTCTCAAACTCCTGGCCTCAAGCGATCCTCCCATCTGGACCTCCCAAAGTGCTGAGATTACAGGTGCGAGCCACCACACCTACCCTTATTTTTACTGTCTCTTTAAAGAGAAGTCTGTGATTCAGAGAGGTCAGGTAATTTCCCCAAGGTCACACAGCTAATAAGCTGGGGAGGAGGAATTTTAACCCACGTCTGCCTGACCTCAGAGCCTGTCCTTAATTGCCATGCCAATAATCTCCCTCTGATGACAGGACCCTCCGAATCTACAAGCACTCAAGGTGGGTGCAGAGCAAGTTCCCAAGAGCACCTCCTGCTGTCCTGCCCCTCCCTCCCTACCTGTGTCCTCCTCAGGGTCGTCGCCTGTGTCCTCTTCCTCCAGCGGCACTGGGTATTGCAGATGGGTCACCAGCCCCATGTTTTCCTTCTTGTAAAACTCGATGAGCTGGTCCAGCTTGGTAAAGAACCTCATGGGGACGCCCTCAGATGCCTGAGGACAGAGAACCCAAACAGACGTCCGTGTTAACCGACTAGAATGTCACGCAACCACAAAGGCCACCTGCAGCGGAGACCAGTGAGGCTGAGGAGTGACTGTGATCCAGGAAAAGCCCTGGGTTCCTAGCAGGGTGTGTGACCCTCACACCCACGCCCTCACTCACATCCTGCAAGGGTCTCCCCAGGGGCCCTTCTGCAAAAGGCACACAGAGGATCGTTCTTAAGATCTGTTTTTCTTTCCAGTTTTAAAAAACTTTTATTTTTTAAAGTATTTTTGGGCCAGGTGCGGTGGCTTATGACTGTAATCCCAGCACTTTGGGAGGCCAAGGCAGGTGGATCACCTGAGGTTAGGAGTTCGAGACCAGCCTGGCCAACATGATGAAACCCTCTACTAAAAAGAAAGAGAATACAAAAATTAGCCCTGCGTTGTGGTGGGTGCCTGTAATCCCAGCTTCTCAGGAGGCAGAGACAAGAGAATTGCTTGAACTTGGGAGGTGGTGGTTGCAGTGAGCCAAGATCATGCCACTGCACTCCAGCTTGGGCAACAGAGTGAGACTCAGTCTCGAAATAAAATAATAACATAACATAACATAACATAACATAACATAACATAACATAAATATTTTTTTAAATAAGAAATGTGTCTGGACGCAGTGGCTCATGCTTATAATCCCAGCACTTTGGGAGGCTGAGGTGGGCAGATCACTTGAGGACAGGAGCTCAGGACCAGTCTGGCCAATATGGTGAAACCCCGTCTCTACTAAAAATACAAAAATTAGCCTGGTGTGGTGGTGCAAACCTGTAATTCCAGCTACTCGGGAGGCTAAGGCAGGAGAATCACTTGAACTCAGGAGACAGAGGTCGCAGTGAGCTGAGATAGTGCCACTGCACTCCAGCCTGGGTGACAGAGTGAGACCCTGTCTCAAAAAATAGAAAAGAAAGAAATCCCTTGTAATCTCACAACCCTGAGATACCTATTTTCAACAGTTTAGAATATGTTTTTCTAGACCTTATGTGTGTATTTGGTGGGAAAGTCATTTTTATTTTTTCCTTCATGAAGATCTTTTAAAAAAAGAACACACACAGGAAAAACTCAATTCCAGCAATTGCTTTAATTTTTTTTATTTGTTTTAGTTGTTTTTGTCAAAACTCAGAACATGATCTACCCGGTTTATATCTGCTACTGATAGCAGTGGGACTTGGGGGTAATTGTGCTCAGCTGTCCAAATGTCCTGGGGCAGATCCCTTTCCTTTAAGCCCTGTGGCTCCAGCAGGTAGTTCCAAGCAGTCCCTGAGCAGCCAGCCCCACCCCTACCTCACCCTTTACGCTCTTGCCAGGCCCGGCCCTTAGGGGCAGCTGAAAGGGAGCAAGGGCTCAGGCAGTTAGTGGGTACAGGAATGAGCCCCTAAGAGGCACTCTCTCAGGTGGGCCCTCCCTGCCTGGAGGAGCATAGCGCCCCTGGTAACTGCTAAGTGCCTGTGATTCACCCTGTGCTCATAACAACGCCCTGTCAGTGACTTTCAGGATTTTTGTTTTTGTTTTTGTTTTTGAGACACAGTCTCACTGTCGCCCAGGCTGAAGTGCAGTGGTACAGTCTCAACTCACTGCAGCCTCCATCTCCTGAGTTCAAGTGATTCTCCAGCCTCAGCCTCCCAAGTGGCCAGGATTATAGGTACCCACCACCACACCCAGCTAATTTTTGTAATTTTAGTAGAGACAGGGTTTCACCATGCTGGCCAGGCTGGTCTTGAACTCCTGACCTCAAGTAATCTGCCTGCCTCAGCCTCCCAAAGTGCTGGGATTACAGCTGTGAGCCACCATACCCGGCACCTTTCAGGTCATTTAAAAATTAGTTGAAAAGGCTTCAACCTTGGAGTTGGAAGTCAAGGATCCCACTGCTCCTATGAGGGCTGCCAGCTGCCTCCTTTCTGGAGGGAATAAGACCCATCACCTGTGGGAAATGAGACCCATAGGCAAATACGATGGAGGCTGGAAAGCCCACCCTGGTTGGTGAGCGGGCTGGGTCTGGGCTGAGCGGGGCTGGGTTTGGGCTGAGTGTGGCTGGGTCAAGTGTTGACCTTCCTGCCTCCAAGTCAGATATCTATTGGGATTGGGATTGATTTGGGAGGCTGGGTAGGTGCCTGAAGGTCTTCAGGATTACAGGCAAGTGCAATCAGGAGAGCAGATGAGGCAGGATGACCCAGCCTGGGACAGATTCAGGCATCAGGGAGCAGGGTTAGGACTCAGACCTATTCCCGAGGCCTTGTGCCTGGGTGGCTAAATCCAAGGCTTAGTGAAGGACACATATACCTGTTTCACTGACCTGCAAGTCAGAGCTGTCCATTGGGCTCTGTGTCTGTCTCTCTCTTTCCAAGGGTATTTTTTTGTGTGCATATGCATTGCACACATGTATAAGTTTGTGCCTAGCGGTGTGTGTGTGTTTGTATGAGTATCTTAAGCTAGTTAGTAAATTTATAGAGTTTAGCAAAAGGGTGTTTTAAATTCTTTTCAATAAATTTCCCTTGGTCCCCCAAAGCCCCATCCATGTTAAGCAATCTCTTTCAAACATTGTTGAACCAGAAATATCTGAGGAGCAGCTGCTGGGCCTTCTAAAAAGTAATGTGAGTAGGTTCAAAAACCAAAGTGAACAGAACAACAAAAATAATTTGACATGATGCAGGATCTATGAACTTGACTCGGTTAAAGCAGTCGTGCAAAGTGTCAGCCTGCCCAAAATGTACAGCTAACAGAAGACAAGCAGTTAGGGGCATGGAAAGGGATTATGACGATACCAAAGAAGGTTGAAGGGGAATGCCTCACGTGAATCCAGAAAGGGCTTCTCGGCTGGAGGGTATCTGAGGAACGAGTGTTTGACTGAGCACTTGAGATTTGGGAATTTAAGATGCATCAATGCTAAAACCTAGTAAGATATGTTATTTTATGCACCGCTAAGAAGCTGAACCACAGAGTATGTTACACCATTGATTATAGACGTATTTGACTCCAGAGATGTGAAATCGGAAAGGTAAACATCTTAGACTTGATGACATGCTGTGTGCTAGGAACGGACCAGTTTAAAAGGCTCCCTGTGGATCCAGTGAGGCCACCGCGTGTACCTGGCCTGCTCCCAGAGGCCAGGGAGCCAGGGTCTGGCAGACCAAGGCTGCCGGAGGCCTGGGTTCCCAGGAAGGGAGAGAATGCAGGGTAGAAGCCAAGCCTCATGTGGCAAGCTGATAATGGCCGCTGAGAAGTGTGCTGGGGAGGGAGACTTCCTCCACGTCTCCCCCTCTAAGGGGAAAGCAGCCAAGAAGAGCAAGCCAGTCCAGAGCAAGCAGATCCACTGGGGCAGAACCCAGCCGAGGGCAAAGCTGCTGTGTGCAGTGGGCCTGCAGGAAGCTGCCTGTGCCCGCAGGCAGTGCAGACAGGGCACCAACCAGGCAGAGGCAGGTGTCCCGGGAGAAGAATCTCTGGGGGGTTCCTTATAAGGCTTTGCTCTTAGCCCTAAGCTTTGACAGGGATAACAGAGAACTTATGTTCAAAGCACATTCTAGAACAGGAAAAGCAAGGGTCAGAGCTCAATACGGGATCATAGAAGCTACTGAGCTGGCCCAGACAGGGGAGGGCTGGGGATTGTGGTCCAGACAGGTAGGCGGTGAGGAGCGTGGTCTAGCCTCAGTGTGTGCAGTGAGGAGAGGAGCAGTCCACCCACGGCACTGCATTCTGAACCTGGGCCCAGAAAGATCCTGCCTCAGGGTCTGACAGCCAAGGGAACAGGGCAGAGTGGCTGGGGGGTGGATGGGTCTGTTCAAAGGGTGGCTAACAATCCCCACCCAGTCAAAGCCAGGAGGGCTTCCAGGCGAACAGTGCATTGACATCAGCAGGCCAGCAGGAGCAGGGGGGTCCTGCGGGGATGAGCCTGGGGGTTCCCACCCACAGCAGGCCAAGTCCGTACCCGCCCAGCTGCGCACCCACAGTTAGGAGCAGGTCTGCGCCCTGCTGTGATACCCCCAGACTGTGCCGCAGGGCCTGGCAATTGGAGCAGCAATTAGTGGTTCTGCGGATTTGCCGCCTTGGGGTCAGGATGACAGACAAGAGTTGGAGCCAGGAGGAGGGATGGTCAGGGAGGGCCTTCTGTGGGTCTGGGGCTGGGGACGCAGAGAAACCGTGGCCAGCAGGGGAGCTACCCCCACTCACACCCTGCAGCACATCCGCCAAAGGTGGTGCCTTTTCGGCAATTGTAAAAGGCCAAGCGTGAACAAGGTGCCACGTGCATTTCTCATGTGCACCATCCAGAGTCCCCACAGGAGGCAGATGTTGCATTAAACTGAGGAACTTGGGGAGACTGTAGGGACGGGGTGTGGGGATACCAGTAAGAGTCAGTACATCCCCCCAGAACTCGCGCAGTTACCACCCTAGGAAGAGCACAGGCAAGAATTGGGTGCTGGAACTGAGGAGCCTGCCCAGCAGGAGCTGTGGCCTCCAGTGGAGCCGAGCATGGAGACCTCACAGGAAGGGACAGGGCAGTAGATTCCCACCCCCAACAACCTGCCTGTCATCTGGCTTCGGCTCCCATTGGCTAAACCCAATGGGGAAGCAGGGGACAGGGAAGTGAATGAATCGGGGAGCAAATAGAAGACTCTTAGCACATAAAGCCCACGGTGAAAGGCACACAACCAGACAGAGGGAAAGCAAGTGCCTGCGTCCCCCAGCGACTCGTCCAGGCTCGGATCGGGAGGTTAGCACCAGCCACACTTCTGACCAAGGAGGGGGCTGCCCTTGGTTCCTAACGGCTCAGGCTGCCAGATTTCATTCCTCATTCCACAGTGGCTGCCTTTCTGAAAAGAGTCATTTTGAAACAGAGAAGGAAACCATGAAGGCCCAAGTTAACCGGGACAGGATCCCCACAATGGTTACCGGTGGCCCCCAAGTGATGCCTTCAGACATGTGATTTCTGCCGTGGCAGCTCTCCCTCATCTTTGGAGTGAATGCCTCCCCCTTTAGCAGGTAACTAGAGCACACCATGGCCAGCCTGATTTTGAGCAAACCTAAGAGCAGTATTTCCTTCTTTAAGTAGGCTTGTTAAATTATGACGTCTTGGCCGGAGGCGGTGGCTCATGTCTGTAATCCCAGCACTTTGGGAGGTTGAGGCAGGTGGATCACGAGGTCAGGAGTTCAAGACCAGCCTGGCCAGAACGGTGAAACCCCATCTCTGCTAAAAATACAAAAATTATCTGGGCACGGTGGCAGGCAGCTACTCAGGAAGCTGAGGCAGGAGAATCTCTTGAACTCGGGTGGCAAAGGTTTCAGTGAGCTGAGATTGGGCCACACTGCACTCCAGCCTGAGCAACAAAGTGAGACTCTGTCTTAAAAAAAAAAAAATTATGACACCTTGGCCAGACACAGTGGCTCACACCTGCAATCCTAGCACTTTGGGAGGCCGAGGCAAGCAAATTGCTGGAGCCCAGGCTATGGGGACCAGCCTGGGTGACATGGAGAGACCCTATCTACAAAAAATACAAATATTATTAGCCAGATGTAGTGGTGCACAGCTGTAGTCCCGGCTGAGGTGGGAGGATTGCTTGGAGGAGGTGGAGGTTGCAGTGAGCCACAATCACACCACTGCATTCCTGCCTGGGTAACAGAGCAAGACTCTGTCTCAAAAAAAAAAAAAAAAAATCCTGACATTGCAGGATCAGAGTAGCCCTCTCTTCAGGGCTGACTGGATCAACAGAATGGACATGAACTTGTGGTCATAGCCAAAAGTCAAGCAGTAAAAAACCAAACATGGTAGGGGTTAGTTCAGATTGTGAAACAAAATACTTCCCTCTTCTCCTGCCTCCCATTACAATCTCTAGGTCTGTGGAAAGTTCTGGGCGATTTCCAGCAGGATCATTTTTACAGAGTCTCTGCAGACGGCTCCCCACCAAGCCTGGCTTAGAATCAACAGCTGGCTCTGCCTCATGTCATAGTTGCTGTGCCTGCCTCCCCACAAGCTCCGAAGTGGTTGATGGAAAGGAACTCTGCTTGGCTCAGCCTCATAGTCCCCCCAAGTCTCCTTGCAGAGAAGGCTGGTTGGAAACATAATGACAGCCCCCACCACTGTGTTGAGGGGCGTGTGCATTGCAGAAAATGCACCCCTCCATCAAAAAAAAAAAAAAAACGTGTAGAGGGAAGCAGAGAGTGGATTGCCAAGCAGGGCCTTGCAGGGAGAGGTGCCTTTGTCTGACTGCTTGGCGTCTGAGCTCACTTAGGTAGCAACACCCCTGGGGAAGGTACAGGGAAAGGGGAGAGGAGCTGCCTATGGCTCCAGGATTCAGCATAGGAGGGTGCTGGGCTCTTTAAAACAAAAACAGCTGGTGTCCAGACTGCTGGAGGCTCAGGGCTGCATATGCTGAGAGGTACTGCATTTCCAGAAACAGTTTTTGGGCTGTGACTTTCCAACACCGTCCAGGAAAGTCACACCATCCAGGAAAGTCATTGCACAGGCTCGAGTTTCCCAGGGGGTAATTTTAATTCTAGCACTGTTTGCTGTCTCTAAATGAGGCATAAAACAGGACTAGGCACAGAGGAAGCCCGTGCAGGAGGCAAGGCAGGAGCCCCGGGGTGCTGGGTAACCCCCACCAGGCTCTGCCAGGCTTTGTTTTAAGTGGAAGAGCATATAGAATGATTGTGTAAATTTTACCAATGGTGGGACAGTATTAAGTGGGAAACAGGCCAGGTGCGGTGGCTCACGCCTGTAATCCCAGCACTTTGGGAGACCAAGGGGGACGGATCACCTGAGGTCAATAATTCAAAACCAGCTTGGCCAGCATGGTGAAACCTCATCTCTACTAAAAATAGAACATTAGCCAGGAGTGGTGGCGTGTGCTTGTAATCCCAGCTACTTGGGAGGCTGGGGCAGGAGAATCACTTGAACCTGGGAGGCGGAGGTTGTGATGAGCCAAGATTGCACCATTGTTCTCCAGCCTGGTCAACAAGAGTGAAACTCTGTCTCAAAAAAAAAAAAAAGAAAAGAAAAGAAGTGGGGAAACAAACCAAACCAAAATACCCTGCTCAGCTGCTCCCTACGCCAAAGCATTTGTCTCAAGTTAGACGAGAGAGCCACTAGAGAGGGCTTGAAGACAGTGAAATACCACTCGCCTGTGGGGAGAGGATGCTGTGGGTTTGCGGGGTGGCTGCTGTTTTTATTACTTTCATTTCCCTTTGAGGAGACCCCCCTCCAGCCTGTAGAGGTTGGAAAGTTTCTGAAGGCCACAGAGGCAGAGCTGGATTCAGTCCAGGCCTCAGAGCCTGCCCACCCAGGCACCCATGTGTCCGAAGGCTGAGCAGGAGCAGTGTGGAATCTGAGTGTGCAGGCCCAGCCTTTGTGTTCTAGAAGGCAATCTCCTTTCGCATTTGCCCTGCTCTGAGCCAGCTCATCCAAGGGAAAGGATGGATGCAGCTTCCTGTCCAGCTCCCACTGCGGGTGGGAGCCACCTACTCCCGGCCTGGCGTCTCCCATCTCTGCAACCCCTGAAATGCTTTCCGGTCCTTCTCTCCTGCCCTCAGGACAGTTTCAACCTTTAACCACCTCCTCTCCCCTAAACCTAATACTCATAGACCCCCACATGGGTGAAGAAGTGGGAGAGAAAGAGAGGCCAGAGCTTGGACCTCTCAGGGCATGGGCCCGGCAGAGTTTGAGTGTTGTCTTAAGAGTGGTTTGGAGCTACAGTTAACAGCTGGTGTGTGTGATATGATCAGATTTACACTGTAGAACTCTCGCCTCAGCTATGGTGTGGATGCTGGGGGTTCAAGCAACCCCACTCTAGTGCTTGAACTGGGGAGATGCAGCAGCAGGAGAGAGGCAAGCAGGGAGCTGGAACCAGATTTGCCCAGGCACGGTGGGCGAGCGAGAGCCAGGGAGGGGCCCTCCAATCTCTGGCTGTAGTAACTTGGTTGATGTCGGTGACATTTAATGAGATAGGAAAGGTAGGCAGTGCAGGGAAGCAGGAGGCTAGATTTGGGAAGAGCTTTTGAGGCCTCCTTCAGACCCAGGAATCCCTCTTCAGCCACATGGCTTTGAATGGACTCCAAAATGTGTGATCTTAGAAAAACAATCCTTGAATGTGGCTTTTGCTAAGAGAAAAAAAAATTACAAACAAAATAGTCAGCTCTTCGTCTTTCCTCCCCTCTCTTGTTGAAAATAGTTTATGGCTCCTTTTCTTCCCTTCCTTTGAAGTGTCCAGGGCCAGCAGGTCTCAGACCTGGGGGCCAAGGAGGTGGTCAGGATGCAGGAGGCTGCAGAGCCAGTGGGGCTGAGGGAGCAGCTGGGATAAGGACATGACCAGGGCCTTAGAAGCCTGCACAGCCAGGACCAAGGAGGAGGGAGTAGCATCAGGAGAGAAGCAGAGCCAGAAACGGGGTATACACAGGGGAATAAGCCGGTAGTCCAATATATGGGAAAGAAGCAGGAGCCACGCTTCTCACTCTCAGAGAAAGGAGCTACAAACACAGAAGAGAAAAGGTCTCATGTCTGTGGAGGATTGGATTGGAATGGCAAGTGTCTGCGTGAACTGGGGCTTTTAAGATATAGAGGTAAATACCGGTTGGGTGCAGTGGCTTACACCTGTAATCCCAGCACTTTTGGGAGGCTGAGGTGAGTGGATCATCTGAGGTCCCAAGTTTGAGACCAGCCTGGCCAACATGGTGAAACCCCATCTCTACTAAAAATACAAAAATGAGCCAGGTGCGGTGGCAACGCCTGTAATTTTAGCTACTTGGGAGGCTGAAGCAGGAGAATCGCTGGAACCCTCGAGGCAGAGGTTGCAGTGAGCCGAGATCGCACCACTGCACTCCAGCCTAGGAAACAGAGTGAGATTCTGTATCAAAGGAAAAAAAGAGATACATAGATAAATATAGGTGCATGAATGAGCATGTGTGCAGACACATATTCCTCACTCTGTCTGCCGAGAGGACCCACAACTCTCCAACAGCAGCAAGTACCCCTGTTGCTCATATCTTGGCTGCTAAATGTCATTCTCCATGAAAAACAGCCCGTGCTCCTTGAGAGATGGCTGATTCTGGCAGCCTTTGAATCAAGGGCCAAGAAGACCTAATGAGTACCTGCAACACCTGTTGCCCCAGAAAGCAAGAAAATGCTAAAAAAAAAAAAAAAAAGATGGAGATTTGTCAAAAGGATACAGGAGCCAGGAACCAACTGAAGCAACAGCTGAAAGGTGCCTCTAGCACAATCCAGACACCAAAACGAATAATAAAAATCATTATCCATCCAATCAAATCAGGAGTCTATACTGATGTAAATAAAGGAGAAGGGAAGGCTCCTCCCCGCAGAGGAATGCCAATTAACAACTGTTGGCAACCAGCATAGTAATAACTAATTCAGGCAAGAATCATCAATACATGCTAAACAACGTGGGTGAGAGTTTGAGGGAAAAGTTATTAAATTGTTTTCTTTTTTGAGACAGGGTCTCACTCTGTTGTCCAGGCTGGAGTGCAGTGGCGTGATCATGGCTCACTGCAGCCTCGACCTCACAGGCTCTGGCGATCCTCCCACCTCAGTCCCCCAAGTACCTGAGACTATAGGTGCACATCACCACATTCCGCTAATTTTTTTGTATATTTTGTGGAGATGGGATTTTGCCATGTTGCTCAGGCTGGTCTCAAACTCCTGGACTCAGATGATTCACCTGTCTCGGTCTCTTAAAATGCTAGGATTACAGGCGTGAGCCACTGCACCTGGCCTTAAATGGTTTTTAAAAGCAGAAGCTAGTAACTTTACAAATCTCATTGTAACCTGGCAGACACCACCTTAACCAAGTGCCCAGTGTTAACTTCTGCAGTAACAGAGCAGCGCGCCATTGTGTCCCCTGAGACAGGTGCAGAGGACATAGCATTGCTGCTATGCACTCCTGCAGAAAACACAGAACCCAGGGCCTGTCACGTGGAGACGCCTGAAAACCCAAAATTGACAGACAGTCTACAAAATTATTAGCCTATTCTATTGAAAAATGCCAAGGTCATGAAAGACAAGGAAAGGCAAGGAACTGGGCCCAACTAAAGGGCACTAAAGGGATATGACAATTACATGTAACACATCATCCTGGATTGAGCCTCAGCCCAGAAGGGGGAAATTCTATGTGTGTGTGTATAAAAGTCATATATAACCTCCATAAATATGTAAATAATACACGTATATATTGTTATTGAGACTAAAAGTCATTTGAATGAAGGGTCTAAGAATTAGATGGTGGTATTTTATCCATGTTAATTTCCTGATTTTGATGGTCAAATGTACATACAAAGAAGAGTCTTTATCACTTAGGAAAAACGCATTGATATATTTAGGGACAATGGGGCATTGTCAATAATTCAGAAAAATGGTAATAGTAATATGAGTGAAAGGTGATAAACAGTATGCTAAAACATTAATTGGGGAAAGCAAAGGGTATACAGGAAACTTCTTTGTGCCAGTCTTAAAAATGTCCTATAAGTCATTATCTTTTTCTTAACCACTTTCTTTGGCTGGGTATGATGGCTCACACCTGTGACCCCGGCACTTTGGGAAGCCGAGGCGGGTAGATCACAAGATCAAGAGATCAAGACCATCCTGACCAACATGGTGAAACCCCCGTCTCTACTGAAAATACAAAAACTAGCTGGGCGTGGTGGCGGGCACCTGTAGTCCCAGTTACTCAGGAGACTGAGGCAGGAGAATCGCTTGAACCCGGGAGGCAGAGGTTGTAGGGAGCCAAGATGGCACCACTGCACTCCAGCCTGGCGACAGAGTGAGACTCCATTTCAAAAACCAAACCAAACCAAAACCTCACTTTTTTTCTTTTTTTCCTTTTCTTTTTTTTAGAGATGGAGTCTCGCTCTGTCGCCAGGCTGGAATGCAGTGGTGCAAAAAAAACAAAGAAAGCATGTTGCCTAAAAGTGTCTATTTTTATCATACAAAAACATTATCATACAGAAACCTTCTAGAGGTTTCTGTACAAAAGCTACAGGTACCTTGGAAACACCTACAATGCCCACATAGTTGCAACAATGCTCACACCAATAATAAAAAGGTCAATCACAGAGAACCAGAGTCACACAGCAGCGCACAGAGACCAGGGTGCAGTGACCGCTACAGCCCACGACAAGCACTGTGGTGAGTGCACATGGCCCCCTAGCTCGCCTGGGCTGTCTCAGCAGAAAAAACTGCTGTGGGACTGGCCAGAGGGGAGGGGCTGCACGCTCTTCAGCAGCACAGGTGTTTCCGCTGGGGCTGGAGGATGGAGGTGGGATGGGCAGTGTGCATTGGCATGGTGAAGCTCAGCTCTTGCAAGTTTCCATCCACAGATGAGCAGGGCAGGTCTCATTTCGTGACCAGGAGAGGGGGTCTAGCTGGGAGAGGAAGGGCAGAGGAATGGGAGTAGAGAGGACACAGCTTCTGTTCTCTCCCACAACCCCTGGCTTGATTTAGCTTCTGGAATGACTGAGCAACAGACAGAGATTAATGATGTGTATCTCGGGGCAAGGTTTTGTGGGTCTCAAGGCACAAACTGAAGCGTAGCACTGGGCCAGAGGCCATCCCCTCTCTGCCATGCAGAAGCTGGAAGGCTGAGGATGGATGGCTTTGGCACCTGGCACAGAGCCCTCGGCTGGGACAGTGACCTTGGTGTTCTTATGGTACCAGGGGCAGTGCCTGTCAGAAACGTGCATGTTAGGAGGTGGCAAAGGAGGAAGGAACAGTGCCCTGGGAGGAGCTCCTTGAGGCATCTCAAAAATACTGGTGGGAACTTTTGAGGGGGCAAATTTCTGGCAGTCAGGCTGCAGGGAATTTGAGCCGGCACATCTCACCAAGATGGCCTGATTTTGTGGGTTCCTGGGGCTTGGAAGGCTGCGAGCTGTGACCGGCATTTGGAAGGAGAGAAAGGAGGCAACACAGCAAGACCTCAGCTTGACTTCTCTTTAAAAAAAAAAAAAGAATGGATGTTGATTGATCATCAGATGTGGAAGGAAGTGGGCCAGATATGCTCATGCATGTTATCTAATTTATATTTTATCTGATAATGCAGATAATCCAGCTTACAGATGAGGAAACTGAGACTCAGAGAGGTTGAGCAGCTTGCCTGAGCAGTCAGAGATGTCAGAAGAGCAGCACCCCGGGGAACATTTCGAGATGAGAAAGGGGCTGGGAGGTGGCGGGTGGGAGACGCCTGGAGTCTCTAGCTAGATGGTAGTGAGATCCAGGAGGAGGACGGGTGCAGGGCCAGGGGGCTGCCAGCCCAGGGCAGAGAAGGTAGTCAGAGATGCTGTTGCAGACACTAGCCACTCGGGTTCAGCGGGTGGGTAGGGTGGGGTGAAACCTGGTGTTTGGGGAGTCCACCTCCTGGAGGACAGGTCTGCCTCCCCGGGGCTATGGTGGACTGAGGGTGGGAGGGGGAAGCTGGCACTTGCCTTCTCTGGGCACAGTCCAGTCTCCACTGGCCTGTCCCAGGCATGGTCCCAAACCATGTCTGGAAACTTGAAAAGGGTGAAAGCCAATGCCAGTCTCAGTCAGAAATTCAGTGTGCAGAAAGGTGGCGCTGAGGAAGAGGCCCAAGCTTAAGAGAAGGAAAGCGAAGACTGAGCCCGAGCACCCACCTTATCTCCACCCACCCACTAGCTGGAGCCAGGGGGACATCATCACTCCCACCCCAGACACCCGGCTCTTCCCAGCTCCCCAGCAAGCACCAGGCTGCAACCCCTCCCTCAGGCTGTTGCTGTCTAGGGCTTCATGGCCCTGGCACAGCGGAGCTGGGTTCTGTCTTCTCCCAACTACTTCACTCCAACCAGCCCCAACTTCCCAAAGCTAGGTTCTTCGATGTTCCTCTCATCTTGTTTTGGGCAGACTTTCCAGAATGCCCTGGCACGGGCTTTGCCCCACTCCCCAGCAGTCTCTGCACTTGATTCTAAATCACCCCCTTCTCTGAGTTCATCGTTAACACACCCTTTGCTGCAAAAGACCTGAGCCTGTTGCTCAGACATCTGCCCTTGGGCACTGAGCCATTTCACTCATGGGGAGATCTAGGAGAAACCTGGGAGGTCTAGGTTCCCTGTGCCCACCCGAGATAGCCAACAGCGGCCTGGAGTACCTGTGCAAAAGCCCAGTTTCTTGCCTCCCTGCAGGACAAACTTGGAGATGTAATTCACATTCCATAGCTCCTTGTGGGATCAGGCCAGAGCTGAGACTTCACCTGAAATCCCACCTGGGCTCACAGTGTCCCTCCTTTCCACTTTTCAGTCCTCCCCAGGCTGGGTCCCCACCTACCCCCTGCCCACCCACCCCACCAGCAGTCCTGCCTACTGCACCCTCCACTGGGGAAACTCTGTGCCAGGTCAACTCTCAGACATGGGCGTTCACTTAGGCCTTATCCCCCATGAGCCGGGATTCCCAGTGGGATGTTGAGATCATCAGGTCCCCAAATCTCTTCCATTCACTCCCCAGTATTGGTGCCATGGGAGTCAGGCCCATGCTTTCCTTGAAGACGTGAGCAGCTTAGAAAGCACTTTGAACCCCTCACATCAAAGGAGCTCGGGATGGAGGGCTGGAAAATTGATAGCTTTGGCTGATCCTGAAATGACAGCTCTGAAGTCTCTGTTAATGTTACCAGGATCAGAGCAAGGGGACAATGATGCCAATACTCTCTGTCAGCAGGTGCTCTGGGTGTTTGGATGGTGGAACCCTCATCTGGGAACCTCAGGCCCACAGTGAAGAGTCCAGAATAGGATGTGTCGTTGGCCATTAGAGTCAGAGCTGACAGCTGGAGACTGTGCCTCATTCCCGGCATCACAGTGAGCTTTTCAGTTCACTGTAGGAAAGGTTTCTGCACTTCCTCCAAGAGCTCAGTGCACAGGAGATGCCCAGAGGATGAGGAGGGGGCTGTGGCAGAGGGGCTCTTCCCTGCCACAGGACTTTGCATCTGCATCCTTCATCATGGGCCCTTGCACTCAAGTGCAATGAACCTGCGTCTCCGCCCCACTGATGTTGAGATTGACCACGTGACTTTGGCCCATGCAATGTGAGCAAAAGCACCAGTTCTGAGCTGAGGCTTCAAGGGCACATTGGGTTTTTACTCGTCCTCCTGGGCCCCTGCAACCTGGCATAAGGAAGGACACCCAGCGAAACTCCGGTCCTTCTGCCTGGCCCAGGAATTAGGATGTTAGGCACAGACCCATATATGATTAGAAACCTGGAGTCCAGCCTGGTCTAGGTGAGTCCAGGAGAGCCCCGCTAGATTAGCCAACCACACCAGACCTGCAGACCCAGGAGTGGAAAATCAGTTTGCTATCACTGAGTACTGAGATTTGAGGCTGTTATGCAGTAAGCACTGACAGATAAACGTGTGGTGGGAAGAATTAACTCTCCCCAGGGTCTTCCTCTAATTGAACCTTCATGAAATGCTTATCTTCATTTATCCATGGTGAAGCTGAAGCTACGAGAGATAAGGCAACTTGTCCAATGTCACACTTGTTTTATCATCAGTATCTGCCAAGAGGGACAAATCCTCAAGTTCCACACGCTCATTCCCACAGCGACTGCTCTCTGACCTCCCTTCATCTTGTCCCCTGTGCAGGCCTTCAGGCCCCTGTGCACCCCACCACCTCTCCAACAAGCCAGAACCACACTGTGGCCCCAGAGACACTCTCTCCATGGCACCCTCCAGTCCCTGACAGCCCGTCCTGTGGCTCCTGCCCTACTCATTGGGATCAGCGTGAGGATCAGCCCCAGGATCACCTGCTGCCCTGGGTGGGGCCAGAGAAAGCCGAGCTGGTGGTGCAACAGCCTGCAGGAGGCCTGCACGTAGTCACTACCCTCTTACCGTGCCTTCCCCCCGGCTTATCCCCCGGCAGCAGGGACCAACACAAACCCAGGCCCTGACCACGGTCCAGTGAGGGGCAAGACACAGAACCAGCAACAACTATGACCAGGTGCAGATGCTTGTGAAGAGAAGACAGTGACTTGGGAGAGTGTTCCAGGAGACTCAACCTCGTGGGTCAGGGAAGGATTCACCAAAGCAGCTCCTCTGCAGCTGAGATGCTCCTCCTTCAGGTGGGTAGGAGGTGGTTGGGCAAAGAGACAGGGAGCATCCTGGCAGGCCAAGGGAGCAGCACTGTCAAAGCACAGGGGCAGACAGATGACAGTTTCCAACCACAGCCAAGTCCTTATAGAGACCGAAGTTGCCATCCTACCCAGTTGTCCGGGATCCCTCTACTGCTCCCCCATCCCCCGCCCCCGCTCCCATCCCCACTTCTGGGGGCTCTGTTGCTTTGCTACCAAAGACCTGAGTCTGCTGCCTCAGATGACTGCCCTTGGGCACTGGAGCCACCGTGCTCAAGGGGAGATCCAGGAAAAACCTGGGAGGTCCATGTTCCCTATGCCCACCCAAGACAGCCAACAGGTATCTGGAGTACATATGTGAAAGCCCAGTTTCTTGCCTCCCTGCGGGACAAATTCAGAGGTGTAATTTATACTCCACAGCTCATTGTGGGGTCAGGCCAGAGCTGAGACTTCACGTGAAATCACACCTGGCTTCTCCCCCTTCCCTGTCCTTTGTCCCCCACTCCCATTCTGGTTTCGGGACAAATTCAGAGGTGTAATTTACACTCCACAGCTCATTGTGGGGTCAGGCCAGAGCTGAGACTTCACGTGAAATCACACCTGGCTTCTCCCCCTTCCCCGTCCTTTGTCCCCCACTCCCATTCTGGTTTCTTCCGGGAGCCCTTCTTTCAGGAATTACTGGCACCAAAGCCTAGGATCTGCTTCTGGAAGAACAGGACCTATGACAGTTACTCTCAAATTCAGTCCTTGCACTTGTCCATCTCAAGCTGCTCCTCAACAGCTGACCAAAGAATTCACCCTCGAGTCCTCAACTGAATCCCCTCAGCACTGGCAAAAAATTTGGACCCCCACTTTATAGAAGAGTTGATCAGACATGCAAACCACAGCTTCCTCTTCCTCTTCCTCCCCAACCCATGCCTCATGAGGACCATGACCCTCCCTCCCCGAGCCTACTCCCATGGCTTCAGCACACATCAAACCTCACCTTCTGTTTGCCCTGATCAGTCCTAAATCCTGTTCTTTAGCAAGGCCTCTGTCCTGTGAGTCCCTGAACCTGCTAGAGGGAATGCAGGGTGCCCTAAGGTTGACTAAGCATGCACAGAAACTCCAGCATTGAGGATGAAATGCTTTATGCATTTACCTCAGTGTTAGGAATGAAGAAAAAGATGAGTATTTTTTGAGTACTCAAACAGCTTCACTTAAGTTTCTGTTAATCTTCCCGGTTTACAGATAAAGAAATGGGACAGGGTGCTGTGGCTCACGCCCATAATCCCAGCACTTTGAGAGGCTAAGGTGGACAGATCACTTGAGGTCGAGTTTAAGAACAGCCTGGCCAACATGGTAAAATCTCATCTCTACTAAAAATACAAAAATTAGCCAGGTGTGGTGGCAGGCACCTGTAATCCCAGCTACTCGGGAGGCTGAGGCAGGAGAATTGCTTGAACACAGGAGGCAGAGGTTGCAATGAACCAAGATCACACCACTGCACACTAGCCTGGGTGACAAAGCAAGACTCCATCTCCAAAAAGAAAAGAACTACTTTTTTGGGAGAAGACCCTAACCCTGGACAGATTACCCGCTAGGCAGGCAGCTGGGATACAGAAGGGCCAAGAGATTTAAACTGGAAGTGGCAGGACTTGAACCCAGGTCTCAGTTTCCTTCCTCTAAGTTCTGTGTTCCTGGACTCTGAAAGGTTGTCATTCTCAATCTCTCTGCCTGTGTGTTCTGGTGACTTTGGCATGAGGCAAGCTTGTCCTGAACTCCATCCCAAGGGCCTATTTACTGATGGATATTATGTATTGCAAAGCTCTCCCTTCCTCCCTCAACGTCTGTGCTGGATAGAGAAACCCAGGAGCATAGATCAGGACAGCCATTGTGGAGAACGATCAGGCACAATTTGGGCAAATTAAATATGAGCATATCCTATGACCCAGCAACTTCACTCCTGGGCATACATCCCAGGGCTCACTTTGGCCACCTATATGGCCGTCATTCTTTGTGCAGCGGAGATTTATAGGGAACCTGGATGCCTGTCACTGGGTGAGTGGACAGGTAGTGTGGCCAAGGCACACATGGGGTGTTTTGCAGCAGCCAGAAGCAACAACCTGCTGTGCACGCAGCAGCATGGAAGAATCTTACAAAGATCCTTTGGTGAAAAGGGGGAAAACAGAATGAAAGCTATGATATCACTTCAGTAAATTTAAAATGCATGCACCCAGAACAACAATACATGTTGTGTAAGAACATATTCAAATAAAAAGACACCCACTCAAATGGTTTTCCAGGAAGGGGAGGTTATACAAGGGCAATATGGTGACAGAAGGGATTAAAACAGTTTGTAAAGACAGTTTGTAGTGGGAAGGCGCTGTGGTTTTGATCACATAGCCTGACTGTGAAAGACTGGTTCTTAGCTCCACTGTGGCCTCTCTGATTTGAGCTGAATGAATCGCCAAAACATTCTGTGCCTCAGCTTCTTCCTTTCATTCTGGCCCATGGGGAAAATCACCAAATCTGAAGCTTGGTATGAGTGAAGCGGGCAAGGTGTGAGGCACTAGGGAGAGGAGGGGACTGGGGCCCATGGAAAAATACCCCTTCAAAGGCAGCAGCTTCCACTTAGCTCCAGGCATAGCCCCATGGGGCCACCCAGGCCTTGGATTGCTAGAATTTTTAATTTTTCAGAAGATAAAGCTCCAGATTCTTGGGTTGCTAGAATTTTTAATTTTTCAAAAGGTAAAAGTCCAGATTCTTAGATGAAATCTCAGATTTTTTAATGTTTACAACTAAGTTTTAAAACACCATGTTAGCTACAAATTTAAATCTTAGCTCCACCACCAACTAGTTGCGCGATCTAGAGTATAGTGTTTAACTCTTTAAGACTAAACCAATTTCCTCATTTGTCAATGAAGATTCCAAGATCCACTTGGCCAAGTGGCTTAATGAACTAATGGGAGACCAGGGCATGGCTCCCAGACGGTAAGAGCCATGGTCACCATGGAGCACCTGCTCTGCTAACTGCTAATGGATTATCAACTCCCATTTTTCCGATAAATAAACTGAAGTTCAGAAGAATGGACAGCTTGCCTCAATCACACAGTGAAGTAGACGAGCCAGGTAGAAAAAATATCCTTCCCAAATGTGATCACAAAGAAGTAAAACTGAATTAACTATAATATAATATAATATAATATAATATAATATAATATAATATAATGTTATCATATAGATCACATATATATTTATATATTATGTGTAATATATTGTATATATCACATATATAATATTTATATATTATGTATAATATATAATATATAATCTCTATTATAAATATATATTATTTAATAATGATATAAATATAATTATATATTCTAATTAATTAATACTTCATTGCTTTAATAAGGGTATATTATTATACAACATATAATATACCATTAATTACAATATAATATATAATATGTATTATAATATTATTAATTATAAAATGTCTTATAAATAAGAGTTTGGGGATTAAAAGAGCTTTAAGAGAAGTAATTATTTATCTGTCTGACTCCTAATAGGAGCAACAGGCGTCTCTAATAAAGATGTCTACAGTCCTAGAGGCAGGAAGATCCCGCCAGGTCTTGGCAGATGTGAGTTTATAACACGCATGCCCAAGGGGTGCTGGCACTGGCCCCTACAGACTCAAATGCCAGTTTTCCAGGAACCCCAAGAGCTGAATGTTGATGCAGCCACTCTGGTGGGATCTGTGGTGAAAATGCTTCCACAGCAAGAAATCGGCAAACACTACAAATCAGGCCTTGTTTTCTTCCCTGGAGAACTGCTTGTCCAGGCTTTACCATGGCATGTGGTCCAGTGACACTGACCGCTTGGGCAAAATCATCCCTTCAGTCCCCAGACACCAGACCTCCTGATACACTCGCCTTTCCTTCTGCATGGCCACCATCTCCAGAAAGCAAGGTTGAATCAGGAAGAAACGCAGTTGGCACAGATGTTGAGTGATTCGTTGGGGGTATGGGAAGGGGATTACCATAGAGCGAGGAAAAGCACACTCCACTTAAAGATGGCAAAGGGCCAGACCAAAGGGGAAGCTTCCACCAGCTTTAGGGGTAGGTGAGATTGTCTAAAACCAAGAAATGCCAGAAAGGGACAGTAACAGTGCAAGTGAAGGGACAAAGATGAGTCTTGCAGATCCCAGAGGGGCCCACCCAGGCCTCTGGGAAAAGGAGGCTCTAACAGTAGCAGACAGGCTGCTGGGGTCGACACCACACCTGCAGAGGAACTGAAAGTCACTGCTCGGAAGAACTGCGACCAAAGCCCAAGGCAGAAAATGGGCTGCAACGACCCCACCTTCCACAGAACCAAGCCTCATCCCAGAAAAGGGAGAGAGCTCTGGGTGAGCGAGCTTACCGGGGGTGCTCATGAGTCCGTGGGGGATGCTGAGAGGACAGAGCCGGGACACCTGAGGGCAGGCCAGGGGGGATTCTGATTGTCACTGGGAGTAACATGGGCTGTTCTGGAGCTTACAGTATAGTCAGCTTGACGTCCATCGCAGGCAAGAGGCTAAACGAGATTACTAACAGCATGAGCTGTGGGGAGAGGTGAAGCAGGTGCTGGGCCTGAGAACTAGCAGGAGGCCCCTGGGAACATACCAGGTCAGCTAAACCTGTTTACCAGTGTATGGTTGCTGGCCTCATAAATTAGGTAATTGGTTGCATCTGATGAAAATTGTAGCTCAATGCCCTCCAGCAGTCAGACGGGTGATGTAAATGAGTGGAACAGGCTGGGAGTCAGGAGATAGGCGAGGTAGGGATGATGGCACATCAAAGAGAAATGCCCCATTGAAAGGAGACACTTCCACTCTGATATGATTTGGCTGTATCCTCACCCACATCTCATCTTGAATTGTAACTCCCACAATTCCCATGTATCGTGGAGGAACCCAGTGGGAGGGGATTGAATTATGGGGCAGGTCTTTCCTGCACTGTTCTTTTGATAGTGAATGAGCCCACAAGATCTGATGGCTTTAACAATGGGAGTTTGCCTGCACGAGCTCACTCTTCTCTTGTTTGCCACCATGTGAGATGTGCCTTTTACCTTCCACCATGACTGTGAGCCCTCCCCAGTCATGTGGAACTGTGAGTCCATTAAACCTCTTCTTTTGTAAGTTGTCCAGTCTTGGATATGTCTTTATCAGCTGTGTAAAAACAGACTAATACACACCTCACTCCAGTTACATCACCATGAAATAATCAAGGGTATCAGATCTTCAGATTTCTCAAGGAAAGGTGAAAATCCAGATTACTATGAAGAAATATGTGAATTTTAAAAAATGCTTGTAACTGGTTCATGATTTTTAAAACTATGGGTTGGACGAACAGAACGCTAAATCTGACACAGGGAACACCAGATTGTGATCTTTAGTCTGATATCTATAATTTTCCATACAGCATTTTGTGGGGTTCATTTGTGACTTCGTTGTTGAAAAGCATACTGAGAGAGATGCACCTGGCTGAGGGTACGCCAGTGTCCGTCCAAGACACAGACGTCTGTGCTGTTCGTTCCTCCTCTCATCCACACCCAAATTCAGATGGGGATCCAGGAGGTGGGCCTTCCAGTGCGGGGCTGCCACCAGCTAGAGCGACGGCACACATGTGGAGTGCCAGAGCCAGGATGAAACCGACCTCAGCAATCTGGAGTATCGGGCTGTTCTAGCCATGGTAAGTTTAGGACAAAACAATCTAAAGTTCCAAGTCTAGGCGGGGTGTGGTGGCTCACACCTGTAATCCCAGCACTTTGGGAGGCCAAGGCGGGCAGATTACCTGAGGTCAGGAGTTCGAGACCAGTCTGGCCAACATGGTTAAACCTCGTCTCTACTATAAATACAAAAACTAGCCAGCTGTGGTGGCACATGCTTGTAATCCCAGCTACTCTGGAGGCTGAGGCAGGAGAACTACTTGACCCCAGGAGACGGAGTTTGCAGTGAGCCAAGATCACGCCACTGCACTCCAACCTGAGCGACAGGGCAAGACTCCATCTTCAAAAAATAAAAACAAAGTTTCAAGTCCAGCTTAGCAGGAGCACATGGGAAAAAGACAAGGGCGTTTTAGTAGACAGCAAATACATTGTGGAGCTGGAGAGCTGCACGGGCACCCCCGGTGTCACTGTTTGTGAGGCCGCACTCGTGGAGGAGCGCCCAGTGGACGGTTAGTGCACCCTGCAGGCCTGGAGTTCTGGGGCTCCCTTTAGGAAGGACAGACACCAGGTTGAGTGTGTTATGGGAGGGGCACAGGGGTTGGCCTGGGGTTAGGAGGGGCGTGCAGAATGGCTGAAGTAACCCAGAGGGTTTGGCCTGAAGAACCCTCAAGGGAGACCTGCCTGGGTTTCCAAACAGCTGAGGCTTCCAGGTGTCTCCTGAGGGAGAACCGGGATCCAGGAGTGGATGTCATCAGAAGGCAGGTTTCCGCCCTATTTAAGGAACACATTAAAGATGACCAGAACTGTCTAGAGATACACAGGTCGTGGCCTGAGAGTTTCCTGGTGTCTGGCCCTGGCCACTCCTCCAGTACCTCGTCTCACCAAAGAGGAAGCCTGCAGTGGGTTGAGCTGGTTCAGAAGACCCTGTGGCTGACCACTGGCTAAGCTTGCCAGCTCCCAGCCACCGCCATGCGGTGGACCCCATCTCTCAGCACTCCTGTCACACTCCTTGTCTTTGACTTGCATCCTCCTCCTGGAGCAGAAACACCCTTGGAAATCAGAAGGGAGACAACCAAGGGTGGGCATGGTGGCTCACACCTGTAATCCTAGCACTTTGGGAGGCCTAGGCAGGTGGATCGCTTGAGGTCGGGAGTTCGAAACCAGCCTGGCCACTATGGTAAAACTCGGTATTTTAAATCTACTTAAAATACAGAGTTTAGCTGGGCATGGTGGCAAAGCTTGTCATCCCAGTCACTCAGGAGGCTGAGATGGGATAATCGCTCGAACATGGGAGGTGGAGGTTGCAGTGACCAAGATCACGCCACTGCACTCCAGCCTGGGTGACAGAGTGAGACTCTGTCAAAAAAAAAAAAAAAAGAAGTGAGACAACCAAAAGCATCATGCCATTAATCTGCAGCATTGTGCGGCGGGTCCCAGTCAGTATGAAACAGATCAGAACAACTCCCCTGTCCCTGAATGAGGTGCACTGGAAGGAACAGACAGTCGGCCATTATTTGCACACAATAAAAGTATGTACCTAGAGAAGCCAAAAGAATGAATTCAGACACTATTAAAATGAATAAGAGAATTCAGACAGATAATTAAGAGTACCCTACAGAAACTGTCACTTTCCTAGACACCCACAAAACCTAATCAAAAAATGTCATGATGGAAAAGGACAATTCTGTTTGAAAAGGTAATTAAAGCTACATCACACTCAGTAACAGGGCAGGTGTAAGAACTATGTGGAGGAAGAAGGAAAAAAAGATATAAAAGAAAAGCTGAATAAATGGAGAGAGAAACCATGATCTCAAATGGAAGAACTTGATGTTATAGAACGTAAGTTATCTACAAATTAACCGGTTAATTAAATGTAATTACACAGAATTCAACTGGAAGTTTTAGAGAACTTGACAAGCTGATTATAAAATTCACCTGGAAAAAAAAATCAATGGCCACCAAGGACTAATGAGAAGAACAATAAATGGTAACTTAGTCTGCCAGGCAAGGAAACACAAGAAAGCTGCAGGGATTAAAACCTGTGCAACTGGGACGAGAGTAGGTTAATCTATCGATGGAACAGTAGGAGGCGTTTCAAATCGGGTTAGGACATTAGCACGTGATACCATGGCATTGTGAATCCCCGGGAAAAGAATGGGCTATTCAACAGGGTGTTGTGTTTCCATTTGGAGGGTAAACTGAAGAGCTAAACATAAAAACACATTAAAAATTGTTAGAAGGAAATAGTATTTTCCCTGGACAAATAATATTGGGATGGGTGATTCACGAAACTCAGAATCTGTAAATGAAAACATTTGACTATCTAATGGGTTTTAAACTTTCACATGATAAAATACACCAAAAACAATGTTTAAAAAAATTGTGGGCCAGGCACAGTGGCTCATGCCTGTAATCCCAGCACTTTGGGAGGCCGAGGCGGGTGGATCACGAGGTCAAGAGATAGAGACCATCCTGGTCAACATGGTGAAACCCTGTCTCTACTAAAAATAAAAAAATTTAAAAAAGAAAAAAAGAAAAAAAATTGCAGGCTGGAGCCAGGTGCGGTGGCTCAAGCCTGTAATCCCAGCACTTTGGGAGGCTGAGGCAGGAGGATCACCTGAGGTCAGGAGCTCGAGACCAGCCTGGCCAACATGGTGAAACCCTGCCTCTACTAAAAATACAAAAATTAGCTGGGCCTGGTGATGCATGCCTGTAATCCAAGCTACTCGGGAGGCTGAGGCAGGAGAATCGCTTGAATCCAGGAGTTAGAGGTTGTAGTGAGCAGAGATCATGCCACTGAACTGCAGCCTGGGCGACAGAGCAAGACCCTGTCTCGAAAAAAAAAACCTGCAGGCTGGATAAAATATTAACAGTATAACTTATCCCAAAAATTAATATACAATGCATTTATGAAAATAGGCTTAGTGTCATTTCTTTTGGGACAGGATCTTGCTCTGTCACCCAGGCTGAATTGCAGTGGTGTGATCCTGACTCGCTGCAGCCTCAGCCTCCTGGGTTCAAGTACTTCTTCTGTTTCAGTCTCCCAAGTAGCTAGGAGTACAGATGTGTACCACCACCACTGGCTAATTTTAAAAAAAAGTTTTCTAAAATTTTTGTAGAGATGGGTTCTTCCTATGTTGTCCAGGCTGGTCTTGAACTCCTGAGGTCAAATGATCCTCCTGCCTTAGCCTCCCAACATGCTGGGATTACAGGCATGTGCCATCCGGCCAAGCCATTAGTGACATTTCTTTTTCTTTTTCTTTTTCTTTTTTTGAGATGGGATCTTGCTCTGTTGCCCAGGCTGGAGGGCAGTGGTGCCATCTTGGCTCACTGCAACCTCCGCCTCCTGAGTTCAAGTGATTCTCCTGCCTCAGCCTCCTGAGTAGCTAGGATTACAGGCACGTGCCAACACGCCTGGTTAATTTTTGTATTTTTAGTAGAGATCAGGTTTCACCATGTTGGCCAGGCTGGTCTCGAACTCCTGACCTCTGGAGATCCACCCACCTATGTCTCCTAAAGTGCTGGGATTGCAAGCACCTGGCACCACACCAGACTAATTTTTGTATTTTTAGTAGAGACAGGATTTCACCATGTTGGCCAGACTGGTCTCGAACTCCTGACCTCAAGTAATCTGCCCACCTCAGCCTCCCTGGCTCATTAGTGTCAATTCCAATAAGAGAAATGCAAACTAAAATTTTGAGATCACATATTTCACTCATTGTCTGATGAAAATTACAAGCACTGGTAAGGTCCAGAACTGAGATATGTGTGCATCATAAGGACCAAAAGACATTGGGTGAGAAGGTCACTTGGAAGAGCCCCAGGCAAAGCAATAAGGTCACCTGGAAGAGCCCCGGGCAAAGCAATCTGGCAGTATTTACAATCATATATACATTCCTTCAACCAGCAGTACTTTTTCTGGGAGAAAGCTTGTATGCACAGTCAATAAGCCTTGCTTATTGTAGCATCTGTCTTTTGTAGTAAGAAAAACAAAAAAGAAAATCATCTATGTATCCATCCGTTATTGTGCAACAGTTAAAAAGCACAAAGATGTGTGAATGAACTTGGACCCGTCTCAGGGATAGACTGCTAAGGGAAGAAAGGAAATCGCAGACCAGTGTACGCAGTATTATCCCATTTACAAAACCAAATATAAACACATAAAACATGAAAACAGTATCTGATAAACTGTCAACTGTGGGGCTAGGATGGGGTTTGCAGGCCTTTAGGGTTATCCATAAGAGAAGGGGGCCTCTATTTCTGACACACCCTTTGGTACTGTTTTAATTTCTTTTAACCAAGCTGACATATAACTTTTAAATGTTTTATATATATATATATATATATTTTTTTTTTTTTTTAAGTCCTATCTCCATTTTTGGGAGGCTGAGGCTGGAGGACTGCTTGAGCCAAGGAGTTTGTTTGTTTGTTTGTTTGTTTTGAGATGCAGTTTCACTCTTGTTGCCCAGGCAGGAGTACAATTGTGTGATCTTGGCTCACTGCAACCTCTGCCTCCCAGGTGTAAGCAATTCTCCTGCCTCAGGCTTCTAAGTAGCTGGGATTACAGTTGCCTGCCATCATGCCCACCTAATTTTTGTATTTTTAGCAGAGACAGGATTTCACCATGTTGGCCAGGCTGGTTTCGAACTCCTGACCTCAGGTGATCCACCCACCTCGGCCTCCCAAAATGCTGGGATTGCAGGTATAAGCCACCTTGCCTGGCCAAACCCAGAAGTTTAAGAAAAGCCTGGGCAACAGAGTGAGACCATCTTTAAAATACAAGTTACATCTCAACACTCTTACGTGAGTTCAATCTTGTGTAGATAATCTATCCCTTAACAAACAAAACCAAAAACCCTCCTACAATGTTATCCTGCAATTTTTTTTTAAATGTTTGAGATCTTTCCAACTCACTACACACAGCTCTGCTTTAATCTTTTAAGCAGCCACATAGTCTTCCACTGCCTGGGCCACAGCATATTCAAGGAGTTTCCTCGGCATCACGGTTAGGGTGAATGCTAACCTAGGCAACATTCTCCAACTGCAATTCCCCAACCCACGCATGGTCTTCAAACCTTAATGTGCCCTGGGATCACTCGGGGATCTCGTTCAAATGCTGATTCTGAATTCCTAGATCTGGGGCCTGGTTCTCTGCATTTCTAACAAGCCCTCAGGTGATGCTGACCTGCTGGCCTGTGGACCAGACTCTGAGTAACGAGATTCTAGAGCAACGATGCCCAGTGGAAATGTCATGTGAGCAATATGTACAATTTTACATTTTCTAGCAGACAGATTTTAGATGGTTTTTTTGTTGCTGCTGTTGGTTTTGGCTTATTTTTCGAGATGGAGTCTCCCTCTATCACCCAGGCTGGAGTGCAGTGGCACAATCTTGGCTCACTGCAGCCTCTGATTCCCAGGTTCAAGCGTTTCTCCTCAGCCTCCAGAGTAGCTGGGACTACAGGCACACGCCACCAGACCTGGCTAATTTTTGCAATTTTAGTAGAGATGAGGTTTCACCACGGTGGCCAGGCTGGTCTTGAACTCCTAACCTCAGGTGATCCTCCTGCCTTGGCCTTCCAAAGTGCTGGGATTACAGGCATGAGCCACCACGCCCAGCCTAGAAGTTTTTAAAGATTGGGTAAAATCAATTTGATTAATATATTTTATTTAACCTAATATGTCCAAATGTTAAGATTTCAATGTGCAATAAAATTATCATGAGATATAGTACATTTTTTAATGTACTATATTAAAATAGAGAGAGAGAGAGCCATGTTCTAAGTGCTCTGTGGCCTGTGGCTGCAGCACTGGCCAGCACAGCTGTAGAGAATCTTTTGGGCACTACCAGGGAGGGGACCAGGGCAACATCTGTTTGTCAGACCCCAGGGAGAAGCACAGGGTGAATGGGCCGGGAGGCAGCAAAGGGTACTCGGAGGCACTCAGCGTGTTCTGCCAAGGGCTTGCAGCCTGAAGCCACCACCGGCCAGGTGACCAGAGAGAGTCAGCGGAGGGGCCCAGCTCTGGATGTCACAACATTGTTATTGACAAATTTTTACAAATCTTTTCACCCCAAAATTGAGGACTGTCAATCTCTAACAAAGGCCTCATTGAACATTTGATGCGCTTAACATAAAGTATTTTTTTTTTTTCTGAGACAGAGTCTTACTCTGTCGCCTAGACTGGAGTGCACTGGTGCAATCTGAGCTCACTACAGCCTCAGGTTCCCAAGTTCAAGCAATTCTTGTGCCTCAGCTTCCCAAGTAGCTGAGATTAAAGGCACCTGCCACCACACCCAGCTAATTTTTGAATTAGACAGAGACAGTTTTACCATGTTGTTCAGGCTGGTCTCGAACTCATGACTTCAAGTGATCTGCCTGCCTCAGACTCCCAAAGTGCTAAAATTACAAGCATGAGCCACCTCACCCGGCCTTACCATAAAGTCTTGAAGACTATTTTTAAGATGTCAAATATATTCCAGACTCTAAAGTTACATTTTAGAGAAACATATTTACATTGAGTTTCCCAAGAAGGAAGGCTTATTTCCATGTCAGGGGATTTTACTTCTGTTTTATATTTTCGATTTGAACTTCCTCATCCTCACTTACTACTTTCCTAAGAGAAAAAGCAGAAATTATCAATATGAATCTGCAGTAATCCTTCTCCCATCAAGAAAAAGAATAAAAAGATTAGACAGGAGAGAAATGCAGTGGCCCCTCAGGCCACGTGAAGGGGAACCTGACTTCTGGAAGCCCTCAGACTGAAGGCTTCTTATTGCTCCATTTCTCTCGAGACAACGTTCTTTAATTTCTCCTTCTGTTTCTTCTTGGGTAATCATTTTTATCTTATGTCAAGAGATAATTTCACCCATGCCTTTTTCATCTAGCAGTAATCTACTGAGCCCTGTTAGATGCAAAGTGTCAGGTGAGGCTGAGGAAGGAAGGTGGCTGGGGGGGTGGGGTGCTGGGGGCTGGGGGTTGGGGGGCACCCCTGGCTACCTGCTAACCACAGACAGTGATGGGCCTGGGGCTCCTTGGCCTGTCTCAGGATGAAAGAAGGGACAGGAGACTGAGGTAAAAGGGATGCTGTTGGAGCATCCAAGGCCTCCTCCACCTCCCACGCTCAATGTTCGCCTTTGAAATGGCTGCCTCCCTCTGCCACACGGAGGAAGCTCATCCCCCTCACTATTTCCATTTCCCCTTTCCTTCTCACCCCAAGCAAAGGTCCTGTATTTAGCATGCAGCTCTGTTTAAATGCCTCCCTTTGAGAACGTAACCATACGTCTTTTGACACCGCACATATAGAGAGCATTCATCATTGCACAGGCTCAGGGATGCTAAAAACCTGCGCTAATCATGATGTTTCAAAAGCCCTCGTGATTCCACTGGGCCAGGAACGCAAGCAATCTCCATTTTCCCCATTGCCCAGAGCCCATGAGGGACATTTTATCCTTCATTACATATCCCTGAGACTCTCTTCTTTCCAGCTTGCTTCTTTTCATAAAACTCTTGAGGTACTCTGGGGAAGACAGAAGTGACAGCTGGCAGACAAACCTGGAGTCTCCAACCCTGGGAGCAGCCTGCAGAGAAGCTGCCTGTGGGGGCAGAGCCTGGGGCGGCTCCCTGATGAACCTGGCAGCTTGGCCCCCACATACTCCAGCCGGCCTGCTCATCCCAGACCCAACGCCTGCTGTGCCAACCTCAAAGAGCTGATGATGACACATCGGCCCTGAACACCCACAGCTTGGAAGGCTTCGTTAATCTTGTTGTAGAATGAATCAGATAATGTCAGAACAGGAAGGCTTTGGAGGTCTCCACTCCTTCCCTCCTAGGCCTTTCCTACTTTGTTTGTATTGCAAATTTACTCCTTCATTCAATCATGTAGCAAATATTTACTGAGCACCTACTCTGTGCCAGGCATTCTTCTGGTGCTACAGAGACAGTGGAGAGCAAGACAGACAAGCTTCATCCTTGTGGTGGAGACAGATAATAAATGAGTGAGTCAAGACATAATCAAGATAGTTCTGTGGTGGAAAGAATAACAGCCTCCGCCTTCAACCCCTCCTAACCTTTGGAACCTGTGGCTGGCCTGGGGGAGATGAGGTTGCTCATGTGCTGACCTTGAGGTTGGGAGAGGAGCCTGAATTATTCAGGTGTTTTCAATCTACTTTCAAGCGTCCTCATAAGGGGAAGAGGGAGGCAGAGAGAGCCTTAAAAACAGCATCATGAGAAAGACCTGATAGGCCATTGCTGGTTCTGAAGACAGAGGAATGGGCCACGAGCCAAGGAATGCAGGTGACCCCTAGAAAGCAGAAGAGGCAAGAACAGGGATTGCCCCAACGCCTCTGGAAGGAGCACAGCTCTGTCAATACCTTGATTTAAGCCCAGTGAGAGTTTCTGGATTTCTGGCCTCCACAACTGCAAGATAACAAATTTGTGTTGTTTTAAACCCCCCATTTGCCGAAATTTGTTACAGTGGCAATAGGAGACTAACCCCCTTGCAGACAGCGGTAAGGGCTGCGAAGAAAAAGCAGGAGTACAATAAGGATCGGCCATGGGACAGGGCATGACATTAGATGGGAAACCTGGGAAAGGGCCTTGAAGGAATCCTATGGGGCAGTCAGCCACGTAGTGACCTGGGGGACAGAGTCCTAGGCACATGGCAGGACAGCTGCCAAGATCCTGGGGCAGGAAGGTGTTGGTGTTATAGGAGTAAGTATCTCCCCAGAGCCTTCGTCAGGGGAGAGAGCAGTTCTATTGCCTGGTTTCCCAAGCAGCCATTGGTATCTTTCTTGTAGACTTTGGAGTTACTCTTTTTTTTTTTGAGACAAAGTTTTGCTCTTGTTGCCGAGACTGGAGTGCAGTGGCAGAATCTCGGCTCATTGTAGCCTCTGCCTCCCGGGTTCCGGTGATTCTCCTGCTTCCTGGGTAGCTGGGATTACAGGTGTACGCCACCATGCCTGGCTAATTTTTGTATTTTTAGTAGAGACAGGGTTTCACATGTTGGCCAGGCTGGTCTTGAAGTCCTGGCCCCAGGTGATCCACCTGCCTCAGTCTCCCAAAGTGCTGGGATTACAGGTGTGAGGTACTACACCCGGCCCCAAGTGACTTTTTTTTTTTTTTTTGCCAGTGAAGTGTTCAGACCAAGTGACTTTTAATCTGCTTGTTGGAATGTCTGTTTTGTCTCTTTAAAGGCTGGGACTATGATCTCGAGTTCTGTCCTTCTGTCTGTGTGAAGTGCTGAGAACCCTTTAGTGTCTTCATAGCATACGTTTGTGAGAGATGTTTGGATTTTGGAAAACATATTTCTCCATTTCAAGATTTCAGATCCTTTTTCCTGACAGTTGCGAGGGGCATAAATATGGTGGGGAGACAGGGTGGGCAGCCTGACGGCCACCAGCCTGCCAGGCTATCTTGACTCAGACGGTCAGGAAGAGTAGAAATGAAGGAACTACTCTTCCATGGCAAATCTCTTTATAAAAATCACTAACTGCTCGTGTGTGGATTCATTCAATATTTGGGAGAGAAATTTGGATTTTTCTCTCCTGGGGTCGTTCGAAATGAAGTACAGTCCGCTAAAAACAGGGCAGGTTAAGGTTAACCTCAGAGGTTTGTGGGCACAGAGTCGGCCATAGAAGTCTTCTTCCCAAGCCAGGTCCATCTGGGCCTTTCATTCAGGGGATAGCGATGCATCCTCTGTCCTGTGCCCAAGGGCAGACACTGGGGTGACCCAGACCCTCACCCTTGTTCTCAAGGCCCCCACAGCTCACTGCGGGAGGCAGACACCGGCTACCTACCTACCACAATGTGAGGATGTGGAAGCTGAGAAGGGGATCCTTTGGAAGCACGGAAGAAGGAGTGGGCTTCTCAGAGAGTGTTTTGGAGGCAATGGCTGGGCCACTCATTTCCTCCCACTTGAGGGGAGCTCCTTTCACTATAGAAGTTTCCTGAGACCTTCCACTTTAAGACGTAAAAATCTGGGGATCTGAATAAATGCATGAGCTGTCAGGAATCTCTAAGCTGTCATTCTGACCCTTCAGGAATACAGTCAGGACATACGGCTGTAACGCTAACCGGACTTGGCTTCAAAGTAGAGTCATCTTGGGTCTCATTCAGGAAGGTTAGTGGCTCAAATACTGCAACGCCCTCAGCCGGCTCCACAGCTGGGGAACCTTCAGTGGTTGGAGAAGCAAAGGCCAGTAACCCTCATGTGATGCCCACCCTCTGGCCCAGGGCCCAGGCGGCTGGGCCCCTCCAAGGCTAAGAGCGAAACCCAGGACTTTGGCAGTGCCCTGGCTCTGGGGCCACAGCACGGCTCCAGTGACGTCCCTCTTCTGTCGCAAGTTTTTGTTTGTTTGTTTGTTTGTTTTTGAGACAGAGTTTCACTCTTATTGCCCAGGCTGGGGTGCAATGGTGCCATCGCAGCTCACCGCAACCTCTGCCTCCCTGGTTCAAGCAATTCTCCTGCGTCAGCCTCCCAAGTAGCTGGAATTACAGATGTGCACCACCACGCCTGGCTAATTTTGTACTTTTACTAGAGACAGGGTTTCACCATGTTGGTCCTGCTGGTCTTGAACTCCCAACCTCAGGTGATCCGCCCAAAGTGCTGGGATTCCAGGTATGAGCCACCAAGCCCGGCCCTGTCACAAGTTTTATAAACCAAGCAAACAGTGTTATCTCATCTGAGCCTTTGTTTCCTTGAATTTAAAATGGGAATAGTAATCATCGCAACCGTCAGTAGTAATAAACCCTTCCCCAGGATTAAAGGTGGCAGATGAAGCGCCTAGCTCCTGACAGGGGTCAGCAAACAGGAACCAGGGTGGGAAGGGATAATACGATAGGCCCCAGGTGGGACTTGTGGGGCCCTCCGTCTGGTTCCTCCTGTGTGCTCAAGGCTCCCTGTTTTTTGTTTTTGTTTTTGTTTTGTTTTGAGACAGTCTCACTCTGTTGCCCAGGCTGGAGTGCAGTGGTGTGATCTTGGCTCACTGCAACCTCCACCTCCTGGGTCCAAGCAATTCTCCTGCCTCAGCCTCCCAAGCAGCTTGGACCACAAGCACCCACCACCACACCCGGCTAATTTTTGTATTTTTAGTAGTGACGGGGTTTTACTGTGTTAGCCAAGATGGTCTCGTGATCTGCCTGCCTCGACCTCCCAAAGTTCTGGGATTACAGGCGTGTGCCCTAAGGCTCTCTCTTATTATCATCTGGTGGAACCCCAGGCACCCGCCCCTGCCCTCACCCCGCCTCTGTCTTCCTCAGTTATTCAAAGCAGTGGTGACATGGACCCAGTGAGCAGGCACAGGACAACCTCAGTTCTCAGAGGGTCCTAAGGCAGACACAAGGTCTAGGGGTCCTACTTGTTGCCTCCTTCACCCAAGGCTCTCGCTCCTGGGTCCTGATCCAGGGCCAGTCAGGATTTCCAGGCACTCATCCTCCTCTCCAATGCCCCTCTGGACAGCCTTGCTGCCAATCCCAGGACTCCTGAGTTTTTTGTGTCCCAAAGTCTCAGCCCTTTCTCTCTCCCCGGTGCGTGGTATCCCCAACTCTTGACCAGTCACAGGCCAGGGCCTCTGTGCAGTGACCCCGCATTGGTGTCAGCAAATTGGCTGGCCTCTGTGCGTCCTCACCATATTAAAACAGTCATCCATGGAGTCACGTGTCAGACATGAGCTGCGTATTTACATAAGCCTTCTCCTTTAGTCCTTGAAACCTCCACAGGAGAGAGGACTGCTGTCCTCCCACTATTTCTGAGAAGCAGACAAGCCTGAGAGAATAAACTGCTTCCCCGAGGGCACTAGGACAGTACATCACCCTCAAGACCTGAGGAAGAGCCTTCTCTGGAAATGCAGCTGCTGGAACTTGATTGGCATCGGCAATTTCAGAAGCATTGGCAGCCTCCACAGGTGTTTTCAAAAGGCAAGGCCTTTATGACTCAGGAGTGAAAATCCCAAGAAGAGGAGAAAAATGAACAAATGACAGGGCTAGTGATACAGAGACCAGCCAGGCCAGGCAGGCTTGCAACAAAATGAGAAGCTCAATTCAATGCCGAAATGAGAATCCACTTTGAAGGGAGCTACAGCAGAACTGAGTCCAGAAAAGAGAACCCTTCCCAAATGCAGAGGAAGTTGACCGAGACATGAAAAGCAAGTCAGTAGATAACGGTGGATCCCGTGGAGGCCAAATTTAAGATTGATAACTGCAGCAAGGGCAAGAGAAATCATAATCTTTTTTTTTTTTTTTTTGAGACAGAGTCTCACTCTGTTGCCCACGCAGGAATACACTGGTATGATCTCGGCTTACTGCATTCTGCCTCCTGGGTTCAAGTGATTGTCCTGCCTCAGCCTCCTGAGAAGCTGGGATTACAGAAGTGTACCACCACCAAACCCTGCTAATTTTTGTATTTTTAGGACAGACAGGGTTTCATCATATTGGTCAGGCTGGTCTTGAACTCCTGACCTCATGATCCGCCTGCCTTGGTCTCCCAAAGTGCTGGAATTACAGGCATGAGCCACAATGCCTGGTGATAAATCATAATTTTAAGTGAAACCTGTAGCACTTCCTAGCTTCTTAATGGTGGCAGAAAAGTTAATTCATTCAGTAAATATTTATCGAGCACTCACTATATGCTAGGAATGGTTCTAATACAGATAATAAATAATATAAAAATATATTTTAAAATATAAAATAGGATAGTCACAAGTGTCACAAAGAAAAGAAAGGAGAGTAAGGGGTTAAAGAGCAACAGGTGAAGCGACTATTTTTCTGGGGCGATCAAGCAAGGCCTCTCAGAAAGACTTTCTATTACTTGGTAAACCCTAAGTGGCCTCTTGCAAATCTGACAGTTACAATTAGACCCGGAACCTGATCTTGAAGGGCAAAGTCAAGATGAGAAGTGAAATCATTCTGCAATAAGCAAGTAATCAAGATATCTCCCCAGCACATGGAGATTGTTAAAATACTGATGGATTCTTGTGCTTTTTCTGGTTAGGGTTGAAGAAAGAGACACTGAGCCCAGGGATGTCTGACAGGAACACAAGTCATTAGGAATGTCTGGGACCCGGCTGGAGCCGGCACAGTCTAAGGAGAGGGAAGACCCAGGGACTATCTTGCCAGACCATGGCTCATGGGCATTTAGGGCAGTGAAACTCAACATTCAATTTGATGTTTTCGTTTTTCTGCTTTGAAATTTCCCTAGGATAGTTTAAACCTTTGTATGTTAGGACACTTTTAGCTGTTAGAAAATCCTAACTCGACTACTTGAGCAGAAAGGAATGAACTCACAAAACAGAAAATCTAGAGGCAGGGCAGATCCCAATTTGCTTCATTCTGTTCAACAAATTCAAGGGCATCATCCAGGACCCAGTTCACTTCTCCTTTTGTGTTCTGGCCTCACTTGCCAGCTACCTCTCCTCATGGTTACAAGGTAGCAGCAGAGACCCAGCTATCACATCCTATGGCAGCTTCCAAAGGTAAGAAAGAGGCTATCTTGGCCTGGTGTGGTGGCTCACGCCTGTAATCCCAGCATTTTGGGAAGCCAAGATGGGCGGATCACCTGAGGTCAGGAGTTCAAGACCAGCCTAGCCAACATGATGAAACCCTGTCTCTACTAAAAATACAACAAAAATTAGGTCAGGTGTGGTGGCTTTCACCTGTTATCCCAGCACTTTGGGAGGCCGAGGCAGGTGGATCATGAGGATGGGAGTTTGAGACCAGCCTGACCAGCATGGTGAAACCCCATCTCTACTAAAAATATAAGAAATTAGCCGAGCATGGTGGTGCACACCTGTAATCCTAGCTACTTGGGAGGCTGAGGCAGGAGAATCACTTGAAGCCAGGATGCAGAGGTTGCAGTGAGCCGAGAACCAGTCATTGCACTCCAGCCTGGGCAACAAGAGCAAAACTCTGTCTCAAAAAAGAAAGAGGCTATCTTATCCCTATGTCTGTTTTTAAGACAAATAGACCTTTACGAGAAACCTGCAAAGCCCTTCTCTGCACACCTAATTGGTTACACTTGCATCCAATTCCCCAGTCTGAACGAATCAAGTACATGGTACAAGTTGAGGTCAGTTCTGCTTTGGGTGAAAAGGAGAGGAAACGGGTCCACGATGTGGGGCAAGATGGCCCAGAAGGCTCTGGAACATGAAGCAAGGACAAAGGCCCAGTGGGGATGTGGAGAAAATGAAGACAGTCGTGTGGAGGTAGAGATCACAAATGGCGTGGATATTCTTTCCAGAGCTCTCTGAAGGACTTGGGACGGGATCAGGGATCTCAGAGCCACCTAAGAGGGAGGGGCTGCTCAGTCACAAGGGCTTGTGTGCCCCAGGAGGCTAGAGAATGAGGGGAGGCTTGGCTATCTCGAGGGATTAGGAGAAAGATGCCAGAAGAGCCGGAATAAAAACTTACTCAGAGATCTAACTGAAGAAAAGTCTTTTGAGTCAAAGAAAGATCTGAGTTCGCAAAGTGAACAAGCCGGACACATTCCAGGTACTATCCATGGAAGGAAAATGACAAAGCAGGAAAGGAATTCTCACCGGCTTCAAAGTAGAAAGAAAGAAAAAATGGGTCCCCGCTATTGGAACCAGCACAACTTTGGCCTTGGATTTCGTACTCGGAACTATTAATAACACTATATTCCTTTTTTTTCCCCTTGAGACAGAGTCTTGCTCTATCACCCAGGCTGGAGTGCAGAGGTAATACCTCAGCTCACTGCAACCTCTGCCTCTCAGATTCAAGCGATCCTCTTGCCTCAGCCTCCCGAATAGCTGGGATTACAGGCGAGCGCCACCAAGCCCGGCTAATTTTTGCATATTTAGCAGAGAAGGGGGTTTCACCATGTTCCCCATGCTGGTCCCGAGCTCCTGACCTCAGGTGATCTGTCTGCCTCGGCCTCCCAAAGTGCTAGGATTACGGGCATGAGCCACCCTGCCCAGCCCATAACACTACATTCTTGAAGACCGTGCTGTACCTCATAGAGGATGTTGAGCAAGCAGTTGGCTCCAAGAATTTTATATCTATCAAATTACCTCTTGAATGTGTAGACAGCGAAAGGCATTTTGAGATATTCAGAGGCTTGGAAAATAGATCTGTCCATATTCTGCAGTAGACAGAAAACCCAATTCAAAACGCAGGCTTCTAGAAGGTGAGTGTCAGGGCATAAAGGAACCCCTTCTCCAGCATGGACCCCCACGGGGCCCACTGTCCTCGGTGTGGCTGTGGAGCCCACACAGGGCCCTGGCCGTGCGAGGCCTCTGTGCCCTGAGCCTTTTCTGTGTCTCTTGTGCAACTTCAGGAAGTGTGTTAGAGCCACATCCTTTGCCCGGCGGCTCAGACGGAATCTTTACTTCACTCGGTGACCACTCAGAACAGTAACAGCTGCCACTCGCTTCCTGAGCTGAATAACAATGCTCAGCCGTTCAGCTCCCGGACGCGTGTGACGGAACAGCTTTTAGAAAGTTGTTTTGTTTTTCCTCTCCAAAAGCCATGCCGCCCAGAGCTACGTGACAGCCACCGTCAGGGACCAGGGACTTGAGTCACGAGCGTCTCTTCTTTAGAACTCACCGGAATGACTCAGGCCACTGAATTTTTCTTCCGAATTGGGAAAGATAATGAAAGGGTCTATGAGATAGATATTCTCTAACTCTCTCTTCATCTAAACTTGCATTAAAACCTGGGGGTGTGGCCGGGAGTGGTGGCCCATGCCTGTAATCCAGGCACTTTGGGAGGCTGAGGCGAGGGGATCACTTGAGCTCAGAGGTTCGAGACCAGCCTGGGCAACATGGTGAAACCCTGTCTCTACAGAAAAACACAAAATTTAGCTGGGCGTGGTGGTACCCACCTGTAGCCCCAGCTACTCGGGAGGCTGAGGCGAGAGAATCACTTGAGCCTGGTAGAAGAGGTTGTAGTGAGCCGAGATTGAGCCACTGCACTCCAGCCTGGGCTACAGAGTGAGACCTGGTCTCAAAAACAAGACAAACAAAAACACCTGGGGGTGCTCCCATCTTGACTCAAACAATCAACACCCTAGATACAATCTCAACCTCAAGAAAAGACAGGAAGTTCACAGAGAACATTGACACGATAGGGGATCATGAGTAGTTTTATTTTCTGCTCTATTCCTCTTGGTGGGAAGGATATCGGAAAGGACGCAAGGGCCGACAGGTTGTAGGATGGAGTGAGGGGTTCCTTTTGCTTCACCTGGGCCCTGGGTTTGAGACAGCCATTTATGCGACACGCCTGAGGCTGCTCCAGGCCTGCCTGGCCACCCTGGAGCTGGCCCATGGCAGCCTCAGACTCTTCCTTACTCTCCCAGGGAGGGGCTGTATCGAAGGCGGCGGCAGCCTCCCAGCTCAGCCTGCAGTCAGCAGCTCGATGGGCACCGCTTCTCTTAGGGGAGAGTCACTTCCCTTTCCAAGTCAAGGAAGGAGTCTGGGCTTTGCAAGAAACCTGCTCTCTTGGTGTGGGACAGTCAGGCCTGTAGAGCTGAGCCATCCTGCCTTCCTCTGGCCTCATGCAGGGCTCAGAGCACTGCCCAACCCTCCCCCAACCAGGACAAGCAGTGCAGGCTCCAGTCCAGAAGGTTCTCAGGGTTTGAGTGGCACAGCAGCTGTTGAGCAATTCCAGACCCCACTCAGGTCCCTGAAAACACGAAGCCCACAGACCAAAGAGCAGAGCTGTGGGAGATGGAACTCCAAAATTTGTCCTTCCTTCCCTACCACTCCCCGCACTGCCTAGAATCCTCTAAAGCACCTCCAGCTCCCTGCTCTCTCCACCCTCCTTCCCTGCAGCTTCCTCGAGCTGGAAGGTATTTGTGTGATCTCTACTTTCCAGCAGCTTCCTGGCAGTCCTTGCCCAAGGCCACATGATTGCCCAGATTGGACCTGAACCCCGATCCCAGCTGGGATGGAGTCTGCTTTCATCCTAGGGGTGCCTCGCTGATTTACCAGAAGAGACAGATGCCACCTGAGATCAAATATTACCTACAACTGTGAGAAGGACAAGAGGCCCAGCTCTCTGAGAGGCCACATTGCCCTGCCTCCCTGTCCCTCTGGGCAGAGTCCTGGGCCCATCCTTCCCCAGGGGACTCCAGCCAGGCTTAGAAACACCTTCTAGGCTGGAAAGAAGAACGCTCAGCTGGGAAGGCCTGGAGGCCTGGCTGTGAGCTCCAACTTCCGCACATCTCAGCAACACTCATATTTAGAACGAGGGGGTTGGATGAAGCTACAGTTTGCATCCTGCCCTCCCATCTCGGATATTTTTTAGGTCTGTGAAAGATGGAGTGAGAGAAGAGAGTTCCCCAGGTGAGGTGGCTCCTCTCCCTGATTGATACGAGATGGCATGGGCGTGACATGAAGTGGGTCTGCAAAACTGAAGAGGAGAGCTTTGGTGTTGACAAGAGAACCGAAGCCCAAGGAAAAGGGCTGAAGTTACTAAACTCAGAAACTAAAAGCCTGTCGGGGCTTCACTTGGAATGTGTCAGGCCAGATTCTTATTTTTGGGAACCTCACGTTCTGGTGGCACTGAACAGACTCAGGTGTCAGGAATGAGTTATCTAGAAACTGCGGCTAAGCTCAGAAGAGACTGTGAGGTTTTGCCTCAACATGGAAAGAGGAACTCGAGTTAAAATAGGCAGTGATCAGTAATTGCTGAAGCTTCCCGAAGGGCTCTGAGTCTGCCTAATTGGTCCTCAGGGGACATCTGCTGTCATTTACTCTCAGAGGTAGATTGTCATAGGTGAGTCCACCTATGAGAATTCCCCTTTAATTCATCTTAAAGGGGAAACCTCTTCAGACCACCTATGCCCACGGCTCCCTGTACTATGTCGGCTACTCAGGAGGTCACAGACCCAGGGCCGGGGTCAGGAGCAGATATGTCCAGCAGAGCTACCCTTCTTCTGTGAAAGCTGCCTGCCTGCTGCCCTTGCTGAGCGGAGGCCTTAAGGAGCCACGCTGCCCCCATGACTCTGTCCCCATCTCTGAGTGGCAGACGGGGGCACCTGCTCCGAGACAGCCGATCCATACGCAGAGGAGCAGCCCCTGAGTGGCCCATTAAGAGAAAGCCATGGGGGCTGAGCTATCAGACTCCCTCTTAGGAATGGGGACTAAGAAGGGAGGCTGCTGAAGGGGAAGAGCCGAGCCACAGGAGAAGCCGCCTGCAGACCCCATGCTCTTCTGGTCCCAAGTCCCTAGAATGGCCTTCTCCTTCCTGGCTCTGCACATCTTCACAAAGGCCTCCCACCCCTCCCCCCTTGCAGAGTCAGCCAAGGCGAGTTTCTGTTCCCGGTACCCTCGATGCCCGATGAGGCCCCGGATCTCATCAGCAGTTCCCAGGGTCACAGGACGTCACAGCAGCAAGAGTGTGGTGATGAGAGAGGAGCAAAGCAGAGACGCAGTCCACGTTTACAGGCTGCGGGCACCGACACCACTAGAAGCCACAGAGTCATGTCTTTTCCAGTCATACTTAAAGTTGTCTTCACTTTGAAGGAATAGAAGAAACCACAAAGGGGAAAAAAGATCAAAAGCATCGACCAACTTTTAACTTGAGAGTCTGCCGACTCCTCTCGGCAGGCCACCTATCACAGATGCCAACTCTGCCAGGAAAGCTCATGCCCTCCTGGACTTGGGTAAAATGGTAGAGGACATTGGTGCCAAGTGCCTGCCCCAGACAGGCTCCCCTCAGCTGGTCACATCCCACACATGGTGAAGAGCCCATGTCAGAGAGACACTCCCATGGCAAATAGCTGCCGAGCGCTTGAAGCAACGGTCTTGTACTAGGTGTGCCGACATCTGCTCCTGGCGACTTCTAAGAACCAGGCCAAAGCTGCGGGTGCCCCAGCCTGGCGGAAAGCCTTCCAGCAGATGCACCTTAGAGGCTACCATGGACACGGGGGCAGGAGGATGAGGCAGCAAGGCGAGCCTAATTACGCAGGGAGTGGTTCCACTTGAGCCCAAACTGGCAGCTCCCAAGGAGGCCTTGCAGCAAACAGGCCTGCACCAGGCTGGATTAGACCCTCGGGTCTCTCTCTCTCAACCACATTGATCCTCGAGGCAGTTCCTTTTATCCCCATAAGCTATCTTCCTGAGGGGTGTTGTGCTCCCCACGCTCTCCCTCTTGACACATTTCTGGGAGGGGGGTTGCCCCCAGGGACTTGCCTGTGATCTCCCCCACCTTGAGCCCAGCTCCCTGTCTACTACTGCATCCTAGTTCTGCACAAAATGAATTATTCCCTTCAAGCTTTGAAGCCGACCAGTGTACCCGGCTTCTCCTCTCCCACTTACACTTTCTTTTCAACCAAACTCCTCCAGTGCCGACATTGCTTTTCCATGACATGAAGTTCAAGGCTTTGTCCGCCCCGGATGTTCTGCTTGGGACATGGCTGCACTACTGTGCCTCTTACCCTGGTCCCTGAGAACTGAGCATCACACACACACACACACACACACACACACACACACACACACACCGCCAGGGATGTGGAAACTTAGTCTCCTTCTTTCTTGCTACCCCCATGTGGTCTTCATGCAGCCAGATAAGAATAGCTTTCCTGCCTTCCACAGCACTCGGCTGTCACATTTTGTGGCAGAACAAAGCCTTTAGTAAACTGTGCTGAGGGTGGCCTTCCCGGGCTCGATGGGTACAGCTGATTTTTCTTTTTAAATGTAACTTTGGCTGAGCACGGTGGCTCATGCCTGTAATCCCAGCACTTTCAGAGGCTGAGGAGGGCTAGTCACTTGAGGTCAGGAGTTCGAGACCAGCCTGGCCAACATGGTAAAACCCCATCTCTACCAAAAACACAAAAATTAGCTAGGTGTGGTAGCAGGCGCCTGAAATCCCAGCTACTCAGGAGGCTGAGGAAGGAGAATTGCTTGAACCTGGGAGGCGGAGGTTGCAGTGAGCTGAGATGTTGCCACTGCACCCCAGCCTGGGCGACAAGAGAGAAACTCCGTCTCAAAAAAAAAAAAATTAACTGCACGTTGTGCACATTTTGACTTTGCATGGTGAAATCAGATGCTGTGAGCATCAGCCTCAGACAGAACGGAGATCTACATACGGAAAGGCGCTGTTCTGTGCTTGTCTTCCAGCCCCTCCGAAAACAGGCTGTTTCTCCTGCAGGTTCACCTCCCTCCTCTCCCTCCTGAGCCACTTCCTCTCTCTCCTTTGAGAGACTGAAGACAACAATCAACCAAGTGGCGGCCTCCCGTTTCCCTTCGTCTCTGGGCAGTCTGCTTCACCTTCGTTTCCTCACACCCGTGGGCACAAATACCCGGTGGCATGCGACTCCATCGTGTCACAGAGCAGGGTCACTTGGAGGGCCGCAGGTGACCTGCTCAGCCACCCCACGGATGTCTGGGAGGAAGCCGGGCCCGGCCCAGCCGCCACGTCCAGCGACCTGCACACACACTTTCTTCCTCTTCATTTCTACACGTTTTCTGCCAGTGCAGGCTGAAGTCAGGTTCAGATTTCTAGGTTTATAAAGGACTCACCTGAACAGTGAATTTATCATCTTCGTTGGGCAGAATTCTGTACGTGTAGACGCAATTCCGATACCTGAAATAGATCAGAGTTTATTAGAACCCATGCAGGAAAACCCGGTTTCCTCCTAACTGGAAAGACACGACTTCCTGACACGGCTTGAGGAATCTGGAGACAAAGTCTCCGAATCTCGGAGCTGACCGTTCTCTGAGACGGAGGTGAGCCCTGATGTCCAGCAAGCCTAGGCTGAGGCACTCTGATTCTCCCATCCCTTCTGCACTCTGGGAGCACCAGGAAAAGGTTGGGGGGTCATTTAGGTGGGGATCTGGCAGCCACAGTGTCTGACATAAAACTACGGAGGGCTTTCATAACCTCTTGGCTGCCAAGAAGATAGAGCAAGAGGGGGTGTTTGAAGAAAAAACACAACTCCAGTGGAGCCGAGCAGCGTGGCCTGTGGCAAATGGGAGCTGGGCACAGCTGCAGAGGGGCCACCTGGCCAGGGCAGGGCTCACCCAGCACCTCGTTCCTGCTCAGCTCCCTACCACCCCCAAACAGCTTCCTCCCCTTGGACACTGTGCCCCATGGATTATCTCCCAGGGGTTTGGCCACCAGCCCTGCTGAGACCTGGATTTGCCCCAGCAGCTGAAGAGCAAGTCTTCGGGTTGTTTCTGACAAGGCAGTGCTAGGAATTCCAGATTCTCTTCTCTTTCTAGAAGCTCTGCCTTCCTTTGGTATAGTCATCCCCCATGTGAGAAGATGGTACTTTTTACTTTCCTAAAACCTCTGAGAGGAAAATGGAGCTGCCAAGTCCTAGCACCTTGGGAGGGGGCACGCTGTTGTGGTCCTCAGCCTGCTGACACCCTGGCAGCAGCCAGCACCCATGGAATCCAGCAGGCTGTCAGGAGATTAGGGGAAAGCCATTTGGATCTTAGGCTCACTCTTATAGCTGCTGATCTGTTCCCACCTACCATAATCTTACCCCATTTTGCTACATAAGATTCTCATGAGCTTTGAAGGCTCACCTGGCCCTTAGAGCCCCTAGACAGGACCAATCTCTGTAATCAAGCCAGTGCTTCAGGGTAGAAGCTCCACACACTAGCCCCTCCCAGGTACAGGCACTCCACTGAGCATTTACGTATGTTATTGATATGTTATTGATTAGAGATTTTTTTTTTTTTGAGACCGAGTCTCACTCTGTGGTCCAGGCTGGAGTGCAATGGTGCCATCTCAACTCACTGCAAACTGCACCTCCCAGGTTTAAGGAATTCTCCTGCTTCAACCTCCCAAGTAGGTAGGATTACAAGTGCCCGCCATCACACCTGGCTAATTTTTGTATTTTTAGTAGAGATTTTGGGTTTCACCATATTGACCAGGCTGGTCTCAAACTCCTGACCTCAAGTGATCCACCCGCCTCAGCCTCCCAAAGTGCTGGATTTACAGGCATAAGCCACCACGCCTGGCCCTGTTTAACTAGATTTTTAAAATTATATCCTAACTTTAAAAAATTGAAAACTATACAGAAAGATATAAAATGAAAAATAAACACCTCCTTCCCCACTCCCATGAGTCCCTCTTCTTAGATTTCCTATTCCTGTTTGTAACTCAGTTCAGAAATGTTAAACATGACCACAAGCTTATATATACATATATTTTTAGAGGCAAATAACATCATACTACATATACTGTTTTCTGAAATTTGTTTTTTTCATCGAAAAAGATCAGAGAGGTCTTCTCAGGGCCAAGTGAGAGATGGTTTATTATCATTTGCATCATGTCTCACCATGTGTTATACACGTGTTGATATGTATTAGTGACTGTAGAGAAATCACTGGCTAAATGACCTGGGCATTTGCTGTTTTAACAGAGACTACCAACTGTCTTTCAATGAAGTTGCGGCATTTTTTCTCCTCCTAACCGGATATGTAAGTGTCTTCTTCCCCACACCCTGCCGATGCTGTTATCAGACCTTTTCATCTTTGCCAATCTGAGAGGTGAGAAAGATAACTTGCTTTAATTTGCCTTTCTTTATGAGAAAGGTCCTTCAGCATGTTCTCAGGTTTAGTTATCTGTGTTTCCTTTTCTGTGAATTCCCTTTTGTGTCTTTGGTATCATTTTTGCTTAGTTATGAATAAGAGTGATATGCTGCAGTATATTTTGGAGTTATTTTTAACAGTTTTTGGGTTTTTTTCTTTTAGCTGTGTAAATGTTTTACAGTTTTTGTGGCCGATTGTACAGTATTTTATTTTATGGCTTTTGCATCAGTAGGTACTAAAGATAACTCAGAGTAATTTCACTTCCACATGTCTCTTCATTGCACATAGAAAAGTGATTTGTCTCTCTTTCTCCATGGCTCTAGTGCCCATCCTGCTGCTCCCCGTCCCGCCCCCAGAGCCTGAATTGATAGCACAATCATCTTGCATCAGGCACGGCAAGGATGAATCGCTAGTCCAGCGACGCTGCATCTCACAGGGACACCTCTGGGACACAGAAAAACACTGGCCTCAATGCCTTTTGGAGAGCCTGCCAGACAAATGTGGAGAAAGCTCAACCCTGCTGTGCTCTTATCTTTCACTGCTCTTTCTCTTGGCTCTTCCTCCTGTAGGTATGCAAATGAGGGGTGAGAACAGCCTCTTATTTGGCTGAGGGCAGCTGATTTGTGGAAGAGCTCCAGCCGGCCCAAACTTCAGCCTGTAGACAGAGAGGAAGAACATGAGCCTGTAGACAGACAGAAAGAACATAGTCACGAAGAGAGAGTCAGAGGCAGTAGCGCAGAACGGGAAAGGCTTCCTGGTTCAATCAAGTGTGGCGGACCAGCCTTTATGGCTTTTTCACAGATGTTCTAGAAATGTTGAAACATAAAAATATTGAAACAAAGAAACATAGAAATATTGAAACAAAGTAACACCTCCATGTTACCAAAACAAATCAGAATTCAAAAGCTAGTATAATAGGAAGAGAAGATACCCTTAGACAGCAACATCTCAGCAAATGTTAATGACCCTGCACAGGCAATGCACAGGGCTGGACATTCTGACCCCGGCGGCTGAATCAGTTTTAACCTTCAAGGGAAAACATACAGCACCACCCCACACACCCCCAACAGCCCAGCCACACACGTCATCGGGCAAGCAGTAGTACCAAACTGTATTCCATGGGTGTGGGGACTCTGCCAGGTGATGGAGGAGGGTGCTCACTTGACCTACCCCACCCCCCAGAAGTTCATACTTCACTCTGATCCTCTATACACACACACACATACTTACATGTGCACACACAAAATATGCATACATATGTATACATATAACATGTATACATGCATACATGTATATACCCATACACACAATATCTTACATGGAAAATGTTTAAAGCAAAGATTCCACAACTAAATAGTGTTTGGCAAAGACTGCACGGGAACATAACCTGGAAAACATGCTCACTGCTCTTTGGGGGCAGTGGGTCCCGCCCAGCCCTTCCCCAGCTCTTGGTTGAGACTCCTCCCAGTGACTGGGTGGCGTTTCAGAGCAATCGGATCAGGATTTTTCCCACTGGAGATCTGGGTTAGGATAGCAATGGGCCCAACAGTACTTCCTTCTGCTAACAAATGAGATTGTTCCATTCCCAGATGAAGGGGGGGCTTACAGCAAATTTCCCATGTGACTCCCACAGGTGCAGGGTGATGGCAGGTGCCCACCCTGTGCTGAGCGTGGAGGCAAAGAAGAGGCAGGGAGGTGCCTCTCAGCAGAAGGGCAATCCAGAGCAGGTCAACTTTGATGGGGTACAAGAAGTTCTACTCTAATACGGGAGGACAAGCCCGTGGAAGTAGGAAGAAACATCATCGTGTTTTATTCTTTCAGATACATCTTAGCATTTCTGTATGGCTATTCCTAGCCAAATGAACACTGACAGCCAGGCCTAGGAATATCCCCACCATGGAGAGACCCACAGAAAGAGATCAAACTAAAATGTTTAAGAACCTCTTCATGTTTCTTCTCGCTTTGCTGAGCTGCTCCTATAATTGCTTTTAAATCCTTTTTTGACTCTCCTTACATATCATTTCTAATTGCTAATGGTTTTATCTGTGTTTCGGCCGTTTCTTGATTAAGACTTGTGTTTCTGCAGATTTCTGGACAAGATGGGTGGGAGAATGAGGGTTGGTAACCCTGCATTCAAAAACAAAAAAACATTTGCACCAAGGTAGAAGGACAAGAAAATGTGTGGCAACCTTGGGAAACAAGGTATTCACCATTCGCCACTCCAAACCTTGAAGAATCGTAGCCAGAGAAAAAGCTAAAGTTGATGAATTAAAAGAGGTCACCTGTTGCTAACCTGGACCCCTCACAGAAGGGAGAAAGCATTAACAAGTGACCCAGCTGTCTGGGAGGTTAGAGGTGGAAGTAAGGCTGGCCAAGTATTATTGAGAGCCCGCTGAGCACCTCCACAACAGCCTAGGGTCCAGCGGCTATTCCTTGTCCCATAGCTATTCAAAGCCAAAACCCAGGTATGAGGCACCCCCTCCCACCCCGGAGGGAACCCGTCCTCTGTGTGTCTCACTATGCCCTCATCTCTGGCCCCACCACCAGCTGGATCTTGAATTAGCATCTCCCACCCCCATCTGTGCCAGTCCTTTTAACCCACTCGCATCTCTGAACAAACCTGATCCAATTGTTCTTGACAGTTCTCTGTCAGAAAAGAAAAATCACCAGACACATGAAAACATGTCACCGCTCAGAAAAAGGGCACCATTCTCCTAAGGACTCCAAGGAGTTACTACCATCTTAAACAGAATCACCCATAAAAATAAATTCTGAAGAAGTCTGATGTGTGAACTCAGGAATATTTGAGAGACCACGGTGTATTGGAAATTGGAAGAATCAATTGTGAAAATTGAGCAAACCGAGATCAAGGAAACTGACCATTAGGGAACAACCGGGACTTTGAGAGTCAAAATTCAACACACAACCGAGGCAGGAAATAGCAGCTTATGGACTGGAGAAAGTGAATGAGGACAAAGACAAGCTCGAGGAAGTACTGGAGGAACAGATAGATTTAAAAAAGAGAGGGAAGATGAGAAAGATGATCTCAGTTAGCATCAGGTGTTCCTGCGAAGACAGAGATCGATCATTTTTTAGACTATAAAAACAAAAAGCAGAAGAGGTAAACCAATCTAAGAGGCTGTGACTTGAAAAGCAAAAGATTAAATGGATAAATCCGTGACAAACAGAATAAAGGAAAGAAACAAATGCAAGTGAGCTGGACAGTCTCCCCACCTCCCCTCCCACAGTGAGACCCACTTTCTACCCCTTTCCATCTGCCCTGTGCAGCCAGCAAACCTCTCTGGGCTGCTTCACCCACGTTTGGCCAAAGGGAGGCACTGGCAGGGTAAGCAGAGGGAAGCATGGGCGGATTTATTCCCCCGACCCCACCCTGCCTGCTGCACATCAGCTGGGACAGATCTCAACCTCTGGGGTCTCCTAGCTGCAGCCCTGCAAGGTTCTGGTGACACAGCTCCGGCCCCTGCCTCTTCAGGTCAGGGGTGGGAATGGATCCTGAGGGTGCCAGCCACTGGCTGCCTTGCAATTCCTGTCTTTATCACCCCTGTTGAACATGCTGTTTATTTCCTGCTGGGACCCTGGCCACCGCAAACAAAGTAAGGGCTGATATTCAGAATTTACAAAGAACTCAAACAGATTTACAAGAAAAAAACAAACAAGCCCATTCAAAAATGGGCAACGGATATGAACAGACACTTTACAAAAGAAGACATACATGAGGCCAACAAACATACGAGAAAATGCTCATCATCACTGGTCATCAGAGAAATGCAAATCAAAACTACATTGAGATACCATCTCACGCCAGTTAGAATGGCGATCATTAAAAAATCTGGAGACAACAGATGCTGGAGAGGATGTGGAGAAATAGGAACACTCTCACACTGCTGGTGGGAGTGTAAATTAGTTCAACCATTGTGGAAGACAGTGTGGCAATTCCTCAAGGACCTAGAAATAGAAAT
>CM052653.1:7838965-7867963 GCA_028533165.1 Leontopithecus rosalia
AATGTTCATTGCAGCACTGTTTACAATAGCAAAGACCTGGAACCAACCCAAATGCCCATCGATGATAGACTGGACTAGGAAAACGTGGCACATATACACCATGGAATATTATGCAGCCATCAAAAACGATGAGTTCGTGTCATTTGTAGGGACATGGATGAACCTGGAGAACATCGTTCTCAGCAAACTGACACAAGAACAGAAAATGAAATACCGCATGTTCTCACTCATAGGCGGATGTTGAACAATGAGAACACATGGACACAGGGAGAGGAGCACTACACACTGGGGTCTATTGGGGGGAATAGGGGAGGGACAGTGGTGGGGGGGAGTTGGGGAGAGATAGCATGGGGAGAAATGCCAGATATGGGTGAAGGGGAGGAAGGCAGCAAATCACACTGCCACGTGTGTACCTATGCAACTATCTTGCGTGCTCTTCACATGTACCCCAAAACCTAAAATGCAATTTAAAAAAAAAAGAAACGAGAAAATGAAGATGGCCGCAATAAAAGAGAAACCTTACAATTATAAAAATTATGCATGCTTGTTTGCCAGAAATTTTGAAAATCTCAACAAATAGATTGTTCTCTGAAAACTGTGTATAATTTAACAGAAGTGAATGGGAGGAAACAGAAAACAAGAGTAGCTCAGTTCTAAAGAAGAAATTTAAGTAAATAATAAAGAAATATCTCAGGCCGGGTGCAGTAGCTCACACCTGTAATCCCAGCACTTTGGGAGGTGGAGGCAGGTGGATCACCTGAGGTCAGGAGTTGGAGAGCAACCTGACCAACATGGTGAAACACCATTTCTTAAAAACAAAAAAAATTATCTCTATAAATGGGCTTGAGAAGAAGCAGCTTTACCAATTTTTTAAGTATTTCAAAAATCAGATAATAATTATGCTTGAGAAGAAGCAGCTTTACCAATTTTTTAAGTATTTCAAAAATCAGATAATAATTATGCTACATAAGTGACTCCATAATATTTTGTAAAACATACATGACTCTTAAAACCATAACATAACCAAAATCATGTAACTCAATCTCACCTATGAATACATATATAAAAATCCTAAAAAAGTTTCAGAGTACGACAAAAAAGCATTGTATCAAGAATGGCTCATTGTAATCATGCAAAATGGTTGACTATATGTAAACCAAATATAAATATATAAAATGAAGTTATTTTACCAGTAAATGAAATAAGGGATATAATATAATCATCACATAGATATTCAAAAGGCACTTCATCAAAATTAAATACTCGTCCTTCATCAAAATTACTCGTCCTTCAGAACTCTTTCTGAAACTAGAAGAAGGCTGCTTCTTCTTGGATGCGACAAACAGAAACAGTTACCTTTCAGCAAGTGATCACTAGGTGCCAGAGGCTATCCCGTGCCCTTCCAGGTGGCCCATGGTGGTTCTCACAAATCTTCTCCTTGAGGTAGATGTTTTCTTTTCCCAATATGCCCCACTGCAGTATTTTAGAAATATCGGCCCATGCCATAAGTTATGAAATCTGAATAAACGTTGTAAGTATTTGGAAAGTACACCAAAAAATGCCACTAATGTATAGATGACATGAGAGTCAAACAAGAAAATCCCAGAGAAATAACCAAAACACAATTTGAAATAATGAGGAGTGAGAAAAGCGACAGAATAAAGGATGAATTTATAAAATCTGTAACTTCCCGGTATGTTATCAGTTACCACGAAACATAGGGGAAATGGTGTTCCCAGTAGTAATAAGAATATAAAATAATCAGAAGAAATTATAACAAGAGTTATGCAGAATCTATAAAAGAAAATTACAAAATTTAAAATAATAGAGACATCTATATTTGTTAAGAAGACTGAACATTACTAAAATGTCAATTTACACCAGCTATATTATGGATTTTGTGCAATTCCAATCAAAGTCCCGGTGGTAGTTTTCTCTAACTTGACGGTATTATTAGCTGGTTCACCTGGAAGAATAGATATGAAAATCACCTAAAATAAAATATTTTCTAAAATTAGGTGGTATATTTTGTATGATATTGGTGAAAGAAAAGCAAATATACATGGAACAGAGTACAAACACAAAGAAAGATATGGCTTAAAATATGATCAAAGAGGAGCCCCAAAGGATAAAGGAATGTTATTCAGTAAGAGCTTTTGGGAAAGATGATTAGTTGAGAAACACACACATACATCTTTTTTCTTCTTCTTTTTTGAGGCAGTGTCTCGCTTTGTTGCTTAGGTTAGAGTGCAGTGGCATGATCTTGGCTCATTGCAACCTCTGCCTCCTGGGTTCAAGAAATTCTCCCACTTCAGCCTCCCAGGTAGCTGGAACTATAGGCACACACCACCATGCCCAGCTAATTTTGTATGTGTGTGTGTGTGTGTGTGTGTGTGTGTGTGTGTGTGTGTGTTTAGTGGTGACAGGGTTTTACCATGCTGGCCAGGCTAGTCTCGAACTCCTGTCCACAGGTGATCTGCCCGCCTTGGCCTCCCAAAGTGCTGGGATTACAGGCATGAGCCACTGCATGCGGCCTAAATCTTTATCCTACATCATCTATTAAATTAATTCCAGAGAGATTAAATGGTTTAATGTAAAACAAAAACAAAAATAAAAAGCCCGTAACTGCTCTATTTGTTTTTGCCAAGTACTGTGCTAAAAACCTGATACACATTTTTCATCCAATCCACCCCACAACATTACCACATGGGTATTCTTAGCCCTGGTTTTCAAATGAGGAACCAGGGCCCAGCAGAATTAGATAAACTGCTGGATCCTTAGCCCAAGTCTATCAGTTCCAAAACCTCTGTCCTAACCCTCCTAGTCTCACACAAGAAGAAACAAAGGGATTTGTGTGCAAAGGGATTCTCTGCATTGAAAAGTGAAGGGAGGGAAAAAAAGGAAAAGACTGATAGACTTCACTCTATCAAATGTACAATCCCTGAGGTCGAAAAAGTCATAAAACTCAAAGGAAAATCACAACGAAAATATTTGCAACAAGTGATCTAAACAACTCATGCAAGTAGATAACAGAAAAACTACAGCTTCAGTAGAAAAACGGCAATGAGCATTGAACAGACCATTGACGAAAGAGGGATTATGAAGGTCAATAACTCCATCAAATAAGCTCAGCGTGACCACAATCAAATGCAAATCAAAATGGATATTCACCACCTTCGCCTTGCAAGGCAATGTGTTTTGAAATGAAAATACTCAGAATAGGGAGGTTAGAATGAGGTGGGCACCCTCTTGTACAGTTTACTGGGGCACATATGGAACAGAATTTCTGGAAAGCAATGTATCATTCTGTATCAAAAGCCTTACAAACAATCCTGTCCCTCGATCTAATAATTCCACTCCTGGGAATCTATAACCAGACATGTTAATAATATTTCTGCACAAAGACCTTCATCAGTCATATTCATAACAACAAAACATTGTTGAAACTTAAATATCTGACAATAGAAGAAGATTTTCATAAAGTATGGTCCATGATGTCATAGAATCCTGTACATCCATTAAATGTGATCATTAGGAAGAAATCCTACCTAAATGGGAAAATGCTAACACTGCTGGAAATCTCAGACTAAAATTATACACATGCATGTAATACATGCATATACAAAATGGAAATTACATACATACGGGGAGGGAGAGAGAACAAAAAGAAACACCAGCAACTTAACTATGTTTATGCTGGCATCTCAGTGATGGGGTGGTTACTTTTCTGCTTTTTGCTTTGTACTTTCTGTGCTTTGTATAAATAGCATTTTTTAAAGTTACTCTAAAGAACAGGACGTCGCTGTTTATCAGATCTATTCGTTTCTCCATTGCCGCTGACAGCTGTGTACTCCAGCAAGCCTCTCTGCTCTGGGGAGTGTCCCAGCTGATCCCTTGGGACCAGCACTTCATGGGGTTGTTTATAATAAGCATTGAACCCAAACTGTTAGGGGCCTGCATTTGTTAATATGGTGCTTTTCTAATTAATGGGGACAATGGGAGCGTGAAATGAGCAGGGAAGAGAATCTGGTCCCCACGTGCTGCCGCAGCCCTCAACCCTGAGCCCCCACTCATGGCACATGCTGTGCGACTTCCATTGTCCTCAGCCCCAGGACTCCAGTCCCCTCTGCACTAATCCCCTCAATTGAAGCCAGAACTAGTAGTCTCAGACGGCTGCCTTTCTTCCTGCCCCTGGTTTCACTCCGCATGCCTCCATGCCCCTATCCCTTCCTCCTGCCGGCTTCCCAGCTCCCAGCCCTGGTCTCAGCAGCCCCTGGAAGCAGGAAGGGGCTCAGTCCTCTTTCTGTTTCCATCTCTCTGAGTGCTTCCTCTGAGGAGGCCGCAAGTGACAGCTCAGCATCCTCCGGAAGCCTCCAGGAAGTTTCCGGACCCTCTGCCCCAATTCTCCCCTCTCCCTGTGTGCTATGTTCTTCACAGATGGGCCCCATACTCCTCTGCTTTTGAGATGTCACTAGTCACTTTTAGCCCATAAAGACTAATTGCCAGCATGATTTTTTTTTTTTTGGAGACAGAGTCTTGCTCTGTTGCCCAGGCTGGAGGGCAGTGGCATGATCTCAACTTACTGCAACCTCCACCTCCTGGGTTCAAGCAATTCTCCCGCCTTAGCCTCCCAAGTAGCTGGGATTACAGGTGCCTGCCACCATGCGCAGATAATTTTTTTGTACTTTTAGTAGAGATGGGGTTTCACTATGTTTGCCAGGCTGGTCTCAAACTCCTGACCTGTGATCTGTCCGCCTTAGCCTCCCAAAGTGCTGGAATTACAAGTGTGAGCCACTGCACCCTGCCACCAGCATGATTTTTATATGTGCAAAGCATTCGGTGGATGCTTACCACATGCCTGGCCTCGGGCTATAAATGTCACTCCCGTCTTCCCATTTTATCCTCTCCATAACCCAATGAAACAACGAAAAGACAAACAACCCAGTTTTCTAAATGTGCAAAGGATATAAATTGACATTTCTCCAAATACAAATGACCGATAAGCACAAGGACAGAGGTTCAGCATCATGAGCCATTAGAGAAATGCAAGTTAAAACCACAATAAGGTGTCACTTCACACCCACTAGAATGGCTATAATAAAAAAGATATTAAAAAGTGCTGGTAGGGAAGTGGAGACACTGGAACCCTCAGACATTGCTGTTAGGAATGCAAAATGGTGGATCCACCAACAAAAACAGTTGAGCAGTTCCTCAAAGTGTTAGACCTAAATGACCCAGCAATTCTGCTCCTAGATATATACCCAAGAATATTGAAAACATGTTTGCACAAAACTTTGTATATGAATGTTCAACACAGCTTTATTCATTATAGCCCAAATGTGGAAACAAGCCAAGTATCTATCAACTGATGATAAACAAAATGTGGTCCATTCAGTACAGTGGCTCATTAGTCAGTCATAGAGAGAAATGATTCATGCTGCAACACAGATGAAGCTTGAGAGCATTATGCTAAGTGAAAGAAGTTGGCCCCAAAGTCCACACGTTGTATGTTTCTAGTTATGAAACATCTGGAAAAGATAAATCCGTAGACTAAAAGTCATTTAGTTCTTGCCAGGATTGGGTGGAGAGGGAAGAGGGAGTGATGGCTATGGGTACAGGGCTTCTTTTTGAGGTATTGAGAATGTCCTGAAATTAGACAGTGGTATTGGTTTCACAACATTGTGAATGTTCCAAAAACAGGATAAAGAATTGTACACCAGGCCAGGCGCAGTGGCTTATACCTGAATTCCCAGCGCTTTGGGAGGCTAAGGCAGGCAGATCACCTGAGGTCAGGAGATCAAGACCAGCATGTCCAACATGGTAAAACCTCATCTCTACTAAAAATACAAAAATTAGCTGGATGTGGTGGCAGACATCTGTAATCCCAGCTATTTGGGAGGCTGAGGCAGGAGGATTGCTTGAACCTGGTAGGCAGAGATTATAGTGAGCCGAGACCTCTCCATTGCATTCCAGCCTGGGCAACAAGAGTGAGACTCCATCTCAAAAATAATAATAATAATAATAATAATAATTAGCTGGGTGTGGTGGTGTATGCCTCTAATCCCAGCTACTCAGGAGGCTGAGGCAGAAGAATCACTTGAACCCGGAAGGTGGAGGTTGCAGTGAACTGAGATCACACCACTGCACTCCAGCCTGGGCAACAGAGCAAGACTCCATCTCGAGAAAAAAAAAATTAAGAATTACACACCATAGAAAGGGTGATTGTACAGAATATAAATTATACCTTAATTTGAAAAAATAACCCAATGAGTGGGCTTTGCCCTTGTCATTCTCATTCCACCCACGAAGAAGCTGGGTTGACATAGGAAGGTTAGCATTTTGCAAATGCAGCACACCAGAGCCAGCCAACCACAGAGCCTTGCTCCTCAGGACTGCATAACATGGCATGAATGACAAAGGGAAGGGCTGAGCTTCTCTCACTCCATGTCTGGAGTAGGGAGAACAGCCTGGGTGGGAGGACCACATCTCATCATAACGCAAGGGTTCACGTGCAGGGAGATGGCACCAGTGGATTGAGAAGCGCTGGTGTGAGGCTGCATGCAGTGGTTCACACCTGTAATGCTCACACTTCAGGAGACCGAGGTGGGAGAACCACTTGACTCCAGGAGTTGGGGGCCAGCCTGGGCAACATAGCAAAATCCTGTCTCTACATAAAAAAGATTAGCCAGGCTTGGTGACTTTCACCTTGAATCCCAGCCACTCAGGAAGCTGAGGCAGGAGGATCTCTTGATCAGGAGCTGAGGCTGATCAAACAAGGCTGCAGTGAGCTGTGATTGTGCCACTGCACTCTAGCCTGAGCAACAGAGTGAGACTCTGTCTCAAAAGAAAAAAAGGCCAGATGCGGTGGCTGTAATTCCCGCACTTTGGGAGGCTGAAGCAGGTAGATCATGAGGTCAGAAGTTCAAGACTAGTCTGGCCAACATGGTGAAACCCCATCTCTACTGAAAATACAAAAATTAGCTGGGCATGGTGGCACTTGCCTGTGATCCCAGCTACTCAGGAGGCTGAGGCAGGAGAATCGCTTGAATTCTGGAGGCGGAGGTTGCAGTGAGCCGAGATTGCACCACTGCACTCCAACCTGAGCAACAGAGTGAGACTCTCAAAAAAAAAAAAGAAAAGAAAGAAAAAAATGATAAAAAGAAAAGAGAAAGGCCAGGCACAGTGGTGGCTCGTGCCTGTAATCTCAGCACTTTGGAAGGCCGAGGAGGGCAGATCACCTGAGGTTAGGCATTTGAGACCAGCCTCGCCAACACGGCGAAACCCTATCTTTGCTAAAAATATTTTTAAAAACATTAGCCAGGTGTGGTGGCAGGTGCCTGTAATCCCAGCTGCTCCGGAGGCTGAGGCAGGAGAATCACTTGAACTCAGGAGGCAGAGGTTGCAGTGAGCCAATATCACACCACTGCACTCCAGCCTGAGCGACAGAGCAAGACTCTGTCAAAACAAACAAACAAAAAAAAGCAGTGCTGATTGTGCTCATGAATTGATAAATTTAACCTACCAGGTAGACAAACATGCAAAGCACCAAAGCTGGAGCCTATCCCTAGACCCGAAAGCACTTTTCTGGGAGGCTGAGCGCAGGCACAGAAAACCTGGAGCGACTCCATTTCCACTCACTCGTCTGCATCACGTCACAGAGAAGATACAGTTAGTGAGTGAAGCACACAGGCCTTTAAGGGCACATCACCCCTTTCTAACTGTGCAGAAAGAAAACTCGGCACAGTTAGCCTTGGAGAAAGCCCCTTGGCCTCCTTTCTGGTGTGAACCAGATGTCAGTAGCTCTGGCTACTGCCTGGGACAGCATTTTTTCCCACTGACTGTCAATATCAGATATGAAAAATAGTGCCTTGTTCCATTTGCACAAAAATAATTAAGTGTATATTTTATTGAAGGGTTGAAAGAGGGTTGGAGAAAGGGAGACTTAGTCACCTGCTCACACCACACCTTTACACCTCTGTTGGACTCTCTGGGGTTAGGAGTTCCGCCCTCCCAAGTCCCTTCTCTGTGGCTCCATCACCAGGAGTTCCCTCTTCAGGCTTTGTCCCACCCCACAGAGACCGCCCTGTGGGCTCTCCTCTGTTTCTCACTTCTGTAATCCCAGAGCTTTGGGAGGCTGAGGCAGGTAGGTCATGAGGTCAGGAGTTCAAGACCAGGCTGGCCAACATGGTGAAACCTCATCTCTACTAAAAACACAAAAATTAGCTGGGCACAGGTGGCTGCCTATAAATCCCAGCTACTCAGGAGGCTGAGGCAGAGAAGTGCTTGAACCTGGGAGGCGGAGGTTATAGGAGGAGGTTACAGTGAGCCACTGCACTCCAGCCTGGGTGATAGAATGAGACACCCCCTCAAAAAAAAAAAAAAAAAAAAAAGCATGTGTGCAAGTCCTGGCCCTGTTATTCTTCAGGGCCTGTTCCAAACTAGGCCTGTTCCATAAACTTCTCTGTGCTTCAGTTTCCCCATCTGTAAAGTGGGGATAATAGGACTTCCTTTGAAGGTCTTTGTGGATATCAAATGAACCAACACTAGCCTAGTACGGTGCCTGGCACACAGCTCTTTGGAATTTGCCTGCTGTTATCAGGCAGAGCAGGTTGGTAACAAGCTTCTGTTAGCAGAGCAAGGTTTAGGGTCTGCTCTGTTTGACAAAAGTCCCCCCAGAGCAGGCCCTCAACATGTGCAGAAGAAACTGTGTGACAAGCTCCTGGAGGTCAACTGACAGCCTTCTCGGGCTTCCCCCTCTTTCCTGTGGTACAAGCGAAGTCCCAGAGTCCAGGACTGTTCGGTGCACTGTCTACACTGCCCCTGGGAAGGGATGAGCCGGAGCCTGCCATGGTGCCTGGGTGGCTGGTGGAAGGCCACATGTGGAGGGAGACCAAAACCACACTTTCAGCTGTGTCCAGACCAGGCACTGGATTCTGAGCCAAAGGCAGCCACGTGCCTTTGCCTCTCCCATGAGGGAAACACCCTCTCTGGAGTAGTTGGGTTGGGAACGCCACCCTCCTGGCACCTCCAGGCTGGATGGCAGCCAGCTGAGCTGGCCACACCAGACCTGCTCCCAGGGCCCTGGCTACTCCTACAGACAGGGCAGGGTGTATCCTGACATTGGGCCTTTGATCAGCTTTGCATTGCAGATTGTGCAAGGGGATCCCAGCTCAGCCGACCCACGGACCCATGCATTGACTGACCCCATTCCCAAGGCATCTCTTCTCTGCATCCTAAGGTCTGCCAGGTGTGCTGGCCCCTGCATGGCAGGAGAGGGCATGAACCTGACAGCTCTTAACGTCTCACAACCATGATGCACCCAACGTCCCCCTCAAGGCACCCATAGATTCCCCACTCCCCCTGGAGCAGAGCCAACTCTGTCAGGGGATTTGAGAGGGGACCAGGTGGGGTTGACATAGGCCCTGCTTAGAAGAGCCCCCGGCTGCAAGACGGCAGAGTTGGACTCAAACCACGCAGCCCTCTGCCGGGGTCTTCCCGCTACAACTCTCCATTTCCTGAGATGGAGACCCAGACTCCCTGCCAAGCAGAGTTTTCCAAGCTGCTGAGGTGAGATCAAAGCTTTCCTGCCCAGTGGTAGGTGACGAGGCTGACCTCTCTCTCTCTCTCTCTCTCTCTCTCTCTCTCTCTCTCTCTCTCTCTCTCTCTCTCTCTCTCTCTCTCTCTCTCTCTCTCTCTCTCGGAAATGCAGTGTTTGCTGGGTGTGGGCAGAATGCGCACTCCTAAGTCACGTGGGTGGCACTGAATTGCAGCCCTGTCTTTTGATGTCCAACCTCCGCCCAGGTTCATTTACATAGTCAAATCCTGTCCTCTTTCCTGAGCACAAAGGCCCCTCCCTGCTGAGGCTGCTCTCAGTTCCCGAGGCGCCCAGCACACCTGCCCAAAGCATCAGGTGGAGACTCGGCTGTTGTCCCCTTGCCTGCCAGAGGGGGCCTGGGAGGAAGCGCTGCTGGGGCTCAGGCAGGATGAGGTCGGGGGGGACTTGGGGATCTGAGGGGCCACGGGGCGTGTATACTTTCCCCATGGACTTTGCTAGGGCAGGAGAGTGAGTGTGTGGCTTCCTTCTACAGTCACATCTAGAGCAGGGTGGTTCCACGGCCCTGCCTCATCAGCTGCACTTCTCGAGGTCCCTGAGGCTTGATAGGCTTCCAGGCTGGGGGACAAAGCCTGCTCCCTCTGGAGCTGCCGGTGCAGCCCTCAGCCTGGGACTGCCTACTGCCTGCCTTTGCCGTCAGGCCACGGCCACTCCGCAGGGAACAGAGAAAACTAACGGTGGCAGGGTTTGTTTTTCAAGAAGTTCAATCTCTTTGCCTTAAATGACTGGCTTTTTTTTAAAATATGCCCTTCCTGCCTTTTTTGGTGTAAAGGCTGCTTTCTTTCATGAAATGAGGTGTTGGAAGATGACAGTCCGTTATCATTCCTTTAGTTTTAGGCCACGTGAAGCCTCGCAGGCGCACAGCAAGTCTGCAGCCATGGGGTGGCCCACAGCCGCCAGCAGAGCCTGGCCTTGCAGCAGTGGCTGCTCCCCGCCCTGAGCAGGGGAGAAAGGGGAACCCTGAGCCCAGGGCTTCTCTGGCCAAGGGGTGGGGCTCCTGGCGTTTGCAGCCCAGCAGCCTCCGGATGGGAGGTTGCCAGACTTCGGCTAAGAGGACAGCAGACATCTGTAGGCACCACAGGTCCCTCCCTAAGGAGCAGTCGCTGCTCACCCGTCATGGATTTGAGAGTAACTCAGTACAGACAAGGCTTCAGAGAGAAGAGGTGGAGGAAGGAATATGGAAGCTGGCTTGGATCCCAGCATTTGCCCCCAGCCGGCATGTGAACAAAGACCTCAGGCTCTGCTGTCTGTCTACTCCGGAAAAGCCAGGGCTGTAGCACCAGAGCTTCTCCAAGGCCTCTCCAGCTCTGGCTGTGCCTCACTCTGACCCTAGACATTAAGATGCTCACAGCATGGAGTCAGAGAGACCCATGTCCTGTGTCTATAACCTGAGCAACCACAGAACCTGGTGGGAGAGCGGCGGTGAAGGTTAACGAGATGCCGTTCCAGATGCCCTCGGCTCAGCCAACACCAAGCAGCCAGGACAAGGTCCCACTGGGCCAGGAGAGAAATCCAAGTAATCCACATGGGCAGGGTGGAGTCAGACTGGGCTTGCAGATGCCTAAGAGAATCTCCCTGCCACTTCTAAGGCCCCGGCGGCAGCAGGTCCCCATTGGGGAAGTCTAGGCAGCCTGGGCCTGCGTTCCTTCCCCTAAGGCTTGAGAGGGGGGCCAGGAAACCAGTCTTCAGAGGTGGGGCTGCAGACTGCCAGCACAGGCCAGCAGCTAGCTGTGAGTGGGGCTGCTTTGCAGTGCCCCAGCTGACCCCGTACACACTCTGGCTCCCCTTGCTTCCGCCTCTAACCCCCCTACATGCACGCCCCACTGGACTGGGGGCAGGAGAGGTTGGGCAACACAGGCTGCTGGTCTCAGCTGCAGCCTCGGGGGCAGACGGCTGTGGCTTTGACTGTTGTCACTCACCCTGCCAGGTCCTCAGATTCCTCATCTGCAAAGTAGGCCTTTTAAAGGACCTGCACTTTAGGTTGTGGTGAGGATGAAATGGGCCAACAAATGCTTAGCACAGCGGGTCCCAGCTGTGAGTCAGTGTTCAAAACAGGTCTGGGCTCACCACCCACTTCCCCTACTGCCTGGAGAAGGGCAAGGCCCTGGCTGCTTGGGGGAACACTCTTGCTAGCCCAGGGATGTTACCTGGGATGTCCAGGTGGACACACCCTTCCCCTGACTACGCTCTGGCACTGCCAAGGCCCCAGTAAAATGAATGGACCAAGAGCTGTCGGGCAAGGGCGTCCTTCAGACACTGGACAGGATGGGGGTTCTAGAAAGGAACCTTCAGCAAGTGGCTGGTTCCTCCATGTCAGCACAGCTGGCACGTTCAGAAACATCCCCAACCGGGCAGTGGGAGGAGTTGATGGTGACAGAGACCCAAACTGAGGGGGTCGGGGGTGGGCAGCGGTCACAGCCGAGTGCTCAGGAGAGACAGAAGAGGTTGCTCGCTGGTGGTAATGGTGGTTTCCTCTGCTCTCAGGCCCCCGAAAGCAGCTTCTGAGTGAACGGAAAGTCCTTTCTTGATTAAACCCACCCTATAATCTTGGGTCGCCAAACAGCAGCTTCCTCCAGGGGCTCAAAGCCTGGGTGCTCCAGGAAGGGTCCCTCTGGCCACCTCTGTTCTTCTCAGGGTTTCTGAGCTGGGCGTCTTTGAACTGCTCTAACACACCCACTTCCACAGAGCCGTGAGCTTCGTCCTAGCTCAAAGAGCCAGACCCTCTTCTCTTGGTCCTCAGACCCCAAGGAAGCCCCAGGCACCACACAGCTCACGGGAAGCTGGGGTGTCAGATCAGGCCTCAGAGTGGCTCTGACAGCTCCCAGGCTGCAAAACCTGCCATGAGACCAGGTCCCTGAACTCCAAGGCCAAGATCTAAGGCCAGGGTCCGTGGCAGGGTGGCGGGGAAGTGTGCATGTCAGGTCACTCTGTCCTGTGTGACACGAGAACAACGCATCTCACTGCTGGGCCCTTCGAAGCCCGTCCGTCACCTCTGTGCCCGGGGAAGGAGCGGGTTGTACTCACAGCACGCAGAGGGCGTATGCCCGGGAGATGGACTCGCTGGCACGCACGAGGAAGCTCCCGTCCTTGCCCGTCCTGGAGAGCAGCTCCTCCGCCTTGGAGCGGGTGATGTTGCCGTGGTTCCAGCAGGGGACCATGGCGGGCGCGGGGCTCCTCGGCCGGGCCGGCCGGCACCCCCAGGACCCACACGCCAGCAAGGGGAGCGGAGGGCCCTCCGCTGCAACCTGCCTCCTGTTGCCTCTCAGTGGCCTCGGCTGCTGCCACCAGCTTAACTGACTGACTTCCTGTTTCAGGCGTTCAGCGAGGGAAAGGAAACTGAGCTGCGGAGAACTTCCTCATTGCAGAAACCAAGCAAGCGCGAGAGACGCGGAGACAGAGACGGGGGCGGGGGGGCGCTCTGGCCGTCCACGGTCCACCACGCCCCGCCACGGCAGCCGCGGCTCTCTCCTTCCCGGAAGCAGGTCACAGCCCACAACGAAAGTGTCCAGGGGCAGCTGAAGTCCCGCTGGGCAGCACGATTGGCTCCGGAGACGCAGGAGAGCCGTGGCCGGCTTAGGAAGAAGCGTGGCCTAGCAGGTGTGGGTGGGCCAGAGGACGACCACGTTGGAGGCCACGCCCTAGACAGGCCTCCTGAGCCTTCTGCCCTCCGCCAGGGCTTTTCAAGGCCAACCCGGAACCCCCAAAACACCCAAGGGGGCACAGCTTTTCAACTGGGACTATGGTCTGCCCAGGACAGAGCAAACTTGAGGGGGCGGGGCATAGTTGCGCCCCGCCCCGCCCCCTCGGGGACACCGAGCTGCCGGAGGCTGGGAGGCCTTGGGCGCTGTCAGCCAAGGGCTCCGAGGTCCAGGTGATGGCTCTGTGACCCCACTATCCTCATTCCCAGGGTCCGGCGGGTGCTGCATGGCTGGGTTTTCCCCTGGGCGTCTCCAGAAGGCCGAGGAAGCAGGCTCTGAGAGGAGGCCACCACAGCCCCACAGGGCGGGCTGGCCACCTGGCCAAGGACGACATTGGCTCCTGAGTCCGGCATCTCAGCAGTCCAGGTGGCCAGTGGCACTGCACCTCCTCCAGGGCTGGGCATGGCCACTGCTCAAAGGGGAGCTGCCTCTCCAGGGACTGCCATCCAGGACCAGCAATTTCTGAGGGCTTGGTGGTAGACACCCATCCCTCAGCCCCCAGACCTGGACACCCTCCGTCCTTGGGTCAGATCTACCAAGGGCGAAGGGGCACGGGTTGACCTGCTGCACAAGGCTTGCCCCGCACATCCCACATCCAGGCCTTGCCCTTCAGGACAGGATAGCAGACCCCCTCCAGGAGGGGGCACCAGCCAGAGGGCACCACCACATTCAAGCTATGGGAACCTGGTCACGTTTCTTCTCTCTCTTGGCTTCCATTTCCTCTTGTCTAACTTGAAGGGTGTAGCTTGTAAAGGAGCTCACATGTGCCAAGGGGCTCGACATGCGTCACACTGATGGTCATCCCAGAACACGGGCCCCAGCACCTCCCACCTGTATGGACACACATGGCAGGCGTGTCTGTGGGGCAGACAAAGCACTCCCACTCAAGAACCTCTGGCCAGGCCCAGAGTCGGGCGTGGGGATACAGAGGTGATGGGAGCCGGCCTCCACACTCCACGCCTCCCGGAGCATGCCACCTCTGCAGCAGCCCAGCGTGGACACCTCTTATTCCCCACCTGCACCTTCGCTCCACGCCTGTCCACCCCCTCCTTCTGGAGTCATCTCCTATGCTCCCATCACACCTTTCTCGCTTCCCTGCTGGCCTCCACCAACATCCATGAAGCCCCGAACCACGCCACCAGGAGGATCCATTCACAATACTGGTCCCTTCATGCCTCCAGCCACTCATCTCTAGAGACCCCTACCATGCTAAGGCTGCTCTACTTAGAAAGCTTCCCCCATGCCCTCAGCCCCTATGTCTCACACCTCTCTTCCCACGGCCCTTGCCATTCCTCCCAGCGAGATCCCTGGCACACACACCACATGGGCACGATTCGCTAATTTGTAAGGCCCACCCCATCTTTGCTTCCTCTTCCACCCAATGGCCTGACCTATCCAGCATGGTCAGCTGCCTTGTCTCCCACCCTTCTGCCCCCCACATTCAGGAAATCCCAGGATCTAGATCAGGGCTGCCCTTTCGGTGGATGGATTTTTTTGTAGGGCTGCAGTCAATATAAATAATTTAAACATATTACAAAATTCACGAACTCATGTGAGGGACAGTGACTTATCAATGAAGACTTCAAATAATGGCAAGAGAGTGGCCAGGGGCAGTGGCTCACACCAGAAATCCCAGCACTTTGGGAAACTGAGGCAGGTGGCTCACCTGAGGTCAGGAGTCCAAGACCAGCCTGGCCAACATGGTGAAACCCTGTCTCTACTAAAAATAATAATTTAAACAAACAGCCAGGTATGGTGGCTCATGTCTGTAATCGCAGCTACTCAGGAGGCTGAGGCATGAAAATTGGTTGAACCTGGGAAGTGGAGGTTGCAGTGAGCCGAGATCGTGCAACTGCATTCCAGCCTGGGTGACAGAGCAAGACTCTGTCTCAAAATAATAATAATAATAACAATGGCTAGAGAGGCAGTAATTACGTGCATATGCAACGTCCTATCAGTGCACCTGAAGAGTCCTCATGCTGCCCCCATCTCTCCCATGCCAGTCCGGTAATCACCTCCTCACTTCCTTGTGCCTGTTTTTGTCAAATGCACCATTCCTGACTGATTTGGGATCTTGCACGGAGAGATGAAGGCACTACTCACAATGCCTCCGCTGCTTGTAGAGACACCATAAACCTTCTGCCCCTGCATTTCCCTGACCCCATTTACCTGCTGCTGGCGGGCCTCATTACTGGTGATGTTGCTCCATTCTTGCGCAGCCCAAGACTTCGGCTTCCAGTGATTTTCTTCCAGGGCTATTTCTTTGCTTAGTAAATAACCACGATGCGTGTCCTGCCCAGCGCATGCAAGAAAATGTCACAGTCAGTCATCTTCTTGTCATGTTAAATTTACTGTTCCAGGCCGGGCACAGTGGCTCACACCTGTAATCTCAGCACTTTGGGAGGCCAAGGCAGGCAGATCACCTTAGGTCAGGAGTTTGAGACCAGCCTGGCCAACATGGTAAAACCCCGTCTCTACTAAAAATACAAGAATTAGCTGGGCATGGTAGCTCACGCCTGTAGTCCCAGCTACTCCCGAGGCTGAGGCAGGAGAATCACTTGAACCCAGGAGGCGGAGGTTGCAGTGAGCAGAGATCGTGCCATTGTACTTCAGCCTGGGTGACAGAGCCAGACTCCGTCTCAAAAAAAAAAAAAGGTACTGTTCCAAATGTAGAGCCATGCATCTTCCAGCCATATTCTCTTGAATGTGTTAGGTCATAATCACTGCATTCCTACCTTGGGATCCTGCTTGGTGATGACTGCACCCTTGCCCTCCACACACAAGAGCAGCCGCTCTCTCCAGGGATGTCTGCCTGCATCTGGCATGGCAGGATCCATGTGGAGAGCTCAGCATCACCCCGTGGGTGGGGGGTGGGAGATGATGCTGATGGGAAGAGCCCATGGGTGTATGGGTGTTATGGAGCAATGTTCTCGAAAGCCGTTGGAGGAGGCAGCTGCCTGACAGCTGGACAGGAGCCTCCAGAAGGGATGAGGGACTGCCAGCTGCTGCTGGCAGGGGTGAGGAGGCCCAGGCCACCTGCCACTATCCTTGCTGTCCTCAATGCTCAGGGTCACTCAAAGGATAGAGCTGCTCCCCAGGCTGCACCCAGGAGGCACACTCAGCCACAGGGCCCCAGAACGATTGCATAGGTGTGAGTCAAAGCATTCCTTGGAGCATCTGGTCAGCCTCACCCATGGGGCAGAGGCTTGGAAAACAGCTGAGGAGAAGAAGTAGGGTGAGGTCTCACTCATGTGAGCATAGGTCCAGACTGAGGCACCTGCCCAAAGGCATTACCAGTCCTGGCAAGCCGCAGGCCCCATCAGGGGACTTGAACAATTTCTGAGAAAACAGGGCAGTGAGAAGCATCAGGGTGGTCTGGCAGGCACCTGGTCATGGGCACTCAGTCAACTCTAGAAGCTCCAGGAAGAACAGACAGGCCTCAGCGTTGAAGAGGAGAGCTGACATGGCAGGGCCAAGGCGTAGGAACGATTCTGCTTTGGAAGCCTCGAGAGGGGGCAGGTCACAGGAAGGTTTGAGTCTCAGGACAGGGCAGGCTGGGAGAGAGGGACCATGGAAACACCACAACGTTTCTTGTCCAGGGGTCCTTCCAACGTGTAAAAGAAATATAAGGGATGGTCTGAGAAGGGGCTGGGCCAGGAGAGGGGAGGCAGAGGTTTATATATATATATATACACACATACATATATATATATACACACATATATATATACACATATATATACACTACATTATACATATTGTGTATATTATACATTATATATATACTATATATCTACTATACAATGTTAGTAGATATACAGTAAACCTAAGCATTTGTCACTGTACTTCCCTTCCCCTCCTGTGTTCATCAAAACCCTTTAGTACGCCCCAGGGCTCCCACTCCCCACCAGCCTGGGGAGATAGACAGATATCACTCACTGCTTGGGGTGCAGAAAGTGAAAGCGCTCACTCACCGAGTGCCAAAAGCAAAGGAAACAGTGATGGTTAATTTTATGTTGACTTGGCTGGGCCACAGGACCCAGATATTTGGTCAACATTATTCTAGATGTCTCTCTGAAAGTATCTTTTAGCTGACATGAACATTTAAATCAGTAGACTTTGAGTAAAGCAGTTCCTGTGTTTAGGCCTCATCCAATCAGCTGAAGGTCTTCATAGAAAAAGACTGACTTCCCCCAAAGACAGAATTTGCCAGTTAGATTGCTTATGGACTCAAGCCACAGTGTCAAGACCCTCTTCCCTGAGTCTCCAGCCTGCCAGCCACTCTACAGACTTTAGCCTCAACCACCCAATGAGCCAATTCTTATCTATCTATCTATCTATCTATCTATCTATCATCCATCCATCCATCCATGTAGCCATCCATATATCTATCCATCCATTCATCCATGTAGCCATCCATCTATCTATGTAGCCATCCATCTATCCATCCATCCATCCATGTAGCCATCCATCTATCTATGTAGCCATCCATCTATCTATGTAGCCATCCATCTATGCATCCATCTATGTAGCTATCTATCCATCCATCTATCTATCTAGCCATCTGCCTATGCATCATCTATCAATTGATTGCTTGATCAATCAGTCTATCCATCCATCCATCTATCTATGTAGCCATCTACCTATCTATCCATCCATCTATCTATCTATGTAGCCATCCATATATCTATCCATCCATTCATCCATGTAGCCATCCATCTATCTATGTAGCCATCCATCTATCCATCCATCCATCTATGTAGCCATCCATCTATCCATCCATCCATCCATCTATCTATGTAGCCATCCATCTATCTATCCATCCATCTATGTAGCTATCTATCCATCCATCTATCTATCTAGCCATCTGCCTATGCATCATCTATCAATCAATTGCTTGATCAATCGGTCTATCCATCCATCCATCTATCTATGTAGCCATCCATCTATCTATCCATCCATCCATCCATGTAGCCATCCATCTATCTATCCATTCATCCATCCATGTAGCCATCCATCTATCTATCCATCCATCCATCTATGTAGCCATCTATCTATCCATCTATCCATCCATCTATGTAGCCATCCATCTATCTATCCATCCATCTATCTATGTAGCTATCCATCTATCCATCCATCCATCCATCCATCTATCTATCCATCCATTTATCTATGTAGCCATCCATCTATCCATCCATCCATCCATGTAGCCATCTATCTATCCATCTATCTATCTATCTATGTAGCCATCCATCTATCTATCCATCCATCTATCTATGTAGCCATCCATCTATCTATCCATCCATCCATCTATGTAGCCATCTATCTATCCATCCATCCATCCATCTATCTATGTAGCCATCTACCCATCCATCCATCTATGTATGTAGCCATTTATCTATCTATCTATCTATCTATCTATCTATCTATCTATCTATCTATCTATCTATCTTCTTCTCTGAAAAACCCTGATTAATAGAAGGGCAAATACTTGACTGTCAAGTTAGAAAGTTGCTCACTGGCTGGCATAATCAGTAGTGAACTTCCCTCACCCTCAGACCTGATAATAGGACATGCTTGGCTGGAGAAGGGAGCAGTCACTCACAGGGAGCCTCCTGGGATCAAGCACCACTGTTCCCTTTCCAAGGAGCCCAGGGCAGGTGAGTCAGCCCCCGGGCTCCTGCTTTCTGTCACGGGAGAAGACCAGCAGGGAAAACCAGTCAAAAGCAGGAGCCAGCAACTTGTTCGCAGCTTGTTAAGAAGGATGAATGCTCTTCTCTGTCCTGAGAATTTACCTTGCCCACATCGGCCCCTCCCAAATCAAAGACCAAGGTCACTTACTGAGATGTTGGGAGAGGAAGGCAAGTCCCAGCCCTTGTCTAGCATGAAGGGAGACCATCCCACTGGAGATGCCTGGCAGAGCTGGAACACTCCCAAACCTAGCAGATCATGCTCCCTGATCGTCTGCCAGGAAAGGATTTCTTCTCATCCAGCTCTCTCTCTCCCCGCCCAGCGTTTCTCTCTCTCTCTCTCTCTCTCTCTCTCTCTCTCTCTCTCTCTCTCTCTCTCTCTCTCTGTCCATTCCTCTGTCTGCACAGTTATTGTTGGAGCACTGTCAGGATATCAGGCTCCACTGGCCTGCCTTTCCATTTTCCATTTCCAGTTCCATTTCTGCTGCTGGTATCTTGACCTCTCCAGGTCCACCCAGGCCCCTGCGAGCACACGCTTCATTCAGATTTGCAGAGCTAGTTGCCGCAGTCCTCTGAACCTCTGACTGACCTTGCCAGAGCCATCCATCTACGTGGCCCCATGGCTTCCTGGAGCCTGGTGCATCCCCAGCAATGGGAAGGTTGGTCTCAAATCACAGCCCTCTCTACACCCCATTCCCTGTTCTGTGCCTGTGGTAGCTCCGTGTTAGTACTGTAAGTCAGATTCTGAATTAGACACACAGGAACAAGTTTGGGGTTCAAATCTAGCTTTACCACGAATATTTAGCATCTCTGGATCGGTTTGCCTCTCTGTAAAGGGATAGTGACACTCTGTTGAAGAATGTCCGTGAAGTTATGTAACATTCCTGGCACCGGCTAGGTGCTCATGATGAGGCGGGTCTCCCAGGGGGCCCCCTGACCAATGCCTGCAGGGCAGAGCTTCTGTGGGCTCCTGGCATCATTGACCTTCGGCCACTGGTTTAACAACCCAGTTCTAGAAGAGCTCTTTACCTGCGCCTTGTGACTCCTGGCCAGCAGGTGGTGCTGCACTCTGCCCATACCTGCCCCTACTCCCCCACCCCACCCCCACCCCCACCTGCCCCGTACCACCCCGCCACAACCTTTCCCCCACCCCTTTTCCCTGGGGACCAGAGCCAGGAACACCACTGTTAGGCACAGGGGTGACTCCCAAGGGGTCCAAGGGTCCATGGAGTCCATGATTGTGATCAAGGACATCTGTGAATACTGAAGGCCTGGCAGCAGACATCTCCTCTTTCACTGAAGATGCCGGAAAATCAAATGGGCCTGAACAAAAACAAAGAAAATCAGGATTGACTTTGGGAAGAATTGGGTAAGAGGCAACCATGTCCGAAAAGCCAACATGTGTCTCTTGTCAAGATTCTTAAGGACAGAGGAAAATATTCATAATACAACGTTAGTGAAAAAACAAATCAAGGCCAGGCGCGGTGGCTCACGCCTGTAATCCCAGCACTTTGGGAGGCTGAGGCGGACAGATCACCGGAGATCAGGAGTTCAAGACCAGCCTGGCCAACACAGCAAAACCCCGTTTCTACTAAAAATCCAAATATTAGCCAGGTATGGTGATGGACACCCATAGTCCCAGCTACTTGGGAGGCTGAGGAAGGAGAATCGCTTGAACCTGGGAGGCAGAGGTTGCAGTGAACTAAGATCGCACCACTGCACTCCAGCCTGGGTGACAGAGCGAGACTCCATCTCAAAAAACAAACAAATCAAGAAACCAAGTGGAAATATGATTCCAACTACGGAAAACCTCTATCCTGGAAAGACGCTGGAAGTGAAGGTGACAGGGTAGGCAGCATATCCACAAGCAATTGTTTTTCTTCCATCTACTTTTCTAGCTTTCCTTTACTGACCACCTACGACTTTTGTCATAATAAAAACTAAATAAACAAAAGGAGAAATCTGACTGGAGGAAATGTGTGTAAAATCCTGCTAGAAGAGTTGAGTTTTGTGTGAATGGCCAGTTGCATCCTGTGTTAGATATAGTGAACTCCAAATCTCTCTTCAAAGAATCACTATGTCAGTATGTTCAGTTTTTTGTCCTCCATTTTAAAGTTTAATTTCCTTGTAGTTTCAGTAAACAAACTTTTCCACCAGTTCTAATCAGTAGTTTACATCCATTCACCTGGTGCCCTGCTCTGTCCTGACTCATCCCAGTCACCTGCTCCAGTCCCCTGCTCCAGCCTGACTCATCCCCAGGTCACCTGCTCTGGTCACCTGCTTTGACCCCTGGTTACCTGCTCTGACCTGTCCCCATAACTGTCCTTCCCACCAAACTACCCACCATGCCGCTCTGGCTTGTACCCCTGCTCTCTTTAAAATAGCCAATCGAAATTAGCCTAGACTGTGCCGTCTAACCCTAGCCAATAGGGGAACGACACAGCAGTAGGGGCTGCCTCGGTCAGAAATAAGAACCTCTTCCCCTCCCCTGTCTAGGTGTGTGCTCACCATTGCTCCATCTGTGAACTGCACCCTTCTATAAAAGTAAATTGCCTTGCTGAGGAAATTTATATTCAAGTGCTACTTCTGTTGCAGCACCGAAAATTTAGATATAACACCTGGGAGACACTTCCCCCATCAGTCCTCTCAGATTCCTAGGAAAGAGACCAACTTTTCTCTCCTTAATCTTTTTTTTTAATTGAAAAGTAACAGGTACACATAGTAACATGTTATTTAACTTGCTCAAAAGAGTTTACAATGAAAAGTAAGTTTTCCTGCCAGCCCAGACCCCAGATCCATTTCTCCAGGGCCAATGTCTTGTGTAGTCTTTCAGTGATTTCTGTGCATATACAACCCTATTTTTGCAAGGCCCCCTTTTTAAATACTCTATTATGTGCCTTTCATTTTTCACTTAGTATTTCTGGACATTTCATGGAGCTTGTTTATATCTACCACATTCATTTAAAGATATCTACTATTTTATATCAACATGTGCATTTTACTAGTCTCCTATCCCTGGAAACTCAGATTCTAGTTTTTTTTTATTGGTTTGTTTTTGTTTTTGAGATGGAGTCTGGCTCTGTTGCCCAGGCTGGAGTGCAGTGGTGCCATCTCAGTTCACTGCAACCTCTGCCTTCCAGATTCAAGCAATTCTCGTGCCTCAGCCTCCTGAGTAGCTGAGACTAGATGCGCCCGCCACTATGCCTGGTTATTTTTCATATTTTTATTAGAGACAGGTTTTTGCCATATTGGCCAGGCTGGTTTCAAACTCCTAACCTGAAGTGATCCACCCACCTTGGCCTCCCAAAGATTCTTTTTTAGTTAGTCTATCTGCAAAAAAAATCCCTAGAAGAGCAACAAGTGTTCAACAGCTGTATGCATTTTTAGTTTGGATTAGCTATGCTATATTGTCTTCCAAAGTGGCTGCACCAATTTACACACCTCCTGTAGATGATAACTGGGGCTTAATATTTTCTGAAACTCAGAAGGGCAATTCTGGAGTGTCCTACTTTAAGAAACTGACATGGATGAAAACGGTACTTATGAAACAGGTTTTAACAAGCCCTGGGGACTTTTATGTCAAAGGGATTCTTGATATTCATCACCATATTGATTTAAGAATGAGCGCTCCCCTTGCATTTGAACTTTTAGGAAAAAGTGTAAATGCATTCCCTTTCTAGAAAGCTGTCTGGATCTGTCTCTTGCACTGAACAGGAGGGGCCAAGCCCATGGCCTCTTGGTAGGTTTGTCGCAGTTAAGCCCACAGCTGGATGTGAAGACAGGCAGGCCTGCGATCCCCACCCCCACCAGTGCAATAGCCCCGCGTTACCCCTGTGGCGGGGGGCCTTGTTGCCACAGCAACCACCCATCTCCTGGCTCTCTGTCCCCAGAGTCAGATTTTACCAATTCTTGGGGCAGCAACTCTCAGCAGGACTCCCCTGAGCCAGACCCTGAGCCCAGCCATCGCCAGCACTGGCCAGTCTACCACGATCCCAGCTTCATTCCCGATAGAATCTGCGACCTAGCATGGTCTTCCCCTGCCCCCTCCTCCTACTTGGCCCAACTGGGTCTCAGGAAGCCCCAGGTTTTCTTAACTGCATCCTGACGGGCTCCGGGAACTATGGGGAAACATCTCTGAAATGCCTCTCCCCTCTTGCCCTTCCAGCCACTATTCCTGCCACCACTCCCACCCGGAAGCATCACCTCTTCCCTGGACCATTCCAGCCTTGCCGGCTACGGAAGCACGTGTCTTTCTCCGACATTTGCAGAATAGGAGCACTCCTCTATCCCCCACCCCACCGCCCCACCCCCTGCCCTAGCCCGCACAACTGGCCTGCTCTTCTCTTAGAGCCTTTTCCTATCACAGCTCTTGCTGTTTTGTGTGCACCTCGCTTCTCCCCTCCTTAGAGTCTCCCCTCCTTAGAGTCTCACCTCCTTAGAGTCTCATCTCCGGGAGAATGCAGCTTTGTCTTGTTCGTTGCGCCCTGCAGCAGCGTCCAGCCCAAGCTGCCAGGCCGTTCGCACCTGTCTGTCAGCTCAGGCTCCCGTAACTAAATCCCATAGACTGGATGGCTTCAACACAGGCATTTATTTTTCACAAGTCGAGGCTGGAAGGCCAAGATCAAAGTGCAGCATGGTCATGCTCTGAGGAGGGCTGTCGGCCTGGCTTGCGGGTGGCCACCTTCTCACCAGGTCCTCTCATGGCTGTCCCTCCTCTGCTCCTCTTTTTATATGGCCACCAACCCTGTCAGGTTAGGACCCCATCCTTATGACCGCATTTAACTTGAATTACCTCCTAAAAGCCCAATTTCCAAATACAGTCACCCTGGGGTCAGGGTTTCCGCATATGAATTTCAGGGGTAGCGGGGACCATAACTCAGTCCATAGCAGTACCTAATAGACATGTGTTGAATTAATGACAATGGCCAGTACCATCTACCAGCTAACATGTAGGAAACACTGCTATGCTCTACACGGGTTGCCTCGCTCAATCCTCATGAACAACCCACAAGGGAACTCCCATTATTATGTCTATTTTACTGGCAGGGAAATTGAGACCACAGAGGTTCATTTGCCTGCAAGTTAGTGGCCAAGCTGAGAGTCTAGCTTACATCTGCGTGATCTCAAAGCCACTGTATATGCTACACACCTTGAGTTAAATGAGCTGGAACTTTTTTTTTGTTAAATGGAGTCTCACTCTGTCGCCAGTCTGGAGTGCAGTGGTGTGATCTTGGCTCACTGCAACCTCCTGGGTTCAAGCTATTCTTCTGCCTCAGCCTCCCCAGTGGCTGGGACTACAGGCGTGTGCCACCACGCCCAGCTAATTTTGTATTTTTAGTGGAGATGGAGTTTCTCCATGTTGGTCAGGTTGGTCTTGAATTTCCAACCTCAGGTGATCCGCCCTCCTCAGCCTCCCAAAGTGCTGGGATAACAGGTGTGAGCCACCACGTCTGGCCATGAGCTGGAACATCTGTGCTGGGCTCTGCAATGCATTGGGCCTACAGCCTCTGGCCTGTTTATCCACACTCTCCCCTGCATCCTCTCCTGTCTGGAAGCCTTTACTCAGACCATTATTGGAATCAGCACAAAGAAATGATTAGATCTAGACCCAAGGGGCTGATCCCTAGCACAGGGGAGTTTCAGATGACCCTTTTCAGGGTCTTTGGAAATGTGTGTGGCATGGAGATTTAGAGGAAGCTCCCCCTCTGTAACAGAAGCCTGCTTGTGAACTCAATGATGGCTTGATGAGGCCGGGCCCGGTGGCTCACGCCTATAATCTCAACCCTCTGGGAGGCTGAGGCAGGCGATCACTTTAGGTCAGGAGTTTGAGACCAGCCTGGCCAACATGGTGAAACCCTGTCCCTACTAAAAACACAAAAAATAGCCAGGCATTGTAGCAGTTGCCAGCAATCCCAGCTACTCAGGAGGCTGAGACAGGAGAATTGCTTGAACCCCAGAGTTAGAGGTTGCAGTGAGCCGAGATCATGTCACTGCATCCAGCCTGTGCAACAGAGCAAGACTCCATCTCAAGAAAACAAAACAAAACAGAACAAAAAGATGGCTTGAAGAATACCTGCTGGAGGTGGGGGAGGGGCACCAGGGCCTGTGTGGTGGTTAAACCTGTCAAACTGCACATCCCACCCCTCCAGAGGTCATTGGTCTCATTGCAATTGTGACCCAGTTAATCTCCCAAATCTTCAGTTCCAGATCCTCAGTTTGCAATCCAGACTGCAAGAACTTGGCAGATTCACCTTCCTAAAACCTCCCGTTAGCCCTGTGACTCCCCTGAGGAGTCAGTCCAACAGCTGCTTACTGCCTGAGGACAAGGTGGGAAATCCTTGACGGTATTTACAAGACTGGAATCTGACCATTCCCTGACTCTCTTTCGTATTTCCATCCCACCCCTGAGAACCTGGCAGGAGTCCTCCATACTCCATACCTGGATCCAGCACCTTCTGCCAACTCTGCCCATTGTAGCTTCACCCCGGGGAACAACTCCAACCTTCAACCCCTCTCCAGTCCTCGGGCTGTGATTGCCTCCCCTTTTGTCTCTGACCAACCCCCAGCCCTGCCCTGACCACCTCCTGTTCCCTCCCCTCACCACACACACCGTCCACAACCTCAGCCGTCCTCCCCATGCCCCTCAACTCCCTCACAGTTTCTTCTTCTCACCCCACATCCTGCCAGAAGGGGAGCTGATGTGGCCAAAGAAACGCCCCTGCCAGGCAGGGCAGCCCAGGACGAAACCCACGGCTTCCCACCAGCATGGAGACCAGAGTCTTCCAGCCTTTCCCCTGCCTTCTCCACTGGCCGAGGCACCAAAGCCTGCATTTTTCCAGTGGCCCCTGCTTCCCTGTGGCACCTCCCCACGTTCCATAGGCTAGCTCGCTTCTAGAAGCCACCAAACAGTAAAGCCCCTCACTATTCTGCCCACAGCTTCTAGATGGATCTCCCAGGCCACCTTCCACCTCGTCCACACCTGCCTCCATCCCACCCTTCCCGAGGCTCCTCCAGGTTCTCCCCTCCCGTGGCTGGACCGGCTCCACAGCCTCCCCCACACCTCTGGATTTTCTCCCTCTCCTCCCCGCCCACTCCGTCCCCTCATCCTATAAGCAAGCTGAAGATTTTTCCATGTTACAGAATAAAAACTTAAAAAATCCTCCCTGACAAAGGTTCTCAGTCTTGGCTGAAAGAGTGAAAGGCCCCACCCCAGACCAATTACATAAAAATCTCCCCAGGGGAGTCCCTGGGTGCCCAAGACTGTGTGCCACAGCTCCCTGCTCTTTCTTCCTGTCTGGGTATCACCCTGGGTGATTTGGAATAAATTGGGGAGTTTTAGAATAAATTGTCCTCACTCGGCCTCCTACACCAGCTTTGTCCCCACCCCCATCCCTCCCACTGAAACCTTTTCCAGCTGCTCCTTCTCCCAGCGCCGGTCACCATCATGACCTCGCTGCAGCCAGCGATGCTGCGGGCCTCTCCCTCCCTCCCAAAATCCTTCCTGTGGCTTCCCCAAGTTCTGCAGCTTCCTCCCTGAGCCCCTCCCTCCCCAGTCTGATGATCCCCCTCCTTCCCAGCCTTTTGTCCTTGGATGTCCCTTTTGTTCCCTCCATACTCCCCCAGAGTATTTTCCTCACTTGTGGCTTCCAAATCTGCACCTCCAGTCCTGACCTCCTTCAGATCCGCACTTCCTGCTGCCTGTGTGGACACCCTATAGACACTTAAAAGCTGTCTCATCTGAGTTTTCTAACTTTACACCGAAAACCTGTTCTTCCACACACATCGCCTTTGTAGATCGCTGTCACCAAACTGGCTTCTCCCAAGCCAGAAACCACCAACACCCTCATCCCCGCCTCTCTCTCACCGCCCACATCCGATGGATCATCGAGTTCTAGAGCTCTTTGGAATCCACCCCCTTGGCTGCAGCCCCACGGTCCCAGCCTTCTTTCTTGCCTGGATTATTTCGAGAGGGCCTTTGATAGCTGGTCCCCTCCCGCCTCCTCCTCCAGGACACCCTACTCGCGTCTCTGACTCTGTCCCTTCATGCCTACCAGATCTCTCTTTCTACAATGCAAACCTGAGTCTGCCACTTCTCCAAGTGACATCGCCTGTGGTGTCCCCCACCCTGGGATGAAATGCAAGCTCCCTGGCAGGTCACACCCAGCTCTTCAAGCCCCACTCCTCATTTGCCTTTCCTTGGCTCCTCCTCCTTCTCCCACACTCACTCTGGGCTGGAATATGACTGAATCGGCACCTTACATATGTCAACTCATTCATTGATTGAACTGATATTGACTGAAAATCTACCATGAGTCCAGACACTGTCCTAGATCCCAGAGACGCCTCAGGGAACAAAACCCCCTGCCCTCCTAGAGCTTATACTCTGTGTTGGGACTTCTTGCCCCTCGCTGAGATTCCTGTCCAGGGTCTAAGTCCTCCCCAGCCAGAGCTCGCCTCGGCTCCCTGTGGCCAGACGGGGAAAAGGGCAGACTCCAGAGCGTGATCTCTGGCTGGTCACTTGCCAGTTTGTAAGATCATGGGCAAGTGGCTTAATCTTTCTCTGCCTCAGCCTCTTTCTTTGTGAAATGAGGGTGATAATAGTGACCTGTCTAAACAGATTGTTGGAAGGATTCAATAATAAACACTTGTAAATGGCTTAGACCAACGCCTGGCACACAGACAGCTCTCAGTAAACCTTCCTTTTGTTTTTTTGAGACAGGGTCTTACTCTGTCACCCAAGCTGGAGTACAGCGGGATGGTCACAGCTCACTGCAGCCTTGCTCCAGGGATCAAGTGATCTTCCCCATTTAGCCTCCCAAGTCGCTAGGCCTACAGGCATATGCCACCATGCCTGGCTAATTTTTTAAATTTTTTTGGAGAGAGGGTGCTTCACTATGTTGCCTAGGCCGGTCTCAAACTCCTGGGCTCAAGCGATCCTCCTGCCTCAGCCTCCCAGAGTGTTGCAATTACAGGCGTGAACCACTATGCCAGCCAACGCTCATGTTCGTCTTATTCCCTTAGCACAGTACATAACACGTCATGGATGTTCAATGCATGTTTTCTGATTGGAATAATGAAGGAAAAAAGCGTAAGTCGTTAGTGCATTACAGGTTAGGTCCTCACTGAAAACCAAATGGTCTTGATATTATAAGACCACACTTGGAATGTCATTGAAAGATCCAGAAAGAAAGAAAATGCTCCACACGTGGAAGAAATGTGGCTCGCACAACAACCGCTATCTGGACATCTCCTGACCTAGAGCTTCCTTGGGCAGAACAAGGGGCCTGATTGTTCAACCAGTGCCTTTTGGGTGTGAAGGAAAAAGAAAGGAAGTGACAATCGTTGGCATCTTTCCCTGGGACCTTTGAGTTTCTGGTCCAGGGCGTACTGGGGAAGGCCCTGCAGGGGCTGATGCCATCCTGGCCAGGACTGTGGGACTTTGAGCAAGCCACCCAGCTTCCCCAGGCCTCTGTTTCAATGCTTGTCAGAGGAACGAAGCTCGGCCAGGTAATACCCAGGGCCCTGTGACCTCTGTGATTCTAGAACTTTTCTTGTGTGTCTCTGCCTCTGCTCTTATACCTAGATTATTAACAACATCAGGGAGAAATCAGGGACCACCATCTGTGAATTAAAGAACAAATGCATTATTCAGTCAGTTTTTCTGAGAACTCGATTGTTTAAAAGCATAAAACAGGAAAGCCATTTCAGGGCAATTCAAATCGTAATCGGGAGTTTTTCTTTACATTTGCAGGCAGCACATTTCAAGAGATATCAGATATTCATCTTTGACTCAGTAATTCCTTTTAGAGGATTCAGTTCACAGAAATAATCACAGATAAGGGCCAAGATGTACTCACAAACATCTTCATCTCAGTGTTATTTACAACAAAGAACATAGAAGTAACTTCTTTTTCTAATATATATATATATATATTTTTTTTTTTTTTTTGAGACAGAGTTTCACTCTTGTTACCCAGGCTGGACTGCAATGGCGCAG
>CM052653.1:7868063-7909836 GCA_028533165.1 Leontopithecus rosalia
GCTCACCGCAACCTCCGCCTCCTGGGTTCAGGCAATTCTCCTGCCTCAGCCTCCTGAGTAGCTGGGATTACAGGCACGCGCCACCATGCCCAGCTAATTTTTTGTATCTTTAGTAGAGACGGGGTTTCACCATGTTGACCAGGATGGTCTCGATCTCATGACCTCGTGATCCACCCGCCTCGGCCTCCCAAAGTGCTGGAATTACAGGCTTGAGCCACTGCGCCCAGCCCTGTTTCTAATATTAAAGGAATGCTTAAGTAATTCCCAGCACGTCTCTTTGACGTATCATCTTTTGCTAAAGAATAACCTGGAGGAAATGCTTGTGATGTAATGCTGAGTTGGGGGATCAAAACACGATCAATTCTGCAGCAGGTTCATCTGCAAAATGGAGTTATAAAAAATGTGCAGTGTGATCTCAGTTTTGGAGAAAAAAGAAAATTCACAGATAAGACTAGAAGAAAAATGTGCCTCTGTTTAGTAAAATTACGGGTGATTTTTTTCCCCCAGTTCTTTCTACTTCCAAATGTTTGGCATGTATTACTTTGAAGGCCTCTTTTAAAAGCAGTACAAAAACGGATCTTGAAAAAGCAATACCTTGCCAAAAGTACAGTCAGCTCTCTCACCTCTTCTCCTAGCAGCACATTTACATACTGGGTTCCTTCCCTCCTTCCTTCCTTCCTTCCTTCTTCACTCGCTAGGCATGAGATGTGGATGGCTGAGTGGCCCCAGCACTGAATTCTCATGATGCAGACACAGGGCCATAGAGACTGAGCTCTCCAGCAATTCCTGCCTTGGCGCAAATTACTCACTCCTAGGCTGTCCACAAGGGAGGATGAAGCCTGTATCTCAGTTCTTGACCTCCTTTCAGTTCAGGCACCTCAGGCTGGCAAGTCCACAGGCCAGAGCAGGCAGCCTGAGCTGCCTTCTCCCCCTCTAATCTGATGAGGAGATGAGGGAAGGGCAGGGAAGGCGGCACAGTGCCCAGGGGCTCAGGCCGTAGGCTCCAGAGACAGGCCAAGCAGGATTCCACATCCCAGAGCCTGGAAGCCCTTTTGTATTTCTTGGACGTTCAGACAGAAATGAAGGAGGTGCCCAGAACAGATGTGGGAACGTTCCTCTGAGATCAGAAAAGCAGTCACGCTCCTGGACCTGCCTCTAATCAGCTCTGTGGTTTGGAGGAAGTCACTGTATGGGACCCTTTTTCATTCCTGCCAAATGAGTAGGTCAGACTTAACAGACTTCAAGGTCACATCCGTCTCTGAAGGGCTAGTGTTTCATGTCTTTGGGCTACCACCTGTGGCCTTAACTCCCAGAATCGACGAGTTTGTTAGTCTTGTGCAGCCATGTTGAAGCCAGTTCATCTGAGCTGTGCAGAGAAAGGGTCTCTCCTGGGCGGGGCAGACTCTCCCCATCAGCACCGCTGGGTTTAACAGACCACCATGCCTGCTCTCCCCACCAGGCGGGCTCTGAGCCTTCCGTGGCAACCACCCTGGAGAGGCTCCAAAATCTCTCCTTTCCCAAGCCCCACATGCTTTTAGCAGGGGCCTTCTGGACCTCAGATTCCCTCCCACCATCACCTCCTGCCCCAGGTATCCCATGAAGAGGAGGGTCTCTCCTGGTGGGAATTGCAGGCCATTTCTGGGAGATGACAAGTACCAGGGTCAGGCCAGGAGGATCTGTTTGGGAGGCAGGGAATGATCTCTTTCATAGAATGATTTTGACAAGAAGGGCTGGTCCCTCTGGGAGGAGAGGACAGGAGCAGAAACTCTGCATGTGTGAGCTGTATTTGTGATGTGTGCCTACATATGTGTGTATGTGTGTGCACGTGTGTGGCTTTGGCATGATTAAAATTTTTGAAGGAGGAGGCAGAATTTGACATGATTGTGTGGGCCTAGCAAACAGATGACTCTTACAGCTTTTGAATTTGCTGTCTTGACAAATGTCAGGCAGTGACAGTGGCCTAGTGGCTGACTTCATGTCCCTCGGTCTTCGTGCACCTGGCGCACGTGCTTGTTATAGGCACGAGCCGCGCAGTGGGTTGTCAAGAGCAGAGCGGATGGCCCTGAGATGGAAGCCCAGAAGGCTGCCGAAGTTCATCGTGGAGCTTCATGACTTTGGAATCACGTCGAAATATATCATCAGCCTTTCTATTACGTTATGCCAATGAGGAATGTCTTCTTACATTTCAGAATGAACAGGGAGGAACAAGACTTACCTTCTAAGTGCCCACTGATGTTGTAGTTCATCGCAAGGATGTGTGACAGAGGAAGATTGCTGGCCCCCACAGCTAATGGGCCCATGGGGGCGGGGAGACAGGGCAGTGACATACGAGATCCACGGAAATGAGTGGGCTACCAACCCACTGGCACCGAGGGAAGGTTCATTGAGACCTATGGGCCATTTTTCCAGGCCCAAAGAACAGCTCTGAATGGTTTAGACCACGTTAGAAGGGCACACTTAGCTGCTCACCCTCCCTGCTCCATCAACAGGAACTGTGGACAGAGAGAAAAGACTGTGGGAGAAGGAGCTCTGCCAACCTCACTCCCGGCCAAGAGCATCAGCCACCCTCATCTGGGGTCCCAGTTTCCAAGGCTGAAATCCCTTCAGCAGCTACTGGTACAAGTGAGACCACCAGAGTAGTCGGGGTGGTCTTGCAGAACTGAGAGGAGCTTCCTGCTTGTTGGACAAAGTAGTGGGGCAGATTGAGCTCTAATCCAAGGTTTCTCCAAATCGTCAAACATTTGCATGCATCAGAATCATCTCAGGGCTTGTTAAAACAGATTGCTCGTGCCAGGTGCGGTGGCTCACACCTGTGATCCCAGCACTCTGGGAGGCTGAGGTGGGCGGATCACCTGAGGTCAGGAGTTGGAGACCAGCCTGGCCAATATGGTGAAACCCCATCTTTAAAAAACTAAAAATAAAAATAGATTGCTGGGCCTCCAGCCTCAGAGTTTCAGAGTCAGCAGGTCTGTGGAATTTGACAGGGCCCAAGAATTTGCATTTTTGACAGGCACAATAGCATGAGCCTATTGTCCCAACTACTTGGGAGGCTGGGGTGGGAGGATTGCTTGAGCCCAGGTGTTCAAGGCTAGCCTGGGCAACACAGCAAAACCGTGTCTATAAAAAAATTAAACAAAAAAAGAATTTGCATTTCTCACAACTTCCTAGAAGTTGCAGGCAGAAACCCATGATGCGGGCTCCAAGATCAACACCCACGCAGAGCAGGAGGCTGAAGCCCCTGGGCTGGGCCGCTGGCTGGACCTGGTCAGGTCCCGGTGTCCCTGCCTATGGCTCCTTGAGAGGAACAATCATGCTGTGATGTCGCTCTTTGTCGATGCCTCCGCTAAATGCCACCTCTGGGGAGGCTGCTCTCGAGCACCGGCACAGCCACCCACTCACTCCTGACCCCATCGCTCCCCGGATGTCCTCTTTCTCACTGATCAGTACAGATGCTGCATTTCCTGCTTAGTTGTTTATTGTTCACCTGATCCCATAACGTGAATTTCTCGAGGGCAGTGGCTCTGTCCTGTCACTATTGAGCCCCAGCTCCCAGAATGACATCCGGCCTGTGGCTGATGCTCAGTCTGTACGTGGTATACAACAGGGAATTTCCTGTCCTGGGAGGGCAAACTGAACTCCTGGTTCTCCTAGTGAATGATACAGAAAAGGGGGCCTTGGCTATGTCACTGATGCCGGTCAGTTCCCCAGGTCCTCAGGGGATTCATTTTGCAAAGTCTCAGTAATAGGGGTGGCAACAGGCAAGGACACAGCCAGTCACTCACTCCCAGCACCTCACAGTCATTTCCCATGAGCCATCAGGTGCCTGGAACCAACAGAAAGAGGAAATGAATGGAGACATGGTGGAAATGATGACGCTTGTCCTGGGGGTCCCTAATGATGACAAGAGCTCAGTTCCTCAGCAGTTGATAATGCTCTGACCTCTGGCGTCTGGATAGCGAGTATCTGGCTCCCAATCTTTGGGGATATCCCTGGTCCTCAGGAAGCCTACCCCGACTGGAGACTCTGAGACTCTAGAGACGTCCATAGAGTGCAGGCAGCACTTCACTGGTGCTTCTGTAGGACCAGCTATTGGAAGGCTGGCCACTAACTGACTGTGAATGGAAGGACCCAGATGGCACTGAGGATTCTTAAGACATCGGGGAGCTCAGCCTTGTGTTCAGTAGAACATGAAGGGCCTGGGCATTTACCCTCCTGTCCACAGATAGTAATTCTTGGGAAATGGCCCAGGTCCCTGTGGGGCAGCTGGCGGGACTGGAAATTCGTCATGGCAACACATTCTTTCCATCCTCTCTAGAGAGAAAGTCTGTTCTTCCCCTGGGGATTTGGAGAGATGCAATCCTCTCAGACATTGAAGATGTAATCCTCTTATTCCTGGTGGGATGGAGGGTTTTGCAGTCTGAGGAAAGGCTGTGACAAGAGGGTAGCCCAGCTTACAGATACCAATGCTCCTCTGTCGTTTTCCTTGAGCCACCAGATGTTGGGATTGTCCAAAGAGAGGCCTTAATGGGGGAATGCAAATGTGACCTCTTTTTCATCTTCCTTTTTCTTTATGTTTTTCCCTAGTCCATCCAGAAAGATCTGCGGTACTTTGGGCCACTAAGTCCCTCAGGAATCCTGGGATGCATTGGCAGGCCCAGAGCTGACCACAGAAGCACTACTGCCAGGTGCGGTGGCTCACCCTTATCATCCCAGCACTTTGGGAGGCCGAGGCACGCAGATCATTTGAGGTCAGGAGTTTGAGACCAGGCTGGCCAACATGGTGAAATCCTGTCTCTACTCAAAGTACAAAAAAAATTAGCTGGGTGTGGTGGCAGGCGCCTGTAATCCCAGCTACTCGGGAGGCTGAGGCAGGAGAATCGCTAGAGCCTGGGAGGCAGAGGTTGCAGTGAGCCAAGATCACACCATTGCACTCCAGCCTGGGCAGCAGCACAGAATGCCAGTCCAATTAAAAAAAAAGACATGGCACTCTTCTTCACTCACCTCCTCGGCACCTGCTTCTCAGGTGTGTATGCAAGCACAGCAAGAATAGCGAGGCTGTGTTCGTTTGCTGCTGCTGCTCTAACAAATGGCCACAAACGTGGCGATCTAAAACCACACACATTTGTTCTCTACAACCCTAAAGGGCAGAAATCCTAAGTCTGTTTCACTGGCTAAAGTCAACGTGTCTGCAGGGCTGCATTTCTGCTACTAAGGGAAACGTCCTTGCCTTCCCTGGCTCTAGAGCTGATTCCCGGGCTGGCAACCTCTCCCTCCATTGTAAAGACCACAGCCCAGGATCTCCCCAGAGGTCACAAGGCCTTCTTTTTCTGTATCAAATCTCTCTGTGCTTCCTTCTTGTAAAGACCCTTTGATTACATTTATGTCCCACCCGAATATTCCAGAATAATCTTGCCATCGCAAGAGTAAGTGAATCACATCTGCAAAGCTCCTTTTGCTATATAAAGTCACATTCCGAGTTTCCAGGCATTAGGATGTGGATATCTTTGTGGGAGGCAGGGGGTGTTATTCAGTCAGCCACACAGGCCTTGTCAGGGCATTGGCTCCCTTCCCCAGTGACACGTATGCCACTGCCACGCCCCCTCCCCAGCCTCAGAATCCCTTCCCCAGTGGCTTCCTGGGGCTGGTCTCCCAGGCACTAGAAGTCCAGGTCCCTCCCACTCTCCCAGCCAGGCCACAAAACAAACCTGGAGAGGCCCCTGCGACCCACCCGGCCAGGAAGGAACCTGCAGGGAAGTAGCTGCAGGGGGAGCTACAGGGAAGTAGCTGCTCAGAGGTGAGGTGGACAGTAGCAGCCCTGCCTCAGATATCTACAAGGACCGGGGCCGTGCGGGCTCCCCACACCTGGGCTCCAGTTCTCCCTGGTCTGTGTTGAGGGGAGTGTGTTGATGAGGCCCAGCCCCCACTGATCCCTGCTGTGTCTGTACCCCAGTTGTGGGGTTGCCAGGTAGAACATTGAACAGGGCTGGTCCACCAGCCCCAAAGTTGGACAGGATGATGGACATCCAATGTCCATGCGTGTGTGTACACACACACACACACACACACACACCCCTACACCCCAATCCCCAAATGTCCCAGCAATGGCGCTGGGCTCAAAGCCGGCCCAGGTAACCCTGACAAGGCGCATAGCCCAGACGTGGAGCTTGGTGTAACCGCTTTGAGGCCACCTTCCTGGGCTCCAGAGGCTGAACTACTCCGTCATTTGCACATCAGCAGTCTGGGCCTGAAGCGCACATTCTCTGTGGCTGCTCGTTTATTTGTTTAGAAGTGGTTTTTAGGGGAAGGTCCCGGGAAGGGAGGCACTTCTGGAACTAGGCATCAATCTGTGTATGTGTGTGTCGCTAAGGATACAAATTTATTACAGTAAAAATTCTGTTTTACTAAATGTATCCTGGATTGGATCCTGGAACAGGGGGAAAAAAAGGACACGAGTGGAAAAACTGGTGAGATCTGAATCAAGTCTAGAGTTTGGTAAATAACCATGTACCCGTGTTACTCTCTTCGTTTTGACAAATGTACCACAGTTATGTAAGATGTCAACATCAGGGGAAGCTGGGTGTGGGGCATACAGGAACGTTCTGTACTATCTTTGCAACTTCTCTGTGAATCTAAAATTATTCTGAAATAAAAGGTTTATTTAAAAATTCTGTTTCAGCTGGGCATGATGGTGCATGCCTGTAATTCCAGCACTTTGGGAGGCTGAGGGAGAAGGATCACTTGAGCTCGGGAGTTTGAGGCTAGCCAGGGCAACACAGTGAGACCACATCTCAACAGCTTTTTTTTCTTCTTTTTTGAAACCGAGTCTCACACTGTCACCCAGGGTGGAGTAAAATGGTGCGATGTCAGCTCACTGCAACCTCCACCTCAGGTTCAACCAATTCTCTTGCCTCAGCTTCCCAAGTAGCTGGGATTACAGGAGCCCACCACCACACCTAGCTATTTTTTTTATTTTTAGTAGAGACAGGGTTTCACTATGTTAGCCAGGCTGGACTCAAACTGACCTCAAGATCTGCCGGCCTTGGCCTCCCAAAATGCTGGGATTACAGATGTGAGCCACCGTGCCCTGCCTAGTTTTTTTGTTTTGCTTTTTTTAAAATTAGCAAGGCATAGTGGTGTGTGCCTGTAGTCCCAGCTACTTGGGAGGCTGAGATGAGATTGTGTGAGCCCAGTAGGTAGAGGCTTCAGTGAGCTGTGATTGTGCCACTGCACTCCAGCCTCGGCAACAGAGCAGAACCCAGTTTTTTAAAAAATAAAAATTAAAAAGGCCAGGCACAGTGGCTAATGCCTTAATCCTAGAACTTTGGGAGGCTGAGGCAGGCGGATCACCTGAGGTCAGGAGTTTGAGACCAGCCTGGCCAACATGGTGAAACGCTGTCTCCACTAAAAATACAAAAATTAGCTGGGCGTGGTGTGTGCCTGTAATCCCAGCTACTCGGAGGCTAAGGCAGGAGAATCACTTGAGCCTGGCAGGCAGACGTTGCAGTGAGCTGAAATAGTGACACTACTCCGGCCTGGGCAACAGACTCCACCTCAAAAAAAAAAAAAGAGATCATCCTGAATTACGTGAGTGGGCCCTAAGTCCAGTCGGTGACAAGTGCTCTTCTTGTAAACAGAAGAGAAGCCACAGGAGGAGGAGACGATCGAGGCAGGGATTGGAGTGAAGCAGCCACAAGCCAAGGACCAGCAAGCATGCCAGGATCCGGCAGAAGCTGGAAGAGGCGGGCCCCACCGGGGTCTTCAGAGGGCAGAGCCTTTCAGACATGTTGATTTCAGGCTTCTGGCCTCCAGAAAGAACTACAAGAGAATACATTTCTGTCACTTTAAGCCACAAAGATTAGGGGTAATTTGTTCCAGCACTCCTAAGACACGAATACAATGACTTAAGCTAGCTTAATTCTCCTAGACCCTGCCTGACTCCCAGCAAAGCTATTCCTATGTTGTCTGCCCAGAGCATTGGCAAGGACACACATACAAACACACACACATGAACACGCATGCACACAGACACACATGCACAGAACACGTATGTACACAGAGACACACACATGAATGTACAGGTACACATTGACAAACACACGAACACACATGCACACAGACATGCACAGGCACACATGAACACACATGCACAGAGACACACACGAACATATGAACAGTATGAACACACATGGACACACGAACACACACGGACACACAAATACACACGAACGTACAGGTACACATGGACACACACAAACACACATGCACGAACACACATGCACACAGAGACATACATGGACACACATGAACACACATGCACACATGGACATACAGGAACACACCCAAACACATGCACACAGAGACACACATGGTCACACACAAACACACATGCACACAGAGACACACATGGACACACATGAACACACACATGCACACATGGACATACAGGAACACACCCAAACACATGTACACACAGACACACATGGTCATGTATGAACACACATGCACACTGACACATGGACATGCACAAACACACTTGCGCACGCAGACACACACGAACACACATGTATCTCTGCTAATTTACATCATGGTCTCAGCTCTTCCCCAAGAACACGATGAGTGGTTCCTAAGAAGGAAGGAGTTGAGCTAGGAAATCTGTCAGGATCGACACAAAGCAGGGGTTGGGGGACGGGCAGGCAGGGTGACAGTTGACCTGCAGGGCCCTCCAAGCCTTCCCTATGGATGGGCAACAGGAACTCAGACACTTTTGGTTTCTGGGCTGAAAAGTGCAGGAGAAGACATCTGGAACCATGCAGAAGCAAAGGAGCAACTCCGCACACCACCAGCGAAGGGAGCCAAGAGTGGCCCCCACGTCCAGGGGCCACAGGAAGGAGAGGCAGCCACAGAGCCTCCGAGCCAGGTGTGAGAGAAAGGGAGGCCCTTGGGGTGGGCACGGCAGGCTCACTGCAGCAGGTACTCAGCCGGGAAGGCTTGCTTCAGGGTGAGCATGAGAAAGACGATCTCCCCATAATCATTGGCTTCGTACAGACACCCGAACAAGGGGGACCCGTCGGGGCCAGTGCCCATGCTCTGGAGGTCTGAGTAGGCACAGCTGCCCTTGGCCAGCACTACCGGCTCTGACCAGGCCTCAGGGGCTGGAGGCCGAGGGTTGAGGTAGGCGCCCAGGTTGGTCCTCTGCCCGGAGTGTGTGGGGTGAGTGTAGAGCAGCCACTGGGCTGGGGAGCCAGGCCCCGAGCGGGGACTGGGGAAGCTGATGACGCTCCCCTGGCAGCCCTGGGGTGGCTCCACCAGCTTCTTCACCAGCTGAGACTCCTGGAAATCAAGCCCATCATTGGTGCTCTGGGCCTGGACCCTGGCTCGGAGGTGGCTTCTCGCACTGAGGGTCACCACCCTCTGCTCCCCAGCCCCGACTTCAGCCACCTGGCACTCCAGGGTGTCCTGGGCCACAAAGTGCCCTCGCTGCCATGTGTGTCCATGGTCGCGGCTGAGGAAGCAGAAGGCAGAGGGGCTCGGCCTTTGGCTGGAGTGAAGGTTCCGATAGGCGTAGGCGGGCACCACCAGGCTCCGGGCCCTGTCGCTCAGCTGCAAACAGTGTCCCGGGCCCACCGCAAAGGTGGCCCACTCTTGGTAGGCTGGGCCGATGGCCGCGTCAGTGAGGTCTCTGGGGGAGCTCCAGGTCCTCCCATGGTCAGTGCTGGTGACTTGGCACAGCCGCGTGACATTGGCCCTGGTCTGCAGCTGGTGTTGCTCTGAGACTTGCCCAGGGATGGCAATGAAGAAGAGGAAGACGGTCCCCATGGGCTCATCATACAAGGGGCATGGGTTCATGGACCGGTGGCCATGCAGTCGGGCCTGGGCCACCACCTCCTGAGCTTGCCACTGAGTGGGGAGAGAGGAAGAAGACAGCCTTGAAGCAGCTGGGGATGGTGCCAGGAGCTGCGCACGCGGATGGGTGCGCACGGGCATGTCTCCCCAGGTTAGAGTCAGAAGTCATCGAGGAGAACTCCTCATGCAGCATTCATATCCTCACAACGTTTCCCCACCCCACCCCTCCAAGGCAGCCACGCTCAGCTGAGTGGCTCTGTTCCGTCCATTCCCATCAATATGCATTTACAGAACACCCACATGCCAGACACAATACGAAGATGACTTGTGCCTGAGCCATTCCCAACTTCATCCAGGCTGCTCCACTTCCCAGCCCAGTCCAGCTCACCCTCCTGCAATAGCAAAGCCCTGGCAGGAACTGCAACAGCCTGTCAGTACAAGACAGAGTGTGACAGTCACCTGTCCCTTTCTATGCTCTATATCCTACTCATGTAGCCAAGCAGGACTCACACTGAACTTCCAGAATCCCCAAGTCTCATCATATATCCTGTCTGTCCCATTTAGTAACAGCTACCCTCACTGAACAATTCTAAGCACAGGCACCGCACAAAAAGTCTAACATCCACGGTCTCATCGAATGCCCCAAGTGTAAAGAGCTCCACTGTTACGGGGATCAAGAGACTGAGACAGGGTAGAGGAATTGCCCAGACCTCTGGTCTGGTCTGGGCACCTCTGGTCAGTGGTGGAACACGGACTTGAACCTAGGTCCATCTGCTTCAAATCACATGCTTTAAACAGCTGCGTAGTGATGGCCACAAAGGAATGATAATAATATTAAACACTGCCAGACGCGGGGCTCACACCTGTAATCCCAGCACTTTGGGAGGCCTGAGGTTGGGAGTTTGAGACCAGCCTGACCAACATGGAGAAACCTCGTCTCTACTAAAAATACAAAAATTAACCAGGCCTGGTGGCACATGCCTATAATCCCAGCTACTCAGGAGATTGAGGCAAGACAATCACTCGAACCCAGGAGGCAGAGGTTGCGGTGAGCTGAGATTATGCCATTGCACTCCAGCCTGGGCAACAAGAGCAAAACTCCATCTCAAAATAATAATAATAATAATATTAAACCCTTCAAATATGATCAGGCAGCCTTGGGTGCTGTCATCAGGATTAATTACTTAATCTATAAGCTGAAACTTCGGGACACAAGCCATTCCCCCGCCCCAGCGCCGCAAGTTAATTTTACTCAAGGACAAGGACACAACCTCTCGTTATGCAACACTGAACTATTCCTCCCTCAGGTCATCAAGGAGGCTGGGAAACTCTTTCATTCAGGAAAACAGATGGAGGCCAACAGGACATATTTATGGTGACCTCAGAGGTCCAGGTAACCACTGGGGGCATTTTCTCTGCCCTATGTCTCCTCTAGATCTCAGCCATGGAGGGATGAAGTTGTCCCCGTATTCCGTGCGATCCAGCCTGGCCGCTCATCACAGCGGCAAAAGGTGCGCACCGGGCCCTGGAGAGCAAGGGTAGCCGCCTCCTGCCTCACCTGAACCTGGTTGGTGGACACGTCATAGCCTCCTCTGCGCAAGACAATCACCTCCGCGTCCTCATCCTTCTTGCTTGCCCGCTGTTCCGCGAAGGCCAGCAGGGTCTGCTGCCCGGGCAGGTAGAGCAGGGCAGGGATTCTGTAGGCATGAGCTCCCGACTGGAACACGCTCTCCTTCTGCAGGACGGGGACAGACGCCATGGGGCTGGGGGTGGACAGGAGGCAATGTGTCACCTGCAGCCACACCTGAGATGGGTCCAGAGTCATTCACCCAGACAAGTGATGCTCAACCCCTGGCCGAGTGGACCAATGTTGGGGTGGCCTATCCTCCCACATGGGGTTCATTCTCCTTTCCTACATCCCAAGACCCTGCTTCCTTTTTTACTTTTATTCATTTATTTATTTATTTTGAGACAGAATCTTACTCTGTCACCCAGGCTGGAGTACAGTGGCATGATCTTGGCTCACTGCAACCTCTGCCTCCTGGGTTCAAGTGATTCTTGTGCCTCGGTCTCCCAAGTAGCTGGGACTACAGGCTCTGGCCACCACGCCTGGCTGATTTTTTTTTTTCATATTTTTAGTAGAAACAGGGTTTCACTATGTTGGCCAGGCTGGTCCTGAACTCCTGACCTCAAGTGATCTGACCAACTCGGCCTCCCAAAGTGCTGGAATTACAGGCATGAGCCACCATGCATGGCTTGACCCTGCTTCTTAATTCTGCCTTTGCCTCTGGTAGACATTGGGAGGGGATATTGCAGAAGGGTGTTTTGGATTCGAATATCATAAGTTAACAATGCTCCTTGCAACAGATTTTTGATAACCTCCAGCTGCTTTTGCCAAGCCCAGCCCATCACTCCAGGGGCAAACCTTGGGAGGACAGCAGTGCAGGCCTGGTGGCATTTGCCAGCTGCCCAAATGCCAGAAAGTGACACATGGGAGCTTTTTATAACTCTAGAACCCTGCAAAGTTGTTTAGGAAAAAAGGAGGAAAAAGAAAAAGTGTGGCTTCTAAGGCTCTGCGCCCCAGGCTGCCTGAGGCTGAGGCCCGGCTGCCCCCGCTGCGTGGGCTCCCCCTCAGGCAGCGAGGGGGCGGCGTGGCAGTGGGAAAGGAAGGAAGATACAGCAGCTCCTGACAGCTAACCCAGGCCGGGGGCTTGGGGTGCTCCAGAGGTCTAAGAAAATATGAATTCAAAATAAGTCTTCGGCTGCAAAGAGTAGGGAGGGGACAGAGGTAACTTGGGTACAAAGTGGGACAGCAGTTTTTGGACTGGGCTGCCTAGGTCCCTTTAGGAGAATGTATCCCCCAGCTCTGGGGAGTGTTGGCTGCAGGGCCCTGGTTTGGGGAGGAGGGGCCAGTTGTCCCCAGATGAACAATCTGCCCCAGGCCATACCCAAGAAGGGCTGCAGAATGACTGGTCCACCCAGAGCCTAAAGACCCTCGTCCGACCTCCCACCAGGAACAGCATGGGCTCAGGAGCTCCCTTGGGCAGCTGGGCCTTCCCTGAGACTGCATTGCAGCCACCTCTTTCTCTGCTGCTCCTCCCTTTCCCGGGAGGCTCCTACCTGCCGTGGGTCTCCACGTCAGAGCCAGCATCCTAGGTACCCTAGGGTTTAGGTGCTATTGCCTAAACCCTAGACATGGCCTCTGCAGAAGGCAAGTGGGCAAGGGGTCAGCAAGAGGGGTGAGGTCTGCCTTTGCGCGTCCTTTTGTACTGCTCCCATGAGCATGTGTTATCTATTTAAAGCTTAGCTTCTGTGAGAAGTAAATGTAATCTATCAGTCTTTCATTCAACCACAGTGAACACTAATATTAGGGTGATTTGAGAAAATCCATCTCAGAAGGGCAAATGCTGCTCAAGAAAAAAATGTGCTAAAATGTGCTATTGCCTAAACTTGGGCGGAAGAATCAGGGCTTACTGATAAAATCTAGACCTGCAAATTGCAATCTAAGAAAACAGGGCTTGACGGACATCGGGAGGCCGATGCTGTAACAATATAAAATGTCAGAGGGAAGCGATCAAGTATGATAACAAGGAAAAATGAAAATGGAGAACTGCGCAGTTTCCCAGTGTTCTCTCGAAAACTGATCGAGGATGTATTTAAGCTCTGTGGAGTCGGCTCTGGAGAGTGTGTCCTTGATGGAAATTCTATGGAGTTGGCATATTCAGTTTAAAATGTTTGTATTTAAAATGTCCTCAGGGCCAAAACTTTCTGTACGGATGGCAATGAGCTGGCCTTCTCTATACAATGTGGGAGGGAAAGAGGTTAGCTGAGGAAACCTTTTTGTTTTTGTTTTTTTGAGAAGGAGCTTCGCTCTTATTGCCCAGGCTGGAGTGCAACGGCACAATCTTGGCTCACCACAACCTCCGCCTCCAGGATTCAAGTGAGTCTCCTGCCTCAGCCTCTTGAATAGCTGGGATTACAGGCATGCACCACCATGCCCAGATGATTTTTTTGCATTTTTAGTAGAGACAAGGTTTCACCATGTTGGCCAGGCTGGTCTCGAACTCCTGACCTCAGGTGATCCTCCTGCCTCGGCCTCTCAAAGTGCTGGGATTGTAGGCATGAGTCACCACGCCCAGACAGCTGAAGAAATCTATAAAGACATTCTAGAGGGGAAAACAAGACAGACAGGGTCTTTGGAGTTGAGTGGGGCTCCAGACTAAGGCTTAGGAAAGGGGCTGGTGGGATCCATGAGGTAAGTGTGGCCAGAGCTGGTGGCTCATGCCTTAGAGAGGAAATGGAGCAAGGGAAAGAACAGGGGCTTCAGGCTAGCACTAGGGAGTGAAGCCACTGGCTGGCCCACTCTCAAGAAGAGAACCACTCTCAATGTTTAAAATTGAGATATGTGGTCAGGCACAGTGGCTCACGCCTGTAATTCCAGCACTTTGGGAGGCAGAGGCAGGTGGATTGCTTGAGGCCAGGAGTTCCATACCAGAGTGGGCAACACGGCAAAACCTCATCTCTACAACAAATATAAAACTCAGCCCGTCATGGTGACACATGTCTATAGTTCCAGCTACTTGGGAGGCTAAAGGGGAAGGACTGCTTGAGCGTGGGAGGTGGAGGTTGCAGTGAGCTGAGCTAGTGCAACTGCACTCCAGCCTGGGCAACAGAGTAAGACCCTGTCTCAAAACAAAAAATAAAATAAAATAGAGATATAATTCTCATACTATACAATTTACCTTTTAGAAGTGTATGATTCAGGCTGGGTGCTGTGGCCCACGACTGTAATCCCAGCACTTTGGGAGGCCAAGGCTGGTGGATCACCTGAGGTCAGGAGTTTGAGAAGTGCCTGACTCAGTGGTTTTTAGTATTTTCATAAAGTTATACACCCCAAAAGAAATCCCTTTCCTGTGAGCAGCCACTGTCCTGTCAATGAAAACATACCAACTCTGTAAAATATCTGAAGATATTTATACTATGCTATCCTATTTATACCTGGCAACAGAGCAAGATCCTGTCTCAAAACAAAACATAAAATAAAATAGAGATGTAATTGACATGCTATAAAATTTATAAAGGAGACTTACAGTCAAATTTGAGTAACCAATGGCTCGTGACACAACCCCAGGAGATCCTATGTGCCCAGCGTGGTCAGAGTACAGCTTGGTTTTATATGTTTTAGGGAGACTTAAGACATAAATCAATAGTGTAAGATGTATGTTGGTTCCTTCTGGAAATACATTGTGGAGGGTGAAATACTTTCATTTCTTTCAAGGCCTGCTGCCTGTCCTGTGACACTACTGCAGGTAGGTTTATTTTGGTGTCATATGGCTATACAAAGTCTGTTTCATTAGTCTCAAGATGTATTTTAGCTGGGTGCAATGGCTCATGCCTGTAATCCCAACACTTTGGGAGGCTGAGGCATATGGATCACCTGAGGTCAGGAGTTCAAGACCAACTCGAGGTGTGGTAAGAGAGGCAGTTTCCCGATCACAGGTAGATTCCAAAAATTTTCTGACTGGCAGTTGGTCAAAAAGAGTTTATCTAAAGACCTGCAATCAATAGAAAGGAATGTCTGGGTTAAGATGAGCCATTGTGGGGACCAAGGTTTCATCATGCAGTGAGGCCTCCAGGGGGCAGGCTTCAGAGCGCTCCGCAGACCTAGAAAGGTGCCAGAGTCTCAGTTAATTCTCTCCCGGATCAGGAAAGGACCTGGAAAGGGAAGGGAATTCTCTACGAATGCAGAGACAGCTTTGCAGGACCATTTCAAAATATGTCAAAGAAATACATTGTGGAGGGTGAAATACTTTCATTTCTTTCAAGGCCTGCTGCCTGTCCTGTGACACTACTGCAGGTAGGTTTATTTTGGTGTCATATTGCTATACAAAGTCTGTTTCATTAGTTTTAAGATGTATTTTAGTGGGGAGCAATGGCTCATGCCTGTAATCCCAACGCTTTGGGAGGCTGAGGCGTATGGATCACCCGAGGTCAGGAGTTCAAGACCAGCCTGGACAACATGGAGAAACCTCATCTCTACTAAAAATACAAAAATTAGCTGGGCATGGTGGCACGTGTCTGTAATCCCAGCTGCTCAGGAAGCTGAGGTAGGAGAATCGCTTGAACCTGGGAGGCGGAGGTTGCAGTGAGCACTCGAGTCTGGGTGACAGAGCAAGACTCTGCCTCAAAAAAAAAAAAAAAGAGAGATCTCAAAAAAAAAAAGAGAGATTTGTTTTAATGTTAGTGCTTGTCAGCTGTATATGAATTTCAGAAGGAGTAAGGTGGGAGACATGTCTGACCCCCACTTCCCATCACGGCCTGAACTAGTTTCTCAGGATTCCACAACAACCACACAGAGTCAACAGTTGGGAGTGGGGCCATGGGGCCCTGGGCAGCTTTTCCTGGAGGAAGAGCCTCTGTTCTTGGCTGGGTTTGGAGTGGGACTTGACCTGCTGGCCTCCGGTCAGCTAATACGGAGTAACCCTGGAGGCAGCAAGCCCCATGCATAGTGAGCCTCTTTCCCCAAGCAAAAACCATTTCCAGTGGCTTCCACAAGTCCACTTGACCCCAGGCTTTGCTGGAATTCCCAGGCCAAACTGACAGGCATGGTGTCAACCCCATGCTGGGGGATTGTGGGACCTCCTCTTGGAAGTTTGGACCAGCAGTGACTTTAGGGCAGAGTCAGGGAATCGGCTAAACTGAGCCTTCTGCACAGGGTCCCCTTCAACATGACCATCTCAAGAACCAAGTGGGGTCCAGTCCCAGTGGGCATGGAGGGTCCCCAACTGGCATGCTCTTTAAAATGCCTCTTGTCAAGGCATTTCCAAGCATCGCCCCCACTTCAGAATTACCAGCAGGAGCAACAACTCTTGTTTATGTCAACAAAGGAACACGTGAGTCAATTTAGAGATAAGCCATACCTCCAGGAGTGTCTCCTGCCAGATGGATGGGCCTGGCTGTGAAGTCGGGGTGTGCTTCTAGAAGTGCCGTGGCTGGCTCCGGCATTCCCTGGCTTCTCCTCGAGTCTCCTCGATCGGGTCCATGACCTATATACACCTCAGGGAGTCCCCAATATCTACCTCCCACTCATCTGACCAAGCACATTCCAGGAACAATGGCAGCATATAAGCCCATCCCTGGCCCAATTAGGTCGATAGAGCTCATTAGTCAGGAGGAAGTCTGTCCAGCTCTCCACACTGTCAGGCCTGAATCAGAGCATGAGCCGTGAGCAGTTTCAGTCAAGTTCGTGCTTCAAGTGGATGCACTGAGCAAAATGTGAGAATGTGTGCCCAGCAGGATGGACTTCCCGGGGCCCGGGGGAGTCCGGAAAGCTCAGGGGTTGGGGGCCAGGCAGGACCCAGCTGCTCTTCTGGTTTGGCCACAGACTTCATGGGTGAGTGGGGACACATTTTTGGCCTCTTGGGATCTCCTCCTCTTAAAAATGAAGCTAAAAATATCACTATAGGGCCGGGTGCGGTGGCTCACACCTATAATTCCAGTACTTTGGGAGGCTAAGGTGAGCAGATCATGAGGTCAGGAATTCGAGACCAGCCTGGCCAATATGGTGAAACCTCATCTCTACTAAAAGTACAAAAGTTAGCCAGATGTGGTGGTGTGCGCCCGTAGTCCCAGGTACTTGGGAGGCCGAGGCAGGAGAATCGCTTGAATCTGGGAGGTAGAGATTGTAGTGAGTCAAGATCACACCACTGCACTCCAGCCTGGGTGACAGAGTGAGACTCTGTCTCAAAGAAAAAAATATATATATACACACGCGTGTGCACGTGCACGCGCGAGCGCACACACACACACACCACATCATAATAGACTCTAAGCTGCGTGAGAGCAGCGATTCTGAATGCCTTGTTTGCTACTGCAACCCAGTATCTAGAACAGTTTCTGGTACATCACTGTCGCTGTGGCCTGATGAACGCTCATTAGTGAATGGGGGGATGTTACCTTTCCACAGAGGGCAGATATGAATCTCTCTACCCAGTGCCTGACCCTGGAAGGGACCCATCAGATGTTGGCACCTGGCAGTGAATCCTTTTCTTCTGTATGCACCATAACCATGCCCAAGGCTCCCTGGGCCATGAGCTTCTCTACAGAAGGACCACTCATTTGCCGGTATGCAGCCAGAATGTATAAACCACCTTACTGCAGGTCACCACCAGACAGTGTGAGTGAGGCTGCAGAAGCTGGAAAAATTGGAAAGCCGTCACATTTAGCTCAGGGTGGACTTTTTGTCTTAATCTTGAGCCAGGGATGCGGGAGGTCCCTGTCCGTTGTTCCCCTCCCCTCCCCTGGAGAAAGTCCTTTTGCTGGGTCTATGGTTGGCTGCTCAACTCTCGACAGTTCCCATGGCTCAGGGCCAAGTGCGTCCACACCTCGGTCCCCTTTTCCTGGAAGGTCAGCTCTCTCTGACCACCCCCAGGTCGGAGGGACCTCCTGGATGGCCTGTTCTGGGTCCTCTTGCTCCTGTTCTGGTCTACCCTCTCCCCAGTTCTGAGACAGATGGTCATGTAAGTCTGACTCAGAATTTTCAAGTCCCTCCCAAAGACCAGCCCATACTGGGGGTCCTCAGCAAACCCAGACTGCCCAGCCAGGCTCATACCCCTCAGGAGTTCAGCAGAATCACCTTAACATTGATGCCTTTAGGTGCAGCCACAGAAGAGGTGTTCTAAAGATGGGTGAAACGTAAAGGACTAGGCCCCACGCGGTGCCTCACACCTGTAATCTCAGTGCTTTGGGAGGCTAAGACGGGTGGATCACTTGAGGTCAGGAGTTTGAGACCAGCCTGGCCAACATGGTGCAACCCCGCCTCTACTAAAAATCACAAAAATTAGCCAGGTGTGGCAGCACGCACCTGTAGTCCCAGCTACTCAGGAGGCTTAGGCATGATAATCACTTGAATCCGGAAGGCAGAGATTGCAGTGAGCCGAGATGGTGTCACTGCACTCCAGCCTGGGTGTCAGAGTGAGACCTTGCTTCAAAAATCAAAAATAAAGGGCCGGGCATGGTGGCTCAAGCCTGTAATCCCAGCACTTTGGGAGGCCGAGGCGGGTGGATCACAAGGTCAAAAGATCGAGACCATCCAGGTCAACATGGTGAAACCCCGTCTCTACTAAAAATACAAAAAATTAGCTGGGCATGGTGGCACGTGCCTGTAATCCCAGCTACTCAGGAGGCTGAGGCGGGAGAATTGCCTGAACCCAGGAGGCGGAGGTTGCGGTGAGCCGAGATTGCACCATTGCACTCCAGCCTAGGTAACAAGAGAGAAACTCTGTCTCAAAAAAAAAAAAATCAAAAATAATAAATAAACAAAAGTCATTATTTAAAAAATACTGGTGAGTAATATAATGAAAGGCTTTAAAATGTGGTTTAAGGGTGCCTGTTAACTCTAACCCGGCCAGGTCACTTAGTGGAAACAAATGATTTCAAAAAGACCTGAAGGGCTTGTACATTCAGCACGCTTGAGGCCGGGCACGATGGTTCACACCTGTAATCCCATCACTTTGGGAGGCTGTAGGGATGATCAAACACGCTAATCTTTGTAAAGCACTTAGAACGGCTCCTGGTTCACAGGCGCCCAGTAGATGTTTAGATAAACATTCCTGTTTCTGTTCAGCTCTTTTTCTTCACCAGGCCTGGTCCATCATCTTTATATAGTGAAATTTTACTTTTTCAAACACCAAAACATTAAAAATTAAAACATTTAGATTCGTCTCCTCTTCCCATCCCTTAAAGCAAATTTAACATGAGGTATTTTATCATCTTAAGAGAAACAGTCTTATAATGAATTAAATGAATTAAACTCATTATATTAATTATTCAATTCCTGCCAATGCATAATTATGAAAATCCCTTTGAAACAATTGGCTCATAACTATTAAGCTCATTAATGATCTATCAAAACTATCACTCAGAAAAGCATCACAAAAGCTCCTGGCCAAGGACATCCCAGGCCTTGAAAGGGATTTCTTTTTTTTTTTCTCCACCCACTTCCTGAAAGGGATTTCTCAGTACCATCCCAGAATATTTCTATAGCAGAACAGCTGACAGCCATTAAAAACAGTGAAGAACTTCAAAGTGTGCTAAATTGGAAAACCACCAAGATGGTAATACAGAACAGAACATACATGTTGAGATCCTGTCTAAGTAAAACAGGATATAGGTAGGGGTGTGTGTGTGTGTGTGTGTGTGTGTGTGTGTGTGTGCACGCGCGCACATGCAAGGCAGAGAGAGAGGCAGGGAGGGAGAGATTATGTATAGATAGAACTTTTCTGGAAGAACACTCATAAAACTGTTAACATAGGTTACATAAAATGTTTTTGAGCAAGAAAGTGACAAGATCAGATCTGTGTCAGCAGATTCACATAGATGCTGAGTGGGATGGGGTGCTGAGGGCTGGAAGCAATTGGGAGAGACTGAAGCCAAGAGACCCATTTAAAGGACATTGCAATTGTCAGGTAGGAGTTGATGGGGGCCTATTCTGAGGCAGTGAGATGGAGCAGAGGACAAAAAAAGAAATTAGATTCACTTTAGAAAGCCACCCAATTGCAGCCCCAGGGCCTAGTGCAGTACCTACTGGTACTAGCTGCTCAATAGGAAAGAAATGGCCTCCTGTGTGAAAGACATCATTTTAATTTGCAAAGTCATCCCACCGGGCACCTGAAGACAACAACCCCACTGGCCCCTTCTTCTCACAAGTTCACAGCCTCAGACCTGGGCCTGGAAAGCTGGGATGGGGAGACAGGTCCACAGGAAGGTGGGTCCAGGGCTCAGGCCTCCACCTGTGCCCCTTGCTGGACCTGCCCACCCAGGAGGTCCCTGCTCCACCCCACTATCACACTCAGATCTGACCCTACACACACAGACACACACACACACACACACACAAACACACATCAGCTACCAACACTTCCATTTAGGAATTGCTTAAAATATATTTTTTTAACATGTAAAATAATGGAAGAGAGTGAGCAGAAGGATGAGGGTCTCATAAATGTCGCATCTGACAACGGGTTGCAGGAAACGGTCAATGTTCTCAGAAGACAGAGCACTCAGCAGATACCTCGCCAACCTCAGCACGCAGGAAGGCTCTGCTGGGAGGCTTTGGTGGCAGGGGATAGTGAGGGGAAAGAGGGAATTAATGCACTTATTCTGGTATCTCTTGAGACTAATGTGCGGTCTGGTTTATAGTGCCCTGCTCAAATTGTTGTTGAATAAATGAAGAAAAGAGTGGATGGATGGGTGGATGGATGGGTGGATGGCGGGTGGATAGAAGGGTGAATGAATGGATGAGTGGATGGGTGGGTGGATAGGCGGATGGATGGATGAATGGGTGGGTGGATGGGTGGATGAGTAGATGGATGGGTGGATAAGCAGGTGGATGAATAGATGAGTAGATGGTTGGGTGGATGGAGGCATGGATGAAAGGATGGATGGTGGGTGGATGGTTGGATGGTGGATGGATGGGTGGATGGGTAGATGGATGGATGGTGGGTAGATGGATGGATGGATGGTGAGTAGGTGGATGGATGGGTGGATGAATGGGTAGATGGATAAATGAATGGATGGATAGATGGGTAGATGGGTGGATTTTGGACAAATGGATGGATGGTTGGGTAGATGGATGGATAGCTAGGTAGAGAGATGGATGGGTGGATGGGTAGATGGATGGTGGGTGGATGGATGGATGGATGGATGGTGAGTGGGTGGATGGATGGGTGGATAGATGGATGGGTGGATGAATGGGTAGATGGGTGGATGATGGATAGATGAATGGATGGATAGATGGGTGGATGGGTGGATGTTGGACAAATGGATGGATGGTTGGGTAGATGGATGGATAGCTAGGTAGATAGATGGATGGGCAGATGGGTAGATGGATGGGTGGCAGGTGGGTGGATGGATGGATGGATGGGTGGATGTTGGACAAATGGATGGATGGTTGGGTAGATGGTTGGATAGCTAGGTAGATAGATGGATGGGTGGATGGGTGGCAGGTAGGTGGATGGATGGATGGATGGATGCATGGGTGAGGGAATGAATGAGAGACTACTTCAGTCTGGCTTTCAGAGACAAAACTGAAATTCATGTTTTGTAGCAATCAGATGGCTGTGGGAGCTTTCAAAGATAACCCTCAGGGATCCCCACCCCTGCTATCATGCCCTGTATAATCCCCTACCTTTGAGTGTGGGCTGTGCCTGATGACTTCCTTCTAATGAGTAGAATATGCCAGTGATGGAATGCCACATCTTTGAGTAGATTACAAAAGAATGTGACCTCCCTCTTTCCCGACTCTCTCTATGGCCCTCTCTGATAAAGCAAACTGCCAGGGTTGAGAGACCCACATGGCAAAGGACTGATAGCAGCCACAGCTGACAGCTGAGAGGGGCTGAGGCACCCAACCCACAGCCTTAAGGAGCTGAATCTCGCCAACACCAGCAGCTTGGAAGTGGATCCTCTCCAGTGGTGCCATGAGATAAGGCCTCAGCCCCTCCAACACTTGGAGGGCAACCTTCGAGAAACCCTGAGCAGAGAACCCAACCAAGCAACACCCAGACTTCTAGCCACAGAAACTGAGATGACAAATGGGCATTGTTTCAAGCCACACACTTTGAGTTAATTCGTTACCAGAACAGATAGCTAAAAGAAATACTGATTTGAGTTTTATGTAAAGATAAATGTAGCAATTAAACTTGGCAAATGATGGTAGTGGTTTTGATACTAGTTGGCTTGGGTTTGAATCCTAGATGCCCAACTTATCAGCTGTGGGGCTTTGAGCAAGATGATCCATTTCCTGAGCCTCTGTTTCTGCATCTTTAAAATGGGCATAATTCTCTGCTCATAGTGACAACACAAGGATTACATAAAGAGACTATGCAATGTACTCAGCCCAGTGCCTTTCATGTAGTAAGCACTGAATAAAAGGAAGGTATTAGTAGTAATCATAATAATAACGGAGCAAGATCACTTACAAAGCAGTGAGTGTTCCATGCCTGAAAGTGTTCAAGTTGAGGCCAGATGGCCATGGCAGGAAGTGATCAGAACCCTGGAGGACCCCAAAGCCTTTCCCAAATCTCGGATCTGAGGGCTGTGCAGCTGGCCTGGCCAATGCCAGGGGTTGGTGGGCCAGGTGTACCCTGGGCCCCTCTTGGTGTGACAATCAGCATTGCCTTGCCCTGGGCAGGTGGTGCTATTCCAGCCATGCCAGGCTTGCCCTCGGATGGCCCTTTCCTCCTGCACCACTTCTGTGTCAGGTGTGTGCCTGCCACCATGGCTCAGCCTATCACCCCTGGGAAGGTAAACACCCAGCCAGGTAGGAAGTGATCGCTGTGGGCTCATGGCCAGCTATGGGCAGAGGCAGGTCTGAAGGTCAGGAATGCTTCCCAGTGAGGTTTTTCCAGGAGAGGACAAAGTTTTTGACTGTGGGCTCTCTGGGACAGAGTGAAGGGCCTGTGGATTTAGCTGGGGACACACCAGCCTGCTCTCAGGTACCTGGACAGGACAGAGGACAAGAAAGGAACAGCTCTCTAAGGAAGCCCAATCCTTACAAGCTCCTTGCTGGCAGGTGAGTGAATGGTTTTGGTGGGTTTTTTTAATAAATAAAATGAGATAAAACTAGAGATGGAACAGAGGTTACTGCTGGGACAGGTAGGCGAGGAGATGGGCACCCGTCCGTTCACTGAGGAGCATCCCCCAAGAGAAACAGCAGCCCTGGATTTCACCCAGGGATCCCGCCTGGTCTCGGCTTCAGCACTGGCCCTCCTGGCACTCACCATCACCTTCTGGGAATCGGGGTAAGGACTCCTTCCCGGGCCTGGTTGTTATGGCTGCAGGGCACATGATCCAAAGCAGGGATGGCTGCATAATTGCAGGGCTCGTGCAAAAAAAAATGCAGGGCCCTTGTTAAAATCGTAGGACTTTCAAAATGACGACAGCAGAGCATTAAAGCAAGCCAAGCGACCTTCTAAGAATGGGGCCCTGTGACTGCGCAGGCCCACGCCCATGACGCCAGCCCTGATCACAAGTGTAAACGGAAGTGCCCAGGGCTCCAATCTCAGGGTCAGGAAGTGACTTGGAAAACAGAAGTCATAGCTGTGAAGTGACAGCCCACTGTGCTTTAGCCCCCCAGCACTGCCCCCTCCTGTTCAGGGGCCCCTTTCAGGAAGACAGAAGGCCCGACCCCTCAGAGCCTTCCCGAGTTGTGCACCTGGCTGGCCTCAAGCCAAAGTTCAGTGTGGCTCAGATGTGTGGGGACACAGTTTTCTTGGATGTGAAAGTGGTAGGTGATTATTTTCTATCATGATTTAAAATTTGGGACAGTCACACAGTCTCTGGCTGCATAGAAGTGGGACTTGAGATTCCTGTGCTTGTGACAGCTCTGCTAGCTTAGTGATGTTCCGATGATTGGCAATGCAGTTCTGTTTTGGGAAAATCCCTGATGCAGTAAGGCCTCGGTGGTAATGCTCCGCTTGGGACAATTGCCATGTGTCTTTGTCCTCCCTGCTCCCCCACCCACTCTCTGTCTCTGTCTCTCTCTCTCTCTCTGTCTCTTCTGTCTCTCTCTCTGTGTCTGTCTCTCTCTCTCTCTCTCTCTCTCTCTCTCTCGCCACTTAGGCTTCCTCTTTGCCCATCTCTGAGGCTGCCCCTCAGCACTGCTTAGCTTTGGGGAGGTAGAAGCCAGTGTCCCCTTGGCGGCTAAGATTTCTGGTCCATGAAGGGAGACCAGAGACCACCTCTCTCCACTGCCCTCTCCTCCCTCATCCCTTTCTGGAGCCCAGATTGTCATGGCAACCCCTCCCAGGGATGGGCTCCCCACAGGAAAGCCAGGGGTTGATAGCAATGACAGTGTGAGTCACGTTCCACAGCTTTCTGCCCCAGTGGGACTGGGGATGCAGATGGGGCTAGAGACAGAGGAAGATAAATTGCTTTAAGAAGAGCTGAGCATGGTGGTGCACACCTGTAGTCTCAGCCACTCCGGAGGCAGAGGCAGGAGGGCCACTTGAACCCAGGAGTTCAGGACTGCGGTGAACTCTGATCATGCCGCTGCACTCCAACCTGGGCCAACTGGCAAACTCTGTTCCTTTTCTTTTCTTTTTTTTTCCATTCCCTTAAGAACTCCCCTTGGCCTTTGGGAGACCCAAATCTTGCACCAGTAACAAAATAGCCCAGACGTTGTGGGGCCACCCAGAGCCTCTCAGAGACCAAATCTAACCACCCAGGCCTGCTGGCTCTACCAGGGACATGGGAGCTCCTGTTTGTCCCAAGAAGCTGGCGAGCCACCAGCACCAAGTCAGACATCCTATCTCCCTAGATAATGTCCCTTTCCCCCATCTGCACGGGCCCATTCCCTCCCTGTTAAGGCGGCAGCTCTGAGGCTCTGAAGTCACCCCTTAGCATGACCCCAATGGCAAAAATTCCTTTATTCCTTCATAGATAATTGCTGCGCACCAGGTATGTGTGGGCTTTGAAGTGGGCCTGGGGACACAGATGGGACAATGGTGGCCCTCAGGCTGGTGGAGAAGCCAAAGCAATGCTGGGTCCCACACCCCTGAGGCCAGGCCAGAAGCCCAGTCCATGAAAACAGCATGACACCCCTGGCACCCCAACAACTGAGAGGACCCTGAGGTTGACAGACGCTGTGGCCCAGCTGAGCAGGGGGTTCCATCTCAGCCTGGAGGAGCCACCTCTTTTCAGAACCCCCTTCTCTCCACCCCTAAGCCCCCTCTGCCACCATGATGGGGCAGGGGCTTCTGGAGGCTGCTGGGCCTGAGGAGAAACTCCTTACCTTGGCCTGGGGCCACCTCTCCCCACCTTGAGAGAGGTCAGACCAGGGGGTGGAATTCTGCCTCCAGCCTGGAGGACCCGCTCCAGGAGGCCGAGGGCTTCAGTCATACTCCCACGAGCAACTCACTGGCAGGTGAGCTCCCTGTGCTTGGCAGCCGTCCTGGAAGCCAGAACCCTGGGAGACCACAGAGGGTCTGAGCACTGAGTGGGGCCATTTGCTGGAGCACCCTCACGGGCTGCTTCTGGGAAACTAGCTCGGGCGGTTGATTAAGGACCTGGAAGCCTGGGTGAGGCCATCTCTCAATCTTTCTGCCTCAACTCACTTTGCCTGTGGACGAGGAAAAACAACAATCACATGTTCGAATGAGGAGGGTGGGCATCCTCAAAGGAATGGATGATCAGCGAGGCCTGCATGGAGGAGGAGGCCTCTGTGCTGGGCATCATTCAACCATCTTCCATGGCTTATTAATGATTTTCCAGGAGCGGGAGAAGACTGAGGGGTATGGTTTGATGTATTATAAAGCAAGGCTTTCTAACCTTGAAAATAAGGAAGTCGTTTTCTTCATACTCGCTCTAATTGAATGGTACAAATTCTTTAAATAGCATATGTTCACTGATAGCACATTCCAGATGAAGGGACAGCAGGGTTTTAGCAAGAGGAGGGAGCCCTGCAGGGAAGGGGCATGCCCACTGGGGGCAGAGACGGGAGATGCCGGCCGGCCGGAAGCACTGGCTCACACCTGTAATCCCAGCACTTTGGGAGGCCGAGGCAGATGAATCACTTGAGGTCAGGAGTTCAAGACTAGCCTGGTCAACATAGTGAAACCCCGTCTCTATTAAAAATACAAAAATTGGCGTGGTTATGGGCCCCTGTGATCCCAGCTATTTGGGAAGCTGAGGCAGGAGAACTGCTTGAACCCAGGAGGTGGAGGTTGCAGTGAGCTAAGATCACTCCATTGCACTACAGGCTAGGTGACAAGAATGAGACTCCATCTCAAAAATAATAATAATAATAAACAGAGACAGGACAAGTGGAGTGCAGGGGAGGTAGAGCAGAGGGAAGGTGGAGGGGGTGGCCCAACCCAAAAAGCCAGGGCCCCAGAGGTCCACAGAGATCAGGGTGGGGGTCTGGATAGCCACTGCATGCCCCACGGTAAATTTGTCCCTCACTTCTGCACCCTGTACCTGCTGACTGTGCCTCAGTTGCCCTCGCTTTGGGCTGGAGCTTCATGTACCAGCACCGTGTCTCCCACAGCTACAAGCTCTGACCGCCAATCATCCAGGAGTTTAATTTTTTTTTTTTGAGACAGAGTCTCCCTCTGCTCCGTTGCCAGGCGCCAGGCTGGAGTGCAAGGCACAATCTCGGCTCACTGCAACCTCCACCTCCCAGGTTCAACCAATTCTCCTGTCTCAGCCTCCCCAGTAGCTGGGACTACAGGCGCACGCCACCACACCCAGCTAATTTTTGTATTTTTAGTAGAAACGGGGTTTCACCATGTTGGCCAGGATGGTCTCGATCTCTTGACCTGGTGATCTGCCCGCCTAGGCCTCCCAAAGTGCTGAGATTACAGGCTTGAGTCAGCGTGCCTGGCCTATTTTTTTTCTATAGAGATGGAGTCCCACCATCTTGCCCAGCCTCATCCCAAACTCCTAGGCTCCAGCAATCCTCCCACCTTGGCCTCCCAAAGTGCTGGTATTGGAAGTGTGAGCCACTGCACCCGGCCCCAAGTTGCTCAGGAGTTTAAAAATGGATATATGAACCAGTGCAGTGGTGTGTCCTGAAGTCCCAGCTACTCTGGAGGCTGAGGCAGGAGGATCGCAAGTTTAGATCCAGCCTGGGCAAAACAGCAAGACCCCCATCTCCAAAAATTAATGAATAAATGAAAAGGAGATTTGGCAGCAACATGGTTAGAACTGGAGGCCGTTATGTCAAATGAGATAAACCAAGCACAGAAAGACAAATTTCTCATGTTCTTACTCATATGTGGGAGCTAAAAAAGGGAGGTGGGTTTCATGATGTCCAAGAGTAGATTGGAGGTTACTGGAGGCCAGGAAGTGAAGCAGGGATGAAGGAGTGAAAGAGGATATAAAGATGCTTATTATCACTGAACTGCACACTTGAAAATGATGAAGATGGGCCAGGCGCAGTGGCTCACACCTGTAACCCCAGCACTTTGGGAGGCCGAGGCGGGTGGATCATGAGGTGAAGAGATCAAGACCATCCTGACCAACATGGTAAAACCCCGTCTCTACTAAAAGTATAAAAAAATTAGTCAGATGCGGTGGTGCGCGCCTATTGTTCCAGCTACTCGGGAGGCTGAGGCAGGAAAATTGCTTGAAACCAGAAAATGGAAGTTGCAGTGAGCCGGGATCACACCACTGCACTCCAGCCTGGTGATAGAGTGAGACTCCGTCTCAAAACCAAAAAAAAGATGAAGATGGGTTGGAGGTGGTGGCTCACACCTATAATCCCAGCATTTGGGAGGCCAAGGCGGGTGAATCACTTGAGGGCAGGAGTTGGAGACCAGCCTGGCCAACATGGCGAAACCCTGCCTCTACTCAACATATAAAATTAACTGGGTATGGTGGCAGGTGCCTGTAATTCCAGTTACTCGTGAGGCTGAGGCAGAAAGAAGAATCCTTGGAACCCGGGAGCCAGGGGTTGCAGTGAGCTGAGATCGAACCACTGCACTCCAGCCTGGGTGACAGAGCAAGACTTCATCTCAAATAAATAAATAAATAAAAGGTGAAGTTGATACAGTTCTTTAAAAAAAAAGGCAAAAGAAATATCTCTTGAAAAACTAAAAAGAAATGGAGATGCCAATTCATTCATTTAATGAGTATGTTTCCTACCAGAGACAGATAATTCCAAATATAGGCTTTCCAAAGGACGAGTAACTTGGAGAGTGCCCTTCAAGGGATGAGAGAAGCTTGGGAACCACAGGGGCAGGGACGGGGGATAAGGAGGGCAAGCTGGACCTAAAGCCCTTGACTCCCAGGTCCCGCCCCAAAGTGGCCAGAGTCAGTCCCAAGGAGCTGACTCGGGAAGTGTTGCTGTATCATAGGTACAGGTTAGAGCAACCGGCAGGCTACCGTGACAGTGAACTCCAGGAAGGCCAGATCCCTGGTGATACCACAAGCAGCCCGTCCACAAGCAATTGCTGGGTGCTCACTCCAGGCCCAACGTGAGAAGATGGCAAAACTCCCTGCTCCTCTCCCAAGCCCTCTGCCATCATTTCAGGCCCCCACAGCCGCAGTTCACCTAAGCAGATTAAGAAAACTCAACTTACTCCTCTCAGGCGATACACTCAGCACCGCTGAGCCAAAACAGATCCCCATTAAATTCCACCAATGGGTGAAGTTTTTAGAACCCTTGAATATAGGCTTTATTTTTCAGGATGCTCTCAAGTCATAAATCCACTCATGAGGGTGAGGAAAAAGATGAAGACAGTTTCGCTCTCATCTGAGTGAGGAAAACATTCCTCGGTAGATTCTCGAGCATTGGAGGAAAGCCTTCCTTTCTGCCAAGTTCCTTTTTAGGAAATTAGCTTTGGACTTTAAAATGATTTTAAAGTTATTTGTTTCTGGATTGAAAAGGGCATCTGGCACCTGGACAACTTTTCCGAGCGCCTGAGACAGAGAGAAGTCACTTGCAACTTTCCACAGTTTTCTGGCCTTTGGAATGAGTTCTGAATCAAGAGCAAAGTCATTCGCCGTTGGCCACCTTGGGTTCCAACTCAAGGGCAAGAAATGGAGCTCAGGGTCATCATGAAGTCGCCTGGATGTTCAATCTAAAATAAACAGGCTCATCTAGGCTGTGTTTGGGAAAACATTATTACAGCTGATTTGTGTATTCATTGGGGAAATATAACAGACATTTCCAAAATTAAGTAGCATGCACAGATAGCCAGCATCTTCTCATGGGAACAGTGCTGAGGTCCTGCCAGGTTAAAAGCGTCCGATGTGCGTCCTCCTCCCTTTCTCAGACTTCACTAGGCATCAGTTTGCGCTGCTCTTCTCCATGAACTGTCCCCACTGGAGACCCACAGCCAGCTCAAGCCGGGTGCAGACACAAAGCCACCCGGTGGCTACCTGGAGGGCCAAGGGATTCTTCCTAGAAACCTAGGCTGGGCCATTACCTACCTTTGCTCCCCCTCCAAATTCTCTGTAATCTTCAAGGCTGCTTTCTTGAGAAAGGCTATTTGCTTTAAAAGTTGGAATTGTATTTATTTGTTTATTTCTTTATTTGAGACAGGGTCTTGCTCTGTTGCTCAGGCTGGAGTACAGTGGTGGGATCATGACTCATTGCATCCTTGACCTCTCAGGCTCAAGAGATCCTCCCATCTCAACCTCCCAAGGAGCTGAGACCCACAGGTATGCACCATCACGCCTGGCTAATTTTTGTATTTTCTGTAGAAACGGGGTTTGGCCATGTTGACCAGCCCAGTCTGGAATCCCTGGGCTTAAGCGGTCCACTCCCAAAGTGCTGGGATTACAAGCAGGAGCCACTGCACCTGGCCCAAATGTTTTAAATTAAAGGTGGTGAGAAGCAGTTTAGAAATCATGCTCCTAAGCACTTTGCTGGAGCTGAGCTGCCTGGGTTTGAATCCTGCCTCCACCACCTGCTGGCTGTGTGACCCTGGATCAGTGGTCAACCTCTCTGACCCACCATGCTCCATGTCCTCCTTTGTAAAAGTGAAAAAATAGGGCGAGTACAGTAAAGATCACACAGAATCGCCATGAGTGTTCGATGAGATGGTGCATAGATAGAACTTGGCCCTGGTGAAATTTTAGCTATTATTATCCTGATATGGCTTGAGAAAGAAAACAGATCACTTTTTCCAATACAAAAGTTAACTTTCAGTAGCATTTATCAGTGAATTTATCAGTGCACATAGAGGAATGAATACTAAACAGGAATGTGTACCCAAGAACCCTCAAATATAAAGAGAACTGGTGGCTGGGTGCGGTGGCTCACACCTGCAATCCCAGCACTTTGGGAGGCCAAGGTGGTTGGATCATCTGAGGTCAGGAGTTCAAGACCAGCCTGACCAGCATGGAGAAACCCTGTCTCTACTTAAAATACAAAAGTAGCTGAGAGTGGTGGCGCATGCCTATAATCCCAGCTACTCAGGAGGCTGAGGCAGGAGAATCACTTGAACCCGGGAGGCAGAGGTTGTGATGAGCCAAGATCATGCCACTGCCCTCCAGCCTGGCAAACAAGAGCAAAACTCCACCTCAAATAAACAAATAAATAAAAATAAAGAGAACTGGTTGCCTGGGACGATTCACCACACCAGCTCCACGTGCTCTGTGCTTGGCTAACTTGGAGACAGCCCCTTCTTCTGATGATGCCATCCAAGCCTACCTGTCAGCACCCCAGAAGCCTCACAACCCCCAATTGTCCCTTGAGGCACCTGCACATCAGACCCAGTGATACCTTCCCTCCAGTGAATGATAGTTCTTGATTCGTGAAGGCATTTTTTCCAGCAAAGCCCTGATGTTTCCGATTTTTCAAAAACTGGCTTGGTAAATGCTGGTGTGGAAAGAGTTTTGGGAACCCAATAATGATGAGCCCGATCGAGCTGGTGCTCCATCAGTAAGAAGAATGTGTTAGCTTTCAATTGCTGCTGTCACAAATTACCACAAACAGTGGCTTGAAACAATGCAGGCCAGGCGAGGTGGCTCACGCCTGTAATTCCAGTACTTTGGGAAGCCGATGTGGGCAGATCACTTGAGGTCAAGACTTCAAGACCAGCCTGACCAACCTGGTGAAACCCTGTCTCTACAAAAACTACAAAAATTAGCCAGATGTGGTGGTGGGTGCCTGTAATTCCAGCTACTCAGAAGGTTGAGGTAGGAGAATCACTTGAACCCAGGAGGCAGAGGATGCAGTGAGCCGAGATCGTGCTACTGCACTCCAGCCTAAGTGACAGAGCAAGACTCTATCTCAAAAACAAAAACAAAAAACAATGCAAATGTGTCATCTTAAAATTCTGGAAGATAAGAAGCCCAGTGTGGCTCTCACTGGGCTAAACCCATGGTGCTGGCAGGGCTGGTTCCTTCTGAAAGCTCTGAGAAGGGATCTGTTTCCTGCCTTTTCCAGCCTCCAGAGGCTGCCCGCACTCCTTGGCTTGTGGCCTCTTCCTCCATCCTCAAAGCCAGCAGCGTAGCATCTTAAAACCTCTCTCTGACTCTTCTGCCTTCCTCTTATAAGGAGCCTTGTATATACTGAGTCCACCTGGATACTCTGGGATAATCTCCCCATCTCAAGATGCTTAACTTTTTGCCACAGAAGGTAGCCTGTAAGCACACGGGCATCCACGCTGGAAGGAGTGGTTCTGTGGATCAGGAGAGCCTCACCTTCCCAGCTGAGAATCTGGGCAGAATTGTTTGGTGGAGTGGCTGCTTCCTGCCGGTGCTCAGGGCTGTGTTTTGGGGGTGTAGACATAGCCCCAGGGCATTGCTCCAACCTCATTGTATTCTCCCCGTGGGAACACATCTGAGGAGTGGCCCTGCCAGCTCCAGCCCTCCCAGTTGTAACCATGGGGCACTCAGAGCCTCATAGCTGCTCAGGCTGGGAACTTACGAGTCAGTATTCCAGAAATTGCACATTGGGGGCATCCATGTGTTGGTGCTGATCCATGCTAATGGCGGCCTGCAGAATCTGTTGAGGATGAGACCCAGTCTAGGTTGGAAGGGAAAGTGTGCCATGATAGATTAGTAATGTCTGTCACGACGAAGGAGTAGTGAAAGGTGGTCCATGTGCATGTGACCTGCCATTCCCACTAGGAAGGAAGTCTCTTTCTTTGGTATAAATTTAGGGGGTATGAGTACAGTTTTGTTACATGGATATATTGCACAGTGGCAAAGTCTGGGCTTTTGGTGTAACCATCACCCAAATTTTGTACAGTATATCCATGAAGTCATTTCTCACTCCTCACCCGCTCCCAGCCTCCCAGCCTTTGGAGTCCTCAATATCTGTCAGTCTTTACTGGACGTCCATGTGTACACATTATTTAGCTCCCAATTATACGGAAGAACGTGTGGTATTTGACTTTCTGAGTTCTCTTGCTTAAGATAATGGCTTCCAGTTCCACCCATGTTGCTGCAGAAGTCACGATTTCACTCTTTTTATGGCTGCATAGTATTTAGTATTCCACGGTGTCTATATACCACATTTTCTGTATCCAGTCGTCCATGGAGGGACACAGGTTGATTCCACGTGTGTGGTTGTGAATGGTGCTGTGGCGAACGTGCAAGTGCAGGTATCTTTTTGATATAATGATTTATTTTCCTTTGGGTAGATACCCAGGAGTGGATTCCTTGATTGGATGGTAGCTCTATTTTAAGTCCTTTGAGAACTCCTCACACTGTTTTCCATAGAGGCTGTGCTAATTTACATTCCCTCCAGCCATGTATATGTGTCTGGGCAGGGAGGAGGCCTTTATGAGCAGCCGGGTGCTTGGCAACGCAGGGGATGAGCTGTGCCTTATCTATGTGACTCTGAGCAGGTATACTGGTGGAGACTCTACTTCTTCCTCTTTAAAATGACATGCCAGGCACGGTGGCTCACGCCTGTAATCCCAGCACTTTAGAAAGCTGAGGCGGGCAGATCACCTGATGTCGGGCGTTCGAGACCAGCAGCCTGACCAACATGGAGAAACCCCATCTCTACTAAAAATACAAAATTAGCTGGGTGTGGTGGCACATGCCTGTAAGCCCAGCTGCTCAGGAGGCTGAGGCAGGAGAACTGCTTGAACCTAGGAGGCAGAGGTTGTGATGAGCTGAGATTGTGCCATTGCACTCCAGTCTGGGCGACGAGTGAAACTCCATCTCGAAAAAATAGAAATAAAATAAAATGAGAACACTAATCAGGTCCTTCCCAGATCCCTGAGTGGATGACAGGGTTGCAAATGGGAAGGGGTGCCACTTGCCACCTGTCACAAATGGTCTGCATCTGTGGTTCAGAGGTCTAAGTGCCCTGGCTCTGAGGTGGCCCCTGTTTTGGTCACCTCTGCCATGCTGAGCAGTCCTGGATTCCCCAGGGGCCATGTTCTGCCTCAAGAGGACTCATCCACTTGTGTGGGAGAAGGAAGCAGGGAAAGGCTGGAAGAAAGTGACCAGGCTAGAGAGTCCCCATGAGAAAGGAGAATGCGGTAGCTGGCCCAGTCCTGGGAGCAGGCACGGGGGAGGCAGAGCCTCTGGAATGGGACTCGGAGTCAGGGTCTGGGCTCTGGGGGTTGGAGGCAGCTGTCAGTGGCACCCTGGGCACATTCACGGTGGAAGCTGACAGCCCAGCACCCAGCTTGCAGCTCACTCAAAACCATTCAACCAGCGACTCCAGGATTGGGGGAGGGGCCGGGAAAAGGCCTTTGCCTCAACCAAGTGTCCGTGCAGCCCCAAAGAAAGGCCCCCAGCAGGGTGAGGAAGGGAAACTGAGGCGAAGCCCAGCCTGATCCTCGGCAATGGGGAGTGAGTGGAGAGGGAGCAGGAGGAAGGGGAAGGGAAGGGAGGGGCCAGGGAGGGTGTCAGGTTGCATCCTAAACACCTTAAGGAGTGTTGTGAGCATGGGTGTGACATAACACACTATGTGTTTTTCCAAAAAACCAAGTTTGGGTGTTTTCTGGGGTTCCCAGCAGTCACCTCATCTTTCTTCCCTGATGGCCTATCTAGACCGGAAGTGGGCCCTGGAGGGCAGTGCAGATTCCAGGGCATGAAGGGCGGCCTCTAGCCCAGATCAGCCCGGAGTCCAGACCGGAAGTGCTGCTGCTGCTGTGACCATGGGCTGGGGGAAGGGCTGGAGGAGACCAAGAGAGGGCAGCGGCTGTCCCAATGACATGCTCAGGTGTGCAGGCCTGGTGGAAAGCGGGGAGCATGGGAGGGGTCGTTGGGAAGCAGAGTAGAGGGAGGGGCGAGAGGAGGGCGGGCGCCCGCAGGCCTGCAGGGTCAAGGGCTGCTGGAGAGTTCTCTGTCCCATCTCCAGCTTTCTCAAGGACTTGGGTACAAGGACCAAGGGGCAGGCAAGGTGGGAGGCGGGGGATCCTGGAGAAGTTATAGCATGATTGTGGCAGAGAAGTCAGCTTTGTGGCCTGTCTTGCACAGTGACTGAATCACTGACATCTGCCCTCACCCAGGCAAGGAGGCAGAAAACACCAGCATGCATTAAATGTTCGGTCCGTTGGTTACAAAGGCAATTCAGGGGCCACGCCACAGGGGCCAAGTTGGGGCTACAAGCCAGGGCCGGGAGCACACCCTCCAATATCGGAGAAATGTGATTTGAACATCTGCAGTGTGTGCCGAGTTCTAGAACATCCAAGATGTTCATGGCTGGGACTCAGGGGGCCTCCTGGATGGCCTCAGCTTGGCACTTTTATGTTGTATTGTATTGTGACTATCTGGCCTTTAGCGTTTGTCCTGGCCCCAGGCAGGTAGATGTTCAGTAAACATTTGCTAGAAGAGAAAGGAGCCGATGCGTGAACATACTTCTCCATGGACTTCGGGGGCTGGGAGGGCAGGGTGGTCTCTGTGTAGACTGGCTTCTCAGGCCAGCCCGGGAACAGACGGGGCTGAGTCCTCCAGGAAAGAGCCTTAGAGGACGTTAGCAAGGAGGGAAAGGGAAGGTGCAGGCAGGGATGCTCCAGGAGGACACCTGAGCGTTCATCTAAGCTGAAAACCATCGCCAGAACCTAGTCAGGAGACATTTGAAGGGAAAAGCCAAGAGAGGGAGAGGGAGAATTCGGGAAGGATCAGAAAGAGGTGGGGGGAGCATCATCAGGCAGAAAGAGCGCCTGCTGCTGTGGGTCTGGGAGCAGAGGCCATTGGCCTGGAGTCTGGGCAGTCTCATGTGGGGCAGCCGCCAGGCAGTCCCAGAGGACTTCCTCGGGGTGGGGAGGTCCCAGACACTCACCAGAGCTGTCTTGCATGCACCAGGAATGCTTTCCCACCTCCCAGGAGGGTTTGGGTTATTTATGATGAACGCACATGGATTCCTGGGCGCGGGCAATCACCCGTCAGCTAAACAGGACTGCAGGAACCTTAGGGAGCCAAGGCTCGCGACCCTCTTGGGGTTTGGTGGAAAGGTGTGCACCCTCCTCTGGACCCGAACAAACACACGCTCTACATCCCCTTGCCAGAGATGTGCAGACTCGCTGAGTCAGTGTAGACCGGTCCAGACTCCTCAGAGTGCCCCAGGGGCTTGTCACAGTGAGGCCTGGGCCCCACCCTCCAGGCCTCCAGGTATGGCCCAAGAATTTGCCTTTCTTTAGAGTTCACAAATGCTGTCGCTGCTGCTCACAGTGGACTAGGCTGGCATGAAGGCAGGAGGAAGCCTTAGCTCAGAACAGAAATGTGCTCTGGTGTCTGCTTCACCCAGTCATTTCAATCTAGTGTTTCCCAAATGTCAATTGCTTTCCACATTTACAATATTTTGTGTGTGTGTGACAGGGTCTCTCTCTGTTGCCCAAGCTGGACTGCAGTGGACCTTCTGGGCTCCTGGAATTCTCCCGCCTTACCTTCCAAGTAGCTGGGACTACAAGTAGGCACCACCACCCCAGGCTAATTTTTTATTTTTTGTAGAGACAGGGTCTTGCTATGTTGCCCAGGCTGGTCTCGAACTCCTGGCTTGAAGTGATCCTCCTGCCTCTGCCTCCCAAAGCACTGGGATTACAGGCATGAGCCACCTCGTCTGGCCACATTTACAATTTTTAACATGTCCATGTACTGCCTGTCCTATTATTTTCTACATATTGCCTTTAAATTAAATTTTTACTTCATTTATTTTCATCCTAAGCTTTAATATCTGTGAAATCACAGGCTTGATGTGCTAATTGGATTTTTTTCTAGAATATATGAAATATGAAACTATTGATTTTTTAATGTTTGACTCATGTTCCTCATAAAATTACCTCACAGCCACGGGTTCCACTCCCATGTAGCTGGAAGGAGACGGGAATGATCTGGGGTTAATGCAAATCTTATGACTATTTTAGATGAGAGACGGGTGGAAAAACCACAGCCCCCAACGTCCCTGCCGCTACTGCTAGCTTTGATTTTTTTATTTAATTATTTTTTTGAAATGGAGTCTCGCTCTGTTGCCCAGGCTGGAATGCAGTGGTGCAATCTCCCCTCAGTGCAACCTCTGCCTCCCGGGTTCAAGTGCTTCTCCTGCCTCAGCCTCCCAAGTAGCTGGGATTACAGGGATTAATTAGCACGCCACCACACCACTAATTTTTGTATTTTTAGTAGAGTCAGGGTTTCACTATGTTGGCCAGGCTGGTTTCAGACTCCTGACCTCAGGTGCTCCACCCACCTCGGCCTCCCAAAATGCTGGGATTATAGGCACACGTCACCACACCTGGCTAATTTTTGTATTTTTAGTAGAGATGGGGTTTTGCCATGTTGGCCAGGCTATTGCTCATTTTTAAAAATCATCTCCCTCTTGAAGAACTCACTCACCCAAGCCAGCACAGAAATCCCGGCTTTCTGCCCCATGGCCCCGCGGCCTTGTCACCTTCTGCCTCCCTCTTGCCTTTCATTCTTGCTGGCTGTTCCCTCTCTCCTCTCTTCCCCTCACTGAGGTCCCAGCACCCTGTACATGCCTGAGTCCCTCTGGCCCACTCCTCGGCTCACCTTACATCCTCAGGAAACCTTCCTCATATCTGAGTCACCTCCCCCTACCGACAGGCCCGTGGGGAGACTCACTGGATCACATGAGGATGTGCGAAGGTGCTTTCCATGCTGCTAGCACTGCGCACCTGAGAGAAGCTTCCAGAAGAGAGAGGCCAAAGGGCTTATGTTGGGGTGATGAGAGATGTTAGGGGTTGCCTCCTGCCTGCTCTGCTGGGCCTGAGCGAGGGGTCTGTCTCACACCTGGGACCTGCCACAGCTGCACTCAATCTCACCCCAGTCCTCACCTCCAGAGCAGGGAACCTGGTGGGGTCATCCCAGCCTCTGGGTTGATTCCTCCCGGGCCAAAACTCCACCCTGCTCTGGTGAGCTGTGGCCAGTGGCGTTGGGGGAAGCGGCACTCAGGGTGCCCCCTCCAGGGCTGAGGACAAGCCAGTTCCCTGGGAAGGGGCTCGGGAACAGGAAGGTAGGATGGCTGCCTCTGGTTCAACACTGGTTCCCAGCGCCATTTTGAGAAATCAGGTTAAACGGAGACTTTCCCAAACAGAAATCCAAGTGTCCCCTGCATTCCTTCTCCAGTTGTTATGGGCTAAATCTTTGTCTCCCCCCAGCATTCAGCTGTCAATGCCGTAACCCCCAGTGTAATGGTACTGGAGGCATTTAGGTTTAGACCAGGTCATGAGGGTGGCCCCACGATGGGATCAGTGCCCTCATAAAAAGAGGAAGAGGCCGGGCATGGTGGCTCACACCTGTAATCCCAGCACTTTGGGAGGCCGAAGCAAGAGGATCACTTGAGCTCAAGAGTTCAAGACCAGGCTTGCAACATGGCAAAACCCCATCTCTACAAAAAATACAAAAACTTAGCCCAGCGTGGTGGTGTATGCCTGTAGTGCCAACTACTCAGGAGGCTGAGGTGGGAAGATCGCTTGAGTCCTCGTGGTGGAGGCTGCAGTGAGCTACGATGGCACCACTGCCCTCAGCGTGGGTGACAGGCCCTGTGAGGACATGGAGAGAAGGCGGTCTCTGCAAGCCAGGATGGGGCCCTCACCAGAGCCTGGCCATGCTGGCTACCTGATCCTGGACTTACAGTTGTAAAACTGTTAGAAAATACATTTCTGTCGTTTACCCCACCTAGTCTACCCTATTTTGTTATGGCAGCGTCAGCAGACTGAGACACTAATACTGGTCTTGCCATTTTTAGTGGAGCTTTTTACAACTTTCCCTGACCGTGGCTTTATACATGAGTTCACAGCAACTCCGACATGTAAATGACCCAATTACTAGAATTCAACAAAGACCCAGTGTGGCATGCAGGCTCCTGCACATAAATATCCCCTCTGGGCTGTGGAAATGGGTTCCATCACTTTTACGTAGCGTCTGCTTTGCGCTGGGCCTGGGAGCTCAGCAGCCCTGGCCCTCCCGCCTCTGGCTGGGATAGTAGACCTTGCCCACAGGTGGGAGCTTGCCAAGGGCGGAGGCTTACCTTAGAAGGCGCGGTCCTTGGCCCCAGCTCTCTCCCTCTGGCTCACGCCCTGTCTGATGGCAGGGAAATGTGAAAGACACAGTAACCCGTGGTGGCAACTGCTGGGCTTCACTTTAATAAAATAGGTGCCCCCTCCCCTCCTTTCCCCTCCCCTCCCGTCCTTCCCCCTTCCCTCCCCTCCTCTCCCCTCCCCTCCCATCTCCCACCTGGCTGAGTGTGGCTGCTGTCACCAGCATGCCCAGAGGGGACAGGAATCAGCAGCTCCAGCTGCCAGTCCCCAACACACTGCAGCATAGATGTCGTTTATTAGGGGAAGGCTCTGATGGACACTTCGATTTTTTTAAAACTCTATATTCAATTTTTCCATTGATTTTTTTTTTGGTTTGTGTTTTTGTTTTGTTTTTGAGACAGAGTTTTGCTCTTGTTGCTCAGGCTGGAGTGTAATGGCACGATCTTGGCTCACCACAAACTCCACCTCCCGAGTTCAAGTGATTCTCCTGCCTCAGCCTCCCAAGTAGCTGGGATTGCATGCAAGCGCCACCACTCCTGGCTAATTTTGTGTTTTTACTAGAGATGGGATTTCTCCACGTTGGTCAGGCTGGTCTTGAACTCCCAACCTCAGGTGATCTGCCTGCCTCCCAAAGCCCTGAGATTATAGGCGTGAGCCACTGTGTCCCGCCTACATCCAATTTTTATATTGAGCATTATAGACATTTTACAATCTTTGATTCTTTACACACCAAATGTAAAAACTATTTTAAAAAAGCAGATAATTTACTTGGCTGCAAATAATCAAGAGATCAGCCTGGGAGGATGGCCATGTCAGTGTCTGCAAGGCCCTGCAATGGTAATCTCATTTAATTCCTGCACTATCACTGCTCAGGTGCCGGAAGGTTCCGGAAGGAAAAGAGGCTGGAGGAGAGGCAAGCTCCAGTTTGGAAAGATGGGGAATGTTAGAAAATTCCCTTCTGCCTGCTCTGCGGGGGTCCCAAACCAGGCCAGGTGTGTCTCATGACCAGAGGCCTAGCACGGTGCGGCCCACAGCCATGCTCACTGTGTGAGTGGCAGAACCCACCCACTGAGGAGCCCATGTTGTACTGTGAGGCGGGGTGCAGTGGCTCACGTCTGTAATCCCAGCACTTTGGGAGGCGGAGGCAGGCAGATGACCTGGGGTCAAGAGTTTGAGACCAGCCTGGCCAACACGGTGAAACTTCATCTCTACTAAAAATACAAAAAAAAAAAAATTAGCTGGGTGTGGTGGTGTGTACCTGTAGTCCAAGCTACTCAGGGAGGCTGAGGCAGAATTACTTAAACCCAGGAGGTGGCGGTTGTAGTAAGCCAAGGTCGCACCATTGCACTCCAGCCTGGGTAATGACATCTCAAAAAAAAAGAACATCATACCGTGAACTAGGAATGCAGCATCACCCTACAGATAGGACCAGAGCTCCTGGGGTGTGTTGAGTTTCCCAGGGAGACCTGGCCTCAAGTCCTGCTAGGACATGCTGGGACAGAACACCTTCCTAGGAGTGTTAGACCTCAGAAGAGAGAAGACCCACCCAGCTCCTACAGAGCTGCACAAGAAGCAGGAGGACACCCACCCATCCACCACCACAGCCACTGTGGGCAGGACACCTGCCCCTGCCTTGAGCCCCTGCCCCCAAATTGCCCCGCCCCCCCCCCCCCCCGCCCCGTGTAGAAGGCTCCATCCAGCATGGAGAGAGAGCTTTGCTGATCGGACTGCAGCTCCCCAGCTGGCATGAGCCGGCTGGTGAGTCCCAGGGCTCAGTTCCCCAGAGAGAGCCAGGGCTGCCTTGTTCTGGCCTCTGGCTCTGTGCCTGGCTTCACTGTCCCTGGTCTATGCTCTTTGATCAGGGCAGCTGTGCTTGCTAAGCACAAGCTCCCCACTCCACCTCGAAGGCAGTCTCTCCCCCTCCCTGTGCTGATGCCAGCCTTTCCATTCTTCTGGGACCTGGAAGACCCTGGTTTGAATCCCACCTCAGCCACTTACCAGCTGTGTGATCCTGGACAAGTCCCACCCCGCCCCCCAGGTTGTTGTTAAGATCAAGCGAGCTGGATGGAAAGTGCTTATCTCCTCGTGGAAACATCACCGTGGCTTTCCTCTGGGAGGAAGGGGAAGAGCATCTGCCGCTCAGCCCAGTTCCTCTCTGGGAGGGTTTGTCTCTGCCACCACCTTCTGGCCTGGGTCCCTGCTGTTCTCCTGGTAATAATTGGTTGAAATCACATGGGGATGACCTGGGGGTCTGCCCCCTACTCCAGAGAGTAAAAAGTTGGGCCTTCTTTTATCCTTGGCCAAAATTGTTTTACAAAAGTTACCTGTAGGGTGGCTGTTTCACAAGGAGTTTATCTAGGAAGGAAATCATGTTGCACAAGGCGAGACTTTCTGTTCATATTTTGCTCTGGTGTTGGGGGGTGGGTTGGAGGCTGAAGGAAGACTCTGGTCTCACCTGCTAGGAATTTTCCAGGCTAAACATTTCAGGGCCTTGACAGCAGGGAATGAAGTTCTGTGGGTCTATCCCATATCTGCCCGTAAGCTAGAGTCTTCAGGCAATTAAGCAGGTTCAAATCTCCACCACCTCTATATGTTTATCTGTGAGCTGGATTGCCAGAAAGTCTCCACCAAGCACTGATTGTGGCCTTCCCCGTGGAGAAGACGGTCCATCCTTCTTTCCAAAACTCCTCTAAAATTCTCCCTGGATCAGGGATAAGTCTTCAGACTGTGTCATCTCCCTGAAGAATTACTTTTGGCTTTGTTGTGTTTTTGTGTCAAGCCATCAGTTTACACTCTGTAGGTTGTATGCAAATACAACACTATTTAACATAAGGGACTTGGACATTCATGAATTTCAGTATCTTGAAAGCAATCCCCCCATGATTACTGAGGGAAGACTGTATTTAACAAGCTCTTATAAATGTGAGAATCCCCGCTCCCCGCTGCCTCTTTCATAAGAGCCTTGGTAGGAATCCCTGCAGCCTTAGCACTAACACATTCTCCCAGCAGTTGGTCAG
>CM052653.1:7909936-7923129 GCA_028533165.1 Leontopithecus rosalia
TCTGTTCTTGTGTCAATTTGCTGAGAATGATGTTCTCCAGATTCATCCATGTCCCTACAAAGGACACGAACTCATCATTTTTGATTGCTGCATAATATTCCATGGTGTATATGTGCCACATTTTCCCAGTCCAGTCTATCATCGTTGGGCATTTGGGTTGATTCCAGGTCTTTGCTATTGTAAACAGTGCTGCAATGAAGTTGGTCAGTTTTTATTGTTGTTGTTGCTTTGAGACAAAGTCTTACTGTCACCCGGGCTGGAGTGCAGTGGCCCAATCTCGGCTCACTGCAACCTCTGCCTACCGGATTCAAGCGATTCTCCTGTCTCAGCCTCCCTAGTAGCTGGGATTATAGGTGTGTGCCACCATACCTGGCTAATTTTTGTGTTTTTAGTAAAGATGGGGTTTTGCCATGTTGGCCAGGCTGCAATTGGTTAGTTTTTATGCCTGAATGCAGTAGAGTGAGCCATGACACATTGCTCCTTTCCATGTTGACTGCCAGGAAGCTTAGGGAAACTTGAGACCAGCCACACTAGCGTCTTTGTAATACGAATTTCTTAACCTCATCCCCTTTAAGTTTATGCTAAAATCCTTTTATTCTTTCTTTTGTCCTCTTTCAGATTTATGCTGTGTTGCATAAGTTATATATATCTCCATGTGTATTATATTGTATATACTATATGTGTATATACATATATTATCATATGTATACAGCATATATATTATATGTGTATATACATATATTATACATATGTATACAGCATATATGTTATATATGTATAATATATAATACATATACATATAATTATATAATACATATACATATAATTATATAATACATATACATATGTATACAAATATGTATAATATATTGTAATATATACATTAAACATAGGTATATATTATACCTATATTATATGTATGTATATATCATATGTATTATACACATGTATACTATATAATGCATATTATACATATGTATATTATATCCCAGTATAACACTGGGAAAATTGGGTGTTATCTTATGTATATTAGACATATACATAATATATAATATGTAATATGTATATGTCTAATATGCATAAGTGCAATATGTATATTATAATATACATATGTATATGTCATATAATTATATGTATATATAATATATTATGCATGTGTATAATATGTATTACATAATTATGTGTATATGTAATATGCAATTATATAATACATATAAATATATAATATGTATACAAATATGTATAATACATATAATACATCTGTATATGTTGTATTATATACACATATAATATATGCAATATGTATATGTATGATATATGTATACTATATACATAAATATGTGTGTGGAGTTATACATTTATGTATATGTACACATGTATCCATATATTATATATGTATGTATTATATTTGTGGTGGAATAGTATCTTCTGTGTTGCTTTGTATAATAATGCATCAAGAAAACAGCTCCCACACACTGAGTGCCAGCAGTTTGCAACCTCACATCAGTCCCAGGACTCAGATAACATTTGTCGTACCTGCGAGACAATGAAGGAACAGGAGGTCTCAAGGGGAAGCCACATGCTCAGTGCATTCAGCCAGCAAAGGGCCGAATGGGGATAACAAGTCAGGCCTGGCCGGCTCCACTCCCGCTGCCAACACCCAGTTTCCCCGGTGCTATGCTGCAAGCTGTGGGAACCACCATATTCTTTCTCAAAACGTTCTGTGATTTGAAGAAAATATTTAATGCTTTAATTCCTTTGGAGTTTAACTGGAAAATTTATTATGAAGTCTTTAAGTTGATATGTTTCCCCAATTGTTCCAGTGTTCAAAACTTCTATTGATATCCCTCTATTTCTTTAATATCAATTTTTTTTTGAGACAAAGGCTCACTCCATCACCCAGGCTGGAGTGCAGTGGCGCAATCTCAGCTTACTGCAACCTCCACTTCCCAGGTTCAAGCAATTCTCCTGCCTCAGTCTCCCGAGTAGCTGGGATTATAGGCAGCCACCACTAAATCCAGGTAATTTTTGTATTTTTAGTAGAGACAGGGTTTCACCAGGTTGGCTAGGCTGGTCTTGAACTTCTGATCTCAAGTGATCCACCCAACTCGGCCTCCCAAAGTGCCGGGATTACTGAGCCACTGCACCCAGCCTACTATCAATTTTATGGAGATAAATTTACATTTTACGCAATTTATTCATTCATGGTGTACCACTCAATGTTTTTAGTATATTCACAAAATTGCGCCATTTTAGAACATTTTCTCACCTTCCCAAAGGAAATCCCATCCCCGTTTGCGGTCACTCACTCTGCAGCTCCCACAGCCCACCAGTCCTGGGCAGCCTCTCATCTGCTTTCCGGCTCTGTGGAGTCTCCTGTTCTGGATGTTTCATATAAATGCAGTCAGACAATACACGGTTCTCCCTGACTGGCTTCTTTCATTAACAGAATGTCTTCAAGCCTCCTTCATGTTGTAGTGTGTATGAAAACTTTTTCTATAGCTTAATAATCTTTCACTGTATGAACAGATCACGTTTTACTTACCCATTCATTGGTTGACAGACATTTGTCTGTCAACACTTCTTGTTCCAGTGTTCTTGCCAGTTACGACTCATGCTGCTATAAACGTGTATAACTTTGGGTGTGGATATATGTTTTCACGTCTCTTAAGAACATGCTTAAGAGAATTGCTGAGTCATATGGTAACTCTATGTTTAATCTTTTGAGAAACTAACAGACTATTTTCCAAAGGGCCCCGACCATTTTACATTCCCATCAGCAGGGCATGAGGATCCCAATTTCCTGACATCCTCACCAGCACTTCTTATCATCTGTCTTTCTTTTAACAGCCACCCTGGTGGGTGTGAAGTGGTATCTCATTGTGGCTTTTATTTGCATTTTTGATGGCTAATAATGCTGAGCACCTTTTTATGTATTTATTAGCCTTCATATATCTTGTGGAGAAATGTCAATTTTTATATATGGGCAAATGATCTGAAAATATATAAATATATGGGCAAAGGATCTGAAAAAATATATATTTATTTATATTTACGTGTGTGTGTGTGTGTGTGTGCATACATATACATATATGGGTAAATGTATATTTGAAGCAGGGTCTCACTCTATCACCCAGGCTGGAGTGCAATGGCATTAACTGGGCTCATTGCAACCTCTGCTGCCTGGGCTCAAGTCATCCTCCCACCTCAGCCTCCTGAGTAGCTGGGACTACAGTACAGGTGTGCACCACCACTTCCAGCTAATTCTTGTATTTTTTGTAGATAGGGGGTTTTGCAATGTTGCTTAGGCTAGTCTCAAACTGCTGGGCTCAAGTGATCCTTCCACCTCAGCCTCACCTCCCGAAGTGCTGGGATTATAGATGTGAGCCACTGTTCCTAGCCCCATATTTTAATTGTTTTTTTTTTTATTGTTGAGTTGTACGAGTTATTTATATGCTCTAGATACAAGATTCTTATCAGGTATATGATTTGTGAAGTTTTTCCTTTCTTTCCTTTTCTCTATTTTTTTTTTTTTTCTGAGACAGCCTCACTCACCCAAGCTGGAGTGCAGTGGCATGATCTCAGCTCACTGCAACCTCTGTCTCCCAGGCTTGAGTGATCCTCCCACTTCAGCCTCCCAAGTAGCTGGGATTACAGGTACATGCCACAACCCTTAGCTAATTTTTGTATTTTCAGTAGAGACAGGGTTTCACTGTGTTGACCAGGCTGGTCTTGAACTCCTGACCTCAAATGATGCCTCCCAAAGTGCTGAGATTACAGGTGTGAGCCACCATGGCCAGCCAAGAATTGTCTTGATGGTGCACTTGGAAGCACAAAAGTTTTTAATTTTGACAACGTCCAATTTGTTTTCTTTTGTTGCTTGTGCAATTGGTGTCCTATCTAGGAAACCATTACCTACTCCAGTGTCAGGAAGATTTAGCCCTAATTTTCTTCTAAGAGTTTTATTGTTTTGGCCCTTACAACTAGTTTTTTTTGTTGTTGTTGTTAATTTGTTTGTTTTTATCTATTTTGAGTTAATCTTTGTACATGATGTGACGTAGGAATCCAAATTCATTCTTTGGCCTGTAGCTACGCAGTTGTCCCAGCACCATTTGCCCAAGATGAGTATCCTTTTCCCACTGAATGGTCTTAGCACCTGTCAAAATTCATTTGACCATAGATGTATGAGTTTATTTACAGATACTCAATTCTGTTCTCTTGACCTATATCCTGTGCCAGTACAACACTGTCTTGATTGCTGTTGCTTTGTAGTAGGTTTTGAAATCAAGAAGTGTGAGTCCAGCTCTGTTCTTTTTCAAGATTGTTTTGGCGTGGGTCTCTTGAGTTTCCAAGTGAATTTTATGATCAGCTTATCAGTTTCTGCAAAGAAGCCACCTGGGATTTTAATCAAGTTTTTTTGGATATGGAGATCAATTTGGAACATATTGCCATCTTAATATTCTTCTGATCCATAAAATGGGATATCTTTCTATTTATGTAGGTCTTCTTTAATTTTTCCAATATTTTATAATTTTCAGCATCTAAGTGTTGCCCTTCTTTTGTTAAATTTATTTCTAAGTACTTTATTCTTTTTGATGATATTATAAATGGATTTCTTTTCATTTTAATTTCTGGTTTGATCCTTCCTACCATACAAAAATACGATTAATTTGTGTATATTGATCTTGTATTCTGAAACTTTGCTGAACTTGTTTATCACTTCCAATAGTTTTCTGGGGTTTATTGTTTGTTTACTTTTTACTGGATTCCTTAGAATTTTCTATATACAAGATTACGTTATCTGCAAATAGAGATCATTTTATGTCTTTCTTTCCAATCTGAATGACTTTTTATTTCTTGGCTAAGGGCCTTATAATCTCCATTATAATTTTGAATAGTAGAGGTGAACGTGGGCATTCTTACCTTCTTCCTGATCTTAAGAGAAAACATCCAGTCTTTCACAATTAAATATGGTGTTTGCTGTGTAGTTTTCGTAGATGCCCTTCATCAGGTTTGAGAAAATTTTCTTCTATACCTGGTTTGTTTAATGTTTTTATTACAAAGAATTGTTGAATTTTGTCAAATGCTATTTGATATCCTATGTCTAACAAGATGATCATGTTTTTGTCCCTTGTTCCATTCATATGGTGTATTACATTAATTGATTTTTGCATGTTAAACCAACCTTGCATTCCTGGGATAAATTCTACTTGGTCATAGTGTATAATCCTTTTCAAATATTGCTGTGTTCAGTTTGCTAGTATTTTGTTGAGGACATTTTCTTCTTTATTAATAAGATATATTGGACTATAATTTTCTTTTCTTTGACTTTTGTCTGGTTTAATAGCCCTTCCATTTTTTTATATTTGTGGTGCCTCTTCTATAAAATAACATTTTTAGAGATAAGCATTTATTTCTGGGCTGGCCATTCTGTTTCACTGATCAACTACTTTGTACCCATACACATTCCTTTTATTATTGTAACATTTAATGATATTTGGAAGAAGAAGTCTCTCTTTATTATCTATAGTGCTCAAAAAGTTTGAGCTAATCTTGGCTGTCTATCCTGCAGATGAATTTTATAATCATTTTATCAAAACAGTCTGATCAGTTTTTTTCATTGGAATGGCACTAAAACTGTAAATATTAACTTGTATTAACTATTAACTGATATATTTTTAATATTTCAATTTCTCATCCAAGAAAAACCCAGGCTTGTCTAAACATGCAAGCTTCCTTTCATCCCTCAAGTTTTTCCTTTATATAGTCGTTTGTATGTATTAATACAATTATCCTGTGCGTTCTGGCTTTGTTACTACAATACTATACTTGGAATCTCTCCACTTTCTAACTTGTTTTTGTCGACATGCAGTGAGTCTATCTTATTCAGGACCTGGGCTGAATTATTTGTAGTTCTAGTAGTTTCAATGGGTTCTTTGAGGTTTTCTAGGTATACAAGTCATGTCACCTACAAATTATTTCGATTTCTTTCTGATAACTTATTTGTTTTATGTCTCATTATGCTGCCCAAAACCTCTGGAAACATGTTAATAATGATGAGAGCAAGAACCATACTCTTATTGAGAACGCCTCTGATTTTTAACGGTTACCATGTTGAAATGCACAGTCTCTTCTGTACCATGGTGAATTTTCCTTCTAGTCTTATCTTTAAAGGCTTTTTGCTGGGGATTGGTATTTGACTTTGTCATGTGATCTACCAATGTGCTATATTGTATTAAGATTTTCTAATGATTATGAAATTGCCTCAATTTTATTAAGTAAATCACTCTGAAAACATTTTGATAAAGAAATTAAAACATCTCATTTAACTGTTCATCCTTATTTCATGTCTGAATCTCTGGGAAACCCCAGTTTTTGAAAGCACACATAGAAAACAGCTTTATGTTTCCCCATCGTGGCTACTAACTTCCCTCTGCCTGGACTCACTTCTCTGCTGCATAGCAGGGGTCTTGGAGGTTTGCTGTCCAGATCCCACAACTTCCCTGTCTCCTTTAGTTTTTAGAATAGACTCATTTTTGTATTTAAGGTTCTGTGCTAGCCATTTTTTTCTCAAATGGCGTATTTAATTTTTGAATACATTATACTCTGGCATAGCTTTTTTATTATTATTATTTTTTGGAGACAGAGTCTTACTCTGTTGCCCAGGCTGGAGTGCAGAGGCACAATCTCAGCTCACTGCAACTCCACCTCCCAGGTTCAAGCAATTCTCCTGCCTTAAATTCTTCCTCCCAATCCTACTCCCCAACTATCCAGGCTCCCTCATCTGATTTAATCTAATTTTAGATATGTGTGTGTGTGTGTGCATGTGTGTGTAACCATTGATACTAATTTTGATACTAATTTCTCACAACTCCTTCCAGAAGTTTAGGCACATCTGAATACATGTGAATACATTTCCCTCTTTATACTGATAGGAACATGCCAAACACGCTCTTGTTGCTTTGTTCTTGATGTATCCTGGCATCCTTTCTTGACCAGTGCTGTACGTTGAACTTCCTCTTTCTTGCTTTTACAGCTGCATCGGCTCCCATTTGTGAAAACGTTTAGAATTTTCTCATCTGTGAGGCCAGTTTCTGGTTAAGAGACATCTCTGTTGCTTCCAATTGCTTGCCCTTGAACAATGCTGCCATGAGTCACTGGCTCCAGGATGATACTGCAGTGAGTCACCTGCACCCAGGACACTCCCTACAGTGCAGCCAGATCCAGGAGCCAAACTCCTGCAGGGGAGTTGGCTGGGTCAATGCGTATTTGCTTTTTTACTTTGACAGGCATTGCCAAACTGCCCCGTGGTGCTGGAATTCATGTAAACTCCCACCAGCAGGGATGGCGGCTGCCTCCTGCCCTCGGCTGCACCAATTACTCTTTAGAGTTTTGCCAATATAGCAAGTGAAAAGGCATGTCAGTGTGATTTGGATTTTCTTTCCTCTTACAGGGCACAGGGTTGAAAATCCTTTCACAAGATTTTAAGGGTGATTTGTATTGACTTTCCTGTGTGCTGTTTATATCCTTTGCTCCTTTCAGCCACGTTCCAATTTTCCAAAGTTCAATCTCATATTATTCAAAGCTCTACTTGCAGACTGTTTGGGGAGTGGCAAGCAGCTGGCTTGGAGCCACCCTCCTCCCCTCCCCTCCTCCCTTAGTGGTGGGGGAGGGAGCAGGGATCAGTCAGCCAAGGCACTCCTCCTGGGGCAGCTGCTCACCGTGGTAGGAGGCATCCCTCTGGGACCTTTGAGGTTGTCACACACACACACACACACACACCACACACACACACCACACACACACCACACACACCACACACCACACACACACACCACACACACACACACCACACACACACACCACACACACACCACACACACACGGAAGACCATCCTTCCCAGAGGAGTGGCCACATCTGCCTCTGGCTCCAGGGCCACCTGCCTGCTTGCAATTTTTTCTCCAGCTTGGGTCTCCTATTGCTTGGCCCAGTGGTCACCTGGACAGTCCCCATTTGGGTTCTAAGGACCCTCGGGGAACTCCAGGGTCTTCTTGTTCAAGGGCTGCTCCAAAGACCATGGAGAACAAAGATAAGGTTGAGGGGGCTCATTTCCTTCAAGGACACGCCAGCTACAATCCCTTTGAGCCCCGTGGACCAAAGTCTTCCAGCAGGTCCTACCTTCAGAAATCCTCCAGCCCAAAGCCAGCTCTATTCCCACGTGCAGTGTATTCCCAGATCTCGGTACCCTCTCCCAGGAGACTCTGGAATGGGCCCATGGGTTCCACAGCCCTGCGAGCTTCCAGCTGGGGGCCTCTCCTTCCTACAGGGACCCCTAGGCCTTTCCAGGGTTTCTTTGGAGCCGGCTTCCTCTTTGCATAGGCTATAGCACCCCCAAAGGGCCAAGCTCCTCTGTTCTTCCTCCTCTTCTTTTATCTGAGAGTGGAGACTACCACAGGGGGCATGCCGCCCTCCGTGATCCCTCTTTGCCAGCAGACTCAAGCTGCAGCAGAAATCTGTTTGGCCTTAGCAGTAATTCCAGAACATCAGAAAAAGTCCTGCTCTGGCTGGGCATGGTGGCTTATGCCTGTAATCTCACTACTTTGGGAGGCCAAGGTGGCTGGATCAGTTGAAGTCAGGAGTTCAAGACCAGCCTAGCTGACATGGTGAAACCTTGTCTCTACCAAAAATATAAAAAATTAGCTGCATGTGGTGGTGCATGCCTGTAATCCCAGCTACTCAGGAGGCTGAGGCAGGAGAATCACTTGAACCCAGGAGGCAGTGGTTGTAGTGAGCTGAGATCATGCCACTGCACTCCAGCCTGGGCTACAGTGAGCCGAGATCATGCCACTGCACTCCAGCCTGGGCTACAGAGCGAGACTCTGTCTCAAAAAAAAAAAAAAAGAAAGAAAGAGTCCTACTCTGCATCTTACACTGCCTCCATCACTTGATTTATCTTTCTTCCTGCTATATGTAATTTTTGCCTTTTGATTCATAAATGCTGTATATAACTTTTAAAGATATTTAATTGACAAATACAGAAGATGTTCAAGGTATACAATGTGATGACATGATGGATCTATACATTGTGCAGCGATTATCACAATCAAATTAACACACCCATCACCGCCCAGGCTACATGTTAGATCCCCAGAACTTGTTCATCTTATAACTGAAAGGTCTTACCCTTTGACCCTCATCTCCTCATTCTCCCTACTCACCCCCACCACCTTTGGCAACCATTGTTCTCTCTGCTTCTAAAAGTTTGACTTTTTAGATTCTGCATATAAGATCACGCAGTAATTGTCTTTCTGTATATGGCTTATTCATTTAACCACATACAGAAAGCCCAACCAAGCTCATCCATTCCAAGTTCATCATGCTGCTGCAAATGGCTGGGATCACTTGAGGTAAGGAGTTCGAGACCAGCATGGCCAACAAGAAACCCACCTCTACTTAAAAAAAAAAAATTAGCCTGGCCTGGTGTCGAGCGTCTATAATCCCAGCTACTTGGGAGGCTGAGGCAAGAGAACTGCATGAACCTGGAAGGCAGAGGTTGCAGTGAGCAGAGACGGTGCCACTGGGCTTCAGCAAATCTCTGTCTCAAAAAAAGAAAGGAAGAAAGAAATGCAATCTCGGGCCCCACCCAGGACCTCCTGAGTCAGAATCTGTGATTTAACGAGAGCCCAGTCTAGGAACCTCAGCTCTCCACACCCACCGTGCCCCTCCCGACAGGCACTGTGCCTTCCTCCACTGCAGCTGGTGATTGCCACAGCTGAGCCTGCAACCAGCTCCCCGCAACTCCCCACCTCCTTGTCCCCATGTGTCTTGACCTCCCAGGCCACTGATTCACACACTGATTCATGCAGCCCAGGACTGGGAGGTGTAATAGTCACCTCAGCTCCTGTGCCTTGAAGCCGCATAACTAACACCGAGACAGCCGAATAGAGCCTCCTCCTGCCTCTGATTCTCCCAGGCCTGCCTTCAGCCCACAGTTGCAACAGCAGCTTTTGACCACATCACAGAGCGCCCAACAAATGAGTCAGATAGCTGCAGTGTGGTCCCTGCCGCACCATTTGCCAGCCATGTGACCTTGGCCAGATAATCACAGCTCCCAGAGTGGCAGCTGTCTCATTTATAAAGTGGTGGGGAGGGAGGTAATTATCACATTGACTCATGCAGAAGTTGTGAGGCTTGGCTAGGGTAACTCGTCCATTCATCTATTGCTGTAAAAAGATGTTTACAGAGGGTTGCTGTGTGGCCGGCATCAGGGACAGCAGAGACCCAAACAGACCAAGTCCTGCCCTAAGGAAGCTTGTTAAGGAGAGAATGTGGACAGACATAAAATGAAGATGTGAGTCCCATGCCAGCAGGGTGTTCATGCATGCATGCGTGAATGAATGAATGAATGGATGCAAATGTGCCACGAGCTGCACCCTCCCTCAATCAGCAAGCTATGCCCAGGCGCCTCCACCCTAAAGTCGCCATGGGATAGAAAGCCATGGGTCTAAAGCTGCAGAGGAGCTGAAGGGAACATCAGGAGACTGGGGTGGGGGAAGCTGCTGGGTTTTCCGGCAGTTAATGGATACAGACGAATCAGAGCAATGATAAAAAGATTCCAGACATAGAGCACATTTGCCTAAAATAGTTGATAATTGCAGCGGAATGAGGGTTGTTTTACAGATAGTTTTACGAGCTCTCCGTGTGTGTGTGTGTGTGTGTGTGTGTGTGTGTGTGTGTGTGTGTAATCATCTCAAATATGTTAAGATTTGGGAATGCTTCTTTTCACGGTTTCTGAGCCTCCTCATTTCAGGGAGAACAATCCCCCCAAGTCCTATGGTACCATGCACATCCCTCTGAGGACTCTGAGCCTCCCTGGATCATGAAATTTGAGAGTTCGAAATTGAGAACACCCACCCACCCCATGTTTTCTGGACAGAAAACTGAGGCCCTGACTTACCCGATGTTAAGCCTGTGATTACAGGGAGCTGGAAATGGAGATTGGAACCCAGGTCCCCTGACTCCTGGCCCAGTGCCCGTGGTGGTTTACCATGTGGGCGTCCCTGCACCCCTGACACCGCACAGTAAATGCTGATGGTCAGCGCTGACACAGGCAAAGTCCACCGAGCCACGAACACGGCACAACAGGCTACAGAGCCAGACGCTCAGCCTGGGTGGCATGGCGAAACCCCATCCCTACAAAAATACAGGCACATACTTACCTGGCAGGGAAGATACCATGATCACGAAGGTGGTTTTCCCAGGGCCAAGCTTATCCATTGCACTCCAGATGTGCTGACCCCTGCAATTTCTCCAAATATGGGAAACTCGGCTGCATAATTTGTGGTAGTGGGGGACTACGTTTGTGCTTTCCCCGATTGTTTTAAAAAAATAAACACAAAAAATACAAGTATTAGACGGGCATGGCAGCATGTGCCTGTGGTCCCAGCTATTCAAGAGGTTGAGGTGGGAGGATGGCTTGAGCCCAGGAGGTCGAGGCTGCTGTGAGCTGTAGATGAGCCCTTACTGCACCACTCCACTACAGCAAGAGTGACAGACCACCAGCTCCACCTATAAGACAGGAAAGGGCAAACCAAGACTCTGATTGGTGTTTGCCAGGGGCTGGGGGCGTGGCAGGGACTGACCTCAGCAGGTACAAGGGGACTTTGAGGGTGAGGGAGCTGTTCTGTTTCTTGGTGGTCGTGGTTACATGCACTGAATGTGTTTGTCAAAACTAATAAAAAGAGTAAATTATACCTCAAGTTTTATTTTGTTTTGTTTCATTTTTGTTTTGTTTTTGAGATGGAGTCTTGCTCTGTCACCCAGGCTGGAGTGCAGTGGTGTGATCTCGGCTCACTGCAACCTCTGCTTTCCGGGTTCAAGTGATTCTCCTGCCTCAGCCTCCCAAGTAGCTGGGATTACAGGCGCCACCCACCCCACCACACCGGGCTACTTTTTTGTTTTGTTTTTGTATTTTTAGTAGAGACAGGGTTTCACCATGTTAGCCAGGCTGCTCTGGAACTCCTGACCTCAAATGATCCCCCCCATCTCGGCCTCCCAGTTTGCTGGGATTACAGACGTGGGCCACTGCACCCCACTTCTCAAGTTTTTAAGATGCAGCCTAAAATAATGACGAGGATAATGATAATAATAATAACCTTGAAAGCCAAAAAAAGAGAAAGCCCATGTTAGGGTCACAACATGGTGCCGGGGACCCTGCGTCAGAGCCGGAAGATGCCTGTTAGTGAGTCAGTCTGGCCTGGGCTGGGTCTTCTGCCCACAGGCTTTTCTCCTGGGAGATTACTGGACCCAACACTCCAGAACCAGCGTGCTCTGACCCAAATCTGGCTTCACTCCTGCTTCCCAGACCAGGAGCGGCACTCCGCCAGGCACCCAGGCCCGCTACAGCTGTGGGCCAGCCCCCTTATCCACTGCTCCCAAAACCACCGCAAGGCACTGACCCTCGATTCCTCCCGTTCCTCCCTGCAGCCCCGACCTGGTCAGGCACTCACCTGTGTGCCATCCCCCTCAGGACGGGCTCTGTGTCCCCACTACCCTGCCCTGTGCCTGCCTCCCTGGGATGCTGTGCCTCCCGCCCAGGACCTGCCAGGGCCCCTGGCCACCAACAGGGTTTGCTGGGTGAGCTCCTCAGTCAGTCCAGCAGTCAGAGGCCTCCACAGACTGGCATCAAAACGCAATGAATTCCTATATCATCCACCCCACTCCCACCCCACAGGACCCCTGCCCGTCACTGTCTAAAGGTCCAGATCTTTGCTGAGAGCAGCCTCAATACAAGAGCATGGGTGAGCTGGTGGGCACAGGGGCCAGGGAAAGATGAGAGAAGGAGATGCCAGGGCAGGTGGGCCCCACTGAGCTCTAAAACCTCAACAGCCCCTCCAGACTCCACCTGGACAGCTCCAGTGACAGGGACGTCAGCCCCCCTGGCAGCCCCTCCAGCTTTGGGGAACTCGGACACTTGTGGGTCTCCACCTTACATTGAGCTCGAGGCCATCCTTGTCTGTGGTCCTCATCCCCATTCTGCCCCCAGGCCCTCAGAGGACAGCTGGGTGACGATGGTGACCTCATCCCTCTCAAGTCTCTGCCCATCCCTGCAGCCAGGCTCCCAACCACAGCAAAGGCAGGGGTCCCCAATCATCTGACCAGAATGGAAGCCTCCTTCCCCCTCCCCCTCCCC
>CM052653.1:7923229-7938571 GCA_028533165.1 Leontopithecus rosalia
CCCCTCCCCTCTCTCCCCTCCCCTCCCCCTCCCCCCCTCCTGCTCCCTCTCCCTCTCCCTCTTGCTGGCTCAAGAATGGTTTCTCTCTTACTGTGACCTCATCCCTCAGTGACTCAGGTTAAACTTTCTGTGAATGAAAATCACCCCATCTCGCTGGAGCTGTAAGTTCTTTGCCACATTTATGACAAGCGTCGTCCTCCCAGGCACTCCGGGAATGGTCCAACCTAAGTGTGACCTCCCAGCCACTGCACAGTCCTCTCTGGCCACCTGAAATAGCAGCATTACTCTCGGCTGGAAGGGGCTTCACCCATCCCTTGGTGGAGAATAAGCTCCTCTCATCCCACGAGACAGTGCACATCCAACTTCATGGATCAGGAAACGGAGGCCGGGACTAGAAGGGTCTGGCACTGCTGGGTCCCCCAGCTGACTGCAGTGGGGAAGGCACTGCCCAGGTCCCCATGAGCACAGGTTATGCCCTGAACGTGGTCCAGCTGCTCTGAGGCAACCTCAGAGTACCTTAATGCTCATTTCTGCCTGGCTGATAACTTATCGGGAAGGTGGTTAGTAAAACAGGACCAGCTCTGCAAGCAGGTGGGAAAGGAGGCGCCATCCCAGGCCAAGCCTTCTAACACAACCTGTGTTCTAAGTAGCTGATTCTAGGAACCAGAGTGGTCTTCAGTCCTCAAATCCCCCTACCCAGAAAGTCCCGATTCCGGTCTTAGGTTAAGAAGGCACTCTCTGCCTCCGGTAGGGAACCCACACTCCTGGCTGTTCTACCTGCCTGCCTGCCCCAGATCAACAGTGTGGGGCTGGCTGGTTGGTGGAGAAGAAGAGGTCTGGGAACTCAGAGGGACTCCGGAGGAAGAGGCATGGGTAAGAGGAGGGGTGCAGCGGGAAAGGAGGCGTCTGAAGCCCAGCCCTCCATGCTCCCCATTTTACCAAGGAAGACATGGGCAAAAGCGGTGGCTCTTAAGCTTCCTTCAGTTTTCAATTTTTTTTTTGTATTTTTACTTTTATTTTTATTTATTTATTTTTTTGAGATGGAGTCACTCTGTTGTCCAGGCTGGAAGTGCAGTGGCCTGACCTCTACTCACAGCAACCTCCACCTCCCAGGTTCAAGCAATTCTCCTGCCTCAGCCTCCCAAGAAGCTAGGACTACAGGCATGCACCACCACGCCCAGCTAATTTTTGTACTTTTAGTAGAGATGGGGTTTCTCCACGTTGGCCAGGCTGGTCTTGACCTCTTGACCTCAAGTGATCCCCGCCACCGCCTCTGCCTCCCAAAGCGCTAGGATTGCAGGTCAGCACTGGGCTGAGTCTCCAACCATTTTGAGAGCACGATAGAATCTCTGGACCTATAGCCCAGGAAAATGTATACGCTCATACACAGCCTCGCACCCCAAAACCTCCAAGGAGTCCGTGGGACCCCAGGTTTCAAGGCCTCAGATGGGTAGAGAACTGAGAATTCCTAGCTTGGCTTCTCTGTCTAGCATGCTGTCCCACCAGCTCAGACCCACCCAGAGGGTTTACACGGTCCCTCACCCCAAGCACCCCGCCCTAGAAGGAGGTCTTTGTGGGGAGGGTGGGGAGGGTGGGGAGGTGTGTTCCTACTGCACCCCCTTTTCCTATGAAAATGGTCCTATTTCAGATGATATGTTATATGCTCTCCCTAGAGGGAGGTGACCATTCTGTTTCTCCAGCCCATGGCAGGGTGGCTGTGGGATGAGAAGACCTTATTTCCCACCAAGGCCACATGTCATTCCATCAGAGAGGCCACTAATGCACCCACTAGACTTGGCCGCCAGCTGATGGCAAAGTTTGCCCTCTTGGGGTTCAAGCTTGCCCATGTCTAAACTTACCATTGTGAGACCTTGCACCAGCCAAAAGTCCTTTCTCATCTTCTGAGACTTTCTTTCTTTCTTTCTTTCTTTGGCTCTGTTGCCCAGGCTGGAGTGCAATGGCATGATCTCAGCTCACCGCAACCTCTGCCTCCTGGGTTCAAGCAATTCTCTGCCCCAGCCTCCCAAGTAGCTGGGACTACAGGCACCCACCACCCAGGCACCCACCACCATGCCCAGCTAATTTTTTGTATTTTTAGTAGAGACAGTGTTTCACCATTTTGGTGAGGCTGGTCTTGAACTCCCGACCCTGTGATCCACCCACCTTAGCCTCCCAAAGTGCTGAGATTACAAGCGTGAGCCACTGCACCCGGCCTCTGAGACTTCCTTTTCCTGTCTGGACATTTATGGTCCCTCTTAATGCTTTCCTGGAATTCCCTCACTATTTCTGCTACTCTTTTTCTCTTGAATTATTTAAGAAGTGTTTACTTGAATGTAGTTTTGCAAGGCACTTTAAAGATTTCCCCCAAAAGTGCATCCTATGAATAATATAAACAAACCACAATTATAAAATGATACATGAATGCCTCCAAATTGTAGAGATTAAGCTGTAATTTTCAGTGGCAAAGGCATAGATGCCAGGATGTGCGGATTAGCCCACATTTCCTCAAATTAGAATGAGAGTGAAACTCCACAGTCTGAACAGAATACTTTGCCTGGTGACTCTAACTGAAAATTGTTCTCTTTCTATTCTAAAGCACTCAGAACCAGTGAAGCTTGGGAAAGTCGCTGGCCTCCAGTTGTTCTGCTGAGAAACAGCTGGCTCTATATCCATGGAGACCAAGGAATCTGAGGATGTGAAAAAGACCCAGAGGAAATCAGGAAGTGATCAGCGGAACATTGGTAACGAACCAGCCAAGGTGAAACCTCAGTTACTCTCAGAAAACGAAGAGACTTCTCAGGCTGACCAGGAGATCCAAGACAAACAGCTTCATCGCCACATCCCAATTCAGAGAAATTCCATCTTCAACCGCTCCATAAGACGCAGAAGCAAAACCAAGGCCAGAGACACCCCCGCACGGAACACCAGCTGCCTGGCAGGTCAGTGTCAGGGACAGCTGTCACAGCTTTTCTCTTATATTGGTTGGAGTCATCAGTGCTGAAAGGTCCTCATTAAATGAGAAAGACTAAATGATGTTGAAAATTTGGGAGGCAGAGGCAGAGGAATCACTTGAACCTGGGAGGTGGAGGTTGCAGTGACCCCAGATGGCGCCACTGCACTCCTGCCTGGCAACAGAGCAAGACTCTGTCTCAAATAAATAAATAAAAGAATAAAAAAATAAAATTACGAAGGATAGGCCGGGCACGGTGGCTCATCCCAGCACTTTGGGAGGCCAAGGAGGGTGGATCACCTGAGATTGGGAGCTCGAGACCAGCCTGACCAACATAAAGAAACTCCGTCTCTACTAAAAATACAAAATTAGCCAGATATGGTGGTGCATGCCTGTAGTCCCAGCTACTCAGGAGGCTGGCGCAGGGGAATCGCTTGAACCCAGGAGGTGGAGGTGTTGGTGAGCCTAGATTGTGTCATTGCACTCCAGCCTGGGTGACAAGAGTGAAACTCTGTCACCAAAAAAAAAAAAGAATAAAATAAAATAAAATTACCAAGGACATGTTCAACAGGGTAGCGCATTTTAAAACCATTATCTAAAGAATCCAAATTCCTCCACTATGATGTCGTGTGTACTTAGAAGAAAGTGCTGACCAAATTATACAATTAGACTGGCTTCTATTGAAAAACGACTTCTTGTTCTGGAACTCAACAAAACACACCCCCCACCCACTGTACATGCGTTCTGGGAAGGAGGCTTTGAGCCGTCCAAATTAGCGGTCATGTGGGAACATGAATTCCCTCAGTGGTGAGGTTCTGTCCTGTTCTCTCAGTGTCACTACCATGGCCAGAGCTTCTGCTGCCCTGAAAATAAGTGAGATTACAACCTTGGGAATAGATTTGTAACAAGACTTCTTAATCTTTTAGGCCAGTGCCTAGCACATTTTGTCTGCTTAAAATACACATATTGAGCAGAATAAAGTTCAGAAAACTTTACAAATGGGGTGCAGACTCTTTTCCTTGTGACTTGTTCCTGTGGCTGACAGGCAGCCTGCAGGGGGTGCAGAATGTGTGACAGTTTCCCAGCCCTGGGGGCACAGCAACTGCCACCAGACTATATGTACCCTGAGTGTGCCAGAATGGCAGTCCCTCCTAAATCCAGAGACTTCATCAAGCCATTCAAGAACATTTATCAAACCCTGTATTGGGTAGCTGTTTGCTACAAGTTAAACTCCCCTCAAAATATAGAGACCTAAAACAACAATACTTATTATTTCTCATGATTCTGGGGGCTGGTTGAGTGGTTCCTGTGTCTGGGCCAGTGTGTGTAACCTCTGCGGTCAGCTGGTGGCTCTTCTGGGCTTGGGTGGTGGAAGACAGCCTCACTCATCCCTCCGGTGGTCTGTGAGCTGGGACTGCTGGCCTCTGCTCCACGTGGTCTCTCAGCCCCCAGCAGACTAGCCCAGGCTTATGCACGTGATAGTCGGGCTCTGAGAGAGCAAGAGCAGAAGCTGCCTGGCCTCTTGAGGCCTAGACTCACACCTTGCATAGTCCCCTGCACCATGTTCTATCCGTCAAACCAGCCCACAGGGCCAGACCAGACCAAAGGGGTTGGGGAAAATGACTTCATCTCTCCACGGTGGTAATGGTGGTAGAATTTGTGGCTGCTGCTGTCCATCACAAACATTAACAAGATCATGTATCAAGCACTGAGTTAAGCCTGAAAAATATAATGATTGAAATACTATCGTCATGGAAGCTCAACTTTTCTGTACGTTTGACATTTCTCGTGCTAAAAGCTAAATCACACTCTCACACAAGGAAGCTGGAGTCTCTGCCTTTGAGGAACCCGCAATATTGTAATGTCATTGTACTGCAAGCCATGTGTCAAAGTTTACAGGAGAGAAAAAGGCAAAGCACTAGACCCTTCTGTTGGGGTTAGGAAAAGGCTTCCCAAAGATGATATTTTAGATGAGTCTTAAAAAATTGGTAAGGACTGCTGGATGCAATGGCTAATGCCTGTAATTTAGCACTTTGGGAGGCCGAGGCAGGTGGATCACCTGAGGTCAGGGGTTTGAGACCAGCCTGGCCATCATGATGAAACTCCATCTCTACTAAAAATACAAAAATTAGCCTTGCAAAGTGGTGCATGCCTGTAATCGCAGCTATTCAGGGGTCTGAGGCAGGAAAATTCCTTTAACCTGGGAGGCAGAGGTTGCAGTGAGCCAAAGCCGCACCACTGCACTCCAGCTTGGGTGACAGAGTAAGACTCCAGCTCAAAAAAAGAGGCGTGGTAAGGACATGGCTGGGGAGAGAGGGAAGCGAACACAGTTGACTTCATGCAGGTACCCAATGGCTGTGCTAGGCAGGCATTTCAAGGGTATTCTTACCATACCCATTTTACAGATCAAAAATAACAACTGAGGCCCACAGAGATTGAGCTATTTACCCAGAATACACAGCTATTGTGTGGTACAGGTTGAGCTGGAGTTCAGATCCTTCTGGCTCCAAAGCCTCTGTGGATGAAGAAGGGGGTTACAGCAGTGCCATCCAACAGGAATACTCTGCAAGCTGCCAACATCACCTTAAATTCTCCAGTGGCCACATTTACAAAGTACAAATAAGTGGGTGAAATTTATTTTAACAATGCATTTTATTAACCCAGCAAGATGCAAAAAGTACCATTTTATCCTGTAGTTAATAATCAATATGAATATTATCAATGAGGTAGTTTACATTCTTTTTTTTGCAGGAAGTCTTTGAAATCTGTTGAGTATTTTATATCTGCAGCCCCTCTCAATTCGCATGCCAAATTTTCATTGGAAATACTTGATCTGGATTTAGACTGCATAAAATGTACAGTCAGAAAAGTGGATTTACATACCCAAATCGATCCAAATATCCTTAAAAGTTTCCCAACAACTGAATCAATATGAGTTTGTACTTTTAAATTTAAATTACATTAAATAAAATGAAAAATTCACCTCCTCGGTCACATTTGCCAGCCACATTTCAAGTGCACAGTAGCCACACGTGGCTAGTGGCCACCCTGTTGGACAGGGCAGACTAGAGCATCACAAGCAGAAAGAGAAGCAGCTGCACCTGCCATGGTTGGGGGTCAGGGAGGTCTTTTGGAGGTGCAGGAAAAGGGAAGTATAGGGCTGTGTCTGGGATGAAGCTGGGAGGGAGAACAGGGCCGCTAGGGAAAGAGCCTGAGTTTGCGACCTCCCCAAGCTGTGCCAAGGATGCTGACACCAGTACAGACAGAACAGTGCCATCCCCAAACGTGACCTTTATGTCCAGCCATAAACATTCTTATCAGGTTTGCAGGGGTTTTTTTGTTTATTTGTTTGAGTCGGAGTCTCGCTCCGTTGCCCAGGCTGGAGTGAAGTGGTGTGATCTAAGCTCACTGCAGTCTCTGCTTCCTGGTTTCAAGTGATTCTCCTGCCTCAGCCTCCCAAGTAAGTGGGACCACAGGTGCCTGTCACCATGCCTGGCTGATTCTTGTATTTTTAGTAGAGACAGTTTCACCATGCTGGCCAGGGTGGTCTTGAACTCCTGACCTTAAGTGATCCGCCTACCTCAGCCTGGGGGTAGTGCTGGGATTACAGGTGTGAGACACCACACCTGGCCTGGCAGTTTTATTTTTACAGTGACTCCTTCATGTCACCTGGAGCGAATTCTCTTGACTGCTCAGTGTTTCTTAATCCAAATGTCCTGTTTGACCTCAATGGTGAGAAAGAGCATGGGGTGGGGGCTGGGGAAGAGAAGGAGCAGACAAAATCAGACACCGGGTCACAGGCTTCTCTGCTCCACTCCCCAACCACCAAGGAAACTCATGATTTGCAGTCATGATGTATGATTTGGGTCTGGAAGGTGTGGGACGTTCACTGTTTTATCTGCAAAATGAGTACCCTTTCAAAATCACAGCAGAGAGTTGCCTAAAAATCCCATCCCTGAGTAAGCAGACTGTCTAGGGGAGGGTAACTTGACTTATTTAATATTCATTAGGACCCGAGAACTGTTAGAGGCCAAAAAAAAAATCAAGTTGCCAATGATTTTTATCCGGTAGAAATGACACCAATAGTTATGGCTTTATTGCCCTCTAAGGCATTAGCCAGGTTGTGTTCTTATTTCCAATATCTTTTTTCCACTATGTATGTATGTATGTTTATGCATATGTAAATGTATATTAAGTTGCTTATATCATAATTATAATTTTCTCTTTTTTTTTACACCCAGGCTGGAGTGTAGTGGTGTGATCTTGGCTCACTGCAAACTCCACCTCTGGGGTTCAAGCGATTCTCCTGCCTCAGCCTCCCAAGTAGCTGGAATTACGGGCACCTGCCACCACCCCCAGCTAATTTTTGTGTTTTTTGTGGAGACAGGGTTTCACCATGTCGGCCAGGCTGGTTTCGATCTCCTGACCTCAGGTAATTCACCCGCCTCAGCCTCCCAAAGTGCTAGGATTACAGGGGTGAGCCACTGCGCCAGGCCCATAATTATAACTTTCAGAGGGATGGCATCCCGGGCTATCAAACTCCCTTCAGGGAGTGAGGTGTGGACACCCCTTCCCACTCCACTTTCTTCACCTTCCAGTGTGACTGCTGCTACTGTCCTAGGCTTACAAGAATTGCCTGAAAATGGGAAATCTGTATCTTCTAACTTGCTCCTTTTCTGAAATGTCACAGATTCACAGGACAATGGAAAATCTGTAAATGAGCCCCTGACCTTGAATATCCCCGGGAGCAGAATTGCCCCTCCTTGGAGAACAGCAATGCAGACAGGAACCCAGAAAATGAGGTAAGAGATGGCAGATCATGATGAAGGCATCCAGGAAAGACGCACCAGGGGGCATTGCTGCAAAGACTTGATGGGTTACAAGGGTGTCATGTTATAAAAAAAAAAAAAGTGACTTTTTGTTGCCCATGCTGAAAGCAACAGCAGCAACAACAACTCCACAATTTCAAAATAATATATGGTTTTGTACAGTACTTTAAAAAAAAAACTTTTGGGGCAGAGATGGGGTCTTGCCTCTGGGCTCAAATGATCCTCCAGCCTCAGCCTCCCAAAGAGCTGAGATTACAGGTGCAAGTAACAAACTATTCTTACTCCCCTGTCACAAAACTAGGAAATTTTAGATACTACATAGATCAAGAAATAGAATAGAAAAATCACGGCCAGGTGTGGTGGCTCACACTTGTATTCTCAGCACTCTGGAAGGCTGAGACAGGCAGATTACTTGAGGCCAGGAATTCGAGACCAGCCTGGCCAACATGGTGAAACCCCGCCTCTACTGAAAATACCCATCAAGCCACTAACCTCCAGTATGGGTGATGGAGTGAGACTCTGTCTCCAAAAAAATGAAGAAAGCGAGGGAGGGAGGGAAAGATAAATCACTGTATCTTGGCCAGGCACAGTGGCTTGAGCCTGTAATCCCAAGTTTTGGCAGGCTGAGGCCTGAGGATTGTTTAGGCTCAAGAGAATATTTAAAATATTCTCTTATGACTGGACTGCGATTTATTAATTGTGCTCCTATTGTTGGGTTTGGGGTATTGTATCAGTCAGTACTGAATTCAGCTGCTTATTTTAAAGGATAGCACAGCTTAACAGGGCATCTATTTGGCTCTTGTGTGAGAGAGACCTGGGGGGTCACGACTGCAGCTCCTTCATGCCTGCTTGGATCCAGGCTCCTTCTAGCTTTCTAATCTGTCATCGGTCAAGGTGACTGCCAGAGCTCTAGCCATCACAGCCACCGTTCAGGCGGAGGGAAAGAGAAAAGCCAGCAGGGGAAGGGCACAGCAGCAGCCAGGTCTGCCCTGCTCTTAAGGAGATTGCCTGAAGTCCACCCAGCCATTGCTGCTGATATCTTATTGGCCAAAACTGGATCACGTGGCCACCTCCACCAGCAAGGGAGGCTGGGAAATGGGTGTGTCATTTAAAAGCCAGGTCTGAGCCGGGCGTGGTGGCTTATGCCTATAATCCAGCACTTTAGAAGGCTGAGACAGGTGGATCACTTGGGGTCAGGAGTTCAAGACTAGCCTATCCAACATGGTGAAACCCTCATCTCTACTAAAAAATACAAAAATTAGCTGGGCATGGTGGCACATACCTGTAATCCCAGCTACTTGAGAGGCTGAGGCAGGAGAATTCCTTGAATCTAGAAGGTGGAGGTTGCAGTAAGCTGAGGTCACCACTGCACTCCAGCCTGGGGGACAGAATGAGACTCCATCTCAATAAATAAAATAAAATAAAAGCCAGGTCTGGGCCAAGCACAGTGGCTCATGCCTGTAATCCCAGCACTTTGGGAGGCAAGATAGGCAGATCGCCTGAGGTTGGGAGTTTGAGACCAGCCTGACTAACATGGAGAAACTCCATCTCTACTAAAAATACAAAATTAGCCAGGTGTGGTGACGCATGCCTGTAATCCCAGCTACTCGGGAGGCTGAGGAAGGAGAATCACTTGAACCCGGGAGGCAGAGTTTGCAGTGAGCTGAGATCGCGCCATTGCACTCCAGCCTGGGCAACAAGAGCAAAACTTCATCTCAGAAAAAAAAAAAAGCCAGCTCTGTTTCTGCCCTCAGTGAATGGGTTCCATCAATGAAGAAGAAGGGGAGAGTGGATAAACGGGAGGCACAAGCAAGCTCTGACCCAAGGCAGTTTCAATTTTTTGCTGTTTTGTAAGTCACACTATGATAAGTATCACTGTGGCAAAACCTAATGGCCAGCCTTCATTATTTCTTTAAGCTAAATTCCTAGAAGCTTCACAATCTCTGCAAATCCTTGGATGGCTACAGGGAAACCATATCCTTATATCTGCACTGGGGAATTGTGAACCAGGCAACTCACCAGAATCCCAGGACAAGGTGGGGAGGCAACATTTCCTTCCTGAGGTTGCTTTGCCCATTGATCCTTGGACACACACACACACACACACACACACACACACACACACACACACACACATTTTGCTTGCATGTAATTGGATATTATGAGTGTATTAGGCTGTTCTTGCATTGCTATAAAGAAATACCTGAAGCTGGGTAATTTCTAAGAAAAGAGGTTTGCACTTTGGGAGGAAGAGGTGGGAGGATTGCATGAGGTCAGGAGTTCGAGACCAGCCTGGCCAATATGGCAAAACCCCGTCTCTACTAAAAATACAAAAATTAGCCAGACATTGTAGAACACGCTTGTAAAAACAGCTACTTGGGAGGCTGAGGCACAAGAATTACTTGAATTCAGGAGGCAGAGGTTTCAGTAGCTGAGATCACGCTATTGCACTCCAGCCTGGGCAACAGAGTGAGACTGTGTCTCAAAAATAATAATAGTAATAGTAATAATAATAATAATAATAAAGAAAAGAGGTTTGATTGGCTCACAGCTCTGCAGGCTATACAGGAAATATGGCAGCATCTGCTTCTGGGGAGGCTGCAGGAAGCTTCCAATCATGGTAGAAGGCAAAAGGAGAGCAGGTGGCTCACGTGGCAGGAGCAAGGGAGTAGAGTGAGAGGTGCCACACACTTTTAAACATCCAGATCTGGTGAGAACTCACTCTCACGGAGACAGCACAAAGACATGAGGGATCCGCCCCCCGATCCAAACACTTCCCACCGGGCCCCACCTCAAGCACTGGGGATTACATTTCAACAAGGGATTTGGGTGGGGACAAAACACACACTATACCAACGGGCAGTCATTTCCTGCTGTCTCTGATGTGGCTTAAGCCCCAAGAGCCAAGAACAACACTGTAAACATCTGACCACCTACCTGAGACACAGCAGAGACAGTGAAGCCACCTTAGCTCCCCAGCCTTGGAGGGCATCAAAAGAACTGAGAGTAAAAGTAACTGACAACAAGGACCCAAGGCCAGAGCAAGAATCCAAGGGGCCAGGAAGGGGCCCTGGGAGTGGGGAGAGAAGAGGCCTCAGGGCAGAGGCTACCGGCCAATTGGTATATAAAAATGCCTTACCACAAATACATCTGCATTTTAACACTCGATGAAAGGGAGCATGAAGGGTCTGGCTACTGGGCTTTGTTTGGGGGGAGTTGTCAGGGTGCTGTGAATTTCCTACCCTTCCCCATGCGATCCTTTCCCCTTAAGTCAAATGAGGAGGTCTTCAAGGAATCCACTTGGAAATCTGTGGAATCTGGGGGACAGGACCCTGGCTCACACTTGAAAGCATCTAGAGCTGAACTGGCTGAAGCAGCCTGCAAGGGGAGGAGGGCCAGAGCTGAGCAGGGACAAGGGAGGCATCTACACCCAAGGCCAGGCAGAGGTGTGTGACTTCTCAGAGCCAAGTGTGGGTCTCGAGGAAGACAGCCAGCTGTTAATTGATTTGAAAAGGAGTCTACACAAGAGCACTTCCTGCTGGAGTCCCAGCCTAAGAACTCTGCACATGCCGAAGAATTGAAGTCAGAGACCTCCTGGGAGGTATCTCTAAGCCCAAACAGCAGCTGGGGGGTGGGGAGAAGATGGAGCAAGAGGTAGGGGCTTTGGTTGTGGTAGGCCTGCACCTGGAGAGGGAGAAGCAGAAAATCGCTTTGGGTTACTCTCTTTAATACCCAGCAAAAGAGACCATTTGGTCATAACTTGCAAGTGGCTAGCAAAGCTTTGCACGTGTCCTGCCTGAGGTTTCATACAAGACCCAGGCAGCTGGTGCCAACCTACAGAGCTGGCCGAAGTGGGGAATCTGGAGGAAGAAGTGAGCACCTTCCTGTTTGTAGCCCACCAAGTCCAGCTTACCCATGACCCTGCGCCCCCTCCTGTCTTGTGGCTTAGTGAGCACGGTGGTTTTGGGGAGCACATTGGTGTTGACTGCCTCCAAAGCAGGAACTGCCAGCTCCACTGTGCCATGTGCCGCCATTACATTCTCTGGGCTGGATCTCCATGGCGAGGCAAGTCATCATGCACCTGCAGTGGGGACATTTTCTAGACAAAAGCCTCAGATGGGCTATCAGGTTCTGAGTGCTTTGAGTTATGCTTTTAAAGGTAAAGTCCAAAATATGTATTTCTCCTGGGCACGCTACATGGACTGTGGATGAGCCCCGCCATCTCCACTTGCCTGATGTGGGACGCCTGGGGTCCTCACTCATTCTCTGTCTTATTTGCTCCCAGTTTGGCTCGCCCCACAGCATTCCGAGTCCGGTCTGTCACTTGCAAAACTGAACCCCTGCTCTTGCCCATATCCCCGTGTCACTGTCTTCTTATAAGGAGTCCCTCATGCAAAGTGTTGTGGCTGATTCTGAGTGTCTCTTGTTCAGTTTCCACAGTCACCTTCCCAGTGTTTTTATCCATTCCTATTGAAGTCCCTTTTGCTCTCATACAGGGAAATCATTCTCTGTCTCCAAGCTTGATTTGTGCATAGAAAGGCAGGTTTCGGGCTGGGCGCGGTGGCTCACGCCTATAATCCCAGCACTTTGGGAGGTCGAGGCGGGTGGATCACGAGGTCAAGAGATCGAGACCATCCTGGTCAACAAGATGAAACCCCATCTCTACTAAAAAATATATATATATAAATTAGCTGGGCATGGTGGTGCACGCCTGTAGTCCCAGCTACTCGGGAAACTAAGGCAGGAGAATTGCTTGAACCCAGGAGGCGGAGGTTGCGGTGAGCTGAGATCGTGCCATTTCACTCCAGTCTGGGTAACAACAGCGAAACTCTGTCTCAAAAAAAAAAAAAGAAAGGCAGGTTTCATGATCTAAATTTAGCAGAGGAAAAACACCAACAGCAACAGCAACAATAAAAACCCCTACATGGCACAAAGACTGGTAACAATTAAAGAGAGGCTACAGCACTTAGCTCAGAAAAGCCCCAAATATTTTATCGCCCTGTTTTTTTTTTCTGTAATTGTCGGTGTCCTTAGTGTTTTCATAAAGGTGATTTAACTAATGCTTTATCGAAGGTCTTTTTCCATTACAATAAAATGTTCAGATCTTGGGTCTACAGCTTGATGAACTTTTACACAAGTACTACACCTTGATCATCACCTGGACCGAGATAGAGAACATTTCCATCGCCCCAAGAGGGCCCCTCAGGGCCCTTTTTCAAGTCAGTATCCAACCCTCAGACATGGCCTCTTCTAACTGCTACCCCCATCAGACTGGTTTCTGAACTTCATATAAATGGGATCACACAGTGTGCACTCTACAGTGTCTGACTTCCGTTGCTCAGCGTAATATTTTTGAAATTCATCAATATATGTGTACCGGATTGTTCTTTTTTTTTGAGACAGAGTCTCATTCTGTTGCCCAGGCCAGAGTGCAGTGACACAATCTCAGCTCACTGCAACATCCACCTCCCAGGTTCAAGTGATTCTCCTGCCTCCCAAGTAGCTGGGATTATAGGCACCCATCACTACGCTCGGCTAATTTTTGTATTTTTAGTAGGGATGGTGAAACATCACCATATTGGCCACGCTGCTCTCCAACTCCTGACCTCAAGTGATCTGCGTGCCTCGACCTCCCAAAGTGCTGGGATTACAGACGTGAGCCACCACCCCTGGCCAAGTTTCTCGTCTTTTAATGAGCAGAAGTTTTTAATTTTGATGAAGACTAAGTTAGCAATTTTTTTGTTTGTCCTTTTCTTTCCTAAGAAATATTTGACTATCTCAAAGTCATAAAAATACTCTGCTACGTTTTCTTACAGAAGTTTGAGACTCTTCACTTTCACATTTGGGTCTGTAGTCCATACAGATCGCTAGTTGCTCTAGCACTGCTTATTGAGAAAGCCTTCTGTTCCCTCAATGAATTGCATTGCTACTTTTTTTCCAAAAGTCTAATGACTGCAGACACATGGGTCTATTTCTGAACTTTTATTCTGTCTCATTGATCTAATTGTCTATATGTATGCCACTACCACAGTGTCTTAAATACTGTTGCTTTATGCTTAATCTTAAAATCTGGTAGTGTAAGCCCTCCTACTTTGTTCTTCTTAAATATAGTCCTGACTATTTCAGATTTTTTGCATTTCCATGCAAATTTTGGAATCAGTTTGTCAATTTCTACCAAAAAAAAGTCTGCTAGAATTTCAGTTGAAATTTCATTGTCGCTACAGATAAATGTCGGGTTTAATCCATATGTTAACTAGCTTGATTTAGTCATTCCGCAAGGTATATATGTTTCAAAACAACATATTGTATGCAATATATAAAATTTTTGTCAATTTTTTTTAATTACGGGATCATTGACACCTGAATCTTGGCAATGCAAATTGTTCAAACTATGAACATGTCCTAATCTTTCATTTATTTAGACATTTTTAAGATTAATCTAGCAATGATTTGTAGTTTTTAATGTAAAGGTTTTACACATATTTTAAATAAATTTGTTCCTAGGTATTTCATGTTTTTTATCCTATTTTAAATGTCAGTGTTTTCTAATTTCATTTTTCAATCATTTTTTGGTAGTATGTAAAAATAAAACTAATTTTTGCATGTTCACCTAGTATCCTGTGATCCTAATAAATTCACTTATTCGTTCTTTTTGAGATGGAGTCTCACTCTATTACCCAGGCTGGGGTGCTGTGGCACCATCTCCACTCACTGCAACCTCCACCTCCCAAGTTCAAGTGATTCTCCTTCCTCAGCCTCCCAAGTAGCTGGGATTACAGGTGCCCACCACCACACCTGGCTAATTTTTATTGTTATTGTTATTGCTGTTGTATTTTTAGCAGAGACAGGGTTTTGCCATGTTGACCAGGCTGGTCTTGAACTCCTGACCTCAAGTGATCCACCCACCTCAGCCTCCCAAAGTGCTGGGATTGCAGGATGAGCTGCTGCGTCCAGCCGTATTTCTTTCTTTTCAATCGTCATGCCTTCTATCTGTTTCTCTTGGCTTATTGCATTGGCAAGGACTTCAACCATAATGCTGAATGGAAGTGGTGAGAGTCGGCATCCTTATTTCCTGGCCAAGGCTGCTTTGATGACAAAGATCAAAGCCTACTCGAATTTGCTCAAGTGAAAGAGGAATATTGTAAAGATGCTGGAATCCCAGAGACTCCAGGTAGAAGAGATGAAGCCCATCTGTCCACCTTTACGAGAAGGAAGAAGCCATCAGAAACTACAGGCACTTTATCCTTTTCTCATGGGCCATGAGGCTCACTCCTCCGTTTCTCTCTGAGGAGTGCTCAGTTGCCCTGCTTCTCTGCTTTCCAGCTTGCACTTGACGCGAGTGGCAGCCATCACCACAGTGACCTTTCATCTCAGCTGGCCACAAAGCCAATGGGGACTCCTTTTAGTGTCTCTTAGAAAAAAAGACATACAAGAGGCCAAGAAACATATGAAAAAATGCTCATCATCACTGGTCATTAGAGAGATGCAAATCAAAACCACATTGAGATACCATCTCACGCCAGTTAGAATGGCGTTCATTAAAAAATCTGGAGACAACAGATG
>CM052653.1:7939071-7980154 GCA_028533165.1 Leontopithecus rosalia
TGCCAAATATGGGTGAGGGGGCAGAAGGCAGCAAAACACACTGCCACGTGTGTACCTATGCAACTATCTTGCATGTTCTGCACATGTACCCCAAAACCTAAAATGCAATAAAAATTAAAAAAAAAAAAAAGAAAAAGAAAAAAGGAATTTCTAAGGGAAATAATTTCGTTGACCATCCTTGGGTCAGGTGTTTTTCTCTGGATCAAACAGCTAAAAGGGCAGGGGGCAAGATGAATGGGGCCATTCCCACCTCATCAGTGGGAGCTTGCTTGGGAGAATTTTTAAATATGTGAAGGTGAGCCAGGCAAGCCAAACATATATAGTATAGTTACAGTTGGGTCTTGCATGCAAAAGAATGCTGAAAGGGGCTTGGATGAGGTAAGCAGCAGAGAATGGAGGTAAGAACAGTAGGGATGAGAGGCAGGAGATTAAAGACTTAGAGGCTTCAGCAGCCCGAAATGGACCCAAGAACCGGTCCTTCAGTTTTCAAGACGTGGGGTGGTGCTGACGTGGGACATGGAGTGTTCTTCTTGGTCATCAGTGCCCATCCTCAGTTCATTCAAGGCTGCTTTGCAAGTCCTCTTCAGTACACCAACCAGCAGTGAGTCGTGGTGAGCTGGGCAGCAAGGCAGGAGGGAAGCATAATCACTGTAGAAAGACGTTCTGTAAAAAGGGGCATGGGAAGCCAACTTACATATGGCAAGCGCCTTTACACTCGCTGTCTTATTACGTTTACTCACCATTATCCCCACATGTTGTGTTTTGAGATGAAGTTTCTCTCTTGTTGCCCAGGTTGGAGTGTAACGGTGTGATCTCAGCTCACCACAACCTCTGCCTCCCAGATTCAAGGGATTCTCTTGCTTCAGCCTCCCAAGTAGCTGGGATTACAGTCAGGCATGTGCCACCACACCCAGCTAATTTTGTGTCTTTAGTAGAGACGGGGCTTCACCATGTTGGCCAGGCTGGTCTCGAACTCCTGACCTTAGGTGATCCACCAACCTCGGCCTCCCAAAGTGCTGGGTTTACAGGCATGAACCACTGCTCCAGGCCTGGACTCAACACAATTTGGTGCCTAGCCTAAGGCTGCACAGCTACCTAGTGACACAGCCAGACCATGAACCCAGGAGCTCTGACTCCACACCCGTGACCTCCCCTTTCCAGGCTGCCTGTGAGGTATGGCCAGGGAAATCACAGCTGTGAGAAGGAGGGTGTTCCTATTAATCTGCCCACAGGAGGCAAACCCCCAGTACATTACTGAATCTGTCCCTTGGGGTCCTCTCAAGTTCAGATGTTGTACTGGGACCTTATTCGTACAGGTGCAAGGTCACAAATCAGGATTCTAGTCCCAGAAATCATTCCATGTCACAAAAGTGCCACATTGCTAAATATATGTATAAGAAAAATACTCTAATATGTGCTTTTATAAGTTGATATTTAGTATACAAAATTAAGCTACATCTAAAATAGGTGAGGCAATTTTTCTGCATAAACTAAGCAAGCATCAGCCTTGCAGAAACATTAGCCCACTGGCTTTCCTCTTTTCCTGGCAATGGCCTGAGGGAATCACAGGAGCGCATTGCTCCAAGAATGGTCAGACTGCATTAAACACAGGAGTCACCTCCAAAGCCAACACTCAGCAGGGACAGCCCGGGACAGCCCCACTAAGTGTTAACAGCTCTGTTCTAGCTGGTTGGTGCCATACCTGGTTGTTAAACATTGCGGCTCATCTATGGATTCACCTAAAAAATGGCCATTGCTATGGAATCGTCCACGGTCACCAACAGCTCATGGAGGGCATGGTGAGCCTTTGAGTGCTGATGCTGGGCAAGGTCCAGCTTCCATACTAGTCCTTGTATTTCTTTCTTTCTTTCTTTCTTTTTGAAATGGAGTTTCGCTCTTGTTACCCAGGCTGGAGTGCAATGGCGCAATCTCGGCTCACTGCAACCTCTGCCTCCTGGGTTCAGGCAATTCTCCTGCCTCAGCCTCCCGAGTAGCTGGGATTACAGGCACGTGCCACCATGCCCAGCTAATTTTTTGTATCTTTAGTAGAGACGGGGTTTCACCACGTTGAACAGGATGGTCTCGATCTCTTGACCTCGTGATCCACCCGCCTCGGCCTCCCAAAGTGCTGGGATTACAGGAGTGAGCCACCGCGCCAGGCTCTAGTCCTTGTATGTATTTCTATGAAAATGTACAAGTTGCATGTTAGGTACGCCTGGGGCAGTCTGTCAGGGTTTTTTGGAGGCTAGCTTGGGTTGTTACTGTAAGTGTCTATACACAGGGACACACACTGAGTAATACAGGAGCTAAAGAAACGCAGCCTGACTCTAATCAAGCCTCCAGATCTAACTAGGAATTGACAGGAAACACGGGAGAGAGAGGAACAAGTTAAACAACACCATGCAGGCACAATCATAAAATCCACACGGGATGAATGCCCCAATTTCTCAAGGAAAAGACAAGGAAAACAAGAGACTGAAGAAAGATCAACCAATTGCATTATACAGACCGTATCTGAATCCTTTTTCACACACATTGTGGGGAGGGGCGTTTGAGCCAATATTTGATCATGTGAAGAAATTATCGATAATCTCTTTAGGCATGCTAATGCTATTGTAGTTATTTTTAACCTCTATTTAACTCTTATATCTTTTAGAAATACAGTCTGAAATATTTTGGATGAAGTGATATGATGTCTGAGATTTGCTTCAAAAATAATCCAGGGGAAGGAGTGGGTGGGAGTGGAGATGAAAGATTGGCCGTGAAGCTGTGTGATGAGTATTGGGGGAATTCATTATACTTTTCTGTCTACTTTAGTATGTGTTTGAAATTTTCCATAAGGAAAACTTAAATTTTTATTTTTTTTTAAGCTTTTTTTTTAAAATACAAGAGCTTGAGTATAAAGACCAGTCTTACCCACCCAGTTCTGATTTCCTTTTCTGGGAGGTTGGCAGAATCGTCAGCTCTTACTACTGACCACGGTGGCCCAGGTGGCATTGACTATAAGCTCCTCAAAGGTAGGACCATGCCAAGTTTTGTTCCTTCCTGAGCAATTGGCTCAGTGCAACGCATCAGAGGGTCTCAGTACTTGCAAATGATTGATGAATACATGCATGCAGACTCCTGGGCAGAGGCTGAGATGTAGCTCAACTGCTGACCTGAAGACATACCTGGGCAGACTGGTCCAGAAAAATCCTGGGACTGTGCAGACCAAGGCTCTTGCAAAGAGGTCACAACGTCACCAGAATAGATGAACACTCCATGCAGCTCTAGCAAAAATACCCTCCTCTAACTCAGAGGGGTTTGCCTGCCTGGCTGCCTTTTGGTGATAACCCATGCTTCCACCTCCCCTAGTAATATAGGAGGCCAAGTGCCCTCAGCAATAAATATACAAATGGAGCATCATAAATTAATTTCCTCTCTGGCATCCCTCACTTGGGTGCTAGCTGAGGCCACAGCACTGGCCTCATAGTTCTGCAGAGCATAAACAAAGGACACTAGAACATTGGAAGGATCTCAGGCCACTTGGACATGGTAACTGGAGAGAGGTTTGGATTTTCTATCTGTGAAACTGCTTCTATTTTTACACTGTCTCAGAACAAATATAACTGTGACTTATGTTTCACAGTTTATGCAGCTAATTTCATATACTCTTGACAGCTCAGTCTTATTTTCAGCAGCTCTAAATGTTTTTCCCCTTTGAGAAGTTGAAGGGGCATATCCTACACCTCTCCACTGGCCTTGGTGACTGGGCTGCAGGGGAGGTGGCTCTCGGTGCGACACTGGACAAGGACACGGTCCCAGCTCTCCCTCCTCTGCTGGGCAGAGGCCCATACCCAGAGGTGACCAGACTGGTGCAGGAACTTGCCAGAGACTCAGATCTTATGGGATCATATGGACAGTCTCTGGGACTTACGACTACTTTCACATTTAACATTAATGTTAATAATAATTGGGCCAGGCATGGTGGCTCACACCTATTATCCCAGCACTTTGGGAGGCTGAGGTGGGCAGATCGCCTGAGGTCAGGAGTTCAAGACCAGCCTTGCTAACATGGTGAAACTCCATCTCCACAAAAAATATAAAAATTAGCCTGGTGTGATGGCAGGTGTCTGTAGTCCCACTTACTCGGGAGGCTGAGGCAGGAGAATCTTTTGAATCCAGGAGGCAGAGGTTGCAGTGAGCCGAGATTGCACCACTGCACCCCAGCCTGGGCGGCAGAGTGAGACTCCGTCTCAAAAGAATAATAATAATTAGTAATAATAACAGCAGCAGCAGGCTTTGGGGGCCTGAGCTTGAAGCATGGATTTTCTCTACCTGTGATTACATCTTTAGTTTGAAATCTCTCTTGTTAAATTCCCCATTTCGAGTTATTTTGCCTTATTTTGGTTATTCTAGTTTATCTTATTATTCTTTTAATTTTCAGTCTTCCTTACTTTGCCCTTTTGCCTTCCTTCTTATTTTCTATTTTAATCACCTTTTAAATGTTCTCCCTTCGTGCGTTAGCTTTATCATAAGCACCATTATTAAAATTCAGTGCTTTTGGCTTTAATTCTTGATGCCAAATCTTTTTTCCCCCTTAATTCTGTTCTATCTTCCTGTTAAAATTCCTAAGCTTCTGGGGTGGGGTTGGTCTTATTTATTGTTTGTAACTTTTCAGTAACCTAATTCTGGTTCTCTTTGTTTTTGTTTTTTTGTGAGATGGAGTCTCATTCTGTCGCCCAGACTGGAGAGCATTGGCAGGTTCTCAGTTCACTGCAACCTCCACCTCCTGGGTTTGAGTGATTCTCCTGCCTCAGCCTCCCAAGTAGTTGGGATTACAGGCGCCCACCATCACACACAGCTAATTTTTGTATTTTTATTAGAGATGGGGTTTCGCCACGTTGGCCAGGCTGGTCTCGAATTCCTGACCTCAGGTGATCCACCCGCCTCGGCCTCCTAAAGTGCCGGGATTAGAGGTGTGAGCCACCGCGCCCAGACTAATTCTGGTTCTTAAACTACCATTTTACTGGTTCTATCAATCCTTTATGGATAATGCTAGTTAGTGTTTCTTAATTGCAGCCAAATCTTTTTCTAATTCTTTTGAATTCTTATGTTTACCTTACGGGTTGGCTCTAGGGAGGAGGTAGAAGCCGGGACTGATGGACCCATGAACTTGCTTCTCTCAAATTCTCTCAAAACCCCACCTGTTCTGACCTTAGCAGCGCCCAGCCAGGTCCCCTCAGGGGCAACCACTCAGAGTGGCTGAGCCCTGGATCCTCCTCAGAGCAGCACGTGGCCTTGGGTAAATAAATCTTTGCTCTCCCCAAGTCTCAGTTACCTCATATTTACAAGGGGAGGAGCTGTGTCTAAAATCAGCAAACACGTGGACAGGACCCAGAAGCAAGCGCATGCTAAACTGCAGTCGTGTTTGGAGCGATGGAGGAAGGACACGTACAGCAGTTTCATTTCTGCAAAACTCAAAAACACACTATGCTAACCAGGTAGCCAGCCCCAGATGTAAACCCTTAATCTAATATTAGAAAACACCAGCTCATGCCTGTAATCCAAGCACTTTGGAGGCCAAGGCGGGCGGATCACCTGAGGTCGGGAGTTCACCACCAGCCTGACCAACATGGTGAAACCCCGTCTTTAAAAAATAAATAAAAATTAAAAATTAAAAAAAAAATAGAAAACACCAGAGGGTCCCACTGGAGAAACATTCATACATTGGTCTGAAATCTTCATGAGTGTCAGAGTCACAAAAAACATGCATAGGCCCTGCTTGGTGGCTCATGCCTGTAATCTCAGCACTTTGGGAGCCTGAGGCAAGAGGATCACTTGAGGTTAGGAGTTCAGGACCAACCTGATCAACGTGGTGAAACCCCGTCTCTACTACAACTACAAAAATTAGCCAGATGCGGTGGCACATGCCTGTAATCCCAGCTTCTCAGGAGACTGAGGCAGGAGAATCACTTGAACTCAGGAGGTGGAGGTTGCAGTGAGCTGGGATCACATCACTGCACTCCAGCCTGGGCAACAGAACAGGATTCTGTCTCAAAAACAAACAAACCAGCAAAAACAATTGAGAACTGCTCTCAATTAAAGGACAGCAAAGAGCTGAACAGCTGGCTGCCCTGACGATCCTAGACTGGGTCTTTTTACTCCAAAGCATCATAGCAGATGGTGGCAAAAAGCCGAACGGAGTCTGAGGGTAATTGGTGATAATATTTCAAAGCTGACGTCCTGGTTTGATGGCGTGTTTTGGTTATATAGAAACTAGCCCTTGGTTCTAGAACATGCACACTGAAGGGATAATGGGACGTCAGGTCAGCAGCTGACCCGCCAATGGCTCAGGAAAAGTTTCTGAAAAGTTCTTTGTACTGTACTTGTCATTGTTGGTATTTTTTTACAATGTAAAAAACAATCAATATCTGGAGGGGAAATAAAAACCACAAGCTCTGGAGGGAGACTCCCAGGCTGGATCCTAGGTAGGTCATTAGGCTTTCTCTGCCTCTGTGTCATCTTAAGTTGGGGAGTTAGAATATGAATAGGCTTATTATGAGGAAAAAGTAACCTGGTATCTGTAAAGTGCTGAGAACAGCGATCAGCCCCTAGCTTTCCTGAGCTGTTACTAAGTCTCAATGGTTGGAAACTGCTCTCACCACAGGACTTTTGCACCTGCTGTTCCCCAACCCACGCTGGTGCCTGGATAGTTTCTCTTCATCCTTCAGTTCTCACTTAGCTTCTGCAAAGGCTGCCTCGACCTGCCACCCGTCCTTCATGCCCCCTGCCTCAGATGGCATCAGGAACCCCTCTGTTAAGCTCTTACAGCACCCTACAATATCTCATCACCTATATTAACATGTAATTATCTGGCAACTTATCCATCTTTTCTATTAGACAATAACTCCAGAGCGGGACTGCTGTCTAATTCACTGTCATATCCTCGGGCCTAAGACAGTTAATGGATGAATGAAGGCCTGGATATCCACCTCCCCTGACACAGAGAATAGAATAAAGTACCCTCCTTTAAGTTGAGGGTGTGATTCCAGGGCCCAGCTCTCGAGGGTTCCATTCACGGTGTCATCCATGTAAGAGATACCCCCGGAGTCAGACAGTGCACAGCCCGAGTCGCCTGGCACAGCAGCCCTGAGCCTAAATGCAGTTGCCTCAGCAGACAATCAGTCCTGTTACCCACACAGCAAGAGGAGGAAAGGATTGTTTTATAGTTAGTGGCTCTAAAACATAAATGGTTATTTTTGACAAATATTTCACCCCTGCAAACTTGAGGAATTATTCATTTATGAGTTCATTCATTTAACAAATATTTATCAATTACCTCCACTTTCCTGAGTGCTGGTTTCTATCAAAACATTTCTTATTTGGTGGCTCAAGGAGACATTTAGCCACCGCTTCCCAGGAAGATCCACTGCGCCAAAGCTGGTGTTCAGGAGCCTATTCCTGGACCTTAGTCTTGTGGCCCCTCTGCGTTCCTCCTGGAAAATGCTCCCAGGCCCCAGTCACCTCAGTTGAGCTGCACAGAAGAAACTGCATACATCCTGGAACACCAGAACTGCTTTTCTGGGAGAAGACCCTGGCTCTGGGCAGATCTCCCCCTGGGCAGGCAGGCGGGATACAGAGGATTCTGGCCCCATTTCCTGATTTTCATAGAGGAATGTATCTCAGTGTCACTGCATGTGGTGGCTCACGCCCGTAATCCCAGCACTTTGGGAAGCCAAGGTGGATGGATTACCTGAGGGCAGGAGTTCGAGACCAGCCTGACCAACATGGTGAAACCCTGCCGCTAAAAATAAAAAAAGGAATGTTTATTAGTGTCATCAACAATGTATCTTACACTTTTTCTTTTTTTTTTTTTAATGTATGTGAACTACCTTCTGGCTTTAGTTTTTTGATTTTTTGAACACGTTGGTTGTGTAGGAGTAGCTGTCTCAAATTAAAACCATCTGAACAATATCAACAGGCAGATACACTGATTACTTTTCCTTTTTGTTGTTTTGTATGCGTGTGGTTCTTTTTTTGAGATGGAGTCTCACTCTTGTCTGTATTCTTGTTGGAGTGCAATGGTGTGATCTCAGCTCACTGAAACCTCTACCTCCCGGGTTCAAGTGATTCTCCTGCCTCAGCCTCCCTAGTAGCTGGGATTACAGGCATCCACCACCATGCCCAGCTAATTCTTGTATTTTTTAGTAGAGATGGGGTTTCACCGTGTTGGCCAGGCTGGTCTCGAACTCCTGACCTCAGGTGATCTGCCCGCCTTGTCCTTCCAAAGTGCTGGGACTACAGGCATGAGCCAGCATGCCCTGCCCACTGATCACTTTACAAACGTAGATTATTCCAGGCAATTGATTATGTTTCTAAGACTTTCCAGCAAGAAGACGGCAGAGTCACAAAACAGATAACCCCAAAATGTTGTTTAGTAAATAATAGCATTTCAATGTAGAAATTGATATGTGAAGTTAACAGATCTAGGATGAGATCACTGTGAGGATAATCAGTATCTCTGTTAGAAGGCACTTGCTGCTCTTGTAGATCATCTTCCAGAAATCTTGGAACTTAGATCTCCTGGTAGAGAAAACAGTGTTCAAGAAAATGAAGCGGGCCGGGTGCGGTGGCTCACGCCCGTCATCCCAACACCTTGGAGGCCAAGGTGGGAAGATCACAAGGTCAGGAGTTCGAGACCAGCCTGGCCATCATGGTGAAACCCCGTCTCTACTAAAAATACAAAAAGCACCTGGGCGTGGTGTTGGGCACCTGTAATCAACTCCAGCTACTCTGGAGGCTGAAGCAGTAGATTCGCTTGAACCCGGGAGGCGGAGGCTGCAGTAAGCCCAGATCGTGTCATTGCACTCCAGTCTCGGTGACAGAGCGAGACTCTGACTAAAAAAAAAAAAAAATGAAAAAAAAATGAAGTGAATGGTGATGAGCCAAAAACTTCCTGAACTTTCTAAATATTATTCTAACTCTACAAGGTTGCCAGGAGAAATCAATGAAAGAATGCACAAAAAAACATTTAAAATGGCTCTGGCCATGTAGGCGCTCTGTAAATAGATGTCTGTTGGAGTCTGAATTTCCTCTACAATTCTTGTATCAGTATGATTCTTAGGTATTGTCCTTGGAATGTATATCCATATTCCCAGTTCCGTTGATGTTATTCGGACTTTACATGTGAAGATCTGCCCAAGTCACCTTGCAGGGCGCATACATTCCAGGTCTCTGCTTGAGACGTGACCCTCACCCCGTCTCCAGCAGAGCCCTGCTGAGGCAGCCTGAAGGCTGTACAGATCATGCAGCCTTTCGATGATCTGCGCTTTGTCCCTGGCCTGCACCAGGCCCTCCTAGGGCTGTGTGCTTGCACTTTATCATTTTGAACTTTCCCTTTGTCCTTCAAATGTGGCAGAAACATCTCCACTGAGCTGTATTTCGATAGCATACCCCTGGTTTATGTTAAGAAATGCCATTAAAAAAAAACCCTGCCATTCAAAATTCCCTGTGACATGGACTAGAGCAGTACCACTGAGCATGTCATTCTTCACGCAGTACAAGAACCCAAGGGAGAGATGACTGGTTTCACGCCTAAACAACATATTGGGATTTCCTTTGCATAGAGGGAAAGGGGAGGGGTTTCAGGCTGAAGAGATGGAAGAGAGCGAGTGATGTGGCTGTCAGCACCCTGGTGGTTCCTGAGTGCAGCCAAGCCCTGAAAGGAAGCATGAAACTCCCTGATTCCCTTTCTGTCTCTGACGTGGGTAATTGGCCGTTGGCTCCTGTAGCCTGACACTGCCAGTCATGCTATTGTAAAACCTCCAAATTAAGACCTTGACTCTGCAGTGTAGAATAATAGCATGCTCTATTTTGGCCAAGTTTAATTACTATGCCAGGACTCAGGTCTTACCAGGTTGCAAATTCACATGTCTGCCGAGAGAAGACTGTCGTGCCTTGGACTGGGGAGAGAGCTAAGAATCTGCCAGTAGCATCAATGGGATGGCTGGATCTAAGTTCAAGGCAGAACATCAAATGACAGGTGGTTGGCTTTACAGAGGGAAGCTGTGATATGGAGAGGAGACCTCAGGAGGTGCCAGGACAATGCACATTTGGAAGGCCCTGGACATCGAGGTAACTCATGACCAGGGAGGCTGCAGGCAGAATGGTCCTGGCGTCTGCCTATCTTGGAGTTGTTGTTCTGGTGAGTGCCGCACTCACAAAATGAGACAGTGGCACTGGTTGTCTTCACATCTTTCCTAGCAAAAAGCTAAAGGAGAATGTGCTAGCCCACCTCTAAGATGGCCCACTGATTATTTAAAGTCAGTAACAGCCAGCTGCATGCTGGACATTGCTGCATCTGAGGCCTGCATCTGTCAGCGCTTAGAGATACTGGATGCTCAGTAGCCACGCATTGAATAAATAAATTACTGAGCAGTTGGCAGTGAATGTATGTTAGTCAGCTGTTCCCCCGTCCATGTTTTTTTCTGAAGCATGTGGCGAAGTCAACCATATGTTAGTGAAAAAGACACCAAACTGACAGACAAGGCAAGTCTGGCTTGGAGGGTTTCCGATCAAACTCTCAGACAGGGGTTGGGGAACAGGCAGTGGTGAGGGGACCTCCTGGAAGGGACCTGAAGTCACAGCAACCGTTCAGGCCTGAGGAGCTTCCTCACTCCCACCCAGCCCACGTGCACCTGGAACGGGGCATGCCCGGACCAAGAGGGGGTCTTGCCCCTTGGTGGTCTTCTCTGTCAAATCAGAACACTGGAGTCTTGCCTGCCTGAAGGCAGGGGCTAGACCAAAGGCTCTCCTCTGCCCCAGATCCTGGTCTCCTAGGACAGTGACAGTGATAGAGATTCATAAGCACCCATCCCATAGTCCAGGGGCAAAGGGTGGCTGGGATTTGGGGGTGGGGGACCCCACTACCACACTCAGCACCTATCAGCCTAACACTGATACCTTGATCTACATATCCTTTAGAAAGAAGTTCCTTTCCCACGAAGCGGTCCATTTTAAAAATATACACATCCTCATACCAACAACACCGCACGCTGTATTCACAAATCAGTTAGAGAAACATGAACATCCTGAATTTAAAACCAGCAAAACTCATGAAGAGATCATTCACAAAGGAAGAATATAGAAAAAACACAATGAACCAAAAAAATCAATTCCACTAGTAAAGAAAGAAATGTAAACTAAAACGATATCATTTTTCATCCATCAAACTGGTACTTTAAAAAATATTTTGGCCGGGCACGGTGGCTCACGCCTGTAATCCCAGCACTTTGGGAGGCTGAGGTGGGTGGATCATGAGGTCAACAGATCGAGACCATCCTGGCCAACATGGTGAAACCCTGTCTCTACTAAAAAATACAAAAATTAGCTGGGCATGGTGGTGCGTGCCTATAGTCGCAGCTACATGGGAGGCTGAGGCAGGAGAATTGCTTGAACCTGGGAGGCGGAGGCTGCAGTGAGCTGAGATCACACCACTGCACTCCAGCCTGGCACCTGGCAACAGAGCCAGACTCTGTCTCAATTTTAAAAAAAAGCATATATATATATTTCTAACACTGAGTACTAGAAAGAGTGCAGAGAAAAACACTGGTTGAGTATAAACCAGTATAATCTTTTGTAATTCCATAATACATGTGAAAAGCAATAAAAATATTCTTAATCTTTGGCCCAGAGTCTATCCTGAGAAGATACTCAGAAATCAGACAAAGATGTCTATTAACATCAATGAGCTCTCTGCAGTTCATTGAGGCAGATGACGAACGCTTACAGAGCCACCACTATGATCCAGGCTCTGTTCTAGGTACCGGGGATTTAGCAGTGCACAAAAGGGACCCAAAGCTCCGCCTTTGTGGGGCTCACGTTCAGGCAGGCCCTGGTCCACAGAGCTCCCAAGCTGGACAGTGATTGGCAAAGGTCTCTTCCTTCCCTTGGCCTCTGGGACATCCCAACGTCAACATTTCATGCCGAGCATCCGACTACACTTAAACCTGATTTCGTTTCTGTTGTTTTGCTGTTTTTGTTCTTTTGTTGTTGCTGTTGTTTTTGTTTGTCTGTTTGTTTGTTTTGAGATGGAGTCTTGTTCTGTTGCCCAGGCTGGAGTGCAACGGCAGGATCTCAGCTCACTGCAAACTTCCGCCTCCTGGGTTCAAGCGATCCTACTGCCTCAACCTCCTGAGTAGCTGGGACTACAGGTGCATGCCACCATGCCCTAAAAATACAAAATTTTTGTATTTTTAGTAGAGACCGTGACCTGACCATGTTGGCCAGGATGGTCTCGATTTCTTGACCCCGTGATCTGCCTGCCTTGGCCTCCCAAAGTGCTGGGACTACAGGTGGGAGCCACCCTGCCTGGCCTCACTTTTCTTTTTGCTTTAAAAATTTTTTTTATTTCCATAGGTTAGTGGGGAATAGGTGGTGCTTAGTTACATGAGTGAGTTCTTTAGTGGTGATTTGTGAGGTTTTGGTGCACCTGTCACCTGAGCACCCACTGCAGGTGCACCCAGTGTGTAGTCTGTCATCCCTCACCCCTTCCCATCCTTCCCCCTAAGTCCTCCAAATCCACTGTATCATTCTTATGCCTTTGCTTCCTCATAGCTCAGCTCCCACTTATGAGTGAGAACATACAATGTCTGGTTTTCCATTCCTGAGTTACTTCACTTAGAATAATAGGCTCCAATCTTGGCTGAGGCAGGAGAATTGCTTGAACTGGGACCTGGGAGGTGGAGGTTGCAGTGAGTGGAGATCACACTGCTGCACTCCAGCCTGGGCTACAGAGTGAGACTCCTTCCCCCTCCCGAAGAAGAAGAAAGAAGAAGAAGAAGAGGAAGAAGAAGAAGAAGAAGAAGAAGAAGAAGAAGAAGAAGAAGAAGAAGAAGAAGAAGAAGAAGAAGGAAGAAAGAAGAAAGAAGAAAGAAGAAAGAAGGAAGAAGGAAGAAGGAAGAAGGAAGAAGGAAGAAGGAAGGAAGGAGGAAGGAGGAAGGAGGAAGGAGGAAGGAAGAAGGAAGAAGGAAGAAGGAAGAAGGAAGAAGGAAGAAGGAAGAAGGAAGAAGAAAGAAGAAAGAAGGAAGAAGGAAGAAGGAAGAAGGAAGAAGGAAGAGTCTCTAATCTCATCCAGATTGCTGCCAATGCCATTAGTTCATCCCTTTTTTTGGCTGAGTAGTATTAACTCTCTCTATATATGTACCTATGTCCCAGTTTCTTTATCCACTAGCCGATTGATGGGCATTGGAGTTGTTTCCACATTTTTGCACTTGTGAACTGTGCTGCTATAAACCTGTGTGTGCAAGCATCTTTTCGTACATGTTGCTTTTTTAACAGTGAGAACCAGGTCCTCAACGTCGGTATGTGTGAGACATTGCTCTATTCTACAAATGCACACAGAACCATTTCAGAATGACTCCACCTGTGCCGTAAAACTAACAGTAAATCTACGGTCTTGGTCACTACGGCTTCTGGAATAAATCTGGGTGGCTTTTAAACAACAGAAATTTACCCTCTTGCAGTTCTGGAGACCAGAATTGCCAAAGCGGACATGATCAGGGCCACACTCCCTCCGAGAGCTGGGGAGAGAAGCTGCTCTTCGCCTCTCTCCAGCTTCTGGCAGCAGCTGGCACCCTCAGCACTCCTTGGCTGGCAGATGCCTCACCCCAAGCTCTGCCAATGTCTTCACATAGCATTCTCTTTTCTCTGTGTGTGTGTGTCTGTGCGTCCAAATTTCCCTCCTCTTAGACAGACACCAGCCATTGGATTCTGGCCCACTCGAATGCAGTATGACATCTGAACTCGATGACTTCAACAAACACCCTCTTTCCAAATCAAGCCACAAGCATGGGTTGCAGGGCTTAGGACTTGCGCATATATTTTTAGGGAACACAACCCACAATACCAACTAAACAAAGTGTAACACTTCTTTCTTTTTTTTAGTCCTAGAATAGAACCCAGTCAAGGTATAAAGATAGAGTACTATGTTGAAAAATTACTTGAACTAAACTTTTTTTCCTGTGGGACTATCAATGTCATTATCACTTAGGTTCATTTGGTTTGGTTTATTTTCAGTTCTAGAGGGTTTTTTTCATACTTTAGATTTATTTTATTATTTGAGCATGTACAACATGTGCATAGCTTATAAGTCAAAACTATATGCCAGGTGCAGTGGCTCACGCCTGTAATCCTAGCACTTTCTGAGGCCAAGATGGGCAGATGGCTTGAGGTGCGGAGTTCGGGACCAGCCTGGCCAACATGGTAAAACTCCATCTCTACTAAAAGTACAAAAACTAGCTGGACATGGTGGCGCATGGCTGTAATCCAGCTACTGGGGAGAGTGAAGCAGGAGAATCGCTTGAACCAGGGAGGAGGAGGTTGCAGTGAGCCAAAATTATGCCACTGCACTCCAGCCTGGGAGACAGAGCATGTATATGTATACTCCAAAAAGTCTTGTCCTCTAGCCCAGCTCTGGAAGTAACCATTTTTCTTAATGTCTCTTTTTTTGTCTCCTTATTTCTTTTTGGAAAACAGGAAGTGTGTGTGTAATTGTTTTGCTTCCCCTTCTGTCATCAGTTCACAAAGGCAGCACACAGCAGACCCTCCATCCCCAGCTTCTCACTGAAGACGGGAAATAACTTCATTTCACTCCCAGGACACCTTCTTCATTCCTATGTCTGCAAAGCCGTAGCACTCCTTCGGGTGACTATACCATGGTTTATTCAACCAATCTCCTTGGCATGGGTACTTAGGCTGTCTCCAATATGTTGCTTTCAAAAATAATGAATAATCTTGTGCATATCTTTTCTTATTTCCAGTGTGTGTCTACGGGCTAATTCTTAGACGTAGCATGACTGGGTTGAAGGGTAAATGCATTTGTAGTTCTTTCTTTCTTTATTTATCTTTATTTTTTTCCCAGATGGAGTTTTGCTTTGTCACCCAGGCTGGAGGGCAATGACGCGATCTCAGCTCACTGCAACCTCTGCCTCCTGGGTTCAAGCAATTCTTTTGCCTCAGCCTCCCGAGTAGCTGGGATTATAGGCGTGCAACCACCATGCGTAACTCATTTTTGAGTTTTTAATAGAGACAGGGTTTCACAATGTTGGCCAGGCTGGTATCGAACTCCTGACCTCAGGTGATCTGCCCCGCCTTGGCCTCCCAAAGTGCTGGGATTACGGGCATGAGCCACGGTGCCCAGCCTTCACTTGGAGTTCTATTACTTAGTGTCCAATTCACTTCCCTCTGAGGTTGGATAGTTTTGTTCTTCAATCAGGAATGTGTTTCAGTGACTGTTTCCTCTGATTTTTAGTTTGGTCATCACAAGAGATTTCAACCTAGAAAATGTAGAGCACTCCACCTTCAAGACAACCACGCAATTGGTGGAGACTCCCAGTACAGGAAGTACGGAAACTGAGGCCCTGGGTTTCAGGAAGGGACAGGATGTATTCTCAGGAGTTTTCAATGAGCAGAAATTTGTTTTCTGTTCTCCTCTGTCGTCGCTCTGACTCACGCCTGTGGAGAAGGCTCCCTTTTCTCCTGGTAAGAATCTATCACTTAACAGAAAACTCAGCTGGTGACAGGTTAGAGACTCTTTTTTTAAGAACAAATGCCAATTTCAAATAGAAATTTGTATTTCTGGCAAGACGTTTCTCTGAGACCCCCACAAGAAAAGGAAGGAAGGAGAGGCCTATTAAGAGCTATCTATCTTTTTAGCCAAAGCTAAACAGAGAAGCAGGCCTAGACCACCCGCTGACTCTCTGACAAATAAAAGCTACTCCAAGGGCTGAGCAACATTTTAGAAACAGCAGTAATTTAACATGCGATCTTCACTGCATGGAAAAAATGAGACATGGCTTTAAAATTAGAAAAAGCAGCCACAACTGGTCAGTTCGGGGAGCAATGAACAGTAAGTGAAAAAAACAGAAAAAAGGAAATTTCACTTCTCTGCTGCAAACTGATATCCCCCCTGGAAAATAATGGTACTACTTGAGCTCAAGGTACACTCATCTTCTAAAAGAATAGAAAGGAGAGAAGAATTTTTTTTTTTTGAGACGGAGTCTTGCTCTGTCGCCCAGGCTGGAATGCAGTGGTGAGACCTCAGCCCACTGCAACCTTTGCCTCCCAGGTTCATGCAATTCTCCTGCCTCAGCCTCCCTAGTAGCTGGGACTACAGGTGTGCGCCACCACGCCCGGCTAATTTTTGTATTTTTAGTAGAGATGTGGTTTTACCATGTTGGCCAGGCTGGTCTCAAACTCCTGACCTCGTGATCCGCCACCGCAGCCTCCCAAAGTGCTGGAATTACAGGCATGAGTTACCATGCCCAGCTGGAGAGAAGATTTACATTAATAAGCGAAAGGAAAAGGGTCTGGAAGATGTCCTGTGACTGCAATTTACCGAGAGAAACCCGACAATCCCTGAAGAATGTTGATGTGCTTTCAAGCTTCCCCCAGATCTGCTGAATTAGCAAGTACATAGAAAGCCTCAAAAGTATACTAGGTGCTGTCCTCACAGCGACAAAGGGGACGGACTCACTCAGGCCACGTCCTGTCTCCTTGCCTGGTCCAATAGGACAGAGTTAACTTCCCAATAAACTCATCAGTGTTTCCGATAGCCCAGGTGAAGCCCTTCAGGAGACCTAAGAGTGAGCAAACACAACCAGCCACGTGTTGGGATGGGGGGCTTCCTGGAGGAGGTAGAATTGAGCCAATAAAGGTGGGATGGAGCCATGCAGGAGGGCAGCATGGGGCTTGTGGTGTTAGGGAAATCTGCCTTTGAATAAAGGTGGTGATTTATTTGATGACTCATCTGATGGGACCATGACTTCTGTTGAAAAGGAAGGAACGTTCTATATACGTGAATTTCTGGAAGGAAAAGGGGGATTTCTGGAAATGGGCCTATTTTTATAACCAGGCAGATTAGAATATCAGCTAAGTGCTTTAATTTTGAGGATGCCAGGAAGTAATTTACTGTAAAATTGGAATTTGTGATTCTTTGGAAACTGAAGAGCTTTTTCAGAGGTGGATGTATGTAGGGAATTGAGGTTTTTCCTCAAGTGAATCTGGAGACTACAATGCAGCCCGTCATTTTCAAGTGTACCGGGCTCCCTATGGCTGTGTGCATGCTTTAAACCCATGCTCCAAATTTATGCGCATTAAGGGATTGATGTTGTTTCTTAAAGTAACTTTCCCCCCTTATTACATAAGTGACACATTTATGGTAGAAAAAATTTTAAACACGTATGAGTAAAAGTGAAACCGCCTTTGCAAAATTATGACTGAGACAGTGAAAGAGATCTAACTTCACTGACTCCATCTTCCTTCTAACCTCCGAGCTGTGCTTGTTCATTCCTGGGCGTAGGCTGAACTAACTTTGGGAGAAACTTAGTTGATAGTTTATAGCTTAAAACGAAGACAGTAACAGCCCTTTCCCAAAGAAGACCCCCTCCTCGCCTGGAAACTGGATTGCCTTTGTAGGACTCACATTAGCCACAGATTAGAAATTATGGTCTAGGAGTCTTGCAACTGGAGGCCACAAGATTCTGTCCCTCCCTAAACCACTCCTAAGATCAGTGCTTGAGATATTTCCCTGCATTTGATGGATCAGCTGGCCCCACCCGGATCAATAAACTGGCCCATCTGATCTTGTGACCCCCACCCAGGAAATGACTAAGCAAAAGAAGACAGATCCGACTCCCTGTGATTTCATCTCTGACCAATCAGCATTCCTGGCTCATTGGCTTCCCCCAACCCACCCAAGTTATGCTTAAAATCTCTGCTCCCTGAATAGTCCAGGAAACTGATTTTAGTAATAATCAAACTCTGGTCTCCTGCACAGCCGGCTCTGTGTGAATTCCTCTTTTTCTATTGCAATTCTCCTATCTCGATCAATCTGCTCTGTCTAGGCCTTTGGGTGCTTACAAACGGAGGAAAAATTCCCTCAGAATCCAGCCAACCATCAACAAGTACTGTGAAATATTTTTGGTGATCATTTTTCTAGTCCTTTAAAAAGTATATATGCATGCCTAAAATTCCACATATAAAAGTCTACTTATAAACAACGCAAGAGCATACTACCATCCAGTTTTGCAATCTGTTTTTTTATTTAAAATACTACGGCTGTCTTCCCAGATTATTAAATGTTCTAAAATGATATAGTATTCCATTTGAGAGATAGGTGATCATTTAAATAGTCAATCCATTATTGGACATTAAATATTTCCCTGTTATAAATAACACTGTAAAAAATATCCTCGCTGCTCATTTTTTTTTTTTTTGCACAGACTCTCAATAGTTCACTAGGATATATTCCTAGAAGTAGAATCTCTTTGCCAAAGCGTATGAGCATTTGCAGATTTATGATGTGTGTTGTCAGACTGTCCTCTGGAAAGGCTGTGTCCATTTAGAGTCCCACCCCCAGGGGCAAATGACAGCTTCCACGCCTTGGTGACTTCCACGCCTTGGTGGCCACTGGCTGTTCATTTTCAAAGCTCTGATTTCTGTGTTTCTGATATGCTTTTGAAATATAGTGTTTGCTTTATGGTGATATCATTTATTTTCTGCTAATTTGTACTGTGCTATCACCAGTTTCCTTATGAGACACTCTAAAATAGAAATATCAATCATAGTGAAGAGCTATGGATTCTTGGGAAGCATTCTGTCAATATTACAAAGTCAAGGACCCAGAAACAAGCATCTTAGTGGCACGTCACACCTGTGTCTCGAACATCTTTCCTAGAGGGACCCATCTCTACCCAAAACATTCATCTTCCCCTGAGACCCAAATGCTTTTTTTTTTTTTTGACAGTGTCTCACTATATTGCCCGAGTTGGTCTGAAACTCCTGGGCTCGAGGATCCTTCCAAGTGATCCTTCATCTTGGCCTTCCAAAGTGCTGGGATTACAGGCGTGAGTCACCACACCTGGCCTATAGCATGTATCCCTTAGGTGCCTCTTGTTTCAGGATGCTTCTACTGGTCAAAAGCCCACAGCCAAACCCCCAGACCCTACGTATCCCAGGATCCTTGGTTAGGAATATTCCAAAGAAACCCATATCTCAGGGCTTCCATCATTTTCCACACACTCATATAAACACACAAGCGTTCTGGCATCTTATCCACGAGTTATCTGGGGCAGCCTGTTTTAGCAATACATTTCCATGAAGGCTATACAGCAGTCTGCATCTCATAACTGGTGACATGACTGCAATTTGTCCAAGACCTTTAAAGATACACGAACCATCAAAACGCGTAGCCAATTCCAATGTGTCACTAGCCAAGCTATGTCCTCCAGGCTGCCTCTCGTGCCCGGAAACAGAGCAAAATTCTTGACCATCTATTTTTGATTCAGAAAACGTATTCAGCATAGCAATCTCCAGGCTTGAGCAGTTAAGCCCTGAGATGACGGGGCTGCTTCCCATGATCACTGAAACTCATACAGTGCTACCCTCTCTCCTAAACAGACAAGGGATTGTAGGGGTTTCCTGATCCCTCCTGCCTTCTCCCTTGTTAACCAGCAGCATGACCCCACCAGAGCAAGACACCCCAAAAGAACAAAAGCAAAACACTTCTCACTTCACCAAAACACCGAGTCCAGTTTTAATGGCTTTTTTGGACTCACAGAGACAGATCATCGTTAGCTACCTCCCCCAAGCTTCAGGCACCAATCCCAGAAGCCATTACCTGCTAGTTCCCAAAGAGGTCAATTGAAGAAATATCATTTACCCAAGATGCACAAGATGGGATACCAAGCAAATGCTGATGCTCCGCTCAATAACTGCAGGAGAAGAAAGACTCACACCAAGGGCATGGCACCTCAGAGCCCACTGGCTTCCCCGTACTGACTAATGTGCCAGCCCCTTCCCAATGCCTCACAGAAGCGCTGGTGCTGAGGATGCAGAGATCAATGGCCTCTTCGTAACTGCACCCAAAAAGCTCAGGTTCACTGGGAGGAGAAACCGTGCAGGGAGGTGAGAACACAGCAGTGCTGACAGAGGACAGGGCAGGGGCTGGGAGCTGTCAGGAGTGACCCAGCTTTCATCTGGGCAGCCCCAGGCTGCACCATCCATTAACTCCATTGCCCAGTGAATTACCTGCAAGGTACTGAGGAGTCACTGAGGATAACAGAGGTGTGGGGTCAGACACGTGTGAGGAAAAGTAACAGGGAAGCTTCATTTAGGACAAATGGAGGGAGGGACAAAGAGACCAGAGGAAAGTGGTCACTGTGTTCTAAATCAGATTAGAGGCCAGGTGCTGTGTGGCTCATGCCTGTAATCCCAGCACTTTGGGAGGCCAAGGCAGGTGGATCACCTGGGGTCAGGAGTTCAAGACCAGCCTGGCCAACATAGTGAAACCCTATCTCTATTAAAAAATACATAAATTAGCCAGGCATGGTTGCACATGCCTGTAATCCCAGCTACTCGGGTGGCTGAGGCAGGAGAATCACTTGAACCTGGGAGGTGGAGGTTGCAGTGAGCCGAGATCGCACCACTGCACTCCAGCCTGGGCTACAAGGGTGAAACTCCATCTCAAAAATAAATGAATAAATAAATCAGATTAGAGACCTGCAAAGTTAAGTGGACAGTTTACAAGACCACTCTCACTTTTGACATGAACAGCAGAGTTTGGGGGTGCCCAAATTCACCCTTGGTTCCAATGAATTGCTAAAAGGACTCACAGAACTTACTGAAAGCTGTTATACTCACCATTACCGTTTGTTACAGTGAACGGATACAGATTTAAATCAGCCAAGGGAAGCGATGCATGAAGTTCCATGCACGAAGCTTCCAATGGTCTTCTCACTGGAAGACACCCCACAGCACTAACCTTCCCCATAGCAGTATGTGACAACATGCATGGCGCATCATCAACCTGAGACTCCCACCTGCGCCTTGGTGTCCGCTGTTCTTACTGGGGCTTGGTCACAAATATCTGGCTGGCTACCCAGGTGGCTGACCTTAGTCTCCGGCTCTTCTGTAGGCAAAACTGATCCCACCCAACCCAGAGACTCCACCCTATCCAGGGTGGCCCAAGGCTCCTGGGTAAGGAAAGACCCTCTTTTCAGACACCACATTCTAACAGCTTAGACAGCACCTCCCAAGAGACCTGTCTTTGGGTAAGGTGAATTCTTTACCACACAGGGACTGATTTTGTATTTAACATATTTCCATAACATGATACAATCCCACATTTACAAATTATCTTCTTGATGAAAAGTAAGGAAAAATCTCCACCTCCACCTCCCTGGTGAAATACTTCCAGCCACACAACAAAACAATTTATTTTTGGAAAATCTCCTTGTGGCGAAATCTTTTCATCCACAGAGTATGGGTTTCTGGGTATTTCAGTGCTGCAGCGAGAGGGGCGGTCCTTTCTCAAGCATCTATCCCGTCCTTTTCCTCACTTTCCCCCTAGATTTGGGGGTCCATTGAACTCGAGGCTGTGGCCTTCTGTTGATTGCCTGCTGGTGCCGCCTCCTGTGAATTCAATTTGTTGATTTTCAAAGCAAGTAGAAAAAGTGTCTGAGAGTGACAAAAATAAACTACTCTGTTTATGGATTTAAAAGATACAGTTAATTAAAAGCTACCACGTTTCCTATAGATATTTGAGAAATGTCTTCTCACTACCAAATAGAAAACAAGAAAATTCAATGCATTTTCCTACTAAATATAACAATACAAACGTTTTTGAACATTTGGTAGTCTGGTGACACACCATGTGACCCTGAAAACTGAATAAGTGAATAGCAATGTGCAGTCCCTTATTTCATACCATGTAGTGTTGACTCACTATCATGTATTTCCAGATCTGCCATTTGCCAGCTGTGTGCTCCTGAGCTTCTTTCTTTTTTTGAGATGGAGTTTTGCTCTGTCACCCAGGCTGGAGTGTGGTGTCGCGATCTCAGCTCACCACAACCCCCACCTCCCGGGCTTGTGTAGTTCTCCTCTCTCAGCCTCCTGAGTAGCTGGAACTACAGGCATGCGCCACCTCGCCTGGCGAATTTTTGTATTTTTAGTAGACAGGGTTTCACCATGTTGGCCACTCCGGTCTTGATCTGCCTGCCTCAGCCTCCCAAAGTTCTGGGCTTACAGGCATGAGCCATAGTGCCCGGCAGGTCTTGAGTTTCTAATTTAATCCTCTGGTCTTGTTCCTTTGGGAAAATGAAAGCATTGAACCAGATCATTCCTCGCTTCCATCCTCCTCCTTCCACTTCCGGAGATTCTCTCTCAGGATCAAGAAAAATTTTATAAACATAAACAAGAACTCCTGAAGGCTGAAGTTACTATGTCTCTTTCCTTTTTTTTTGAGATGGAGTCTTGCTCTGTCGCCCAGACTGAAGTGCAGTGGTGTGATCTCAGCTCACTGCAACCTCCACGTCCTGGGTTCAAGTGATTCTCCTGCCTCAGCCTTCCAAGTAGCTGGGATTACAGATGTGCGTCACCATGCCCTGCTAATTTTTTATTTTTAGTAGAGACGAGGTTTCACCATATTGGTCAGGCTGGTCTCGAACTCCCTACCTCAGGTTGTCTGGCTGCCTCGGCCTCCCAAAGTGCTGGGATTACAGGTGTGAACCACCACGCCCGGCCTGAAGTTACTATGTGATTAAGAATGCACTTTGCTTCCAATATTTCACTTTTATAAGCCAAAGGGAAAAATAATCTTTAGATAAAATACTAAATAACTAAATATTTACTTTTAAAAATATGCCATTAATTCATTCACAAATTATTTCTTTCTCTTTTTGAGACAGAGTCTCACTGTGCTGCCCAGCCTGAAAAGCAGTAGTGTGAGCTCGGTGTACCTCAACCTTCGCCTCCTGGGCTCAAGTGATCCTCTTTCCTTCACCTCCAGAGTAGCTGGAATTACAGGCGCACGCTACCATACCTGCCTAATTTTGTAGAGACGAGGTTTCGCCACATCACCCAGGCTGGTCTTAAACTCCTGGGCTCCAGCGACCCACCCACCCTGGCCTCCCCAAGCGCTGGGATTACAGCATGAGCCACCTCACCTGGCCCATTCTCAGATATTTATAGAGCACCTGCTATGTGCCAGTCAGGTATAGATATTTGAAATATTTATCAATACTTTATTTTGTGAATGATTCAGAACAAGATGTCAGTTAAAAGGAGATTTTAATAACAGCCTGTCTAATAAGCACTAAACGCAGTGGAAAATGGAGCACGTGGGATTTAGCTGAAGGTTACGTGCCTTAGAACTCAGTGACTTTCTAAACTGGTTTTATAATTATGAAGATATTTTTAGCTTATTTTTCTATTGGAAGACTTTATACTTATCTTAATATATGTAATTTCACTTTAATATTTTTTTATTTTTTGTAAAAAAGAATCTTTCTCTTCGGTGCAGCAAAGTGTAAAAGGAATAGCTTCCATTTAGTGTTACATCAAATGCAGGGACAATGCAGCCATGCAAACCAGATCTTATGTTTGCCCACAAAGTGTTTGGCCCCTGATGAGAGATGAGTGAGACAGCAGGGTGCCCATCCTGAGGAGCCTGTGGCTTCCTGGAAGGATGCCCTCATAACAGAACATCAGGTAGTGCCAGGCAGCGACTGCAGGTGAGGCGGCACAAGGGAACTGGTGGGGACACCCAATGTGCCTAGACCTGGAAGGGCGAGGGCGTCACTAGGAAAGCACCATCCTAGGGGAAGGAACAGCACTTGGAAAAGCCGAGAACCTGGAAAAGTATGGACAGGCCAAAGCCCCAGAGAGCTGGGGAGGGCCGTGCCCCCCTGCCAGGCTCACAAATGCATGGGCCAGCCGGTGAGGGACCTGTCATAGCACAAGGCACTGGGCTTCCCCCTTGGAGAGATGAGATTCCAACCAAGATGTTTGAGCAGGGAAGGGACAAAATTAGACCCATTGCCAGAAAGGGGCAGAGAGAAGGACAGCCTGGGAGGAAGAGGGACTTGCAATCGTCTGGATACCAGGGAAGGGGACTGCTTTGAACGACCTGTGGGACCCAGGGAGCTTGGTGAGCCACTGGCACAGCGGGTGACAGGAAGTACAGAAACGGAGGCCAGCGCCCACGTTCTACTTGGCTCCTGGTTTGCTGCTGGGAGGGGAGCTAGGGGAAACAGTGGGTGCACTGTCAGGTATGCTGAGCTATAGTCGTTTAGGGGCTGCTGTGGACTGAATGTTTATCTCTCCCATAAAATTCCTGTGTTGAAATCCTACTCCACAAGGTATTGGAAAGTAGGGCCTTTGAGAAGTGGAGTCTAGAGGGAGGAGTCCTCATGAATGAGCTTAGTGCCATTTATTTATCTATTTATGTTTGAGATGGAGTTTCACTCTTGTTGCCCAGGCTGGAGTACAGTGCTTCAATCAGAGCTCACTGCAACCTCTGCCTCCTGGGTTCAAGCGATTCTACTGCCTCAGCCTCCCGAGCAGCTGGGACTACAGGCACCCACCACCATGCCCAGATACATTTTTGTGTATTTTTAGTAGAGTTGGGATTTTACCATGTTGGCCAGGCTGGTCTTGAACTCCTGACCTCAGGTGATCCACCCGCCTCAGCCTCCCAAAGTGCTGGGATTACAGGTGTGAGACACTGCACCGGGCCCTTCATGCCCTTTAAGAGACCTCAGAGAGCTCCCAAGCCGTCTTTCTACCACATGAGGATACAGGGAGAAGTCAGCCGTCCTCAGTCAGGAAGCGAGCCCTTTGCAGAACCAGCCCAGGCTGGCACGATGGTCTCAGACTTCCAGCCTCCAGCCTGGGAGAAATGAATTTCTGTTGTTTATGGGCCCCAGACTACAGCACTTTGCCTGGACTAAGACAGAAATTGCCACTAAGAAAGGAAGGTGCTCCTAAAAATGTGGTTGTGGCTTTGGTAATGAGTAGAAGTTGGAAGAGTTTTGAGGCATGTGCTGGAAAAAAGCCTAGATCGCCATGGATGGAGTGTAAAGGGTGATTCTGGAGGGAGCTCATTAAGAAGAGAGGGGAGCTGTGGAGAACACTCGCATCTGTGTAGCCAGCGCTAAGTCATCACGAACAGAATGTCGGAAGAAGTATGGATTTTGCCAGACCAGTTACCATTCTAATGCAGCCTCAGAAAGCAATGAGGCGCGTGCCATTGGACGCTGGAGGAGAGGCCATCCTCATTATAAAGTGGCAAAGAACCAGGCTGGACAGTGCTTTGTGGAAGGCAGAAACTGGATATTAACCGAGTGGATTTGGGCAGTGTTGAAGGAGAGGCAGCCAGCTGATTTCTGAATAGGCTTTTGAGTCATTCTTCCCTTGTCTGGAATTGCATGTGTTTTCAGCCAAATGGTTCTATGGTCCAGTCCTGCAGGGTCTAAGAAGTCCAACATTCTTCCTTCCTTCATTTTGTCCCATTTTCTCAGTTTCCTCAGGCCCAGCTGCCACTGTTTCTGCTGGTAGAATCTCATCTCTATTCTTGGCTTTTGTTGAGACGGTGAAGTCTGTGGTTCACACCCACACTCCCCTCCTTATCAAATGGCTTGTCCATCACACCCTTAGCGTTCTCTTCTGAATATGTTTTCTCATAGTTTGTAATATGGAAATGCTGAGGATTTTTTTCAAATACTTGAGTTCTGCTCACTCTGCTTAACAGTTCCATCTTCAAATGATTTCTCTTTCCTCAAGTTTTCCTTTGTTTGTCAGGAAGAACCAAGACACTCCTTCCACACTTTGCCTAGAAATCCACTCAACTACATATCCAATTTCTACCTTCCACAAAACACAATCACTCCACACCTCTGACAGGGAAGCATCATACTAGCCACCAAATAATGGAGGCACAGAGTGGACAGTGCCCCACTCAGCTGTGGGGGGACAGTGCCACACCAGTGGGCACCGAAAGCAGGCCTCTCCAGTGGGTCCAAAAGGCAGAGCATCAAGACAGAGAGGATTATGCTCCAGCTTTGGAGAATCTTCCTCATGGAATTGCCTTGCTAGGCTTTAAACTTACTGGGGACCTGTCATCCTTTTCTGTTCTCTTCCTTCCTCATTCTCTCTTTTTCTATTTCCCCCTTTTGGAATGGGAATTTTATCCTCTGTCTGTCTCACCATTGTATTTTGTAAACACAGAATTTGCTGGTTTCACAGGTGCACAGCTGGAAAGGAATTTGTGCTTCAGGTTAAATCACACCTTGAGTGTCACCCACATCTGACTGAGATATTTAGATGAGACTGTGGACTTCAGACTTTAGAGCTGATGCTGGAACAAGTTAAAACTTGTGGGTTGTTAAGATGGAATGAATGTATTTTACATGCAAGAAGCACATGACTTTTGTGGGACCAGGGGTGGAATATTATGGACTGAATGTTTGTGCCTCCCCTCCCCCATTCCCATGTTGAAATTCTAACTCACAGGGTGATGGGTATTAGGTGGTGGTGCCTTCAAGGGGTGACCAGGTCATGAGGGTGGATCCCTCATAAATGGGATTAGTACCCTATAAAAGAGACCCCAGAGAGCTCTCTCCCTCTCTTTTCATCATTTGGGGTTACCATTGAGAAGTCAGCAGTAAGTGACACAGAGGAGGGCCTTACCAGCACCAGACATGGTGGCACTGTGAGCTCAGCCTTCCAGCCTCTGGAGCTGCGAGTAATGTGTCTGTTGTTCACACTGGGTTCTGTTGACACCCTGTATTAGTCCACTCTCAGGCTGCTGATAAAGACATACCCGAAACTGGGTAATTTGTAAAGAAAAAGACATTTAATGGATTCACAGTTCCACGTGGCTGGGGAGGCCTCCCAATCACGGCAGAATGCGAAAGGCATATCTTACATGGTGGAAGCAGGCGAGAGAGAAAATGAGAACCAAGCGAAGGGGCTTTCACTTTATCAAACCATCAGATCTCGTGAAACTTATTCACTACCACTAGAACAGAATGGGAGAAACCACCCCCATGATTCAATTACCTCCCACCTGGCCCCTCCCACAACACACGAGAATTATGGGAGCTACAATTCAAGATTTGGGTGGGGACACAGTCAAACCACATCACACCCAGTCTATGGTATTTTGTTATAGCAGCCAGGACAGCCTAAGATGTGGGATGGCCAGATGGAGATAGCCAGTGAGCAGAAGAACACACCAAGGGCAGGAGGTGGCTGCCTGGGGATACCTGGGTCCATGTGAGTGAGTCAAGGAAGGGCGGTGCTTAGCTTGGGAAAAGACCAGACGGTTGCTTGGAATATTCTCCGCATACTCTCAGGCAGTAAGTGCATGAAGAGATCAGACCTGCCCGTTCTGGCCCCAAAGGGAGAACCATTGCTAAGTGGCAGCTTTAGGGACTGGCTTGAGTCTATCTGAGCACCCTTTTCTAGAGTCAGAGCTGGGGAAGTCAGACCTTGTGGGTGGGTGGAGCCTGCGGGGTACTATGCTCCGGACTCCACTTCTGCCCCTGGGGTATCCTGGGGGGCCATAAATATGACCCGCCCCGGCTGCTAGGGCCGGTCGCGGTCACCCGAGGGACCACCCAGGTGAGCCCGCTGGCCCCCGGAAAAGGACACTGGGCACCGTCCCAGGGGCCTGCCAGGTGGGCATCCTGCTAGATGTCCTCGCCACACCTGAGCAGACAGCATGATCCCTGAGCAGAGGGCCGCATGGCTCCGCCCGCAGCCACCTCCAGGCCTCCCTCTTTCCAGCTGCCCTTTCTGCTCTTTTGATCCTCGAGCGGACTGGCCCAGCTAACGCAAAGGCGGAGAGTCCAGGAGTCGCTGTCACCGGACAGGGCAACCAGTGGAGGTTTCAGGCACTTGGTTTCTCCTCCTCTCGTGCCCCCAAACCCACCCCGGACCCGCTAGGGTCGTGCGTAGCTGAGGGCGGCTCGTCCTGCGATCAGACTCGCCGGGGAGAGACCTCCTCGCTGGCCTCCTCCCCACCGCGAGGCTCAGGAGTGGGCTTGCAGGGAGCCCCTGAGACCCCCGTCTCTGCCTGGAGCAGGGGCAAGACGGAGACCCTTTCCCTCTCCTTGGGGAGACACATTCCCCGAAGCCGGGCTCGGAGCTTCAGAGCTGGGTCGCAGAGCTCCGACCCTGCGGAAGACCGCAGAAGGTGCCCGGCGTGGGCAAGGCGGAGGTCTGCGGGCACTGGGGACCGAAGGTGGCATCGCCCGCCCCTTCGAGGCATGCCCCGCGGAGCCAGCCGCGAGGAAGGGGCGGGCAGGCAAAGGCGCAGCTCCCGGTCCCCTACGGCGCTGCCCCACTCCGGGTCGGGGCGCGGCGGCGCGGAGGAGGAAGGGGCGGGCCCGCGGGAGGTCCCGGCCCGCAGTCTGCGCCCGCGGGGCCCGGGTCGCGCCCAGCCCAGGCACCCCCGCCCCGCCGCCGCCCAGCCTCGCCCCCGCCGCGCGCGCCCCTCCCGCCTCCCCCGTTGCCGTGGCAACCCCGGGAGCCTCCAGGCGCGCGCTCGCCCGCGGGAGCGCTTGGCAGCGGTGGCTGCGGCGGTGGCGGCGGCAGCTCCGGTCGAGCGGCGCGCGCTGCTACCCCGCTCGGCAGCCCGCTCCTCACCCCCGACCCAGCCCGAGGCCCCGGCGTGGCCCCCGCCCCGGCCCCCCGCGCCTGCCCCGCAGCCGGCCCCATGGAGCTGCTGGCCGCTGCCTTCAGCGCTGCCTGCGCCGTGGACCACGACAGCTCCACCTCGGAGAGCGACGCGCGCGACTCGGCAGCGGGACACCTGCCCGGCAGGTGAGGACGGGCGCCCGTCCCGGCCCCGGCGCGCCGCCCCCGCGTGCCTACTTCCCAGCGTGCGCCCCGGGCCCCGGGCAACCCCCCAGGGAGGCCTCTTCCACTCCCCCGAGGGCCCCCGCCGCCCCCACCCCCGGCCCCTGTTGGGCCCGCACCCCGTTAGGTGGGTGGTAAGCCCCGACCCAGGCCCCTGGGACCCCAGTTCCTGCCCGGAGTCGCCTCCCGCGCCCTCGCCCCTGGCGCCCTAAGCGTACACGTCCCGCTCGGCTCCCCCTTTCAGCGCCGGGTGGCCTGGGGACGGGAGGATCAGAGTCCGAAAGGGGCCGGGGGGCGAGTGATGGCGAGGGGCGCCGAGTGGCTTCCTGGCCGCGGGACCCGTGGGGCAGGCGGATGGCGCCGGAGAGTGGGCAGGGTGCGCCAAGTTTCCACCGCCTGCCCGGGAGCTCCAAAACCATGGAGGTTTGGGCTGGCTGCTGTGGGAATGAATCACCCTGTCGGGCTATGGTGCGGTGACAAAAAGGGCCTGTGGGGCCCGCCCGGCCGGGAGGGGCGGCGGTGGCTGCGGCCGCTGCCCCTGGACGGTCCCGGGTAAGGTCTGGCTGGCCAGCAGCCGCCTGTGCGCACTCTCCGCGCGAGCCAGCCAAGGTGAATCCTTGCTTAAAAATAATCATCAGCTCCTGTCCTCTTCCCTCTCTGGCAGCGAGTCGTCTTCCACTCCGGGAAATGGGGCCACGCCCGAGGAGTGGCCGGCCCTGGCCGACAGCCCCACCACGCTCACCGAGGCCCTGCGGATGATCCACCCCATTCCCGCCGACTCCTGGAGAAACCTCATTGAACAAATAGGTGGGTGTCCCCGCGGTAGCCAGGCTTTATTTGGGAAACGCGGGTCCCTGGAGGATTCTGGGGGTCCTCCTGCTCACGGGATGCTGTTGTGTTTCATAGGAAGGAATGTGTCTGACATGGGTAAGGAAAGCTTTTGACGTGTTTGGCTCTAAACGGTTCCGCAGGCAAAACGGCTGCATTTTAACAGCGCTGTACACGTGGGCTCTCGCACCCAATTCTGTCCTGCTCTCTGCGGAGAGGTCTATTTGCCCAGCTCTGGTCTGTGGGAGGGCTCTCTGACCCCTTATCACTTCTGCCAGCAAGAAGGGATGAAGCCGCGCTGCTGGGCAGTGCAGGGGAAAGGTCTCCTCTGTCCCCCAACAGGGAAGGGCCGAGGAAGCCAAAGCGGCTGCTGGGAGCAGAGAAGGGCTACAGGGGGGAGGTGTGTGAAGGGGGGGTTCTGGGAAGAGCCTGGGGCCATTAACCAAGAGGAGGTGGCCAGCGTTGCACAGGGGATGGAAAGGCGAAGTAGGGAGAAAGCAAGAGCCCCAGAGGCCCCTGGCTTAGGAAGGGAAGCCTCTCCAGGAATATGGTTGGGAAGGGAAACCGAGGCTCAGCCTGTGTGGTCCAACTGCTACCTGAAGCACTGTGAATAGAGAAAGTGGATTGAAACAGTGACCCAAGAACTCCAGCACTTGCATTAAAAAAAAAAAAAAAAAGATCGCTAGTGACATCAGGCTAGTTCTCAGGTCTTCCCGAGAGGCACCCATGAATGAATAATACAGGCTCCCTTACCATGACCATGGTGCCGGCTGCTTCAGCTGCTTAGAAAGTCTTTTCGTTCTTCATTGTTGTCAGAGCAGCCGACAGTCTATCTGTTAAATAAAAATTCTAGGTCTGGAAAACTTCTTCCCTAAATATATAATTATTGCCCTCCAGTCCCAAATGCTTAGACAGACACAAAGTGTCTTCAGTGGGGAGGTGGAGCTTCCTTTGCCACCAGAGACCCTGTGCTTGGGAGACCTTTCCCCGCCAGCCCACTCTTCCCTGGCAGGGATCTTTCTAAACTGAGCCCTTGCAAAGCTGAGGGGGTGGAACGCACACCGCACACGGTTAAGGTGCTGGCTCCAGGAATTTTGTTCCCAGTGGCCCCCTCCACGTTTCAGGCTGGGTGGTGGTGGTGGTGGTGGCTTTCCCTTTGTTTATTGGGGGAATGGAGAGGCGCTGATCTGAAACTGATGCCAATTAGAAAATCCTTATTTTAAAACAAAGGCCCCTGACAACCCCTTTCTCCCAGCTCTGCTGCGTCTGCCTTAGCATACGCTGGAGACTTTGACCTCCACCCTCTTTGGCTAAGATCAATGTCATGACTAGGAAGGACATCCAGCTTGGGGAGGAGATCGTGCCTCCCTTCTGCACTGTGGGTGTGTGCAGCTACCTGTCTTGGAGACGGCTAGACCTGCTCGGCCAGTGGCAGAAGTCCGAAGCTGGCAGGCAGGGCCCCAAGCTCTAGTGCCTGCCTGCTTGGGGAGTCACTCTGCTCATCTGGGAAGCAGCAGGACTTCTGACGTTCTGAATCTTTCCTCCCACTACCCCTGCGAGATGTCTGATGGTGTCGTTCGTGGTGCATGTCTTTTCTTGGCTCCTGGACCTGACCCATAGTAAGGGCTCAACAGATGTGTTGATTGACAGCCCAGGGCTGTCCCCACCCTCTTCTCATGTCCTCTGTCATAGACTTGAGGTCTGTGCTAAGCAGTTCCCCGCAACAGCCTAGCTGCCTTCAACTCTGTGAGTTCAGGAATTCTTTACCAAGTGGTAGGAAAGGACAGCAGCTTCCTAAAGATGATTAAGGGGGAAGGAAAGCGGGATGAATTGTGGGCATTTTGCAGACCACTGTGTTGGATTTTACAGTGGCTTTCACCAAGGCTTGACAGAATTCTGTCAGGACCAGGCATGGTAGGGTGTACAGCTGTCACTGCATTTGGCAGTGGCCCTGGTAGGTCATAGACTCTCAGGCCTGTGGCTGGGTGTGTGTGTGTGCACCTGTTGTTGCTTCTGGCACCTAACACAAGGTGGTTACTAAATAATACATTTATTTATTTATCTATATTCTATGTATTTGTATATAATAAATGTTTCTATTTATATATAATAAATATATTTCTTGCTCTTTGAAGGATTCAAAGAAAACAAATTCTCTTTGGAAAGAGATTTTTGAATGACTCAGGGGGCTTTGGCAAGAGGAGCTGGGGCTTACCCTCCTGGGCGGCATGACCAGCCTGGCACAGACCATTTTAATTAGGAAATATGGGGACTGAGCCTTCCAGTTCCACTTGGAGGTTATTCCAAGTGCAAGCCTTTGCAAGTAAAGTTTATTTCCATTTAAAGTTGTGCTTACTCAATGTACAATAGATAAACTAGTGAAGCGTGGTGTATAGATAGTACAGTGACTACAGAATTTACAATGCTGTTATAGTTCCTCAGGCAAAGAAACCTTATTTGTTTAGTCATCTGAATTTAAGGCAAATACAAATGAAAGGTTATGAGAAATGGCTACACACTGTATCAGATAACTGTGTGACACGGTAACTCCAGAAACGCTGGTGTCTAAATTTGTGCTCTAAATACCCCAGAAAAAAGTAGGAAGTTTTAAGAAGACTCTAAAGTTACTCATATTGACAGTCTTTGGCTGCAGGTAAAAGAATATCAAGCAAAAAGTGATCTTAAAACAACAAAGCTGTCCCATCTCAGTTAGTGAGCCCAAAGGTAGAAGTTCCAGAGTTGGTTCATTCAGCCAAACAATCACCCAGTTGCTTTGCCTCCTCCAGGTGGGCCTTGTGTTACAAGATGGCTGCCATAGCTCCAGGCATCACATTCTCAGGGAACCATGTGTGAAACAGGAAAGGCAGTTTGTCTTCAAGTGTCTATTGGGGAGGGACAGCTTTTTGACAAGCCTTTAGAAGATGTGCCCCTACTCTCCTTGTCCAGTGTCTTAATCCGTTCCAGTTGCTGTAACAAGATACCATATACAAGATGGCTTATAAATAACAGAAGTTTATTGCTCACGGTTCTGGAGGCTGGGAAGTCCAAGATCACAGTGCCAACAGATCAGACCTGCTGAGGACTGGCTCTCTCTGCATCAAAGATGGTGCCTTCTTTGGTGCATCCTCACAGGGCTGAAAGGGCCAGGCAGCTCCCTTCCACCTCTATGTATTTGTTTATTTATTTTTGAGACGGAGGCTCACTCTGTCACCCAGACTGGAGTGCAGTGGTGCAGCCTCTGCTCACTGCAGCCTTCTCCTGGGTTCAAGTGATTCTCCTACCTCAGCTTCCTGAGTAGCTGGGATTATAGGTGCCTGCCAACTCACCCAGCTAATTTTTGTATTTTTAGTAGAGATGGGGTTTCACCGTGCTGGCCAGGCTGGTCTCAAACTCCTGACCTCAGGTGATCCACCCACCTCAGCCTCCCAAAGTGCTGGGATGACAGGCGTGAGCCACCGTGCCCGGCCCTTTCCTCCCCTTCTATAAGGAAGGGCGTGAATCCCTCTCACGGAGGCAGTGCCCTCATGTCTTAATCACTTTCCAAGAGCTCCACCTCTTAAAACTCTCACATTGGGTATTAGGTTCCAACACGTGAATCTGGGGGGACACTGGCACTCACACCACAGGCCAGGCTGTGCCGCATGCCTGTGTTTAACCCTCCACTGGCAAGGGGCAAGGAACTATCATGGTAGGGTTTTTTTTCTTTTTTTTTTTTTGAGACATAGTTACACTCTTTCACCCAGGCTGGAATGAAGTGGCACAATCTCGGCTCATTACAATCTCTGCCCCTGGGTTCAAGCAATTCTCCTGCCTCAGGCTCCCAAGTAGCTGGCATTATGGGCTCCCACCACCACACCCGGCTAATATTTGTATTTTTAGTAGAGACAGATTTCCCCCATGTTGTCCAGGTTGGTCTCGAACTCTTGGACCTCAAGCCATCTGCCCACCTTGGCCTCCCAAAGTGCTGGGATTATACGTGTGAACCACTGTGTCCAGCCTCATGGTATGTTTTGATCAGTCAACCTCCACTCACTTCCCTGAGCACAGAATGGGTCAGCACCCTCCCCTGCCAAACGGGGAGAGGGGCACAAGTAGGTGCAGGAGGGGCAGCCAACAGCGTCCGCCACAGGGTGACTTTAGAACTATTATTTTCAACGCAGCTACCCACAGTGCTGATATTTTTGTCTCTTTTCAGCATATGTATCACAGTAAGATGTTCAAGATAGTGTTCACCCGTGATTTGCCGACTATAGCACACAGAAGACATATTTTTGAGCCTTCAAAAATACACCAAGTGAGACACTTGTGAAGCTTGGAAACTGAGGGGTTTTGTCTTGGTTTTGTTTTGTTTTTTGGGTTTTTTTTTTTTGACAGAGTTCCACTCTTTCACCCAGGCTGGAGTGAAGTGGCACAATCTCAGCTCACTGCAACCTCCACCCTCTGGGTTCAAGCAATTCTCCCGCCTCAGCCTCCCAAGTAGCTGGGACTATAAATGCCTGCCACCACACACTGCTAATTTTTGTATTTTTAGTAGGGATGGGATTTTGTCATGTTGGCCAGGCTGGTCTCAAACTCCTGACCCCAAGTGATCCACCTGCCTTGGCCTCTCAAACTGCTAGGATTACAGGCGTGAGCGATTGCACCCGGCCTTGGAATCTGCATTCTTAAAAGGTGTTCGACAAATAGTTTCGTACCTCCTGTGAAGGAGACACTGCACCATGCACTGAAAAGCGAATCCAAGTCAGCACGTGAAACTTAGTTTCTTGAACCCCTGTAACCACAGAGTCAGAATCACAGGATGGTGATAATCTGATGTCCCAACGGTCGGCATCCCTTCTGCTCATTATCGAACTGATTTAGGAGGTGACGGAAGACTTGTCTTTATAGATCGTCCGTCAGGGTTGCATTTAGCATAGGGTGGGATTTTCTTTTTTATTCCTTTGTCGAATCAACTCCGTGTTGTATCTGGCTGGGCGGCGTGGTTGGAAGAGCAGGGGATCTTAGCCCGGTGAAGCGGCTGCTCTGCTTACTGTAGCAGAAAGGCTTTGTAATTAGGAGTTATGGAGCACGGAAGCCGAGTAATCTAACCCACAGGGTGGCCTTATTCGGTTCCTGTTCGTGAATATGATTTCTCCAGCCTCGTTCAGGATTTCGAAGGTGGTCTGTGTGTCTTTTCTTCCTTTTTCTACTGTTAAGACACATTTGACTATTAGATAAAGCAGGAATAATAGCTAACAGTTGTACTGCGTCGTAAGAGCAAGTGCTTAGCAAGTGGTATATGTATTTATATTGCAGCATTCTGGGAATCATCTTTGTCTCATAGTTAGACATATCGAGGGGCCTCGGCCACTGTCCCAAGTGCCAGACCAGGGCATCCTGCCGCCCACGAGGCCTCCACCTGGGTGCCTGAGTACATCTGGCTCCTCCCCACCCTGACACCACCCTCAGCCAGACTCTCCTCTCCTCCACTGGAGCATCTGGTCTCTGCTTCCCCACTGGTCACGTGGACATTATTCATGTCCCCAGAACTGTCCTCGATCTTGTAACTGACCCCGAATCGGGCACTTGGCTTCCTCCCCGCCCCAGTCCTTCAGTGCAGGCCTCCGTCCTGGCTCTTCTGCGGAGCTGCTGCAGGCCATTTCTCCCAGTCCATGCTTCTAAGAGGTAGACAGGACCAGACACAGGGGCTCACGTCTGTAATCCTAGCACTGTGGGAGGCTGAGGGGTGATAAATTCAAAACAAGGAATTGAAGCTTGCGGCCAGGAATTCAAGACCAGCCTGGGCAACATAGCAGGTCCTCATCTCTGCAAAAAAAAGAGAAAAAGAAAAAACTAGCCAGCAATGGTGGCATACAGGAGGCCGAGGCAGGAGGATCACTGGAGCCCAGGAGATGGAGGCTGCAGTGAGCTGTGATTGCACCACTGCCCTCCAGCCTGAGTGACAGAGTGAGGCCCAACCTCAAAATAAATAAATTTTAAAACAATAAAATGTAGACACAGTGTGTTTGCTCTGTCTGGCCCTTGCCCTTGGACGAGCCCTTGGGGTCTGATCCCTTTCCTCCCAGCCTGCAGCAGGATTACCCCTCCCTGTCCCAGCAACCCCCCAACCCCGACATGGCTACCTGTGTGGAGAGGCAGTCCCTGTGTCCCAAGGCCAGGGACACAGGGACTGTGTTGCTGTCCAGCCACAGCAACCCCCCAACCCCGACATGGCTACCTGTGTGGAGAGGCAGTCCCTGTGTCCCAAGGCCAGGACATCGGAAACGGAGTTGTGCCTTTGGAGGTGCTGCATTTGCACTGATTCAGCTGCCTCCCGGAATCACTAGGAGACTGGAAAGCACTCATGGCAAGTACAGTTGGTCGGTGAAGTCTGCAACTGTGAAAGCAAAAAGAGAAAGTTTCCCTTTTTAAATCATAAGGTTAATGAAATGCTGACTTTTACTTCAAAATGAGAATTTATAGCTACTCCCACTGCACAGATGAATATTCCTGGGTTTGAATATTGGAGCATTTAGGGCTATGGAAATTACCCTGCTGGGTAGTGGGACACGATTGGGACATTCCCATCAACTTGGCCGTGGACACATCAGGTTCTAGGTTCTTGTTTGCCAAGTGTGTGTGGCGGGGGGAAGCATGTATTGGTAACTGGATTTTGAGTCCATTTGGGCATTTCTTTGTGTGTTGGAAAAAAACATAAGCACGCTGGTCTCTCCTAAGAAATGCGGACGCGGCGGTGTGCTGTGTGGTCTGGAGCCTGCCTCTGAGACAGATGCAGGGCTGGCTTGCACTGGGTGTTTGCAGGCGCAGCAGTCACCCTTGATAAGAATGTGAGGCCTTGACGTGGGGATTTGGAATGATTGTCATCTGAGGTCTTTTCCTTTTCTTTTTTACAACTCTTTGATTTCAGGGCTCCTGTATCAGGAATACCGTGATAAATCGACTCTCCAAGAAATTGAAACCAGGAGGCAACAAGACGCAGAAATCCAAGACAGTACCGATGGGTCCCCGGCTGGCGAGGACACCCCAGAGGAGGAAGAAGAAGAGGAGGAGGAGGAACCTGCCAGCCCACCAGAGAGGAAGGCTCTGCCCCAGATCTGCCTGCTCAGTAACCCCCACTCGAGGTTCAACCTCTGGCAGGATCTTCCCGAGATCCGAAGCAGCGGTGTGCTTGAGATCCTCCAGCCTGAAGAGATCAAGCTGCAGGAGGTAACAGGCGTCGAGGCGGGGGCTCCCCTCAGCACACAGGTGGCCCTCATTGCTGGGGTGAGGCTTCCTCTAGGGGGTGAGATGCCCCAGCTGGTTCACCAGAGGAACTGCCCACAGGGTTATCCATCTAGAACATGCAGAAAAATAAACCTGATTTTACAGGCAGCAGAAGTCACCCCGTTACCTTCTAGGGTAGCTCACCCCCAGTATTGGGCATTTGAGGTGTTGCTGTCTGATGACAGCACGATTGGAGTTTTCCACCCTTCGTTATCATCTCTGGGTATATCCATCACGTGTGAGTGCCACAGCACTGGGCAATGCTGACCTCTGTGACTATGGCATAGCTCCAGTCCTCTGTGGTGACGGCGCATGCCTGTAGTATCTCTCTGCACTCACGATCTTATGCCACCACTTTCTTTTGGGGCTGTCTGAACTTTGGATGAATGGCATCTCTGAAGGAAGTCCCTCAGCCTGCCCTTGAAATGCTGCAGAAATCTGGGGCTTGTGTCTCTTGCCCCTTTGTGTGATGGTTCAGGTGGACTTCAGTGACTGTCGGTTAGGCTGAGGCAAAATTGTTGAGTTGCCTGATTGTTCGTCGCTAGCAGGGAGAAATAATCAATTAAAAACAGTAACAAATGAATAAGAAATTTAAGTGGGCCAGGCAAGGTGGCTCATGCCTGTAATCCCAGCACTTTGGGAGGCAGAGGCGGGTGGATCACCTGAGGTCGGGAGTTTAAGACCAGCCTGATCAACATGGAGAAACTCAGTCTCTACTAAAAATACAAAATTAGCCAGGTGTGATGACACATACCTGTAATCCCAGCTACTGGGGAGGCTGACGCAGGAGAATCGCTTGAACCCGGGAGGTGGAGGTTGCGGTGAGCCAATATGGTGCCATTGCACTCCAGCCTGGGTAACAAGAGCAAAACTCTGTCTCAAAAAAAAAAAGTGTTTGTTTCAGCTGAACAAAGATTATTTGAGTATTAAGGGAAAATCTGCGGTATAAAGAGTATGGTCAGGAGTAAACAGGAAGAATAGTAGAGAGAACTTGTGGATAGGCAAGTTTGTGCTCATTGTGAAATTTGAAAAGTGGATACAGAAGGGAAGAATGAAGAGATTTGGTTTTTATAAGCACTTCGTCCACCCAGTTTCACCCTCTGTGTCCTCTTCCACTCCGTCTTGCCCCCACCGCACGCACCTGCATTCCCAAGCACACTCACACGCTTGGCTAAGCCCATCCTTGTGGCTCCAAAGGTCCTGCCTTTCCCTAATCCCCATTACTCCTGCGCTAGATTCAACAGAAACATTTGCTCATTTACTTAAACACGAAATAGTAGCCCGTATACTCTATTAATGGCCAAAACTGTGGCTAGTTCCTGAGCAGCATCGTAAGCCTCAGACCAGTTTTACGATGAGCGGAGTTGCTGCTACTGAAGGCTTGATAACAGTAGATTTTCAAGGGCCACCTAGGCTTCGCCTGGTGTCCTGCCCAGGAGAGTGTGGAAAACGTTTAGACTTTGACATTCTCCCTAACTTGTGAGCAGATTTGTAAATGGCTAAATTGATTCATTTTTTAATAAAACTTCTAATGTAAAACTTAGAAATAAGGGCTGGGTGCAGTGGCTCATGCCTGCAATCCCAGCACCTTGGGAGGCCGAGGCAGGTGGATCACGAGGTCAGGATTTCAAGACCAGCCTGGCCAATATGGTGAAACCTTGTCTCTACTTAAAATACAAAAATTAGCCGGGCACGATGGCATATGCCTGTAGTCCCAGCTACTTGGGAGGCTGAGGCAGAAAAATCACTGGAACCTGGGAGGCGGAGGTTGCAGTGAGCTGAGATCAAGCCACTGCGCTCCAGCACTTCAGCCTGGGTGACACAGTGAGACCCCATCTCAAAAACAAACAGACAAATCCTAGTAGAACTTAAACACATGGTAGAAACCTTTTACAACGTAAACCTAAAAGCAGTGAAAGGGCCCATGTCATAAAGAAATAAATCCCAATAGAACTTAAACACATAATAGAAACCTTTTACAAAACAGAAGCAAAGCTAAAAGCAGAGAAAGGGACCCTGTCATAACCGGCGAAGAATCACGAAAACAAACCGCACCAAATTAGTGGCAGATTTAACAGCAAACAAATCCGTGAGTGCATGCAAACGGCTTTGATCCCTCCATTTCTGAAGACAGATTCTTCAGTTGAGGCTGGGTGTGCTGGCTCACGCCTGTAATCCCAGCACTTTGGGAAGCCGAGGTGGGCAGAACACCTGAGGTCAGGAGCTGGAGACCACCCTGGCCAACATGGCAAAACTACATCTCTACAAAAATACAAAAATTAGCCGGGTGGACTGGGCGCAGTGGTTCAAGCCTGTAATCCCAGCACTTTGGGAAGCTGAGGTGGGCAGATCACTTGAGGTCAGGAGTTCAAGACCAGCCCAGCAAATGTGGTAAAACCCCGTCTGTACTAAAACTGCAAAAATTAGCTGGGCATGGTGGCACACACCTTTAGTCCCAGCTACTCCACTCAGGAGGCTGAGGCAGGAGAGTCGCTTTAACGTGGGAGGCAGAGATCGCACCACTGCACTCCAGCCTGGGCGACAGAGTGAGACTCTGTCTCAAAAAAAAAAAAAAAAATTAGCCGGGCATAGTGGCAGTTGCTTTTAATCCCAGTTACTCAGGAGACTGAGGCCAGAGAATCGCTTGAACCTGGGGAGATGGAGGTTGTGGTGAGTTGAGATCGTGCCACTGCACTGCAGCCTGGGTGACAGAGCCACACTCTGTTTCTGAAAAAAAAAAAAGAAAGAAAAAGAAAAGAAAAATTCTCCAATTGGTTTGAAATCTAAACCCACTATGTCATCAGACAGAGTAGGATTCAGGGCAAGAAAAATTCCCCAGTGAACAGAGTCATTTTCTTTTGTCTTCTTATTCATTAATAAAGTACCACTATATTTTAAAATGTTTTACAAGTAAATACATACCTCCTCTATGCATTTTCATTGTTTAAAAAAAAGCAAACAATGCAAATGCGTGCAGCCCATTTCTTGGATCATGGTTTTCACTGGAGGACCAGCTTTACTTACGTCATCTCTCCTGATCAGGCGCAGCCATTAGTACCTCTGATTTTGGAGTTTAGACACCTGTGAAGACTCAGGGCAAAGCCTTGTAGATTTTGACAGTGCTTACACATTCAGTAGCAGCCTGGTTTTGGTGATGATGTTTTGGCAAATTGCCTTTCCTGGACTCTTCAGAGTTTTCAGCTCAGTTTTCTAAAAGCAACTCTCTTTCCGCTGGAGAATTCATTGGATTTTATCATTAAATGATAAACTGCATCACAGGTACACTGGCTTGAGTAAGCTTGAGGAATGCCAGTGACAGTGGATGCAACCTCACCAGATTGATAGGGAGAAAGGATCCTTGCATAGCCTGGGGGGTAGCAGAGAGTACAGGGGCATTCAGCCAGTAAGGTTGACTGGAGATTCCTCAGGAGAGTTTGTGTGTGTGTGAACATCTCTGTGCGTGCCTGAGACCAGCTGTAGCCTAGAAGTGGAACTGCTGCTCCCGAATGAAGTGTTTTTTCTTTTTTTTTTTTTTTTCTGAGGCAGTGTTGCTCTGTCTCCAGGCTGGAGTGCAGTGGCACATTCTCGGCTCACTGCAACCTCTGACTCCTTGGTTCAAGCGATTCTCCTACCTCAGCCTCCCTGGTAGCTGGGATTACAGGCATCCGCCACCATGCCCAGCTAATTTTTGAATTTTTAGTACAGACAGAGTTTCACCATGTTGGCCAGGCTGGTCTCGATCTCCTGACCTCATCCACCCGCCTCACCTTCCAAAGTACTGGGATTGCAGGGTTGAGCCACCGCGCCTGGCCATGAAGTGCATTTTAAATGGTGATGGATTCTGCCCAGTTGCGAGTCAAAAAGGCAGTATAAGTGTCACATTGCTACCAGCAGTGCAAGAAAAGCCATTTGCAGGCCCCCTCCCTAGCCCTGTTGCCAAACTTCTAATCCATTGGGTGAAACATTGTCTTGTCTTTTTTTTTTTTTTAAGGAGTGAAGGAGATAAAGAAAGAGGAAGAAAAAGAGGGAGAGAGAATGGGAATATTGCTTTATTCTAAAAATGGGTATCAATAATGGCCGATCAATATTTTGTGTATTTAAGGTGGAGAATGTATATTTTGTGTATTTAAAATGGAGAGCTCTATAAATATTTATTGAGTTTACTTGTTCCAGATCTGAGTTCAAGTCCTGGATATCCTTATTAATTTTCTGTTTCATTGAGTCTAAATCTCTTTATGAGTCTTATGTATCTGGGTGTTAGGATCATTAGCTCTTATTGTTGCATTGATCCTTTACCACTATATCTTTG
>CM052653.1:7980654-7999737 GCA_028533165.1 Leontopithecus rosalia
CTGTAGAGGGAGAAGGGCTCTGATTTTGGGCATTCTCAGCCTTCTCAGGCTGGTTTCTTCCCTTTATTACAAATTTATCCATTTGCTGTCTCTACAATTACCACCTTTGTAGTTGGGTTGCTGAGTGGACGCCCAGTTCATTGACTCCCAGCACTGAAATCCGAGCAACCCACTGTGCCGGCCACAAAACAGCAGCGATAAGACTGATGGTGCTCTTCTGCCCAGGAATCTCCTCCTGTTTATTCTGCATGAAGAGCTGCCGCGCCGAGGCGCTGGCAAAACCGCTGCACCGGCCACAAGAGTCGCCCTGGCGACCCGTGGGGCCCCTCTACTGGGAATCCTCTGGTCCATGAGCAACGAAAATTCATCTGAAAGTGTGGCGTCCTCTCGTTCTCTGTGCTTCACTGGGAGCTACAATCCCGAACTGTTAGCGATCAGCCATCTTGGATCAACATTGTCTTGTCTTATCCTGCCTGTCCTTGACGCCTTGTAAGTTTGAGCATCTTTTCACACGTATATCAGCTGTTGCCATTTCTTCATCTATCCGTGCCTGCTCCTATCTTTTGCCCCTTTTCTGTGGAGTTGTTTACATTTATCTTCTTGATTTGTAGCAGCTTTTTATACCTTCTGGCTATTACTTCTTTTTTAAGATTTTTCAGATGTTTTCTCCTGTATGATAATATGAGGGAGGTGATTTATGCACACAGTCACTGGCACCCAACTGCATAGGTTTCATACTACTTCTTAGCTGTGTGACCTTAGGCAAATTACTTAACTTCTCTGTGCCTTACCTGTAAGATGGAGATCCCAGTACCTACCTCTCAGGTTGTGCAGATTGAATAAATAACTCAGATAAGGAGCTGAAGACAGTGCCTGGGGAAAAGCTTTATGAGCCCTTGACATTATCAAGGGCTTATGTGCCACCTCACTTTGTTCACGGCTTCTTCTTTTTGGATAAAAATCTTTTGTCCATTTTGATAGCAAATCTGTCAGTACTTTTAAACCTAATCTTTGGATGTTGTGTCTTATGATTAGAAAGGCTATTCCTAAGAGGTACACTTTACAGTGAAAAGGTAATAGTTGGGCACTGCTATGAACTGGACAAATAAATAGAGCAGAAGGCCGGGTGTGGCTCACACCCATAATCCCTGCACTTCAGGAGGCCAAGGCCGGTAGATCACCTGAGATCAGGAGCTCAAGACCAGCCTGGCCATCATGGTGAAACTCTGTCTCTACTGAAAATACAAAAATTAGCCAGGCGTGATGGTGCATGTCTGTAGTTTCAGCCACTTACAGGCTGAGTCTGGAGAATTGCTTGAGCCTGGGAGGCAGAGTTTGCAGTGAGTCAAGATTGCACCATTGCACTCCAGCCTGGATGACAGAGTGAGACTCTGTTCCAAAAGAAAGAAAGAAAGAAAATAGAGCAGAATCTGTCAGAAACAAGAGAACACGTTGCCTTACACACGTCACTATCCTACAGGAGTGGGACAGAGCAGGGAGATGGGGGAGCAGAAAAAAATCGTTCAGTTGGTTGGAAAGATTTGTACTGAACTTGACTCTCTGGAGCTGCCCTGCCAACTCTGGCAGCCACTGGCCATACGTGGCTGCTCAACACAACATAGGGCGAGTCAAATTGAGATGCACTGTGTGTGTAAAATGTACATCAAATTCCAGAGAATTCAAAGAACAGAAAGAATCAAAAAAGATAAACACAAAATTAAATGAACTTCTGAGATCCCAGCTTGAGACATTAGGGAAAACACAAAACAGACAGACCTGAGGAGAACAGAGGACGGACGGAGAGCCATGAAGATCATATGTAAACGCGTTGATGATGAACGACTAGAAAAATCAGATACATGATTTTCTAGGAAAATAAAAGCTACTACCAGTGAAATCAAAAGTAAAAATGTTAAATACACAAAAATATACCAGTAACCCCAAAAAATCACTTACAGGGAAGATACGGCACCCAGAGGACTCATGTTCAAATCCCAGGACTGTCCAGTGTTACTCAGGCTGGCCTGCAGCAAAGCTGCCTGGTGGAACTCCCTGCCATGATGGAAACGTTCTTTATTATTTTAATTATTATTATGAGACAGAGTCTCACTCTGTCACCCAGGCTGGAGTGCAGTGGCACAATCTTGGCTCACTGTCACCTCAGCCTTCTGGTTCAAGTGATTCTTGTGCCTCAGCCTCCCGAGTAGCTGGGACTACAGGTGTGCACCACCATGCCATGCTAATTTTGTATTTTTCATAGAGATGGGGTTTCGCCACATTGGTCAGGTTGGTTTCGAACTCTTGAGCTCAAGTGATCTGCCTACTTAAGCCTCCCAAAGTGCTGGGATGACAAGTTTGCGCTACCACGCTCAGCAGTGATGGAGACGTTCTCCATCCATGTCTCCAGTAGTCACTAGCTACATGGGGCTATCCAGCATTTGAAACTGGTCAGTGCAGCTAAGGAACTGAATGTTTAACTCCACTCAGTTTAAACAAACAGTTTAGCCACCCTGGCCCTAGCCCTGTTGCCAAATTTCTAATCTGTTGGGTGAAACATTGTATCTTGTCTTATCCTGCCTGTCCTTGATGCCTTGTTAGTTTGAGCATCTTTTCACTCCTATATTATATCGACTGTTGCCATTTCTTCATCTATCACTGCCTGTTCCTATCTTCTGCCCCTTTTCTACTGGGTTCCTTACATTTACCTTCTTGATTTGTAGCAGCTTTTTATACCTTCTGGATATTACTTCTTTTTTAAGATTTTTCTTATATCTTAAAGTGTGTGTGACCTCAGGCAAATTAACTTCCCTATATCTGTAAGTTATAATCTGCAAATTAACTTCCCTATATTCCCACCTTATCTGTAAGATGGGAATCCCAGTATCTACCTCTCAGGCTTGTGCAGATTGAATAAATAACTCAGATAAGGAGCTGAAGACAGTCTAGAGCAGAGATCATCAAACTTTCTGTTAACAGGCCAAATAGCAAACACGTTAGCCTTTGTGGACCATACTGTCTGTCAAAACCATTCAGCTCCGTCGCTGTGGTGTGACAGCACCTATAGACACTATGTAAAGGAATGAGTGTGGCTGTGTTCCTATTTACAAATGCAGGTGGCCAGTTTGCCGATGCCTGATTTAAAGCATGGAAAAGAGAGAAATATACAAATTATTTGAAGATGGTATAATATTGATAACCAAATCTGAAAATTAGAGTGCAAACACACACAAAATTATTTTAATCCATAATTATAATAGAAGAGAATCTCTCTCTATATATACATATATATACACACACATATATATAGTCAACATACATATACAGTCAAGAACACTCTTCTCAGTAATCAATAGAACTGAGACATACAATCAGTAAGGCTATAGAAGAATCAGCCAACATCATGGAACCAATAAACATTTCTAGAACACCCCACCCAACGGTAGCAGAATACACATTCTTTTCAAGTGCAAACAGAACTGTCCCAAGGTAGAGCATAACTGAAGTCATAGAAAGTGTGTTCTCCGACCCTAATGGAATCGCACCAGAAATCAGTAACAAAGACAACAGAAAATCTCCAAACACTTGGAAATTAACACCCTTCTCAGTAATCCCTGGACCAAGGAGGAAGTTGCAAGGAAAGTTATAAATATTTTGAAGTGACTGAAAATGAATCTGCAGCATACCAAAGTAGGTGGGATGCAGCAAACGCAACGTTTAGAAGGAAATTTATAGCATTATGCTTATTTAGGAAAGCAGATAGGTTTCAAAACAATAACCTAAGCTTTCCTGTTAAACTGGGCCAGGGAACAGGCAAAACCAAAGCAAGTGGAAGGAAGGAAATAATATATATAAGAACAAGAATCAATAGCATGGAACATTTTAAAAAATATAGAGAAAATCAGTGAAACCGAAGTTGAGTTATTTGAAAAGATTAATAACATTAATAAATCTCTACCAAGATTGACCAAAAAAGAGAAGATATAAATTACCAATATCAGAAATGAAAAAGGAGACATGACAAACCCTGGAGGCATTTAAAGGATAATCAGAAAATATTATGAACAAGTCCACACAATAAACTTGACAACTTAAATGAAATAGAGCAGTGCCTCAAACTGAGAGCTACCAAAGCTTACCCTAAATGAAATAAGTCACCTGAATAATCTTGTAACTATTAAAGATTTTTACTTAAAATCTTTCAAAATATGTAATCTCTAGGCCCTTAAGATTTCAATTGTGAATTCTACCAACAATTTAAAGTAGAAAAAGTATCAATTTTCCCTAGTCTTTTCCAAAATATAGATGGAATGCTTACCAAATTTTTATAAAGCCAGCATCATCTGATACAAAAATCAGAAAAAGACAGTATAAGAATAGTAAACTACAATATTCCTCATAAATGTATATTTTTAAATTCTCAATAAAAATATTAGCAATTCAAATACAGCAATTTATAAAAAAAAAGCAATATGGCACGGCTAAGTGGAGTTCACCCTGGGAATGCAAGGCTAGTTAAATATTTGAAAATCAACAATGTAACCCACCATATTGACAGTCTAAAGAGGAAAAATAACTGCATGATTACTACAACAATTGATGCAGAAAAAGCATTTGACAAAATTCAGTGTTCAGTCATCATTAACATTTTCAGCAGAGGAGGAATACAAGGGAAATTCCTGGACCTGATAAGGAACATCTACCAAAAACCTACAGCTAGCATCATATTTAATGGTGGAGAACTGAATGCTTTTCCCCTAAGATTAGGAACAAGGGAAGACTATCTGTTCCTTCACTGCTCCCATTCCTATTCAACATCATTGTGAAAATCCTAGCCAGTGTAATAAGGCAGGAAAAAGAAATAAAAGGCATATAGATTAGAAAGGAATAAGTAAAACTGCTCCATTCACAGATGACGTGATTATTTACTTGAAAAATCCCAAAGACTCTACCAAAACAACCTCATAGAACTAATAGAGATTTTTAGCAAGGTTGCCAGATACAAAGCCAACACACAAATATCCATCATATCACTATATTCTAGTAGTGAACAATTAGAAACTGAAATTAAATGATCATATCACTTACAATAGCTGCCCGTAAGCTGAAATACTTAGGTATAAATTTAACAAAACATGTACCGGATCTCTGTGCTGAAAACGACAAATCAGTAAGGAGAGAAATCAGAGAAAATGTAAATAAATCAAGAGACAGACGTTCATGGATTGAAAGATTCAACGTAGTAAAGATGTAAATTCCCTTTCCATATTGATCTATACAGTCCATGCAGCTTCAGTCAGAGCCCCAGAACTTTTTTTGGTGACTGACAAAATTATCCTACCATGTATCAGAAAAGGCAAGATAACTAGAACAGCCCTGGACAATTTCGAAAAAGATAGAGTTGGAGGGGTCATACTATCTGATTTTAAGACCAATAAAAAGTTTACAGGAATCAAGGCAGTGGGGTATTCATGAAAGGATAGACACATAGATCAGTGGAATAGAATAGAAAGTTCAGAAACAAACCCGCACAAATATGGTTGATTGATTTTTGGCAAAAGGACAAAAACAAATTAATGGAAAAAGTCTTTTCAACAAATACTGAACATTGATGCTGGAACCATTGGAGATTATGTGTGTGTGTGTGTGTGTGTGTGTGTGTGTGTGTGTGTGTGTGTGTATACACACACATATATGTATATATACATACACACACATATGCAAAAACATTAACTTCAACCTAAACCTCATGCCTCATACAAAAATTAACTCAAAATGGATCATGGATCTACAGGTAAAATGCAAGACTTTCAAACTTTTAGAAGAAAACATAGGAGAAAACCTTCACAACCTGAGGTTAGGCAAAGGGCTCTCAGATACAACACCAAAACCAATCGTGCATAAAAAAAAAAAAAAAAAACGTGATCAATTGGTCTTGATGAATGCAAAAGGCGCTGTTAAGAGAATGAAAAGAGAAGCTACAGATGGGGAGGAAATATTTGCAGATTACTGATCTGACAAAGGACTTACATCTGGAATACACAAAGAACTCAAAACACAACAGTAAAAAATGGCCAGGAGTTCGAGACTAGCCTGGTCAACATGGTGAAACCCCCATCTCTACTAAAAATACAAAAATTAGCCTGGCATGGTGGCATGTGCCTGTAATCCCAGCTATTTAGGAGGCTGAGGCAGGAAAATTGCTTGGACCTGGGAGGCAGAGGTTGCAGTGAGCCAAGATTATACCAATGTGCTCTGGCTTGGGTGACAGAGTGAGACTTCATCTCATAAATAAAATAAATAAAAAGTTTAAAATTAAAAAAAAAAAACAGTAAAAAACAACACTCCAATTTAAAAATGGGCAAAAGACTTAAGCAAATACTTCACCAAAGGAGATATACAGAAGGCAAGTGAATAGCACACACTTGCTTAAAAAAAAGCCTTAAAATTGTGGCAGTCCGAAGTGCTGCTAGCACACACAGCAAACATTGTTAGAATTCTCCTACATTGCTGGTGAGGTCACAAAATGGTGCAGCCACTCTGAGAGTTGGTGGTTTCTTACCAAGTTAAACATGCACTTAACATACTACCTGACAGCACCACCCCTGCAGCAGTGTCTCTTAAGTGGCACTGTTGACTTTGGGGCTGGATTGTTCTTTGTTGCAGGGGCTGTCCTGTATATCACAGGATGTCTAGCACGGTGGTCCCCACCCCCCACCCCCACTCCCCCATCCATCCCCGCTCCCCTACCCCTGCCATACAGCAGGAGGTGAGCAGTGGATGATAAGGAAAGCTTCCTCTGTATTTACAGCTGTATTTCTCATAGGACTGAGAACTCTGCTGTGAACTGCACATGCGAGGGATCTTGGTTATGCACTCCTTATGAAACTCTAATTGCTCCTTAGGAAAATCTAATGCCTGATGATCTGAGGTGGAACGGTTTCATCCACCCCCCTCCCACCCCTGGTCTGTGGAAGAGTTGTCTTTCACGAAACAAGTCCCTGGTGTTAAAAAAACTGGGGACCATTGGTCTAGCAGCATCTTTGGCCACTACTCACTAGATGCAACCCTCCCTCCAGCCATGTCAAGCAAAATCGTCCCTAGACCTCTGAATGTCCCCTGAAGACCAAAATTGCTCCTGGTTGGGAATCACTGCCCTAGAGAAATAACAACTTATGTTCACAGAAAAATATGTACGTGAATGCTTACTTATAATCAGCAAAGATTGGAAACAAGCCAAATGTCCTTCAACAGATTGAAAATAAACCAGGACATCCATACAGTGGTGTATACCATGCAATAAATAGAAGAAACTACTGCTACACAACATCGATGTTTCTCAAAGGCATCTGGTTGAGTGAAAGAAACGAGAAAGGTTATATATTGTATGATTCCGTTTCTATGACATTCTGAAAGAGACCCCGATAATGGTGGAACAGATCCCATTGGCAAAGGTGGCTGAATAATTTGATTATGCAGTAAAACGTCAAAAAGATTGAATATCTTCCATTTTTTCTTTTACATAGCATTTGCTATCCTGAAGGATATCTTCCATTTTATTGTGTTTGACCTAACACAATAAGTATTACCCTCTCCAAAAATAAATTAAAACTCAGATCTATCTCACTGTGAATTAAGGTAAAACAAATTACGTAAGTCGGACATGGTGGCTCACACCTGTAATCCCAGCACTTTGGGAGGCTGAGGTGGGAGGATCTCCTGAGGTGGGGAGATTGAAACCATCCTGGCTAACACAGTGAAACTCCAGCTCTACTAAAAATACAAAAAAGTTAGCCAGGCGAGGTGGCACATGCCTGTAATCCCAGCTACTCAGGAGGCTGAGGCAGGAGAATCACTTGAACCCAGGAGGTAGAGGTTGTGGTGAGCTGATGCCATTGCACCCCAGCCTGGACAACAAGAGCAAAACTCTGTCTCAAAAAAAAATTACATAAAACATAACCAAATCAAATCTGGAGATAGTTTAAATGAATAATATAATAATCATATATCATATATAATAATACAACAATGCATTAATGCAAAGATAGTTTACTATTTAGATGTTTGGGACCAAAATTTATCATACTCGTAGGCCAGAGGAGAAAAATACATGGATCTTCAAAGAGGATGGAAAATGAAGGAGTACAGTATTAGCATCTAAGTAAAACGCAGAGGGATACTTTTTGAGATTTATAAAGAAAATGCCGGGCGTGGTGGCTCACGCCTGTAATCCCAGCACTTTGGGAGGCCAAGGAGGGTGGATCACAAGGTCAAGAGATCAAGACCATCCTGGTCAACATGGTGAAACCCCATCTCTACTAAAAATACAAAAATTAGCTGGGCATGGTGGTACATGCCTATAATCCCAGCTACTCAGGAGGCTGAGGCAGGAGAATTGCCTGAACCCAGGAGGCAGAGATTGCGGTGAGCCAAGATCGCACCATTGCACTCCAGTCTGGGTAACAAGAGCGAAACTCCATCTCAAAAAAAAAGAAAAAGAAAAAGAAAAAAATTTCAAATCTATAGCTAAAATCATACATAATAAAAAACTGTTGGTGGCAATAAAGGCAAGATGCAGTGCCTACGAACAAGATTCAGTGTTGCTCTGGAAGCTCTATCAAGGGTAATAAGACAAGGAAAGGAGCAGGACGGAAACCATAAGGAAGGAGGGTCTTTGTCTACCAGTTATGGTTTCCTACTTTTTTTTTTTGAGACAGAGTCTCTGTCGCTGAGGCTGGAATGCAGCGTTGCAATCTCGGCTCACTGTAACCTCCACCACCCGGGTTCAAGCAATTCTTCTGCCTCAGTATCCTGAGTAGCTGGGAAGGACGCCCAGCTAATTTTTGTATTTTTAGTAGAGATGGGGTTTCACCATATTGGTCAGGCTGGTCTTGAACTCCTGACCTCGTGATCCGCCTGCCTTGGCCTCCCGCAGTGCTGGGATTACAGGCATGAGCCACCTTGTCTGGCTGGTTCCTACTTAAAAAACCTGAGGGAGTCAAATAAAAGCACTGGACCTGATAAGACAGTTCCAGGAGGTGGCTGGATATAAGATAAACATGCAAAAATTAGTTGTTTTCTTATATGTCCACAAAACCCAGGTTTCAGTCAGTTAGAAAGCTCTATCAATAAGGAAAACATGAGCACCCCAAAGAAAACTGGGCAGCAATTCACATTTTAAAAAGTACAAATGGGTCAGATGAGAACACATCCTAGCAATGAAAAAAAAAAAAAGCAAAAAAAGTACAAATTGGGTAGAGTATGGTGGCTCATGCTTATATCCCAGCACTTTGGGAGGCCGAGGTAGGAGGAATGGTTTAGCCCAGGAGTTCGAGACCAGCCTGGGCAACATTAAAAGACCCTATCTCCAGAAAGAAAAAAAAATACAAATGGCCAATGAGTATGTGAAAAAAGAAAAAAAAATCAAACTCACTAACAGTCATAGAAGTGTAAGCTAAAGCAGCATTGAGTTACCCTCTTCTGCTTCTCAAAATGACAAGAGATTTTTAAATATATATATTTAAAACCTAGCGTGTTCACCCAGCAAAAAGTTAGGGGAACAGGAGGGAGAAGAAACCTGTATGTCCAGTGGCAGGGAAATTGTTTAGTAAGATAACAAACAGCTGTCCAAAGATGCAAACATTTATTTTATTTATTTATTTATTTTGTGATGGAGTCGTACTCTGTCGCCCAGGCTGGAATGCAGGGATGTGATCTCAGCTCACTGAAGCCTCCGCTCCTCGTTCAAGCAATTTTCCTGCCTCAGTCTCCCCAGTAGCTAGGATTACAAGCGCCCGCCACAACACCTGGCTAATTTTGTGCATTTTTGGTAGAGATGGGGTTTCCCCATGTTGACCAGGCTGGTGTAGAACTCTTGACCTCAGGTGATCCGCCTGCCTTGGCCTCCCAAAGCACTGAGATTACATGCATGTGAGCCACTGTGCCCGGCCCAAAGATACAAACATGTGAAAATATGTTTTCAAAAAATGAAATAAGGTGAATATTCAAGATATATAAAGTTTTTTAAAAAGCAAAATAGAACATTTCATCTATAGCAGAGTAGGCATAGAAAATAAAGATTTTTTTACTTTCTTGTATGCATGTTTGCAAATTCCAGTGCATCAGATGTAGACATTCAAAACTACATGGGGTGACCTAACTGACGTGCAATCCGGTTACATTTCATGGTGGATAATGTGAGCATGCCGGCATCAACCTGTCTTGCTCTGATTTTTTATTGTCTGACTTTTCACGTTAAAGATGTTCACGTGCTTCTCTTTTATTAATATCTGATACGGACACAAAACTGAGATCTTCAGATTGCATGTTCTAAACCAGTGACTTCTGCATCAGATCTTCTCAGTCTATTTATCACAGCAAGACAGGCGACTTGGACTGCCAGCACCACCTGTTGTCAGGAGCGCTCTTTTTCTTTAGCTACAAAAGCAGCAGGTCGCGCCGAATTACTGTTCACACAGGGAAAACACCCTACAATGATGGCCTTTTGGTAGCTTAATCAGTCAGGGGAGAGCAGGATTTCAGAACAAAATGCTGTAGTATGTTTGCCTCCTTTTAAGGTAAAAATGACACGGCTGAAATGGGAGGATGTTCCTGTGTAGGACTTTCTCAGTTCACTAATAGTTTGTCATTGTTGTTGTTGTTTGTTTTGTTTTTATTTAGAGGCGAGGTCTCATTCAGTGGCCCGGGCTGGAGTGCAGTGGAGCGATCACAGCTCACCAAAGCCTTGAAGTCCTGGACTCAAGCTGTCCTCTTGCCTCAGCCTCTCAAATAGCTGGGACTACCAGTGTGCACCAGGCTAATTTTTAAAATTCTTTTGAAGAGATGGGGTCTTGGTATGTTGCCCAGGCTGTTCTTGAACTCCTGGGCTCAAGCAGTCCTCCTGCCTCAGCCCCCCAAGTGCTGGAATTATAGGTGTTAGCCACCATGCTAGGCCTCAGGTTTTGTTTTTGAATTTGTCCTGAAGCTCTTGGTCCCACCCTCCTTTTGGGGATGCTTTTTTAGTTACTGTGTGAGAACCCAACGGTTGTAGGAAAAATTAGGCATAGATTCAAATTAAAGGTTAGGAAGGGACCAGGCGTGGTGGTTCACGCCTGTGATCCTAGCACTTTAGGAGACCAAGGCTGGTGGATCACCTGAGGTCAGGAGTTCAAGACCAGCCTGGCCAACATGGTGAAACCCCGTCTCTACTAAAAATACAAAAATTAGCTGGGTGTGGTGGTGCACACCTGTAATCCCAGCTACTCAGGAGGCTGAGGCAGGAGAATTGCTTGAACCCAGGAGGCGGAGGTTGCAGTGAGCCGAGATTGCACCATTGTACTCCAGCCTGGTGACAGAGTGAGACTCCATTAAAAAAAAAGAAAAAAGAAAGGAAAGCAAATTCCAATACCTCTTTTAACGAAGTAGCAAAGTTGTCAGGTAGCATTTTTTTAAATTAATCTTTCGGCTAAAAAATGTATGCACCTGATAGGAGGTTCAGAAGGTGCAAAAGGACTCTCCGTGAAAGAAAGTCTTTCTCCCACTCCCGTTCCTGGGCCACCCGGTTCCCTGGTCGGACACATTCAGGCGTGTGTGTGTGTGTGTGTGTGTGTATGTGTGTGGTGTGTGCCCTCGTGTCACACAAATGTAAACTACTACAAAAATATCGACCGTATTTTTCCATCTCCATCCAAATAGAGTGTCCTCATTCTGCAGGGTTCTGGGCTCCACTGTTCAGATGATCCGTTGTATTTAACCCATCCCCATAGATCATGGGTATTTGCAGTTGAAATACCGGGTATCGAGGGTATTGGCTGCAGCATTATTTATAGTAACGGAAGACTGAACGCCTGCACGGTGGAATGCTCGGGGAATTGCTAAGTGTGATTGTTGGGTGAAAAATGGAATGTTTTTAAGTTTTGAGAGGGTATCGCCTAATTGCCTCCACACACTAGCCACATGAGTATGCCCGTCCCCTTCCACTAACGTGCTGCATTACCTAGCTGGTTTATCCTCACCCAATGTGCTAGAGTACAAATTATGTCTCATTATGGTTCTTTGTTTTGTTTTGATTTTTTGAGCTGGAGTCTCGCTCTGTCACTCAGGCAGGAGTGCAGTGGTGCAATCTCGGCTCACTACAACCTCCACCTCCCGGGTTCGAGCGATTCTTCCACCTCAGCCTCCTGAGTAACTGGGATTACAGACTTCTGCCACTACGCCTGGTTAATTTTTTGTGTTTTCAGTAGAGACGGGGTTCACCATGCTGGCCAGGCTGGTCTCGAACTCCCGACCTCAGGTGATCCACCTGCCTCAGCCTCCCAAATTGCTGGGGTTACAGACATGAGCCACTAGGCTCATCCTCATTGTGGTTTTAACATACATTTCTCTTACCGTGAGGCAGGCTGAACATGTTCTCAAGCAGGTGTCTATTTAAATTTATACACACTTCTTTTAGTATGTAAACATTTTGCAAATGATTTCATTAACAGGTCATCTTGAGGAGACTTCGTAATTGGCGTTTGTGATGTGTGAGTGATGAGGCTTGGGTTTGGGCCCCTCGCGCCTGCATCCCATGGCTGCGTTGAATATGTGACTCCCCTCATCCCTTAGCAACCCAAGGGGGTAGTTGTCGCTTCCCCATCCGACAGCCAAGGCCCTGCTCCCCAGGCCGCTCACAGGACCTGCTCAGTCCGTTCTTGACTTCACTAAAGACTGCGCTGCCGTGGGCTCGGCCTGGACTCTGGAGTCTGACTGCATCATCATTGTTCACAGAAGGCGGCTAGGCTTTGAGGGCTTTCTTCTTAACTGGAAGCCTTTTAAGTGCACCCCGATGCCTGCAGCGTATAAGTGACTGCACCAGCCGCAGGCACCGAGGCAGCTTTGTGACCTCACTACTGAGTCACCCTAGGGAACAGAGGATGTGAATCCCCCACCAGAGCAGCTGCAGCAAGAGGACCCTGAGGGGCCGGAGCAGAGAGTGGAGAGCTTGAGAGCACCCGGGCACCCCGGCTGTGGCTCCAGCTGCTAGCGGAGAGAGAGGAGCTGGCTGTGGTGGTCCCAGCATCGTAGTGCACCCCGGCCACTGCCTTGCTGAGGACAGGCTCAGGCCCAGTCTTCAGCCCGTCCAGGTGGCCCTGATAGCTCCCGCCAGCATCTGGGGATGCAGAGCCTGGATGGCAGGGCCTGCACCTAAGTGTCATGACGACATCCCCGTGGCCTCTAAGGGAGTCCAGGAGGGACGCCTCAGACCCTTGGCATTCTGCCTGGCCTTCTCTTTGTCCCTCCCTCCCTCCAGGCAAAAGCTAGTGCACTAAGAGCAAAGTTGGGCTCTGGGCCAGTGCCCTGATGCCCAGGACTGGGGGGTGACCCATGTGGGGAGGGCCTGGCACGCAGGTGGATGGGAAGGGGCCTCGCAGGACCCTTTCAGGGAAGGGGCTGCATTTCTTGTCCTGGCCATGAGGAAGGTGTATGGCAGTCAGCGAGCCTGCCTCTCAGGTCACAGTCTGCCGGCCTTCAGCTCCAACCCCTGCGAATGTCACCCTGGTGTCACAGCCGCACCACCCAATCACAACGCATCAAAGGCCACAGATCAGAGACAGCAGTGATTGGTTAACACAGGGTCAGGAGAAAAAACACACCCCAAATCAGGCTGGAATGCAGGCTCAGGGGCCGACAGAGAACCTGGGGTCAGAAGGAGGCCGTATAGGTAAAGAGCCGGGAGGAGAAATTGTGCAGCATTGAGCTTTGCTGATGGCAAGGAACGAAGGGTTGATCTGTGGAGGTAGGAGTGGGACTCTGAGGACAGACGCTGTGTCCTGGCCAGCCACGCAGCACGGGCCGTGTTTGACCGTGAACCGCAGGACAAGCTGAACTGCCTGATATAACAGGGAATTGGGGCCGGGGGCTGCTTGAAAGCCCCTCGCTCTCTGGGTGTTGGGCCCCTCGCTCTCTGGGTGTTGGGCCCCTCGCTCTCTGGGTATTGGGCCCCTCGCTCTCTGGGTGTTGGGCCCCTCCCTCTTCGGGTGTTAGGCTGACCTTCAGGTGTTAGGCCGCTCGTTCTCCAGGTGTTGGGCTGAACTTCGGCCTTTCTCCACCAGGAGTGAGTTGATTTCCTCCAGACTTTTGCTGGTGTCCTGGTTCCTCTTGTGACCTCTTGCTTTTGGGTTGGGGTCTCCTTTGTTTTTCAAATGTGTCACTTGAACAGGGTGTTGCAGGGGGCCCTCACTGCGGGACCTGGCTGGTCTTGAGGCCACGGGACATCACCAGCCCAGAGCAGCCCCAAGACCCGTGCTCCCTGAGAGGGGACCTGATCACCTGGTCTCAGGCCCTGGTCCTGCCCCCATGGGCAGTGAAGCTCCCAGTGCCTCTGTGGACCGCTTTTCATCACATGGGTGCTATGCTGGCCCAGGGTCCCCAGTCTTGGAAGTCTCTGGACTCCCTGTCACCGGAGGGCCAGGGAGACACTTCCTGAATGAGGCTAACCCCTGTCATCTGTGACCTCCACAGCAATGGGCAAAGCTGTGTCATTCAGAGAAAATCGAGATTTCCTGAGAAAAATACGACCCAGAGCTCCCTAAATGTGGGCACCGTGTTGGACGGGCCTGGCTTCTCCCTGTGGGCCCACTGGGCCCACTCTCAGGCTGTACGATTCCAGCCATCTGTGGTCCGTCCTCACAAGGTGGTCAGAGGGGATGGACTATAAAATGTGAGTCAGAGCTGAAGGTCCCTGCTCCACCTCCACAGTGGTGGTGCTGTCCATGTGCCTAGGGCCCCTGCCTCCCACCTGCTCCCTCCTCCCCCATGGCTGTCGTCTCCTGCCCCCTCTGGACACCTGTCCCTTCTCTGCACAGGCCTTGGCGTCCCTGGGAATGGGCTTTCCTGTCCTTCTTTGGGACTCAGCCCTGGTGCCGCCTCCACAGCAGGCAATCCTTGACCCTCCAGCCAGAGCACGTCCCATCCCACCCTTGGTGAAGGCGGTGCCCAGATGCTGGATCCGTCATAACCCCAGAACATCTGCCGGGGCTTTGAGACAGCGGGGCCCCAGGCTGAGCAGTCCCCATTGTGCACCCCACTTCCTGGCAACAATCTGATGAGGCCAGGACTGTTCTCCCCATTTGGCAAATATGGAAACTGAGGCTTAGCAGGATCGAGGAACCTCATCCACAGCAGAGACTGGCTAAGTCCCAAGGTCAGGGCTGTGGCCCGTCTGCTGCTCAGCTGCGCATGGTGGACTCCCGGCATCGTGCCTCAGCCCTGGCGAACTGCAAAGCCACTGGGCTGGGCCCACTGAAGAAAGGCCAGGCTCGACTGGAGTTTAATTTTCACAAGGAATCCAGGGCAGGAAAGGGCTTAGAAAAGCCAGGAAGTGTAACGGGGCTCCTGGCAGATGGCAGTGGAGCTGAGCGCTATCCGGACACCAACAGGACAGTCATACAACTGGGCCCCATCCGCACGTGCATTCCCAGAGGAGGAACTTTGGTAGCGGCGTCACACACATTCACACGCACACTCGTACACACACTGTCACATGCTCTCATTCACACACAGTCACATCCACACACATTTGCACGCCTACATTCACACCCACCTTCATACACACTCATTCACACCCAATTTCATACTCATTCATACCCTGTCACAAATGCTTCACACACATTCACACCCACCCTTGTACACAGTCACAGGCATTCACTCACATTCACACCCACCCTCATACACACATTCACACTGTCCCACACAGGTGTTCACACACATTCACTCACGTTCACACACATACGTTTACTCACACATTCACACCCACCCTCATACATTCACAGTCACACACAGGTGTTCACACACATTCAGTCACGTTCACACATACATTTACTCACACATTCACACACATTCATACCCACCCTCATACACACATTCACACTGTCCCACACAGGTGTTCACACTTTCACTCATGTTCACACATACGTTTACTCACACATTCACACACATTCACACTCACCCTCACACACATTCACACTGTCACACACAGGTGTTCACACATTCACTCACGTTCACACAGACGTTTACTCACACATTCACACACATTCACACCCACCCTCATACATTCACACTGTCACACACAGGTGTTCACACATTCACTCACGTTCACACCCACACATACATTTACACACACATTCACACCCACCCTCATACATTCACACTGTCACACACAGGTGTTCACACACATTCACTCACATTCACACAGACGTTTACTCACATTCACACCCACCCTCATACACACATTCACAGTCACACACGTGTTCACACATTCACTCACGTTCACACAGACATTTACTCACACATTCACACACATTCACACTCACCCTCATACACACATAGTCACACTGTCACACACAGGTGTTCACACATTCACTCATGTTCACACACACGTTTACTCACACATTCACACATTCACACCCACCCTCATACACACATTCAGTCACACACGTGTTCACACACATTCACTCACGTTCACACAGACGTTTACTCACATTCACACCCACCCTCATACATTCACACTGTCACACACAGGTGTTCACACATTCACTCACGTTCACACAGACGTTTACTCACACATTCACACACATTCACACCCACCCTCATACATTCACACTGTCACACACAGGTGTTCACACATTCACTCACGTTCACACACATACGTTTACTCACATTCACACATTCACACCCACCCTCATACACACAGTCACACTGTCACACACAGGTGTTCACACACATTCACTCATGTTCACACCCACACATACATTTACACACACATTCACACCCACCCTCATACACACATTTTCACTGTCACGTGTTCACACACATTCACTCATGTTCACACACATACGTTTACTCACACATTCACACCCACCCTCATACACACATTCACACTGTCACACACAGGTATTCACACATTCACTCACGTTCACACCCACACATACATTTACACACATTCACACCCACCCTCACACATTTAGTCACACATGCTTATTCATTCACTCATACAACTGTCCACTCATACACACTATTTCATGCCCTCCCCACACATTCACTTACACACACATGCTCTCACAGTCACACCCATGTACACACACTCCCACATACGTACTCTCATTCCCCCACACACACCCGAACTCACACGTGTATGCACACGCATACACGCATTCCCACTCGGCCTCACTCAGGCTCACACTTCCTTCCACTACCCTGGGACGAAAGTACCATGGAAAGCAGCCTTGCCGTGTTCACAGCTGAGTGTCCTGTACCTAGACCAGTGCCTGGTGCTCAGCAGACGCTCAGTGAGCATTTTGGAATGAAGGAATGAATGAGTGAATGAATGAAGAACGAGCAGAGCCTGGGTCCCCCATCAGCTCTATGCTGCCACACAGAGGCTTAAATGAGAGCAAAAGTAATATTGATAAGGAACAGACAGCCATATCGACATGACAAATAGTTTGACATACCAAATGAAGACAGACATCCTTGAAGCTAAAATTCACAGGTGACAGTGACATTGCCTGTAAAGGGATGAGGAGGGCTGAGTGTTCTGGGAAATGAGGCTCAGCCATACTGATTAGCGGGGATCCAGGCCAAGGCCCACAGCTGAAAGGCCCCACCTGCCATTACCCCCAGCCCTGAAGATCAGGACAAAGATGTTGTCGGCCAGAAACCTGGGTGGTCCGGAGCCAGGGTGTCACCCTAGTCTCTTGCAGGCCTCCAGGGCCGTGTGGTTTAATGGCGTGCTCTTCTGTGATGCGGCGCCGTGGGCAGCGGGGTTTTCCCCTTGGTATCATTCGTACCAGTTTTGTGACTTAGGTTTGCTTGGAACTTGTGAGCTGTAACTGCTTGACATTTTCTTAGGAAACTTAAATTTAGCCGCAGGAAAATGAATTCGTAACATCTCTGCAGCGGAGAAGCTTCAGGGAAACTGCTTGCCCATGGTAGCCTCACTTCTGCGTCAGTGGAGGCTGGGCTCCGCCGCCGGTCAGTGCTGGCTGTGGTTCTGCTGCCGCCAGGCCCGCCGCTGTGTGCTTGCTGTGGCTGCTTTTTCGGTAGATGAGGCAGATGTGACAGGACGGTCGCAGAGAGGACACAGGCTCATCTCAGCGGCTCATCTCTGACAGGCAGGTGCAGACACTGGGGGCTGGGGGACCCTGGCTGCTGAGGGTGGTTCAGGGTCTGCAGTTGGCCGCTGGCCCCGGAGTGACATCAGTGTGAACTCTCTGTGGGGTGTTCCCAGCTTCCAGAGTCGTCCGTTATTTTAGAGTGCTCTGCCAGGTGGGCGGGTGGGCAGAGCTTTCGGGGAAGCTGCAGTGAGAGCTCCCGCAGGTGGGCATCAAATGCCCAGCAAGGCCCTGCGCTGCCCGGGAGGTGGCAGCATCTCCGCTCCTGTGGCATCTAGCCATGTGACTTTGGGGACCCAACTTCACTTCTCTGTGTCTGCTTCCTTTTGGTAAAACAAGAGCTTCTGTCTGTCCTTCCTGGGGCACCTGGGAGGATTCAGTGAAACAGCAAAGCCCCACCAATCCAGGGCCCACTGTGTTCTGGGAACAGATGCCTCCAACCCTGGAGCTCCTGCTGCCCTGGGTCCGGGCTCTGTTGAGTGGGAAGACTGGAGGGCGACCCTAAAAGGAGTGAGGCCTAGGGTGAGCGCGGCCCTGGGGAAGGGGCCAGAACCCCGCCCCCACCCCTACCCTCATGCCTACCCCCTCCCATCCTCACTCCTGCCCTCACCCTCCCACCCCTACTTGTACCCTCACCCCACCCCTACTGCCATCCCTAACTCCCACCCTTACCCCTGCCCTTACCCTCACCCCTGCTGCTACACCCACCTTCACCCCACCCCTACTCCCACCTGAACCCCCATCCCAAACCCCACCCTTACCCTTACCCTCACCCCCACCTTCAGCCTCCCTTCCCCCACCCTACCTACCCCCCAAACCTAACCCCTACCCCCACCCTACCCTCACCCCACCCTACCCTCACCTCTACCCCCACCCTACCCTCCCCCTACCCTACCCTAACCCCTACCCCCACCCTCACCCTACCTCACCCTCA
>CM052653.1:8000237-8091392 GCA_028533165.1 Leontopithecus rosalia
CCACCCTTACCCCACCCTCACCTCTACCCCCACCCTCACCCTACCTCACCCTCACCCCCACCCTGGGCTCCTCACTGCTCTGTATTTCCATCATTCCTCTGTGGCCAAAACAAATTACCAGAAACTGGTGGCAGAGGATGACAGGAATCGATTCTCCCACAGCCTGGGCAGGCAGTGCTCCCTCCGACGGCTCTGCAGAGGATCCTGCTGGCCAATTCCAGCTGCTGGTGGCTGCAGCAGTCCCATCTCCTCCTGCGCCTTCTCTGTGAATCTCCCTCAGCCTCGTTATAAAGACACCTGTCATTGGTTTAGGGCCAACCCTAACCCAAGTTGAACTTACGTTGAACTCCCTGACTCAATTATGTCTGCATAGACCCTTTTCCCAAATAAGGTCCAGTCACAGGTTCTGGGGTTAGGATGCAGCTTCTGTGGGGCCACAGCTCAACCCACTGTGCTGTCCCTTCTGGGAAGTGGCTGTGGGACCTGAACTTGCCCTAAGTCGAGGAATATCAGACGGTGACAAGAAGAGGAAGGTGGGTCATTGGGTTTATTTGTAAACAAGGGAGAAAGGTGAGCTGGGATCTGCCGCCTGCCTTTGCAGAATGACCTGTGAGACGCACAGCTGCTGTTAGTTCCTAGGTCAGCTATTCAGAGGCTCAGTAACCAGTAATAATCACGACATCGAATAAAGGCACCTCCAGAAAATTGATCCTGTTATGGATTTCTTTCAAAATGAAAATTGCCTTATTGGTTCCACTATAAAATCAGACCATGATATATGTTCATTGTTAAAATTTTCAGGTGATTCAAAAGGTAAAAAGCGTAAACATCCCCCTAGATTCCACCCTGTGATGCTCGTGCTTGACGCTGCGGACCGTTTATTTTCTGGACGTGGAGGAATGGGATTCCTCCCGCCTGCTGACTTTCACACCCACTGCCACTCCCGGTGCATGGGCAGAGCCACCGCTGGCAGCCGTGCAGGCTCAGTTGTGTGACTGACCTTTTTCTTTTTTCAGACAGAGTCTCACTCTGTCACCTAGGCCGGAGTGCAATGGTGCAATCTTGGCTCACTGCAAGCTCCACCTCCCGGTTTCAGGTGATTCTTATGCCTCAGCCTCCCAAGCAGCTGGGATTATAGGCAGACGTCACCATGCCCAGCTAATTTTTGTATTTTCAGTAGAGACGGGGTTTTACCATGTTGGCCAGGGTGGTTTCCACCTCCCAAAGTGCTGGGATTACAGATGTGAGCCACCGCGCCCAGCCTGCCCTCTCTTGCTTTCGCCTTGTTTCATATTTTGGTTCTCAGGCTGTCTCCATGTTCTCTCACAGGGAGTAGCCTCCGTGCCGGTCACCTGAGGGGCATGTGCCCCCTGGGAAGAGTGGCCTGACTGCCATCCCCGGCCTTGGGTGTTGCCAGCTGCCCCTGCAGCGGCATCCCAGGCCCCAGCAGCAGGTGTTTTTCCCTTTCCCTGCAGAGCCTCTCTCTGTTTCTCTCTGTCTCAGCACGAGGCTAGCTCCTTCGTGGAAGGCCAGCTTCGGGCAGTAACCGTGGGGTCTCCCTGCCACAGGCCATGTTCGAGCTGGTGACTTCCGAGGCATCCTACTATAAGAGCCTGAACCTGCTTGTGTCCCACTTCATGGAGAACGAGCGGATGAGGAAGATCCTGCACCCGTCCGAGGCGCACATCCTCTTCTCCAATGTCCTGGACGTGCTGGCCGTCAGTGAGCGGTGAGGACGGGAGACAGCCACCTCCCTCAGGGCCCTTCTGCATGCCCGAGGCACAAATGCTCCACACTGCCTTCTCTACTTCCAGATGTTTGGAATTTTCCATAGTAAAATATAAATAAATGAAGACCTAAATCCAAATCTCACTGCGCCTTCTGGCAGGGTGGCCAGTCGTGGGCGCCCAGAAGTACCTGTGCCCCCCATGAAGCTCTGTACTGAGCATCCTGCTGGTCCCAGGTTAGACCGATGCTGAGTCCAGCTCTCTCATGCATCAAACCCATGGTTGGACAAGTTGAAACCAGGCAGGTCCACGGGAGTCTTGTGACAGGGACTGAGGGTGCCCATGTAAGCTGCTCTTTACCCTAGCAGAAAGCCTCAGCCTGGTGCATGCAGGGCCCCAGGCCCTGTGCAGGGTGCAGTCCTGGATTCCCACATCCTCTCCTCGCCGTGGCTGGTGGAAGCGGCTATGGGAATGGGGACTGGGTAAAGCCCAGGCTGAGCCGCAGCAGAGGAAGAGGAGACAGAAGTCTGTTCATTGAATCCTGTGAAAGGAAATGAACCTGGCTGTGTGGCCAAGATGAAAGAGCCCTTGCCCTCCCCAGGGCAGGCCATGGACTTTTGCAGCCAGAAGCCACGTGGGGCTCAGCCGGGACAGTGCCTGGTGTTCAGACGGGAACTCAGGCAGACCCCAGCGCAGCCCCGCTCCAAGCTGTGGGGATCCTATGAGCATCACATGTGGTCCCTGGAAGCAGCTCGCTCTCCATGGGCCTTCAAGTGGGTCTCTCCACCGCACTCACACCCACCCTTCCATATGTAGCCCCCTCACCTCCTCATGGCAGCCCCATCTGGTGGATTTGGGAGGTGACAGCTGACTGGGGCCAAAATGGCCTGTGAGACCCCTGGGCTTCTGCCTTGGCACTTTTTTTTTTGAGACAGAGTTTCGCTCTTGTTGCCCAGGCTGGAGTGCAATGGCGCCATCTCAGTCATGCCAACCTCCACCTCCTGGGTTCAAGCTATTCTCCTGTCTCAACCTACTGAGCAGTTGGGATTACAGGCATCCGCCACCACGCCCAGCTAATTTTTGTATTTTTAGTAGAGACAGGGTTTCACCATGTTGGCCAGGCTGGTCTCGAACTCCTGACCTCAGGTGATGCACTCACCTCAGCCTCCTGAAGTGTTGGGATTACAGGCGTGAGCCACTACGCCCAGCCCTGCTGCAGCACCTCTGACTTATGTATGTGTTTGTATTTTACTGTGGAAAATCCCAAACATGCAGAGGTAGACGCCCATGTGCGCTGGTCACCAGCGTCAGCAAAGGTCAGCCCAGGGGCCAGTCCCCACCCTCCGGGGGATCTTTCTGAAGCAGATCCCCAGGGTCATCTGTTTTATCCTCAGACACATCAGCACATAGCTGAAAGATAAGGTCTCGGTGCTACCGGTGCCCTCAGCCCCGTGAAAACACAGTCATTTTTCAAGATGACCAAACACACCGCCAGTGCTCAGTGCGCCGCCGACAGATCTTGTCAGCCTGTACACTCACCATGCACACCGGTGTGTCCAAGCCAGGCCTGCACGCTGCTCTTGGCGAGACAACTGCTGACCCTACTCCAGCACCCTCCAGCCCGGGCACCCTCCACCCAAGCCGTTGCCTCTCACAGGTTCCTCCTGGAGCTGGAGCACCGGATGGAGGAGAACATCGTCATCTCCGACGTGTGTGACATCGTGTACCGTTATGCGGCCGACCACTTCTCCGTCTACATCACCTACGTCAGCAACCAGACCTACCAGGAGCGGACCTACAAGCAGCTGCTGTGAGTGTGCCCAGCCAGGGAATCAGGGCCAGGGGGCGGCACCCAGGCAGCCACACCAGTGCTGGCCCAAGCTCCTTACACAGTACGCCTCATGGTCCTTCACCTCTGCGTTCCCAAGGTCCACGTGGGCCACAGGAGTCAGCCAGGCTGGTGACAGTATTCCAACCCAGCATGTTCCAGGGGGTTCTGGTATCACTAGAGAAACATTAGCACAGCCAGACCCCAAGAAAATCAGCACAGCACCCACTGGACCTGGATCCAGTGGCCGAGCAGAGCTCCGTGCAGTTAAAAAAGGGAGCGTGAGGTCAAGTGGCCAATTCAAAGCCCAGGACATCAGACACTGGGTTTGCACTAGTGACAAGGGCAGTAACAGGTGGGAAGGAGTCTCAGTGGGGCTCATCTGGCAGCGCCTGGGCATTTATTGCTAATCTGCCCGTTCTGTAAACTTTCTCTGAGTTTTAGTTGACAAGGTAATTTTCCAGCCAGTGTGCCTCTTCTGAATCCCCCACACTGAGGTTCCCTGTTTCAGCGACTGGGGTCAGCCAGGGAGGCCATGCTGGCTCCCCGCAGAAGCGCCGAGGGACTTTTCCAGTCACGGCGTCTGCACATTGCACTCTACTGGCCGTTCCACCAAGCCGTGGCGTTTGTGGTGCAGGTTTCAAGCTTGGGTCTTTGGGCATTTGGATGTTTTAACAGCTGGCGTAGGGAAATTGGAATTGGAGGGAAGCGGGATGCTAGTTGAGGATAAACGTTGAGAAGGCCAGCATGTAGCAGGACAGGAACCATTCACAGCACCCGAGAGCCTGCCCTGCTACGTGAGCGCAGACACTGAGTGACAGGCAGGGCACGGGGCCCTGCCGACTTGCATGGGGCCAGGCTCACCTCCAGCTCTCCCGCCCTCGTCAGTGTCAGCACTGTGGCCTGGCCCACTGCTAAGCCCACCTGTCAGAAACGACACAGGCTGTCCTGGCGGCGTCTCCAGCCTGCTGCCCGTTCCTGTCACTACGCGGGTTTACCGGTTTACCTTGCCACGGTTTCCCGCTGGGTAAAATCATCTCACTGTGTGTCTCCCCCATACAACATACTGTGCTGATTCTTCAAGGCCAGGCACGTGGAGCCACTACTGTGATTTCACTTGTACATGAACACTCTGTTTTCCTTTGGACCAAAAGAAATCAACATGTTTCCCGCACCCGTGGGTCGTCTGGATCCCAGGAGTTTGTGGATGGGGAGGAGGAGTCCCCAGTTCATGCCTCCTGCAGCCCAGAGACCCACTCCACATGTGTGTGTCCCCAGCCAGGAGAAGGCGGCTTTTCGGGAGCTGATTGCGCAGCTAGAGCTCGACCCCAAGTGCAAGGGGCTGCCCTTCTCCTCCTTTCTCATCCTGCCCTTCCAGAGGATCACACGCCTCAAGCTGCTGGTCCAGGTACAGCCCCCTCCCCGTGACCCACAGGCAGGGCTCCCAGCCTTTCCTGTGCTCATTCCAGGACCCTGTCGGCTTTCTAGGTCTATTGGTTCAACAGATACTAACTAAGCTTCTCCCATGTGCACCAAGCACGTTTCTGGGCAGGGAGGATACAGCCCCTGCTTCCAGGGAGCCCCACTTAGAGGGGAGAGACCTACCCACACACAGCCAGGAAGCCCGTGGGGACAGTGAAATGGGCCGGCACCACAGGGGTGGCTGGCCGTCCGGCCACTGCCACTTGCAGGGGTTGGGACAGGTCAGGAAAGATGAGTGATATGTAAGCTGAGACCTGGCTGACAGGAGGAGTTGGTGGGGGTGGGTGGAGGAAAGAGCGTTCTCAGCCGAGGGAACCGCTGGTGCAAAGGCCCGGTGACCGCAAGGTTCACGGGCAGAAAGGCCAGCAGCGAGCTCGGGAATGTGATGGGGGCAGGAGTGGGTGTGAGGATGGAGACAGAGGCAGGACCGGGGCCTGAGATGCAGGGAAGACATTGGGCCATGTCCTCAGTGTGGCGGGAGTCCCCTGATTAGACCCACTTTTAGGAGCTGGCCCTGGCTGCTCCGGAGGGTGATGGAAATGGGGAGGAAGTTCCACGACCAGTGGGGCTGGTGGGACACGCACAGGAATTGGGGGCCCGGCGAGGATGTCGGGGAATTGAAATCAGTGACTTGCTGAGAGAAAAGAAGTGAGAACGATTCCTCGGCTTTTACCTTAAGCAATTTGGGGGTGTGCGGCTGTGGCTGAGATGGGGAGGACTTGGGGCGGGGAGGGCTCGGGGTTCAGGGCAGGATGAGCTGAGTTTGAGGGGACTTTGGACAGTTCAGCATCGAGGTCAGCGTTAAAGGGAGAGGTCGGGCAGGCGCTGTTGGCATCAAGGTGGCATTTAATCAAAGAGGCCACCAAGGAAGGAGAGAGAAAGGGCCTGAGACCAAACTCAGGGACACAGCCAGGACTGGGAAGGAACGACCGTGAAGGAGGAGGAAATCCACAGAGCTGGAGCCATGGGAGCCTGGGGAGGATGGGGCTTCTGGAAGAGGGAGGCTCCAGCCAGGCCCCTCGAGGCAGGACCAAGGCCCCCTCTGCCTAACAGGTGCTGGGGCCTTGTCTACTGATGCCCTGGGCAGAGGGAGCCACTGGCAGCTGGGTCAGTGCAGTGGACGGTGTGGAATACAGCTGTGGCCCTGAAGGGCATGAGCTGGGGGGGACCTGGGAGCCACAGGTAGCAGAGGTCAGAGGTCAGACAGGTGAGAGGCCAAAGACCTAGGGGCAGCTACTCCAGAAGGGGCAGAATTACAGAGGGGAGGCCCGACCTGGGAGGAAAGGGCCTGGGAGCATGAGGCCAAGAAAGCAGGTGTGGGAAGAAGCCCCAGCCTGGGGTGAACGGGAGATACCAACACGAGGGCACAGCCGGGATGCGACCCCACGTGATGAACAAAGTTCCATGGGAAATACCTTTTCAACTTGGAAAAAGTGAAACCAGGGACAGTAACGTTTCCTAATTATGCAGAGAAAAAAAATGTTAGGACGTTTTATAGGAAAAGTACATATATAGAGATATTAAAATCTTAGCTTCTATAAGATGAAAACCAACAATAAGATTAAAACCGATAGGAAGCCAGGTGCGGTGGCTCATGCCTGTAATCCCAGCACTTCGGGACGCTGAGGCAGGCAGATCACCTGAGGTCGGGAGTTCGAGACCAGGCTGACCAATACGGTGAAACCCCATCTTAAAAAATAAATAAATAAATAAAACTGATAGAAATGGGGTGATTAGGAAATGGTGGAATGGGGATGGGATAGGGTGGGCGCTCCGGGAAGGACCCAGAGAAAGGGGTGGTGGGTTGGGGGCCATTCCAGAGAGAACGGCTAGTCCCCACATCAGGTAGCATGCTGGGACACACCGAGGAGGCTGCGTGGGGGAGCACGCACAGGCTAAGGAACGCATGCTGCCCTGTGTTTGAGGCCACAGTGCCACCTGGTCAGATGCAGCTTTTATTCCTGGGAGAAAAGATGGCATCTGGACTGTGCTATTGAGCAGGGATTTTGGAAGTAGGGGGACAGTTAGTGACAGGCGTGGTGACCACATACAGGGAGGAAGAAGCAGGGAGATGGCTGTGAGTCTCAAAGGTCTCTGGCTTGGCTGCTAGGCAGAGGCAGGTAGGTGACCACAAGGTAGGCCTGGGCTGCTGTCAGGGGTGGCACCTGGTGCCACCGTGGCACCTGGCAGCTGGGAGGACAGGTTGTTGGTGCTCAGATGCACCCCAGCCTACTTACAGGACAAAAGCCAGTCAGAAAACACGCGCAGGGCAAGGATTGCTAGGAGGGAACCATGTAGGGTTTATAGAGCAATGCCAAGACTGTAACTTACAGGTGAAAGCAGCAAGGGCATGATTTTTTGTTCATTGAAGAAAATTGAACAATTGGAGAAAAGACTCTTACACTTTCATGAATAAGACCAAAGTTAGCAAAGCCCTGGGGCCGAAAGACGGTCCCAGGGAGGAGAGGGAAGCCCGTGGTCCCCCTACCCCTGTCCCATAAGCATTTAGCTCCCCTGGGGGACAGAGCTGACCCTGACTGAGCACAACGGTCCTCACTGCTGGATGCCTCACCTGCGGGCTCTTGCCCTCCATTTATCAGATGGAGGCTGTGTGTGTGTGTGCATGCGTCTGTGCACACGTGTATGGATGCATGTGTGTCTAAGTGTGTGGGCCTGCAGGTATACAAGCATGTGTGCATGTGTGTGCATGTGTGTGCAGTGTGCTTGAAGTATGCATTACGTGTGTGTGTGCGCGCGCTGCAGCAAGGGACTCAACTGGTGCAGTAGGGAGGCTGCCACGGTCAAGGTGGGAAATGGGAGGAGAGGTCAGAAAAGATGAAAGTTAACGCAGCCTTTCCCTGTGTGCAGAACATCCTGAAGAGGGTAGAAGAGAGCTCTGAGCGGGAGTGCACTGCCCTGGATGCTCACAAGGAGCTGGAAATGGTGAGTCTCGTCTCCTCTCGTGCGGTGTCCGAATCCACTGCTTTCCTCATCCAGGCGCACCTTCCCAGCCCTGCTCCCAGCATCCATGTGTCTTTTTAGAAAATGCAAATTCATTTTAAAATTCACTTTTGTAGACCAGGCGCAGTGGCTCACACCTATAATCCCAGCACTTTGGGAGGCCAAGGTAGGTGGATCACTTGAGGTCAGGAGTTCGAGACCAGCCTGGCCAACATGGTGAAACCCCGCCTCTGCTAAGAAAACACAAAAATTAGCTGGGCATGGTGGTATATGCCTAGAATCCCAGCTACTTGGGAGGTTGAGGCAGAAGAATCACTTGAACCTGGGAGGCAGAGGTTGAAGTGAGCCAAGATTGCGCCACTGCACTCCAGCCTGGGCAACAGAGCAAGACTCTGTCTCCAAAAAAAGTAAAAATAAAATTTGCTTTTGCAATCCAGAAGAGTCACTGGAGCTTAAAGAAAGCATCAGGTGTAGCTTGGGTAGAGCCTGCTTCAGCCTGCTTCCCTGCTCCAGCCTTACATACCTGCCCTCTGTCTGTTACTGTGCCTGGCATGGATGTGGGGACAGTAACGTGGCCCTCAGGACACTTCACCAGTGTGGAGCTCTGTGGTCATGCACAGGCACTGATTCCTCTCATCAGCCACCTGGTGTCGTTCTGTGCAGGCATCTGGGGCCCACACAGACCCCAGGCTTGTCTTTGCCTGTTTCTCCGTGTCAGAAGCAGTCTCTCCTCTCTCCTCTGAGGCTCATCGAGATGGTTCCCCCTCTCCCTGTGCCCTGATGCAGCCCTTGGCTCTGAACCCATCCCTCCATGCCACTCTCCTGGTCCCTGGAGCTCGGTCGCCCCTTTGCATCTCCGTGAGAGGATTCACTGGCACTGCCCGAGTGCAAGGACCCTTTCTCTGGACCATCTCCTGATCCTCAGAGAGAGACGGCTCCTCCTGAGGTTTGGAGCAGAGCAGGGGTTTTGCAGGAAGGGCCATCTAGTACGTTTCAGTCCTCAGGAGCTCTGCTGCGTTTGGCTCCTGACCTCAGCTGGAGCTAAGAGCTGGCTTTTGGCAGCTGTGCTGGGGAACCTCCACTGAGCCAGTGACGCCATCATGGTGGAGAGCAAGGCGAGGGATGTCTATTCCACTTCTTTGTCACTCTAGTAAAAAGAATATCACTCTCAGTGGGCATCTGACGGCCATTCTCAGCCACATGGAGACATGAGGACTTCCTACCCTAATGCAGTCGGTTCCCACCTCGGGCCTCTTCCCCTGTCCCTTCCCAGACCAGTTAGCACCACAGTTCCTCTGGCAGTTACACGCTGTGCCTTGTGGAGAAGGCTGGAGCCTGAAGCGGGGCAGCTGGGGGCATCATGGCCTGTGAGGCGGGCAGCATCTCTAGGGGCCACGCCCACCTCTGGAAACACAGCTTCCCTTTTACTTACCAGATGTGAGTTCATTCCAGCCCCCACCTGACAGCGGCCACATGGGGCCACCATGGCCTGTGAAAGGCCCATGTGCCCCAGAAGGGTCTCCCGGAGGTCAGCCCTGGGCCAGGGGTACATTCTCTATTGTTTTAAGTTCTTTTCTGTCTTCATCTTCATTTTCCTTATAATGAAAGGTATACTCTGTTTCTAATAGCTTGCTTTTTAAAAATAAAAGTTTATTTTTTCTTTGATTTATAAAATAATTATACTCAATACCAGAAAACTCAGAAAACGCTAGTAAGTAAAAAGAAAACAGTAAACTTCTCCAGCCACCTCACCCTCCCTGCTGACATCCTGCAGCTTGTCCCAAACAGACACCTGTGCACACACACCTGCACAGCACACTCACAGGGCACATGCTGCACGTACATGGCCCACACATACCACACACAGTATACACTGCACATACAGCACATGCTTATCACACCGTACACACTGCATATACACACAGCAGGTGCTTATCACACACAGTACACATGGCACATACACAGTACACACTGCACATGTCACACAGTACACACTGCACATACAGCACACATCACACAGTACACATGGCACATACACATCACAGTACATGCTGCACATGGATGTCACAGTATACACTGCACATACAGTATACACCACACATAGTACACATGGCACATACACATCACACAGTACACATATCACACACAGTACATACTGCACATATAGCACACACAGTACACATGGCGCATGCACATCACACAGTACACACATATCACACACAGTACACACTACACATATAGCACACACAGTACGCATGGCACATGCACATCACACAGTACATACAGCATATGCTTATCATACAGTACACACTGCACATACATGTCACAGTACACACACAGCACACAGTACACATGGTGCATACACATCACACAGTACACACTGCACATACAGCACATGCTTATCACACAGTAAAAATGACATATACACATCACACAGTACACACTGCACATACAGCACATACTTATCACACACAGTACACACAGCACACACACAGCACATACACGGCCCATACCTATCATACACAGTACACACTGCACATACACATAGCACGTACTTAAAACATGGCACACACGTAGTACATACATATCACATGCGTACACACAGTGCACACACACATTGCACATGCACACCACACACGACACTGCACACACAGCACATGCTGCATAAGCACGGCACATACAGCACACACACCACTGTATTCTTTGCAAAAAGGGCTTGTGGCTTAGAAGTAGCTTTGCTCCACATTCAAGTGCATGTGGCGTCCCTGCCTCGTTACTGGATTTCTGTTCTTGCATATATGCATAGACCATAATTATTTTAGTCAAATGCGATGATGGCTGTTGGGGCTGATGATCGCATTTCTCATTCTAGACAACACTGCAGGGAGCTCCCTGCTCACGCTTCTCTGGGCACCGTGCTCATTGATGTGCCCTGACCAAGAGCCTGTGGTGAGCCTGGTCCTGTGCCAGGCCCCACATGTCAGTATGGAATTTTCTTTCTTCAGAATGAGTCCTCAGTGGAACTTCCGGGTAGTTCCAGGAAGTGTGAAATTGTTAGGTCCCTTGGGCCCTGGGCTGCCTCCCAGGAGGGTGTAAGGAGAACAGCCCAGGGCCTTGCTGGTCCATCCGGCCTGCAGAGGAGGAGAAATGACTCATGCCTGTGTTTTCTGGAGTTTGCTTCCTACCAAAGGAAAGGCAACTTTCTCCACTGGGACTAACAGGTTTTCCCACTCACCTTTGTCCCACAAGGCACTAGAAAGAGGAGCTCCAGCCCAATAGAGACTGGCCAGCTGGCCTCAGCTGTGGGCACAGAGTCTGGTCACAGTGGCCACTCAGCCCTTTCTGGGGCCTGACCCAGCAGGAAGAAGGGGCTGGGACAGCTGGCTGTGGTGGACTGATGTGCCCTCCTTCTCGTCCCAGGTGGTGAAGGCGTGCAACGAGGGTGTCAGGAAAATGAGCCGCACGGAGCAGATGATCAGTATTCAGAAGAAGATGGAGTTCAAGATCAAGGTGAACCGGAGGGACTGGTGTGAGCCTCTGCCCCGAGCTCTGCCCCAGTGGCATAGATCACTGGGCCTGGCTGGCCTTGCTTAGGTCCTTGGTCACTGGCCACGCTTAGGTCAGTTCACCCTGGCCCCCTGACCTCCCACTGAAGCCACCCTGCCTGCTGCCAGGCATCAAACACCATCATGGTGGCCCAGACCTGTCTCCAGAGAGACAGGAGTGTGGGGCTTGTGTGCAGCCAGAGGGATGAGGGGTGTGGATCCCACTCTCACCTGCCGGTTGTGTGGCCTTGAGCAGTCAGTTTACATGTAGGGTGTGGTGGGGGCTACTCCAGGGATTCTCAAACCGGGAGGCTCTGGCAGTTACCAACCTCCCCGAAAGGTTACAGAAAACTTCAGGTACTCGTGAGCCCCTAAGGGCCCCCACAGCCTGAGTTTCTGGGAACTTGGGCACATCACCACACTGTGCCCACAGAGGGTCCCTGAGGTCAGGTTTGGTTTGGGAGCTGAGCCCCGCTCAAGGAGGCAGAGGTGATCTTCTGGGCTTCCCATGTTGCTGGGTGCCAGGTACCTGCCCTGAGCAGTCCAGCTGCAGGCCTGGCCTTGCCCCATGAGTCCCATTCTTTCCACTGTGAACTCAGCCCCTTCTCTGATTCTGCATCCAACAGGTGGAGCTTGGTGGGGACAATGATGACAGATACCAGCCGCCACACCCACAGGCACACACAGTGTCCACACAGCAGTGCACACGCACACACACGTCAACAGCAGTGCACACACACATACACTTTGAAGCTCACATGGGGGTGCACGGAACACAGTCCACACACAGAGATGCAAGTCCACATGCACAAAAGCACACGCAAAACACATTCACGCCCACAGGGGTGCACATTCACACACACACACAGCCCTGCCATCTCTCTGCATCCGTCCAGAACTCCGCCATTCCCCCCACTTGTGCCTCATCTGCCGGGGCCCTAGGAGGGGTCGGGGAATGTGACAGATGCAGCACCGGGGGCGTGTCCTGGAGACAGACATTGTGGCACGGCCCGCTTGACGCCCTCTCTCCGCTGCAGTCGGTGCCCATCATCTCCCACTCCCGCTGGCTGCTGAAGCAGGGTGAGCTGCAGCAGATGTCGGGCCCCAAGACCTCCCGGACCCTGCGGACTAAGAAGCTCTTCCACGAAATTTACCTCTTCCTGTTCAACGACCTGCTGGTGATCTGCCGGCAGATTCCAGGGTGAGTCGGGGCCCAGGGCGCCAGGCACTCTGCTGGGCAGAGGAAAGTGTTGGCGTTGGGTCTGAGTGTGGCCTGAGGGTATCAGGGATCGGGACAGAGCTTGGGCTTTTGGGTCACATTTAAAGGTCTGCTCTGCTGTGGCCCAGGTTTGGGCCTTTAGCCAAGGTGGTTTCACTTCCCTAAGCCTCAGTTTCCTCTCCTATAAATCGGGGGTTTTACTCCTATGGCTGTGAAGGGCCCAGCATCTGCTACATAGCGAGTACTCAGCAGGGCAGCCTGGGATGGGTCACCCTTTTGGGGTGCGGGAGACAGGCGTTCAGGTGGGAGCTTCAGGAGGTGAAGATTGGCCAGCGCTGTGGAGCCAGGCTCGCTGGCCTGCCGAGTGGGGCTCTCCTGGGACTCCCACAAGCCGCCTTGGGGCTGACATGCCTGCCCTTCTCCCTGATCTCCAGAGACAAGTACCAGGTATTTGACTCAGCCCCTCGGGGCCTGCTACGTGTGGAGGAGCTGGAGGACCAAGGCCAGACGCTGGCCAACGTGTTCATCTTACGGCTGCTGGAGAACGCAGATGACCGGGAGGCCACCTACATGCTAAAGGCGTCCTCTCAGTGAGTGTCTCGCCACTGCATGCCCAGTGCCACCCGTGGCACCTTTGGGTGTGGCCTTGATGCCTATGGGTCTGTCTCAGGTGGAACAAGGCACCACGCACACCCCTCGTGGGGCTGACCTGGCTGTCCTTCCCATCCAGACCCTGCAGCAATACTTTCTGTGAGGCCTCTGGGGGTGGCTACAGTTTCGTGTGTGTCTGTGTGTGTGTGTGTGTGTGTGCGCGCGCGCGCGCGTGCACGCACGCGTGTTCCCTTGGGGCTTCAGACTCCAGGCGAGTCCCTTTTCGGATGGGCTGTTTTAGAACCCTTGAGTCAGGCCGAGTAGGGAACTACCATCCTCCTCCTCCCTGCCTGCCCACTTGCTGTGTGGTCTTGAGCTCATCTCTTCACCTCTCTGAGCAGCTGGGACCCCCAAGAGGGATAAGCAAGCTAAGTGTGGGGAGAGATGCTCTGCAGGCCCTGAGCCTGGAACCCCTCATGGCCTGCTGAGCCGAGGCTCCACTCTCCTCCTGCCGAGGCTCCGAAGCTGCCCCTCACCCACAACTCACCAGACAGCCTCCCCTGCCCAGACCTGAGGCTGCAGCTAACGTGGACCAGGGCAGGGCCCTGGGGATGAGAAACTGTGGCTTTGGTGGCGTGGCTGTGGCCAAAGAATGTGCATTACCTGGTGGGGGCTGTTACCTTTAGGGCTCACCCTCACCGCCTGACTTTGGAAAGCCTCACATGGGAACGTGGGAGCGCTCCCTTGTCCCTCTGTGGGTTCCTATGTGTGTCAGACCCTGGACCAGCCCATTTCTGTGGCTCCCCCAAGCCGTCCCTGGGGTGGGCTCAGGACAGTGGCTGCAGATCAGAGGGGCAGCTAGCTAGGAAGCCTGGCACACATCTTGGGGGCCACTGTTGCTCTGCGGTTGGGATCCTGTCCTCTTCCCTGTGCCAGGAGTGAGATGAAGCGCTGGATGACCTCGCTGGCCCCCAACAGGAGGACCAAGTTTGTTTCATTCACATCCCGGCTGCTGGGTAAGTCACCCGTGGGGAAGGGGCCGTCATTTGTGCTTGGACGCGCCCTGCCTGCTGCCGCCAGCACGCGTGCGCCTGCCTGGAGGGAGCCCTCCCTGAGCGGGTCGTCACAGAGGCCCGCGTGGGCCCCCAGGGGCTGCTTCCAATGGAAACTTAGTACCAGCCAGGAACCTGACTCGCCCACGTTGCGCGAATGTTGGACAGGCCTTAAATGACGGGTGCCACAAAGTCACCAGGAGGAATTTGGACCAAACTCCAGTGCTATTTTAGGGTTGCCAGCTGCCCAAAAAGCTTACTAAATACAAAAATGCCAGGCGCAGTGGCTCACGCCTGTAATCCCAGAACTCTGGGAGGGCAAAGCGGGTGGATCACCTGAGGTCAGGAGCTTGAGAACAGCCTGGTCAACATGGCGAAACCCTGCTTCTATTAAAAATACAAAAATTAGCCGGGCATGGTGGTGCACACCTGTAGTTTTAGCCACAAAAGTTCCTTGTGAAGTTTAAACAAAGGCCACCTCACAGCCTTTATTCATGCGTTTCTTCCCAGAACTCCTGGCTATGTTAGTAATGTTTTCTCTGGAAACAAACCCTCCTCTTCCTCAGACGAGCCTTCTTCAGTTGCTGTGGGAGTTTTCCCATTCTAGGCAGGGCTCAGCCTCGGGCTTAGTGGGAGCAGGCAGGTGGGCGGCGTGGCGGGGGGGACGTGCCTGTGCCTCTCGTCCCTCAGACTGCCCCCAGGTCCAGTGTGTGCACCCGTAAGTGGAAGCAGGCAGGTGGGCGGCGCGGTGGGGGGATGTGCCTGTGCCTCTCGTCCCTCAGGCTGCCCCCAAGTCCAGTGCGTGGTTAGTGGGAGCAGGCAGGTGGGTGGCACGGTGGGTGGAACGTGCCTGTGCCTCTCATCCCTCAGACTGCCCCCAGGTCCAGTGCGTGCACCCATACGTGGCCCAGCAGCCAGACGAGCTGACGCTGGAGCTCGCAGACATCCTCAACATCCTGGACAAGACTGATGACGGTGAGGCCGGGTCCTCCCCTTGGAGTCCCCAGGGATGCCGCACGGAGCCCTGCCGGGTAGGGAATGAGGGGGAGGTGGAGAAGGAGATGCCACCGCCGGCTGATGGGAGGTGGGGCCGGCGCCCAGCCTGAGATGTTCCGCTTGGACACCTCCCATCCTGGTTTCATTGGCCTTTCTTCCGCTGAGAGGAGGAATCATTTTCAGTACCTCCCTTGTCCTTCCCTAGAGCTGGGAGGCCCCACCATTCCTCCTCCACAGTGGACTCAGCCCAAGTGGTGGCTCTGTGTCCCCTTCCCCTGGCCCTGGCCTCAGAACCCCCATCACGGGCGGGGTGGGGAGGACAACCAGGAACAGCCTGCCCTGGCCTGAGCCCGCCCCAGCCCCGTATCTGCAGCTTCCAGGTGAGCCTGTGACCCCCAGGCTCGGTGCCCCGTGTGGGCCAGGAAGCCGCCCTGCTGGTGCCATCGGAACCAAGTGAAGTTCCTCACAGCCCCATGGAATTGAACACAGTCCCCCTTTCCTTTTTCTTTTCTTTTCTTTTTTTTTTTTTTTTTTTTTTGAGATGGAGTTTCGCTCTTGTTACCCGGGCTGGAGTGCAATGGCGCGATCCCAGCTCACTGCAACCTCCACCTCCTGGGTTCAGGCGATCCTCCTGCCTCAGCCTCCTGAGTAGCTGGGATTACAGGCACGCGCCACCATGCCCAGCTAATTTTTTGCATTTTTAGTAGAGACGGGGTTTCACCATGTTGACCAGGATGGTCTCAATCTCTTGACCTTGTGATCCACCTGCCTCGGCCTCCCAAAGTGCTGGGATTACAGGCTTGAGCCACCGCGCCCGGCCCCCTTTCCTTTTTCAAACCACATCCCTGTTTCTACAGTAATTGCTCCTGATCCAAATCCCCAGAGTGTACCGCAGCATTTTCCTTCACAGCTCCTCCTCTCCTGCCGGGTCCAGTAGAAGGCCTCAGGCTGTGACCTCCCGGGGAGGCCTCCTCCAGGCAGTCCCTCTTGTGAGCCCCCAAAGCCCCAGGGGCCCTCCTGCCCTCTTCCCACAGAATATAACTAGCCTACTCCCCTCCCAAATGAGACCTGCAGAAGGCAAGCCCCAGGCCTCTTAGCCCCCAGGTTGGCACATACTACAGATCAGCCACAGGCTCTGAGCAAAGACCTGGAGGTCTCTAGAGAAGGGGAGAAGTGGAGAAACAGGGCAGGGAGAAGCCAGGTGATGCTACGAACCCTGGCATTGCCAGTTTGCCACGGGCCCTCTCCACTGACCACGCTTCCCGTCGGGAGGCCACGCCTGGGAGGATCTGCCCAACAAGAGGTGGATGACACAGTCCAGGCGGCCACCCGCGTGCTCAGCTGCCACCCCTACCGGCCCCTTGAGCGCCTCCAGCTTTTTGGAGTGGCCCTTGAGGTCTCCTGGGCTCATGTAGGGCAGCATAGAATTGCTGAGGGTCCCAGAATGGGTTCCAAAGTCAACGTGGAACTGCGTGGGACGGAGCAGGCCTCGTTCTGTGCAGGTGCCCACGTACCTCCCAGCTGATGGGGGTGAATCCAGTCTGAGCATCTCGGCAGAGGTGTGCAGAGCCCCTGCCTTTCGGGAAAGGCCAGTTGGATCCCCTAGTGTCCCACACACAGATGGGGGCCAGGCCAGGAGAGAGCATCTGTGCAGCCCCTGCCCTGTAGGAGCTCCTGACCCTCCCTCCTTCCCTCCCTGCACAGGGTGGATCTTTGGCGAGCGTCTACACGATCAGGAGAGAGGCTGGTTCCCCAGCTCCATGACAGAAGAGATCTTGAATCCCAAGATCCGGTCCCAGAATCTCAAGGAATGCTTCCGTGTCCACAAGATGGATGACCCTCAGCGCAGTCAGAACAAGGACCGCAGGAAGCTGGGCAGCCGGAATCGGCAATGACCTCCGCTCAGGGGGCCGGCGGGAGCAGGGCCTTCAGGCAACCCCAACAGAAGGTGGGGAGCTCTGGGAAGCACAGGCCAGCGCCTCCCCAGGTGGCAGGATCTGGCTTGGGGTGCCCGGCCCTCATCCCTGCCGACACAGTGAGTGCTCGCATGTCTTGGCCCCTTGCTCAAAAACTAAAGGGTGCCCATGCCTCTCCTGATGCATTTGTAAGCAAGAAGGTTTCAGCAGTATTATGCCACCACCCTCGTGCCTCCGAGGGGGTGGAAGGGAGTGGACACACTCCAGGGCCTCCCCAGCCCCTGGCCCCCAGGGACTGGAAGAGGCTCCCAACCCCGAGAATTCCTGTGGGAGGCAGGCAGAAGGTGACGACATGATCTCCTGCACGCGTCCTCCTCTACCTTGGAAGCAGTTAGAATCCACCGGGCACAGGTGGGGCCGCCCTTGCCTGACGGAGCTTGATGAGCAGCCCTTGGTCTCCAGTTCACAGGACTGAGAGCCCAGCTGCCTCTGTCCACCCCTCCCCGGGCCTCTGCCAGCCTCGCCCTGCTCCACGGCAGGCCTGCCAGAGCTTGGCTGGGGACCCCTCCCGCCTCTGGCTCCCTGATGGGCTGGATGTAACTTGTGTCTTCTGGTCCCTTAAGGAGCCCAGGTGTTTTAAGGAATGAATTGGCCACTGCATCTTGTAACGATTATGGTTCTGAGAAAAGCAAATATCACTTTTGGCTGCATTAAAAGAAGCATCATCTATAAAATAAAGGAGATGAAGGTCTACTCTTTATTGCCCTGGTACACAAAGGAAGGCGGTGTTTGGTTCCAGGCAGGGAGAGAGGAGCAGCCCTTCAAGGCCGGTGGAGGAGGCTTGTCGGAAAGGACGGGCTTGAGGAGGTTCCCAGAGCAGCGGGGAGCAGCTGGGGCCTCACCTCAGCATGGGAGTGGATTTGGGCTACACTTGTAGACTCCAGAAACAGAAGGGGCTGTTTAGAGGAGCTGCGGATGCCCCTCTGCTGCAGTGGCAGTGAGGACACAGCTTTGGAAGGCCACAGAGGCCCTGAAGTGTCCCTGGTGGGGGCCCTACAGGGGATCTAAGCACAGGCGTGGGGCTGGGAGTTCTGCACGGCCCAGACACAGGCCTTGGGCCCTTCACACCTTCCGTTACCCAGAGCTGCAGCCCCTCCCCTTGCCCCAGCTCCATCCCAGCGTGTTGAGGGGTCCTGCGTGTCCAGGACCATGCTCTCTGCCAGGACAGTTTCCCTGCTCGCTGGAACAGGCCTTTGATTTAGATCAAGTGGGCTCTGTAGCGTCTTCCTACAGGCTCACAGCAGGGTGCTCGCCCTCCTGAGACCTCAGAGCCTCTGAGAATCAGGGAGGCACAGGTGTGACACTGGTTCCACCAGCGAGAGAGGGCCCCCTGGTCCCGGTGACAGGCTTGTGATGCACCCCTTGGTGGGGGAGTGCTTGCAGAGTGGGGAAAGGGAAAGGGGGCCATCTCTGATCCCTGGAGGGGAGGGTTGGGAAGGAGTGGGTGGCCGTTGGTCCCCTGTGCTTTGTGACATGATTGAGTTCGATCAGCTGCTGTAATGAAGGCTTTGGTTACTCAAAGTTATGTGAGATGAAATAAGTTAACCGATTAGGAAAATAGGTCTGTTTCATAGCACTCCTTTATAAGCAGAATCGTTTAGGGGTGTGTTTTTGGGGAGACTAGTCGAGTCGGAGCTGTTAACACAGACTCGGATGAGGCCTTGACCCCATGCCCCAGTGTGTGAGAGGTGCGTGGGCACCACCTGGGCTCCTCGAGTGTCCAGGGGGAAAAGTCATGGCAGAAAATGGTGCCATGGGGAGCTCAGGCACACCAAAGAGGCCAAAATAGCTGCTGGAGAAAACAGTTCTTAAAAAAGAGGAGCAGCTTGCCCTCCAGCAGCATCCCACTCTGGAATCTCCAGATGCATTAAGCTGCCCCCAAGGGGTCTGCTGGCTTCCAAACTGTCGCGGCTTTCCGTCCAAAGGCCCGGGGGACTGGGGTGGGGACCAAGTTCCCACTTCCCTGCTGCGCCGCAGGTTAAATGATCAAAAGATCAAAGTTTACATCTCTAAATGCTTTCCCAGGGTGGGCACCATGGGCCAGGCCAGGCGGTTCTTCATTCACTCCTCCCCCAGCTCTGAGGGTGAAGTGGGGTGAGTGGACCTGGGAAAGCCGTTTTCTCTCCTCGGCGTGGCGGCTGCCGGCTCCGCCCAGCCAGGCCTGGGGGTGAGCGTCGGAAGCAGGGTGGGCAGCGCCGGGAGTCGGCCGTCGACTCATCCCGCTCCCGGGGCTCCCTGGGCAGAGGGGTTCCCGGGGGGCCTGGGGCTGCGGGTCTGAGCCCGCAGATGGGGCCCTTGCTGTGGGATCCAGAGTCGCAAGACGTCCCCCAAAATAACGTGGCCTCTGGCTGGGAGCGCCGACGCCCCCGCCCTCCCCCAGCCCGGCTTCAGGGAGCCGCGGGCCCCGGGGTCTCCGTGGGCCCCGGGGTCTCCGTGGGCCCCGGGGTCTCCGTCCGCCTTTCTGGCCCTCGCTCCTCCCTCCTCACGGAACGCTCTGGACCTCAGAGGAGCGGAATGGAGGCCAGGCCCTGGGGAGCGCGGGGAGCGCCAGGGCCCGGGCCCACGCAGAGGAGGCGGCACCGAGAGAAGTGGCCGCCCGTGGCCCCGGCCGTGACGGTGCCCCTGACCCGGCTTAGAGCGCCGGCCGCACACCCGCTCGGGCGCCCCGGCGGCCCGGGCGCACGCACACCGCGCGCTCACGCGGCACTCCAGCCGTGGTGCACGCGGATACCGAGCGGCGCGGCCCAGCGCGCGCTCACGTGCACGCCACACGCACGCGTGCTCGGACTGGCCGTGCGCTCACGCGCGCCCCTGCGGGGAGTGAGGGCGCGCCTCTGGCCCCGCGCCCGCTCACGACGCCCACCCTCGCCGCCCCGCGTGCGTGCACGACGCCTACCCTCACCACCCCCCCGCGCGTGCACCCTGACCTGCGCGCTCACGCTCTGGCACACCTGCACGCGCGGACACATGGGCGCGCCGGGAATGCAGCCGATTCGCGCCGCGGCCGGGCGCGGCCCCTTTATTGGCTTCAGGAGGCGGAAAACTTTCTCAGCGCGACGACCACGAGCGCCAGCACCACGCAGGTGGCCAGCAGGGCGGCGATCACGATGGCCGCGATGGCGCCGGGCCCCAGCGACCCTGCAGAGGACAGAGGACAGTGTTACTCGCCGGCCCCCGCCCCGGCCGGCCCTCCTCCGGCGCCCCCCGCCCCTCCTTCTTACCCGCCCCCGCCCCGCCCCGCCCCGTCCGTACCGCCGCCCTGGTCCAGCCGCTCCTGCGCGGTGCTGTCCTCGGGTCCTGGCGCGGCGGTGGGGGCTGGAGGACCGGTGTCCACGGGCTCCCGGCCGGGGCTGGTGCTCTCCACAGGGCCTTCTCCCGACGGCAGCTCGGCTGGCTCGTTCCACAGCGTGGGCACGGGCTCCTGCGGACCCTCATCTGCAAGGCCAAGGAGAGGCGTTTGGGCCCCAGGTGACAGAGCCGACAGGACGTCACCCGCCACCTCTAGGTTAAGCAAGTTGCACGTGGCGCTGTGTGAGAGATCTGGGCCCAGCGCTGCACTGGCTCTCTCATTTCCCGGGCAAGGCAGCTTCGAAATCGCCTTCCAAAACCAGGAGACTGCATGCCTGTCACCCCACAGTGGCTTCTGGGGCCAGGCTGCCCCAGAAGAGGGAATAAGGGCATCAAAAGGCCATGAGAACGCTGGGCTGGCAGCAGAGGCAGGGGACATGGGCCCAAGCCCTGAGATCCTGGACAGGGGCTTGGCCTGTTCCATCTGAACTGCAGGGCTGTGTGGGCCTGGGTGAAGTGACACTTGTGAGGGTTCCCTCCCCACAGGGCAGATGACACAGAGCAGCCTTCATCCTGGGAAGAGGCTACTATCCATGGGAGCTCCACTGCTGCAGGGATTGGGAGGAGAAGCCCACAGGGAACCCTAGGGGCACAGGCACTCCGCTTCCCTGCCTTGGCCGCACTCTGCACCAGGTGTGGGGCCTGCAGGGCACAGGCCAGGTTAGGGCCTCTGTAGCCTAAGAAGCTGAAGCCAGTGCGTTGGTGCCTCCTGAAGAGCAGGGCTGGTGGGTGGGCAGGAGTGTCTGCTCAGTGTAAGGGAGGTGCCCCCCCCAAAGCCCTTCTCTGCTCATAGGGTTGGGAGTTAGCAGAATTTAGGGTACCCAGGGACCAGAGGGCAGGAAGGAGACATTCTCAGGTCCCACAGAAAGCACAGGCTGAGATGCCTGGATGATAACCAGGCCCTGTGCCCTCACCAGCTAGCCCAACCCAGTTGTCCTCCCCCGCCCACCACCCAGCCCTGGGCCATTCCCAGGCAAACAGACAGGAGGCCCCAGAAACGTTGGAAAGCTCAAGACGTGGATGGTTGGCCGGTTCTTGGCCTCTCCAGCCCAGCCAGACCAGCTGACATCACAGTGTTAGCAGGGCAGGGCCTGCCCATGCCCTAATTTCTCAGGGTTTTCTGGGGGAGTTTCTTGTTTTTGTTTTGAGATGGGGTCTTGCTGTGTGGCCCAGGCTGGAGTGCAGTGGCGCAATCTCAGCTCACTGTGACCTCCACCTCTGGGATTTAAATGATTCTCTTGCTTCAGCCTCTCAAGTAGCTGGGATTACAGGCACTCGCCACCATGCCTGGCTAATTTTGTATTTTTACTAGAGATGGGGTTTTGCCATGTTGGCCAGGCTGGTTTCAAACTCCTGACCTCAGGTGATCTGCCCTCATTGGCCTCCCAAAGTGCTGGGATTACAGGTGTGAGCCACAGTGGCGGGCCTCATGCCCGAATCTCAACTAGGATAGAAACTGTGATCCAGAGACACTCAACCCTCAAGCAGATCCCTAGGATGAGCTGGGGGGTGTCCCGACATCTCATCTTTTTTTTTTTTTAAGACGGGATTTCACCATGTTGGTCAGGCTGGTCTTGAACTCCTGACCTCAGGTGATCCGCCCGCCTTGGCCTCCAAAGTGCTTGGATTTACAGGCATGAGCCACCATGCCCGGCCCCGACATCTCATCTCTTTGACTCCAGCTACTCTGGTATGGGAACTGCTTTTATCTCCATTTCAGAGACGAGAAAACCAAGGCTTGGGGAAGTCAGGTGCCGCGGTGGTGAGCACTGGGGGTGAAGACTTGGACAGTTGAGGCTGCCATTGTGCGAACAGGTCATACAGGGCAGCCTGCGACCCTAGGGCACCTTTTGTCCCTGCGGGTTCCATCGCTGAGCGCTGGGGCATGGGCACAGAGTCAAGCCAGACCCTTGCCCTCCTCCTAGGCTCACCAGCACCAAGAGAGGGGGATGCTCAAGAAGACACAGGTCCTTCCAGGGTTTTCCGGCCAGCTGTGTCCATCTAGGGCAAATGCGCAGAAACATCAGCCCACCCAGACTCAGCTTCAGTCAGAATAACTGGGCCTTCCCAAATGTCAGTCAGGAAAATCAAAGAAATGCTGAAGGTTCCAGATCAGAGACGAGGGAGACAACTCAGTGCAAGGTGTGTTCCTGGACGGGAGGGACGGGGCTGTGATCGGAGATGCTGGGGTCTGTTGGTGAAGTTTGAACAGGGCGTGGCTTAGGACGCCTTCAGCACTCATTTCCTGGCTTTCAGAGCTGACTCTGGTAAGAGAATGTCCTTGTTCTTTAGATGAATTTAGGGGCAAAGGAGCATAACTCAGCAATGTGGCAAAATGCCGGCAGTTGGCGAGACTAGCTGGATGGCCTCCTGGAGTTCACTGGATTATTTGTGCAACTTTTCTGTAAACCTAAAACCTTTCCACAATAAAATGTTAGCAGGACCTGGCTTCCTGGGCCTCTCTCAAGCCTGGAGAGGTTGGTTGCCAGCCTCGGCTCTGATACTCAGCTTGCTGACCTTTCAGCTGACCTGCCGCATTCCCCAGGTCTGGCCCAAGGCAGAACCCCTTTCCAGAAAAGACCTCTGGCAGGAGGCCCCAGGGGTGGAAGGCCCATTGGCCCTCACCTGGGGGAGGCTTCCCTCCCGAGGGCCCAAGGGCTGTGGCACTGGTGTCTGTCAGCCTCCCGCCAACCTTGAAGCCCACCCTGAGAGGAGAGGGTAGCGACCTAGCCAGGCCTCCCGTGTCGCAGCCTGAGAGGCAGGCGTCTGCAGCCTCGCAGCCTCCATGGAAGGCCCCAGGCCTCCCAGGTGTGCTTGCCTCAGGCTTCTGGGGGCTGGGCAGGAAAAAGGCCTGAGTGTGCCTACTGCCTGGCAGGCGCCAGGATCTAGGCTCACCGACTACCTGTCTCTCCAGATAAATGGACAAATGACATACCCGAGGCAGACCGACAGGCAGACGCCTCCCTGCACCTAGAGGCCGCTACAGGGCTGCCGGGTTCCAGGCTCAGCTGACCCTGGTGGCATCTGTGGGAATCACCCCTGAGCTCAGGACGAGGAGTGGCAGGGCTCAGTCCCTGGCCAAGCCCAGCACCCTTGAGGGTGCCCTCTGAGCAGGGCTGTGGGGAGCTCCACTCCAGCCCTGTCCCTGTCTGTCTCCCGCGACCCAGCCTCTGTCTGCTGCCCCCAGCACCAGACATACCTGCCCCGGCCTCCTCCCACTGTACACAGCCCCTCCTGCCAGCCAGGCTGTGAAGCTTTCTAATCAGGAGGGCTGGGGCCTGTCCTTGCTCCATCGGGCTCTCACCCTGGGCCCAGCAGGTGGACTTCATGCCCCAACTCCACCTTCCTGGCCTGTGAGGTGGCAGTTCAGACCATGCAGTCAAGCGTCTTCCACAAGGAGGAGCTGTGAACATCAGTGTCTTCAGCAGCTGCTCCTGGCCTGGGGCACTCTGGACACAGGCCCAGTTGCTCTGTGTCTGCAGCCGCTGACCGTCCTGTCACAGGAATCCCTCACAGCTGGCCCAGGACCTATCTGCACCCAAGCAGCCAGGGCCCCAGGGGCCACCAGCTTCCTGCCAACCTAGGCTGGTGACCAAGTGGCAGACACGTGTTCGTAATGACAGCCTGTACTCAGCCACCGAGCCACCAGGAAAAGGGGTGCCACTGCCAGGGAGGGGCCGAGGCATTTCTTATCCTCATCTGTTTCTAGAATTTGCTCCAGTAAGAAGGGAAAGCACAGCTGAGAGGCAATTCCCAGCCTCCCCCAAATCTATCCTTTTGGGAAGCCCAGAGCAGAGCAGTGGGTTTCCTTGCAGGAGTCCGGTCTGGGAGGGCAGAGACAGGGCGGGAGCGAAGGTGTGGAGGACGGAACTCATGGCATGCGGGGCGAGCAGTGAACAGGCCAAGGGGACAGAAGTGAGGGTGGCAAAGGGTGGGGCCACGGAGGACCCCAAGAAAGTTCCATCTGTCTGGGTGGTAATAAGGCCCAGACTCTGCTGATCATAATTAGCTATGTGGTGTGACCAGGTGCTCTGACCCAAGGAAGCAGGGGCCTGGTGGCACTGCCACAGGCCTGGGCACCACGGGCTCTCTCTCAGCCTCACTGGCCCCAGCCGCCCTGCCTTTCAGTAAATAAGTTTGTTCTGACCACAGGGCCCTGAGGCTAGGCGCCGCCACTCACAGACACTCTTTGTGTGGGCCATGAAGGGCCTTTTCATCCCTGCCCTGGCCTCCCGCCCACTCAGCCCGGCCTGCTCCCACCTCAGTAGCTGAGCTGAGGCCACAGGCCCGGACAGGGAGGGCCTGTGCCTCAGATGGGGCCTGGGCCTTAGCCCATGAGGCCGCTCCTCCCCTTCCTTCTGCCCCAGTACCCCAGCCCACAGAGCAGGGGCCAGGGGTACACACCTGCTCAGAGCTCCCAGCCCAGGGTTGGGTACTGAGTTTCCCAAACACCCTTCCCCTCAAAATGGCAATAACAACAGCCAGAGCCCCAGAGACCCTGGGCCCTGCCTGGGGGCCTGCCTGCTCCTGGTAGGACACATGGAGGGAAGTGGGGTGGTGAGGCCAGGTGAGGTCCTGGCTGTCCCCAAGGCAAGCTGTGGTGGCAGAGGAAGCCCACCAGCCCACAGTGATTAGGGACAGTCTGGCCTGGGAACTCTGGCCGGCAGCCTGGGCAGGGAGGGTCAGCCACACAGGAGCTGGAACCTGGGCTGGAGCACAGGCAGTGCCCCTGGGCCCAGCAGCCAGGAGCCAGGGCCTCCCCCTCCGCCCACACGGACCACCAGGCTGGAGAAGCAGCGTCATCCTGGTGAGCGGGGCCGCAAAGATCACAGCCCCAGGATCCAAGCCAGGGAAGAAGCCACCTTCCCCTTTAGGTCCCTCCCCCCACTCCTGGGGACACCGCATAGCTCGCTGGCGCCTCTCCCACCACAAAGGAGGCTGGCACCCTCCCAGCCTTCGGGAGGAGGTAGAGTTCTGCTGAGACCACCCTGTGCCAGGGAGGGGCTCAGGCCTCAGAATCCGCATTCCCCTGACGTTCACTGAGCGCTACCTGCGGGGCCCATCCCAAAAGCTCTGCACATCTGAACTCACGAGGCCTCACAGCTCCTGCAAGTGGGGCAGAGCGTGGCAGTGTCACCATCCTACAGACGAGGGGAAGGTGCAGAGAGGTTGAGAACACCCCAGCCGAGACTGAGCACACCCCAGCCTCCTGTTCCTTCCTGGGTATACAGGGAGAAGCCAATAGCCCCCGGGCTCCTCGCTGTCACCCAGGCCTCCCAGGGGGTGGCCAAGGGGGTCTCCCCAGGCCTGTCATCCCCCAGCAACTCTCTTCAGCCTGTGCTCTCATGAATGTGGTCCACTTGTCACAGGCCCACGGGCACCCTTCAGGAGGCCCAGGCTTCAGGCACCAAGGACACCCGCGACTGTGACACAGAGGTCGGCTGCCCTCTGGCCCAACTCCTGGCCAGCGGGAGCAAAGACCACCTGGGACCCGTCTGCGCCCTTTGTCTCTCAGGCTCTGAAGCCAGCCTGGGCCAGTTTCCCCGCCGCCGCCCCCATACAGGACCCCTGGGAGCCTGCCGGAGGCCTCCCTCTCATGGGACCCCAGACCGGCCACTCTGATCTCAGTCCAGAGGTCCACGCCGTTTTGCAGAGGGATCTTGGACCTTGTGTTTTCTCTCTCTCTCTGGAACCTTTCCCTAGATGGGGACACTACATGGGTCTCCATTCTCTAAGGACATCACAGAAATCAGCAGGGAAGCTTTTGAAAAGTAATCAGCAAGGTTCCCCTCAGCCACTTGCCCTGTGCCTGGTGCCCCCGGCTGCCTCCCAGACCTGGGAGACTTCAGATTTTGAAGTGCTAGAGCAATTCCCATGTCCCCCAACATCGAAACATCTCTGGGCCTGCCCCCAGGTCATCCTCCCTCTTCAGAGGCCGTTATCCCTGCTGCTAACGATTTCTGGAGACGTCCATCCCACACAGCGCTGCCAGCTGGTCTCACGAGAGCTCTTCGCAGAATCACCCCAAATGGCTGTCCCGTCTCCTGTGAGGGGGCTTCCTCCCCAGTGGATGCTGGAGAATCTGGCCCCAAAGTAGTTATCGGCCCTGGGAGGCTGGTGGTGGCAGAGATGGGGGCCTTCACTCCTTACCTGTGAGCACCGCAGGGGCCAGAACCCCAGAGACCAGCAGCAGCGCCATGCGCAGGGCCAGACAGGAGACCATCCTGGCCAGGAGTGAGCGCAGCGGCGGGCGGGACGCTCGGAAGCCTGGGCTGGCTAACTTCAGGGCAGTGAGAAAGGCATCAAAGGGCTGGGAAAGGTTTTCATCAATGCAAACTCTGTCCTCCTGGGACACCGTGCCCGCCCCCCGCGCGCACGCACACACACATGCACACACACACACACACACACACACACACACACACAGCAAGAGCTCACAGAACAGACACGCTTTCCTGAATCTGGGAGCAGCCCCACTCTTGGAAAGAGGAAATTGCTTGTGCTGTGTCTCTCTCCACCCCCCAGCACACACACACCTCCCTCACTTACTCCTGGACCACTGAAAGTGAAAGGTTTTCAAACTTTCTTATGCAAAATAATCACCCAGGGAACTTGAAACTTGCAACTGCCTCTGGCCACTGGGTTTCAGTGGGGCTTGGGTAGGCCTGGGAATCTGCATGTTAGTGCCGTGGCCCGGGCTCCAGGAAATTTGGCCTGAAGCAGGCAGCACTGAATACAGGCTGGACCCCACTCACCCCTGGGTTCTCCATGCCTGGCCAGGAGCACGCACTCAGTGCTTGTTTATTTTTATTTATTTATTTATTTATTTTTTTGAGATGGAGTTTGACTCTTGTTGCCCAGGCAGGAGTGCAATGGCACGAACTCAGCTAACTACAACCTCCACTTCCCGGGTTCAAGTGATTCTCCTGCTTCAGCCTCCTGAGCAGCTGGGATTACAGGCATGTGCTACCACGCCTGGCTAATTTTTTGTAGTTTTAGTAAAGACAGGGTTTCTCCATGTTGGTCAGGCTGGTCTTGAACTCCCGACCTCAGGTGACCCACCTCCCTCGGCCTCCCAAAGTGCTGGGATTACAGGCGTGAGCCACCACACCTGGCTGAAGAAGCATGTTTAAAGCAGTTTTGATCCAAACCCTCGGGCAGCTCTAGTCTTTCCTAAAATGCTCCTGACCCCTCCTCTGCTCTCTGCTCCCCTAGACCTCTGCACACTCACAACATCCACTGGGCCTGGCTCAGAACTTGGCCCCACAGCCCACTGTGCCTCAGCAGCTCCAAGGGACATCTAATGAGTGACTCGGACTTACAGTGTCAAACGCAAATCTTGACTCCAGTGCCACTTTCCTCACTCAGTCAATGGAACCCCAGTCTCCCCTCCCAGATGTCCTAGCCACACAGTGAAGTCATCAGAGGTCTCTCTTTCCCTCACTTCTGATGTCCGAGCCCTCAGAGTTCTGCCAGCACTCCCCTTTCATACCATAACGGTTTCCCGCTGCGATATGGGCTTGCCTCGGACCTGCTCAGCTCCCTACCACACGCTGTTTCAGTCCACCAGCCATGAGGAGGCTCCCCCAACAAACACACCTGATCCTGCCTCAGGCCTTTGCACATTCCCCTCCCTCTCCCAACAGGCAGTCCCTGTGCCCATGACCTGGCCACCCCTTCCATTCAAGCCTCAGCTTCACCTCAGCTTGCTAAGTCAGCCACTTCCCCCATCACTTCACTTTTAATTTCTTCTTAGCGTGCGTATTTATATGAAATTACCTTGTACTTTTGGTTAATTTTTGGAGGAACAACACATTCTATAAAGCACACAAATCTTTTTTTTGACATGGAGTTTCACTCCTGTTGCCCAGGCTGGAGTACACTGGTGCGATCTCAGCTCACTGCAACCTCTGCCTCCCGGGTTCAAGTGATTCTCCTGCCTTAGCCTCCTGAGTAGCCGGGATTACAGGCATGCGCCACCACACCTGGCTAATTTTGTATTTTTAGTAGAGACGGGGTTTCTCCATATTGGCCAGGCTGGTCTCGAACTCCTGACCTCAGGTGATCCACCTGCCTCAGCCTCCCAAAATGCTGGGATAACAGGTGTGAGCCACAGCACCCAGCTGACAAATCTTATGTTTACAGATTGATGAGCTTTTCTATACATACACACCTGGGCAAACACCACCCAAATCAGTAGAGACCATTCCCAGCACAGTAGCAGAGTTCCCTGTGCCCACCCCAGTCATACTCCCAAGGTGCTCTTCCATCTTCTACCTCCATAGCTTCATTGGTCTACTCTTGAATTTCCAAAAAATGGACTCATAGGAACTCCTGTGTCTGGCTATTTTCATTCCACAGTGTCTGTGAGATTCATCCACGTTGCTGTGTGTAGCAGTAGCTCATTCATTTTTCCTGCTGAATAGTATTCGATTACATGACTATGCCACAGTTTACCCATTCTCTTCTTCACACCATCTATGTATTTATCCTTACCCATCTGAATTGTTTCTAGGTTTGGGCTTTTATGATTGCAGCTCCTGTGAATACTCGTGCACGTGTCTGTTTTGTGGAGGTAGGTGTTAATTTCCCTTGGTTGTATAACTGAAGATGGACTAGCTAGGTCAAGGGTAAGTACATGCTTAGATTCTCTAGATACTGCTAAGCAGTCTCCAAAGTGTGTGTTCGTCTCTGCTCTCATCAGCAGCTGGAGAGTTCCAGTGCTCCATATCTCCATTCATACTGGCGATTGCCAGTCTTTTTAGTCATTCTGATAGGTATGTAGTGTGTCTTATTAGAGTTTTAATTTGCATTTCTGTGACTAATAAAGTTGGGCATCTTTCCATATGTATTGGCCCCAGGAATATTCACTTTTGTGAAGGGTCTGCTCCATTTTTTTTTTTTTGCCTATGTATTTTTTAGGGTGGTCTACATATTAAAATTTATTTTTAGATATTTTGGTATATTCCAGATAAAAAATCCTTTGTCAGATATATGTAATGGTGCCTCAGATGAAGCATTGGTTTTCTTGTCTGTCTTCACCCTGTGATTGTTCAAGGATAGTGGGGGCTTTCCGTGTTCACCAATGCAGTCCCAGAATCCAGCACCATGCTGAGCCTCGAAGCAGGAACTTCATATTTCAATCCCATCAGCAGGAACTTCTGGGATACATTTAACATGAATATTTTCTCACTCATTTCTTTCTTTTTTAGACTAAGTCTCACTCCATCACCCAGGCTAGAGTGCAGAGGCACGACCTCAGCTTACTGCAACCTCCACCTCCCGAGTGTGCTAATCTACCTTGTGTTAGCCTGACAGACTCCATCTTGCTGAGAGCCAGACTCCATCGTAACCTCTGCCTCACCCCTCCCACCGTTTCTCCCTTGAGTGCATACCTGGGACATGCTGTTGTGCTGGGTCATGCTGTGCTTAGAACTATAGAGGCATATAACCATTGTAACCATATCCTGCTTGGCAAGCCCACTTGCTATTGTGAATACCCTCCTTGACTGTATGACAAGTACCGAATACCCCTCTTAGTAATCAACAATCATGGGAACCTCCTGCCTCCTAGTTACCAGCCTCCTTATCTAGCTTGCTTGTTCTGCTTCTGTAAATCCCACTTCAGCTGGACGACTCCTCCTCTATCTTAAGCAAGGGATAAAAAAGAATCAGCCTTCTTCCTCTGGGCCGAGATTTTGAGCGTGAGCTGACTCTCGATTGCTGGCAAATAGAGGGCTCTCAGTTGGAACTCAGAGTGTGGCGCTTTCCTTCTGACTCGCTTGGTCATAACACCGAGTTCAAGGGATTCTACTGCCTCCTGGGTAGCTGGCACCACAGGCATGCACCACCACACCCAGCTAATTTTTGTGTTTTTAGTAGAGGTGGGGTTTCACCATATTGGCCAGGCTGGTCTCAAACTCCTGACCTCAGGTGATCCACTTGGCTCAGCCTCCCAAAGTGTTGGGATTACAGGTGTGAGCCACTGTGGCTGGCCATCGTTCCCTCATTTCTTAGCTTGTTTGCTCCCACCCCCTGCCCCTCTTTCTGTGCTCTGCCATGTACTGTAGCAAGGCCACGCAGAATCAGATCCCCCATCACACTCCTGACACTCTCTTGCCAGCTGCCTGCCTGTTGGGGTCTGCCAGTGGAAGGCAGGGGCAGAAGATGGAAGGTGGGAAGGGAAATGTGACTCTGCTTCAGATTTCTGATGCTTTCTTGGGTGGTAGCAGCAGCACTGGCTAGAGCAACATCAGTGACAAAAAGTCAGGTGGTGGCGGCTGCAGGGACAGTGACAGAAGGCTAGAAGTGCAGGTTCCTGAATCCTCCTTAAGCACCTGGACTGTGACACCAGGAGCCTTAGTGGACAGTGTTCTGGCCTGAGTGATTTCTGCTCCTCAGTCCAGGGTGTTATCAATTTCCTAGTTACAGTGACTCATATTTTTTTTTGAGACTTTACTCTGTTGTCCAGGCTGAAGTGCAGTGGTATGTTCTCAGCTCACTGCAACCACCGTCCACCTCCCAGGTTCAAGCGATTCTCCTGCCTCAGCCTCCCTAGTAGCTGGGATTACAGGTGCCTGTCACCACATCCTGCTAATTTTTAGTACAGGTAGGTTTCGCCATGTTGGCCAGCCTGGTCTTGAACTTCCAATCTCTAATGATCTGCTGGCCTTGGCCTCCTAAAGTGCTGGGATTATAGGCATGAGACAACGCGCCCAGCCAGTTTTGTTTTTTTTTTTTTTTGAGACAGGGTCTTAGCGCAGTGGCACAATTTTAGCTCATTGCAGCCTTCAACTCCTGGGCTTAAGCAATCCTCCCACCTCAGCCACTTGAGTAGCTGGGACTGAATAATTATTTATTTTTTGTAAAGATGGGGTCTCACTGTGTTGTGATCCAGGCTGGCTTGAGTTCCTGTGCTCAAGTCATCCTCCTTGCCTCAGTCTGCCAAAGCACTGGGATTACAAGTGTGAGCCACTACGTCTGGCCTAAAGCGATTTTTTTTTTTGAGACGGAGTCTCATTCTGTCCCAGACTGGAGTGCCATGGTGCAATCTCGGCTCACTGCAACCTTTGGCTCCTGGGTTCAAGCGATTCTCCTGCTTCATCCTTCCGAGTAGCTGGGATTACAGGCACACGCCACCATGCCCAGCTAATTTTTTGTATTTTTAGTAGACACAGGGTTTCACCATGTTGACCAGGATGGTCTCAATCTCTTGACCTCGTGATCCACCCACCTCGGCCTCCGAAAGTGCTGGGATTACAGGCGTGAACCACCGCACCTGGCAATTTTTGTATTTTTAGTAGAGATGGGGTTTCACCATCTTGGCCAGGCTGGTTTCAAACTCCTGACCTTGTGATCTACCTGCCCTGGCCTCCCAAAATGCTGGAATTACAAGCATGAGCCACTGTGCCTGGCCTAAAGTGACTGATTTTTGAGTAACCTTACCTTCTCTCTTTTGCTCCTTCAGTCCTTTAAACATTGTTGTAACAAATTCCTGTGTTAAATCTCTTCTGTTTGAAATACTTACAGTGGTCTCTGTTTCCTAGTCAGACTCTGACCAGTACAGTATCATACTTGGTACTTGTAATGGTCCCAGAAAACAGACCCTCAGAGATCTGTTTCTGGCTTGAGCTTGAATGCAGTGAAGACCTCACTGCCAGTGGAAAATGAGATACCAGCAATATATGGCATGTCAATATATAAATATTTGTGGTTGTTCAGTATGAAGGATCCACTGAAGACAAGATTTAAAGGATCAAGGATGCTGCACTTGATGTTTATGGTGGTGATTATGAGCAAAAGGATAGTGAAGCAAATTGGCTACACTTTTTTTGACAGAGTTTCACTCTGTTGCCCCAGCTGGGGTGCAGTGGGGCAATCTCAGTTCACTGCAACCTCCGCCTCCCAGGTTCAAGTGATTCTCCGGCCTCAGCCTCCCCAGTAGCTGGGATTACAGGTGCCCACCACCATATCTGGCTAATTTTTTTGTATTTTTAGTAGAGATGGGGTTTCACCACATTAGTCAGGCTGGTCTCAAACTCCTGACTTCAGATGATCCACCCACCTTGGCCTCCGGAAGTGCTGGGATTACAGGCATGAGCCACCACACCTGGCTTAAACTGGCTACTTTTTACAGCATGTTTACAGAAAGAAAATGACAAGCTCAGGGCTTTAAATTCTAAGGTCAAGGCACGATCAGAGAACAAGAGCATTTCTATGGTAGTCTTTTAAAAATCTTTTTTTTTTTTTGGTAACACAAGGTCTCATTCCCGTTGCCTAGGCTGGAATGCAGTGGCATGATCTCAGCTTACTGCAGCCTCAAACTCCTGGGCTCAAGTCATTCTCCCACCTCAGCCTCACAAGTAGCTGGAACTACAGGCGCACGCCACCATGCCTGGCTAATTTTTGTACTTTTTGTACAGACAGGGTTTCACCATGTTGCCCAGGCTGGTCTCGAATGCCTGGGCTCAAGTGATCTGCCCAACTTGGTCTCCCAAAGTGCTGGGATTACAGCTGAGGCATCACATCCAGCCAAGATTTTTTTTTTTTGTAGCAAATAGCATAATTGGCAGCAAATCAGTACCAAAATTTAATTATGCATGTTGCAGATCTACAATGTCACGGTGAATTCATAACTTTGCCAGTTCCCTTAGGTGAAATTTAAGGCACTGATTGGAAAGGAGTGAGATCTTGAGAGTTACAGTAGAAATATAAGGATCTTCCACCCACAAATCTTCAGGCCTCCCTTGCAGAAGCAGCAGGTGATTCTCCCCTGTGTGAATAGCCTTTTCTTGTTTGAATAAGAATAATCACATCTGTTAAGTTCCCTTACAAGAAAATAGGGTTGCTTCAAGGGACAACCCCAGTTTAGGGTGTTGTCAAGCCCCCACTAACAACTTCTCCTTGCCTCCGTATCCAGAACTAGAATCAGGTACCAGCATTCCTAGGGAGAGCAAGCACAAAGTCTGACTTAGGAAGAAGTAAGTACAAACGAAAACTACTGTTAAGTTAGACCAGCAATAAATTAGTCACTAAGTATCAAGTAAGATGCGAATTCTAACTTACATGAATAGAAACCTGGTGTGGGCATGAATTCCAAGCTGTCTGACTAAACAGGCAGGATGTATGTCATTCGATCAGCCCACATTATAGATAGGAGCGTGCTTAGAGAAGCCTCACTGTACTGTCTCAGCCTAAGCATCTAGGAGCAGCCCTGTTGGCTGGCTGACCAAAACCTAGGCTCAATACTAGCCTAGACGCAATGAAGTCGAGAAGCCTAACATAACCAAGAGGGGATACCAATGGCTCAGTAAGAAGGAGTGTTGGGGTGGACTTATCTTCAGTGACTCACACATTCACCAACCCCACTAAGTTCTCAGTAGGTCCCAAAGTACACTACTGACTGAGGCACTGAGAGATGCATGAGTTAAGACTGGCAACTGTAAAAAGACAGGTGGTTGCTTTTTACCGGCCAGAGCTGGTGATAGGATCACCTATTTCAGAGGAAAGGTGTGATTCTAAAGCAGCAGAGGCCAAGTGGCAGCACTGAACTGCCAGAGGCCAGGTGGATGCAAACCCTGCCATGGATGGCAAAGATAAAATGATCTAGCCGGGTGCGGTGGCTCACACCTCTAATCCCAGCACTTTGGGAGGCTGAGGCTGGTGGATCGCAAGGTCAGGAGCTCGAGACCATCCTGGCCAACATGGTGAAATGCCATCTCTACTAAAAATACAAAAATTATCTGGGTGTGGTGATGTGCACCTGTAGTCCCAGCTACTCAGGAGGCTGAGGCAGGAGAATCACTTGAACCTGGGAGGCAGAGGCTGCAGTGAGCCGAGATTGCCCCACAGTGTTCCAGCCTGGGTGAAACAGCAAGACTGTCTCAAAAAAAAAATCATCAGTGAATGTTAAATCTGTGTGAATAAAAGCTTGATGGGGAAATGCTGTCTCAACAGCGTCTCCCATAAAGACAAGCATCATTACTTTACAGTAGAGACATCTGGCAGACAGCACCTGAACCAAGTAAACATCACCTCAATGTGGCTCAAACTGACCTCATGTCTCCTGGTGTGATGGACGGAGGACTAACATCACTTCTGTAGTACTCCTGTCAAAACTGCATAATCACAATGAAATAATAAGAAAACATCAGGCAATCCAAATGGATGGCATTCTAAAAAAAACAACTGCCTTCCACTCTGGTTAAGGTGTGAAAGAGTAAGACAGAGGAACTTCCAGATTAGGGGAGACTCAAAAACATGATAATACAAAAAGTGATCATGGATGACATCTGGTGCCTTTTTCTTTTATTAAAAGTATTAGTGGTGGCTGGGCACAGTGGCTCATGCCTGTTATCCCAGCACTTTGGGAGGCCAAGGTGGGTGGATCACGAGGTCAGGAGTTCAAAATCAGCCTGGCCAACATAGTGAAACCCTGTCTCTACTAAAAATACAGAAACTTAGCTGGGTGTGGTGCTCCTACAGGACTACAGTAGCGCCTGTTGTCCCAGCTACTCGGGAGGCTGAGGCAGGAGAATCGCTTGAACCCGTGAGGCAGAGGTTGCAGTGAGCCGAGATTGCAACACTGTACTTCCGCCTGGGCGACAGTGCAAGACTCCATCTCAAAAAAAAAAAAAGCCAAGGTGTAAGGACTGCTTGAGCCAGGAGTTTGAAACCAACCTGGGCAACACGGAAATACTCTGTCTCCACCAAAAAACAATAGTTAGTTGGGCATGGTGCCATGTACCCATAGTCCCAGGGACTCAAGAGGCTGAGGTGAGAATGGCTAGGGCCCAAGAGTTCAAGGCTGCAATAAGCTGTGGTCAGGCTACTGCACTCCAGCTTGGGTGACAAAGTGAGACCTTGTCTGAAAAAAAAAGAAAAGTAATGGAACAATTGGTGAAATATGAATGAAGCCTGGCTATTAACAGTACTCTACTGCCAAATCCTAATTCTGATAACTGCACTGCAGTGCGTCGGAGCATTCCTCATTTTGAGGAAACACACTGGGGTTCAGGAATAAGGACATGATATATGCAAATTAGCCACAAATGGTTCATTAAAAAAAACCAGTTATTGTGACATTATAGTTATTGAGAGGAGATGACAAAGTACGTATGATCCAACGTTAACAACTAGAGAACTCGGGTGAAGGTGACGTGCAAGACCTTTGTGCTGTTCTTGCAACTTAAAGTCAAATTATTTCAAAATAAAAGTAACCCTCCCCACCAAAAATCATAATTTTTCAACTAATTACGTATCTAGGCAATTGTCATCAAGGAATGTTTAAACTGCTACAAGTAAGAGCAATAGGACTTTTATAATGGTTGAATCCACCTGATAGCAACGGAACTGATGAATTGTGACATCAATAAAACTAGAACAACCAGACAACAGTGTGACTGCGATACAGAGGGAAGGGCACCATGTCACCAACCAAAGATTCTTGTGAGGGGAGGGGAAGGAGAACCTGGTTTTAGTCAAGCCTCCAGATCTGATTAATTCACAGAAAACATGGCGAGGTGGGGCCGGGGGGATGAAGAAATTGCCACCATGAAGACACTTCTTGCTAAATCCAGAGAATATGAAATGTTCAATGAATAAATGATCCAGTTTTTCAACTTTCTTTTTTTGTAGGGAGAACTGTTAAGACTAAAGGAGACTTAAAGCATATCAACCAAATGCAATGAACAATTTTGATTTTGATTCAAACTTTGTGAAAAGACACCTTTGAAACAACCTGAGAAAATCATCTATGGACCTGATAAGGCATTGTGGGTGGTCCTTTTTCTAAGATGTCCTCTGTTATCATATTTATTAAAATATTTATGAGCGACATGATAGCTAGGATTTGGTTTAAAATATTCTAAGGGAACAAAGTGGAATAAATACAACGAAATGGGCAAAATTTCAGTAATTCCTGAAGCCAGGTTATATTAGGTAGGAGTTTGTTACAGGAGTCTACTTTTTTTTTGAAACAGAGTCTTGCTTTGTTGCCAGGCACCAGGCTGGAGTGCAGTGGCACGATCTCAGCTCACTGCAACCTCCACCTCCTGGGTTCAAGCAATTCTCCTGCCTCAGCCTCCCAAGTAGCTGGGACTACAGGGGCACGCCACCACACCCAGCTAATTTTTGTATTTTTTTAGTAGAGACAGGGTTTCACCACGTTGGCCAGGATGGTCTCCATCTCTTTTTTTTTAAATTTTTATTGCATTTTAGGTTTTGGGTTACATGTGCAGAACATGCAAGATAGTTGCATAGGTACACACGTGGCAGTGTGTTTTGCTGCCTTCTGCCCCTTCACCCATATTTGGCATTTCTCCCCATGCCATCCCTCCCCCACTCCCCCCCGCTGTCCCTCCCCTATTTCCCCAAATAGACCTCAGTGTGTGGTACTCCCTTCCCTGTGTCCATGTGTTCTCATTGTTCATCACCCGCCTATGAGTGAGAATATACGGTGTTTCATTTTCTGTTCTTGTGTCAGGTCTTGATCTCTTGACCTGGTGATCTGCCCGCCTCGGCCTCCCAAAGTGCTGGGATTACAGGCTTGAGCCACCACGCCTGGCTACAGGAGTCTACTTCTATGTATGTTTGACTTTTTTTTTTTTTTTGCTTTTACATTTTTCATCAATCCCTAGAATATTTTCATTAAAAAAAGAAAAAAACTCGGCTGGGCGCATTGGCTCAAGCCTGTAATCCAAGCACTTTGGGAAGCTGAGGAGGGCAGATCACCTGAGGTCAGAAGTTCCAGACCAGCCTGGTCAACATGAAAAACCCCATCTGTACTAAAAATACAAAAATTAGCTGGGCTTGGTGATGGGCACCTGTAATCCTGGCTACTTGGGAGGCTGACACAGGAGAATCACTTGAACCTGGGAGGCAGAGGTTGCAGTGAGCTGAGATCACACCATTGCACTCTAGCCTGGGCAACAAGAGTGAAACTTTGTCTCCAAAAAGAAAGAAAGAAAAGAAAAACTGGTCTTGAGAAACAACTAATTGAATATGACCACAACCCAGTGACCTTAGGCCTGCTAAAGACTCAGACCCCTCACAAATGAAGGTTCAGGCCACCCCCCACACACACACATATACATGTTTGCAGATATGAACCAACTTTTCTCTTACTTTCTCCTACTAATTTACATAAATACAATTTATTACTTAAGTCAAACAGTCAGGTCAGACTGAACTTGAAGCTATCACCTAAAAATGGACCTAACGACTGAACGACTAATGGATGGGATGAGTGGACAGTGTTAGTGGCTTCCCTACGGTTACTAACCTTTCAATAACTTTCCCCAATGTTGCTCCCAACACTTCAAACACCAATTATTTGCATTTTTTACGTTTATCTAGGGTGGTTTCTGTTTAATGATAGAACCCTGACCTGCTTAAGGCTCCATTCCATGTTACCGAAGTCAGAAAATCCAGGCAGGTGACTGCTCCCCTGTGCAAGGCTCACCATGCTTGCCTTTCAACTTGGGTCTCCTTCAGTAAAACTGCAAAGGGTTATTCGTCACACACCATCAAGAAACCAAGTGTCAACAGTACTGCTGCACACATGCCTCACACTCACACACACACACTAGGAAGCCAGAGCTGAAATCTGAGAGCTAAGCTAGGCTGGTGGGTCTCCACTGAGGCTGTCCATTTAGAACTCTGGGGAATCTGAAAATAATTTCCAATGCACAGTCCCACCCCAGGATAGAAACTCTGGGACATGGAGCTCAGGGATTGATTTTTGTTTCAAGTTCCTTAGGTGATCTGGGCCAACCCCCTCATCTAACAGACAAGGAAACTGAGGCCTAGAGACAGGTAAGAAAAGAGTGGTTAATGAGGCTGGTACTAAAATGCAGCCTTCTGGAACCCATACCACACTGCCTCTCTAAGGGTTACTTCTTTGCACTAATTATAAGACATCTAAGGTGTTTACCCTGATTTCATATGCTCTACTGCATCGACATATGTGCCCATGAACGCCCTTCTCACTTGCAAAATGGCCTACAACTTTTTTTTTTTTGAGATGGAGTTTCACTGTTGTTACTTCGGAGTGCAATGGCACGATATCAGCTCAACGCAACCTCCGCCTTCTGGGTTCAAGCAATTCTCCTGCCTCAGCCTCCCGGGTAGCTGGGACTACAGGCGCGCACAACCATGCCCAGCTAATTTTTGTATTTTTAGTAGAGATGGGGTTTCACCTTGTTGACCAGGATGGTCTCGATCTCTTGACCTCGTGATCCACCCGCCTCAGCCTCCCAAAGTGCTGGGATTATAGGCGTGAGCCACCGTGCCCAGCCAAACATTTTTTTTTTTTTAATGGAGTCTCACTCTGTTGCCCAGGCTGGAGTGCAATGGCGCAATCTCTGCTCACTGCAACCTCTGCCTCCTGGTCTGCCTCAGCCTCCTAAATAGCTGGGATTATAGGTGGTATCACCACGCCCGGCTAATTTTTGTATTTTTTAGTAGAGACAGGGAGGGTTTCTCCTTATTGGCCAGGCTGAACTCGAATTCCTGATCTCAGGTGATTCACCTGCCTTGGCCTTCCAAAGTGCTGGGATTACAGGTGTGAGCCACCACTCCCAGCCTTGTCAAGCACTTCTGTGCTGGGAATGTTCTATGTTATACAATTTTCTTGATCACAACTTCCTGATAGTTGTCGTTTCACAGATGGGAGAAAAATATAGAGAAAAACTTGCCCCAAGTAACTGATCAACATGCAAATCTGACAGTTTGATTCCAAGGTTCCCATGCACAAAACCACTCCCAGGTTCACTCCATAGGGTGCTTAAAAAATATAAATTCCAGGCCCGGCGCAGTGGCTCACGCCTGTAATCCCAGCACTTTGGGAAGCCAAGGTGGGTGGACCACCTGAGGTCAGGAGTTTGAGACCAGCCTGGCTAACATGGTGAAACCTCGTCTCTACAAAAAATACAAAAATTAGCCGAGCATGGTGGTGGGCGCCTATAATTCCAACTACTCAGGAGGCTGAGGCAGGAGAACTGCTTGAACCCGGGAGGTGGAGGCTGCAGTGAGCCGAGATCAAGCTATTGCACTCCAGCCTGGGTGACAGAGTGAAACTCTATCTCAAAACAAGAACAAAAAACAAAACAAAAAGGCAAAGCCCAGATTCTATGTCAAATTAGGAAATACAAGACACAGCAAAGTTGAGTCATTGGCACCTGCTCTGGGTCCCTGGCTCTGCACAAGACTGGAAACCAGAGCTTACCGAGTCTCCCATTGGGAAAGACTAAGATCCTCAGACCACAGGCAAAACTGGCATACCCACGAGCACTTTTTCCCATGGCCAGTGTGCACAAACCATCCCACGTTTCCACTTCAAAACAGAAGATTGCAAAGAATGTGGCAGACGGCAACTGCCAACACAGTAACCATTTCCCCAATTTCACAGTAACCGGATTCCAATGGCATTTGGGGATGAAAGCACTCAACTAACATCCCCAAACTTCCACAACTAACTGTAGTTATGTTGGCTTATAAGACTTAAGATGTTGGATAGGGCTTCCCAAAAGTCTCCTTAAACAGGGCTGACCAAGCAGTAAGGCGTGCTGTTTGCCTCACCCCACTCCTTCCTCTTGCCTAGAATATGGGCATGATGGCTGGTGCTGTAAGAGTCACCCTGGACCATGAGTGACCCAGAAGAAAGCCACAATCAGGATGCTGAAACACAGAATCTGGGTCCTTGGGCCACCCCACAAGCCTTGGACCAATGACCTATTTCACTTGAACATAAGCTATTTTATTGTCACTGTTGCTTTGCCATTTTTGTCAGATGCAACAAAACCCAATAGCAACCCACCCACTGACCGTTCCCAGGACCATTTCTCATGCTAAAGGAGGAATTCAAAGAAAAAGGCAATTTGCTGCCAAGGGAAACTAACCTACTCCTACAACTGGGGGACAAGTAAACAGTCCTTAGGAAGTGATGTCTCCACTTCTTATGATCAGCTGGACTGAACCAAGTGTGGAGGTGATCATGAGTTCCAACCCCATGATGTCATCACTTTAACAGCAATAAAAGGGGACACAATGACAGCCTTTAGGTGGAAGATCAGCTCTTAGGTAAAAGGGCCCACTTCTTCCTTCCCAGCATCCAGGTGCTGTTTCTCCCATGTGGGGCCCCACTGCTATGGTTACTTTTGTGGCAAAACATTCGCACTGATGAATTCTTCAGAGGGAAACTGTCCTCCTGAAGGTTTTAGGTTCCCAGTCCAGAATCAGCACTACCAAAAGCTATACATGTCCATCATTCTCAGGCAACACCTGCAAGTAAGGATCACACATCTGGCTGCTTCAAGGCTCCCCAGACTCTCCAGGGTCCTAGAAAGCACTGCTGCTTCCTCAACAGAGACTGAACTCACAGGATTAAAGTCACCCTTCGCAGCTGGGCTTTTGTCATTCTAAGAAACTCATCAACTGTAACACCAACTTCCATTTGGAATGTGCTCTGGTTGTACTTTACTCTTTTAATGTGCTTGCCTGCTACTCTGTTGGAAACGCTCCATATTAGAAGGACAGTATAGAAATATGATAATTTCAAATAATCACTTCTGTTTAATTAAAGTCATTCACATACTTTTATTAATGCACAGTTGGGCATTTTATACAAAATTACCAGTTTTCTTATCAGGTCAATTTTAAAGTAGGGTGCAATATATATATGTATATAACATATATGTATATATTATATATTGAAAATGTAAAACATATACTTTTATATACATATATGTGTATATATAAAAATATATGCGTGTATAAATACAATAGTTTCCCTAAAAAATTATTTAATTAAACCAGAAGTACCATTATCTATCCTAACATTTAAAAAATAGAAATAAGCTGGGTGTACTGGTACATACCTGCAGTCCCAGCTACTCCGGAGGCTGAGGCAACAGGATCACCTGAGCCCAGGTGTTTGAGACCAGCCTGGGCAACGTAGTAAGAACCCATCTCCAAAACAAAAACCAAAACCCTCGACTTAAAGTCAATGAAAAAAAAAGTCCTTCATGTATATGCATAAACTCATTTTATGCAGGTATTTCCCAAAAATGGCTGTAACATCTCCCATCCCCCATGCTATTCTCCAATGTGACCTTGCCACTGCTTTTATCAAGGGGGGCTGTGGGGAGAGGCCCATGCTCCTTCCCTTTGAATTTGAGTGGGCTTGTGACTACTCCGATGGAATACAGTGTCACAAAGTGACTATGTGACTCCTGAGCTTAGAACTCAAAAAAGGTAACACAGTTTCTGCCTGGTTCTCTCAGGGAAGCCAATTACCACTTAAGAAGTTCAGCTCCTCTGAAGCTGCCATTCTGGAGAGGACACACACAGCGCCTCCAGCCATTAACGCAGATGAGTTCCCAAGCCTACAGCCAATGTCAACCGTCATTACGCAAGTGAGCCATCTTGGACAGCTCACCTAATTCATTAAGCCTTCATAGGAATGCAGCCCTAGAAGACATGTGACCAAAACCAAAGAAGACCCTAGGCAAAGAATACTCAGCTGAGCCCTACCCAAATCCCTGACCCACAGAATAAGGCAGCTGTTGGAAGCCACCTGGAGGGGATTTGTTATGCACAGCAGCCACCAGCACACCAGTCTGCCTGGGGAAAGTCTCCATCATCAAACTGTCTTGTCTCGGATGTTTTAAAATTTCTGAATTTAAACAAATCAACCAACAAAACTAGAGCTGGGCAAGGTGGCAGACACTTGTAGTCCCAGCTACTCAGGAGGCTGAGGTGGGAGGATCACTTTGAGCCCAGGGGTTTGAGACCAGCATGGGCAACATCCCAAGACCCCATCTCCAAAAAAGCCAACCAAACAAAACACTGGAAGAAAACAGTGTCCAAAACAAATACTCCAAAATTCAGGAAGTCAGGAGAATTTGGAAATAAGTTCCTAGAACGGGATGAGAAAACGGAGGCTTTAAGTGAAAGGGTGAGCAAATAAAAATATGAGAGTAGAATTGAGAGACAGAAACAAACATTCTCAGGGAAGAGTCTCCTTGGTTAAGCAAATGGATGTTCCATGACCAAAATGACTTTTTTTTTTTTTTGAGACGGAGTTTCGCTCGTTACCCAGGCTGGAGTGCAATGGCGCGATCTTGGCTCACCGCAACCTCCGCCTCCTGGGTTCAGGCAATTCTCCTGCCTCAGCCTCCTGAGTAGCTGGGATTACAGGCACGCGCCACCGTGCCCAGCTAATTTTTTGTATCTTTAGTAGAGACGGGGTTTCACCATTTCGACCAGGATGGTCTCGATCTCTTGACCTCGTGATCCACCCGCCTCGGCCTCCCAAAGTGCTGGGATTACAGACCAAAATGACTTTGTTCCCCCTCATCTGCCCACTCCACTCCCAATTTTTTAAAATTTATTTTCATTTTTCCTGAATACATACACGGAGTCTAGTTGAGAAGGTGTGGGCAGGCTCTGGAGGGGTGCGTGCAGAGGGGGTGTGTCTGTGGCATGAGGGCAGGTGCTGACCCACGTTAGCAGAAAGGAAGAGTCAAAAGAGAAAAGATACTCGGTCAACTTACCTACATCTGCCTTGACCTCTACATTCTCAAATACAGAACCAGCCAGTACTGTGTGGTCTGGTAGAGAAAGAAGCCATGACTGCCTCCATGTCTCGGGTGCTTGGAGCTTTTCCATGGTACCAAGAGCAACAGTTTAGTGCAGAACTCAGTCTCCATAAAGGTGAGTACAAGAGGTGCACTCAGAATACAACCAGGTTTTATTTAAGTTCTTTTTTATTTTCCTCCACGCTGGCAAAAGTTCCGAGGGAGCCTAAAGTTTTGTAAACATTTTAACTATCCCTCTTACCCACCCCCCACCTTTTGAATTTACAAAGCAAAGGAGAGTAGGAGCCCTAATTTTTTAATGGTTTCCTCTCCCCTCATGCTATTTGATCCAAAAAGTATATACAATTTTGTAGCAGTCTCTGTATAGTTATTGTACATGTTTAGAAGGGAGGGAGGCAAGAAGAGATAGGGATAATGGTGATCCAAAATAATAAAAATAGAAGCCAAATATAATACTCCAAACCCAAACTGCTCTCAGAGCAACTCCAGCCTTCTTCAGGCAACAATGACAGGAAGCAAAGGTGCTTTTCCAGGGGCTGCCCGGACCACAGCACCTCTGGCACAGGCACAGCTGCCCAATGACTCCAACCCAGTGTGAGTGGCAATTCCAGGTGATATTCGGTAGGGGTTTGGTGGAGGCAGGAAGAGTATTTGTTTATAAATAGGGCTTGAGCACATTTCTACTTGAAGTGAAAGGTATTAGGAGGCCATGACCAGAAGCCAGGTCAAGCTTCCTGCTCCCGTTTTCGCCCATCCCCTCCAGCCCACTGCATCCTCCTGTATAGTGGATTCCATGGATGAAGGTCTTAAAGATGGTCAGCTTTTGTATGTTCTCTTTTCAGAAAAGGCAAGCAACTTGCCATCCCAGAATCTTTAAACAAAACCTTTTCCAGGCTACAGCAAGACACACACGCAATGCTCTGAGGAACCAGATGAAATTCCAGGCTTTTATCGGAAGCAAAAGTTTATCCCTATCCAAAAATGAAATTATACAAATTCATACATATGGTAAAGATCCTAGCTGCCTCTTAAACGAGACAAATTTTCAGCAGAAGGGCCCAAAACAAACTGGTCCTAGTCCTCTGAAGTAAAAATATGTATGGGAAAAATCAGTTTTTGTAAGAAAGAAAAATTAAGAATCGTCTCTCTCCCAGGCCATAGGGCTTCCTTTGTCCAATCAGGTTGGAGTATGCCAGGGGAGATCAGCTTGCTCAGAAGTCACCATCTAATGAAGAAAAACATAAATTTTTTCAGAGAAAGGATGCTCAGAAAGAACAGGTGAGGAGTGCATAACATCAAACCAATCCAACCTCATCATAACCCCACTCAGGGCCTCTCTGATGCAATCCCAAAGTTAGCAGTGGCAATGCAACTTTCAGACTGGGAGAGCTCTGCCTGCCTGTTAGATACCCGAGTCACAGTCCGTGGGGTGTTTCGTTGCTGGCCATTGTCTGTTAATCATTAACTCTCTTCATGATTGCACCAGTTAGACCTCTTGCCCTGATGGGGGAAAAAGAAGAAGAAAAAACAAAATAGAAGAAAAAAGTGACAAGAGAAAGCAAGCTGCTAATGGCTGATCCCAAGACAGCAAATGAAATCACAGTACAGTGAACACATGCTGCCTAAAATCAGCCTTGTTGGGGAGTACTCCCAACTGCCACCCCCAAGACACATGGTCCAGTCCACTTATCTATAGTCTGAGATGTTCACCAACAAAAATGGATTAAAGAATCTTGGACACAAAGGGCCAGAAGAAAAAGCCTGAGATGATCGGTTCTGTGATTTGTTGCAGAGTGATAAAGAGTAAATGGTGAGTAAGTGTTGGGTCCAAAAGTGGAGACTCCACGGTCAGCAGACAGGAGAGGGGAGGCCAGTACAACAGCAGGCGCTCAGTAGTCATCCAACGTCTCGATTTCACCCATGTTGAGTCGCTCCGATGATGCATTGACTGAAAATCCTGCAGAAAAAAACTGGCTATGAGTGACCACACCCAGGCAACCAAGTGGCTCAAAATCTAGGCAGTGAGCTGGAATATTAAGTCTTTGTTTGTTTTTGAGACAAGGTCTCACTCTGTCACCCAGGCTGGAGTGCAGTGGCGTGATCTTGGCTCACTGCAACCTCCACACCTCCTGGGTTCAAGTGTTTGTCATGCCTGAGACTCCCAAGTAGCTAGTATTACAGACTCATGACACCACACCTGTCTCAGTTTTCTGTATTTTTAGTAGAGACAGGGTTTCACCATGTTGGCCAGGCTGGTCTTGAACTCCTGACCTCAAATGATCCACCCGCCTTGACCTCCCAAAGTGCTGGGATTACAGGCGTAAGCCACTGCACCTGGCCGGTCTTTTGTTTTTGAGTATACCATAGGAGTACTATGGGGAGACAAAATAAAGGTCATAGTAGCAGCTTTCTGTTCTTCCAAGGAGAGAGAGTCTTTATTTTCTTAAGGTTCTGGTATAACTCAATTAGGAAGGAAAATAAAACAAAATAATATCACCAATTAAAAAGAACTGCAAACCACTGCCTTGGAGAATCAGAGAAAAAAATGGGATGTGGGTGTGTGCCAAGGATGGCCTGGGCTGACCCGGGGGGAAGTTCATGCAGGAGGTCTACCTTAAAAGAAATGGGGGTGGATAGGGGGTCTACCACGGGGTGATATACACCCTAAGTACTTTGTAACTACCTGACCACATGACTTTGAAATCTGAGTTGGATTAATACCCCTTCAAACCCAAACCCTCTTTAATAGGAATACTTTCTCCCACCAGTCAAAAACTTTATGAAAGTTCTGGGCCAGAGCTTTTGATACTCAGGGATGACAGGCTTCACAAGGAAGACACACTATAAGATCCTTAGAGCCCTCACATATTCTCTCTTTCCCACAGTAGACAGAGCAAGAAGATTAAAGTACTTTATCTAACTTTATCTACTATATCTGCAAAGGAAAGTATTTCAGTTAGCAATATTTGATTAACCAAAATGGAATTTGGCTTAGAAAAAGCAGTACGAGCATACCCATTGAAGGAAATAAGCAGTACTGACAAACAAGACTGACAGTTGAAGACCTAATGCTCACTGGGCCTGGTGGAGGCGGAGGTGTGTGGATTACTTGAGGCCAGGAGTTCGAAACCAGACTGGCCAACATTGTAAAACCCTGTCTCCACTTAAAATACAAAAAAATTAGCTGCGTGTGATGCTGCACGTCTGTAATCCCAGCTATTTGAGTGGCCAAGGCAGGAGAATCACTTGAACCCAGGAGGCGGAGGTTGTAGTGAACTGAGATCACATCACTGCACTCCAGCCTAGGCAACAGAGCGAGACTCTGTCTCAGAAACAAAAACAAAAACGTAAAGCCAAATGGCCAATTGTCACATGTATGTAATTTTTCCAAAATTACAATTAGAAGTTGATAAAAATTGTGATGAACAATACCTCTTTAAACTGAGTGACTCCCCAAAAATGTTCCAGGTCCTTTACCTTGAATGAAATCCCAAACTGTTTTAGGTGCTATTTGAATACCAAAAAGTAAACAGGCAATGTCCTTATTCTAAAAGCAGTTCTGTTAATTCTAGCTGGGTTTTTTACAGCCTCTTTTTTGTTTTTTAATGTTGATTTTCAAATAAATACACACTTGAAATATAACAGTAATAAACAAAAATGCCTTATATAAAAATACCTTAATTAACTGGCTCAAAAATATCATGATTCAAAAAAATAAAGATACCTATTTATTAACCAAAAAAGCTGTGGTACAAACTACTTACAAGGCCAAATATAGGGAGAGGCTAGGATTCCAAACCCCATCCTTAGTTTGACCCCATCAACTATGTTCCCATAACCCACAAGTCTTTTTTTTTCCTCCTTGAAAATAATGAAAGCTTTAATGTTTACGTGTGTGTGTGTGTGTGTGTGTGTGTGTGTGTGTGTGTGTGTGTGTTTAAAGATAGCATCTCACTCTGTCGCCCAGGCTGGAGTGCAGCATTGCCATCTTGGCTCACTGCAATCTCCACCTCTAGGGCTGAAGCGATCTTCTCACCACAGCCTCCCCAGTAGCTGGGACTACAGATGTGTGTCACCACACCCAAATAATTCTTAAATTTTTTGTAGAGACAGGGTTTTGGCATGTAGCCCAGGCTGGTCCTGAACACCTGGATTCAAGTGATCTGCCCACGTCACCCTCCCAAAGTGCTGGGATTACAGGCATGAGCCACCATGCCTGGCCCTAACATTTGTATTTTTAAAGTAACAGTTAATTAGATTAAGCACAAGAACCTAAAGGTCAAACAGTCTATAAAATAAACTATTACTCTCTTCTGAAGCAGATTTTTTTAATTGACTTCATGTATAACTTAAGAACAGATAAGGGCCGGGTGCGGTGTCTCATGCCTGTAATCCCAGCACTTTGGGAGGCCGAGGCGGGTGGATCACGAGGTCAAGACATCGAGATCATCCTGGTCAACATGGCGAAACCACGTCTCTACTAAAAATGCAAAAAATTAGCTGGGCATGGTGGTGCGTGCCTGTAATCCCAGCTACTCAGGAGGCTGAGGCAGGAGAACTGCCTGAACCCAGGAGGCGGAGGTTGCGGTGAGCTGAGATCACGCCATTGCACCCCAGCCTGGGTAACAAGCGAAACTCTGTCTCAAAAAAAAAAAAGAACAGATAAAATGTGATAAAAGGCAATAATGAACTATATGCAATAGAAGTGGAAATGAAATTTTAAAAACTAAATTAATTTTATTCATGGAAAGACAGGAAGGGAAAAGTCTGTGGCCAAAAAAATGTTGATTAATACATTAATTATTGGTCTAGGCTTTTAGCAAACAGACATGTTCTCATTTACCTGTCATTTTAAAAACTAGCAGAGAAATACATTCATACTTTTGGCTGAATGCTATTCTTTATCAAATTCAGCCATTTGATGGAAAGGAAAGTTCTGGGTACCATGAAACACAGGGCAATACAAACAAGGATTCAATCCACTATGCCTGGCTCTAAAGATGACATTCTGTGAAGCTCAGAACATAGTCTGACTCCTTTAAGATTTGTGAGATTGTTCTTATAAGGAAAGTCTAGGGAAAAACTGTATTGTGTGTTTATTACACCTGAGTGCAGGTTGCTGATTCACAATGACCACCTGAGGAACTCTAAAAAAAACAGGAAGCCTGGGGTACACTAAAGAATACTGACAATTAAAATGTGGCAGTGGCCCCCTCTGCTGGTTCATTTCAGAAGCAAGTTTCCTTTCAATCAATGACTGCTTTTTCAATAAAGACTTACTATTTTTGTATTTTATGCATGGGGAATGTGTAGCTAATGGATAGTTATTAATTTTTTCTCAGTATATAAATTAAATATATAAATTAAAAAATAATAAATGGAAATGAGTAAGTATAGGACAAAAATGAGCAATTATGAGAGGAATTTCTAGAGTGAGGTTTAGGTGGGCAGTAATTTTCATGAAACGGTTCATGTGAAAGCCCACGTCAGTGAGTACCCTCAATACTTTGTTCAATGTTTGCTTTTCTTACCCTTCAAGGTATATGGATTCCTTAAACTCTATTCCTAGGATGACCTATCTCCCACTCCCTTGTAGCGAGGTTTTCTTAAGTCCCTTCCTGTCTTAGATCTGTAATAGAAGATGGGCTCCAAAGGAATATATAAGTCCAAATGCTCTGACCTCATTTTCACAGTAACCTTTTCCCTAACAGCCTACCCTCAAGTCCCAAAGCTTCTTAGCTAGCACTCACACTTATAATTTAAGCAATGTTCTGAAATCTATTCACCTATTTCCATCCAAATTGGATAAAATTTCAGGCCACTCCATTTACCCTTAACATCAACTTTTGAGACAAGCAGAGGAAAATGGAATTGTACCAGACCTACAAGTTCCCAAACCCAGCTTTTAGGCACCAATTCTTCATTATTATTATTTTTAAATTATTATTATTTTTTGAGATGGAGTCTCATTCTGTTGCATAGGCTGCACTGCAGTGGCCCAATCTCAGCTCACTGCAACCTCTGCCTTCCAGGCTCAAGTGATTCTCCAGCCTTAGCCTTCCAAGTAGCTGGGATTACAGGCGCCCACCACCACGCCCAGCTAATTTTGTATTTTTAGTAAAGACAGGGTTTCACCATGTTGGCCAGGCCAGTCTCAAACTCCTGACCTCAAGTGATCCACCTGCCTCAGCCTCCCAAAGACATGAGACACCACTTCTGGCTTCAGGCACTGATTCTAAAGGACAGTCCTATGAGTTAGGTTTTACTGTCATGTTGTTTTCACCAGGGCAGGAAGGCTCTGAAGGAAAGAGAAGATCCACCAGGTCAGAGTAAGATTACCACCTGCCTCTCACTGTGTGGGCTCTCAGGCGCTTCATGATGTCAAACGCAGCCCAGTCAGCACTCAAAACACCATCCCATTCCTGTCAGCCTGCTCCATGTTCCGCTGATTATCATTTCACAGCAAATGGCAACAGCATCCATCCATCCTGCTTTCCAAGCCTGAGACCTTCTTCTTGTCCAGCTAATTCTATCCCTGACATTTCTGAAATCCATCTAACTCCTTTTCATCCCCACTACCAAAACCCTATTCCAAGTCACTGGTATCTTTCATCTGGTCTATACTGCAGCCTCCTCACTGTTCTGCCCTCGTGACAGAACAATATCCACAACTTCCATCTTTGCTAATATATTCTATCACAGACAACATGGTTTTACAGCAACTAAAACAATCACAAATAGAAAATAATTTCAGGGCCAAGCATGGTGGTTCACACCTCTAATTCCAGCACTTTGGAAGGCCAAGTGGGCAGATCACCTGAAGTCAGGAGTTCAAGAGCAGCCTGGCCAACATGGCAAAAACTCGTCTCTACTAAAAATATAAAAATTAGTTGGGCATGGCGGCATGTGCCTGTAGTATCAGCTACTCCGGAGGCTGAGGCAGGAGAATCGCCTGAACCCAAGAGGTGGAGGTTGCAGTAAGCCAAGATCACTCCACTGCATTCCAGCCTGAGCAAGAGTGAGACTCTGTCTTGAAAAAATGAAAAAAAAAACAACAAAAAACGTAATTTTAGTATCATCACTTTTGCAAAAAACATGGGCAGCCTATACTGTTATTCCTGAAACAATATTTCCCATCCTTCCTGCCATTCTTTCAAAGCCCAAATTCAGATGTCCACTTTTCCAAGAAGCTAGAGTGTAGTGGCACGATCACAACTCACTGCAGCCTTTAACTCCTGGTAAAGGAATCCCCCATACCTCAATCTCTCAAGTAGCTGTGACTATCAGTGTGCACCACCATGCCTGGCTGGTTTTAAAATTTTTTGTAGTGATATGGTCTCACTATGTTACCCCAGCTGGTCTCAAACTCCTGGCCTCAAGTGATCTGCCCACCTCAGATTCCCAAAGTGCTGAGATTATAGGAGTGAGTCACTGTGCCCAGCCTGCCCGGCATGGTCCATAATGCTAGACAAAAATAGCCATGGGTAACAGAGAAGGGTGGATTAATGGTCTGCTTTCAATACAAATCAGCATTTAAGTTTTTTAACATACTTTTAGTATCATCCATTATTAGCATCATTTTCCAATTAAATTACTAAAGATCCTCCAGGGAAATTCATATTAAATATAAAACAATGCTTTAATGTTTAAAGCACCATACAGTGTAAGTTGTTATTACATGAAGCCTAGCTCCTGCACTGAGATGCCCAGTAAATACTGGCTACTTATTTTGAACCAGTTAAAACATTAATTATTGATAAAAAGAAGTATTTCCCTTCTTGAAAAACAATGCTTCATGGAAACTCACACAGGATAATGGCTATCACCTGCACTCCTCCAACGCACAGCTGAGACTTTAGGACTGTGCTCACCTAATAAACTGGGATCTGCTCGGACCATCTTCTGCTTTTTCTTCTTCTTGCCACTCTGCACAGCCTCAAAATTGGACTGTTGGTTGTTGCTTTGATTGGTTTGAAATACTGAATGGAGTGTACTGTGGTTCATCCCCCACACAGAGTCCTGTGAAATAAGCAGCATGACTGAGATTACGCAGCAGATTCAGACTTGGTTCACCCTAGGAAAATGCTTGGCTTGTCCTCACCTTATCAAGTATGAGCTTAAAAACAGAAAAAACAAAAAGCTTATCACATGTTCTAATAATAAAACCAATAGGCCACTGAGCCACCATTTTCCTCTATTTAGACCAAGGCATCCCATTCAGGCTCTGTGCCTCCACAAAGCCTTTCCTGGTAACTCTGGTTTCCACCCTGCTGTGACAGCAGAACTTCTCTACTATATATATAGTCTGTACCAAACACCAGGACATGAATATAGCAAATAATCATGAGCAGACTACTGCACCCTAGCAATATACACCTCTCACCTAACCAAGAGCAGAAAGTCCCTTTGTTCCCTATCCCCCAGGACAGAGAGGACAGGGGTGGCATATTACCAAACAAGGTTAAAGTTGTGTATCTTCTTCCTATCAGCAATCCCAGAAGGGATCCGGCCCCAAAATATTGTCTGTATAATTTCTACCAACTGGTTACACTACGAAATTGCCTATTAGCCTTTCATGCCTACTTGTGGCTCTTATTAGCACACTTCATTTTAACTTGGGATCTCCAATGAGCCAGTTAAGGCACAGGTGGTAGTAGTGAAGGAGGAGTGGAAAAAGCTCTGTGGAAGGACAAGCCTGGTGTGATGTATACGTGCATGTGGCCCACGGATTCACACGCTTACTGGGCTTCCACCTTCCTGTTTTAGCCCACAGAGGAGCCATTTCACAAATACAAAGAGCCTTCTGTATTGCTATATGATGGCTTCTGTTTAAAATATTTATCCTAGTGTTCCAGGATTTACATCTTTCACTTTCCTTCAATTTATGCCTGTTGAATGTTAAATGCCTGGTACTTCTCTGTATCGTCTACATCCTTGGAATTGACCCATAATGAATATTGATTATCTCAAGAATAATAATTAAAGGATATGAATATCTTTAAGCCCTTCCATGAGCCTTACCAACTTGCCTTTCAGAAAACTTGTATAATTAAGTCTCACAGATTCTGTATTTGTGAATTCACCTACTTGTTAAAACGTATTTGTAACCCCAAAATGAATACCTGTAGTGCTCTTATGGTCATTCTGGGAATGCACATACTCAGAGCCAAAAACATGAGATGCTAAAGGCATACATTCCCAGTCAAGGTAGAACAAGGAAACAATACCTTCTTGTTATAGTTCTCAATACTGCCAGCAAGTATCCTTTTTGTGGTCTATTCAGTGCCATATTTTCCTAATTTTTTTTTGCTTTTTGTTAATAATTTGACTTTTTTTCCTTTTTTAGAGTCTTGCTCTGTCACCCAGGCTGGAATGTAGTGGCGCAATCTCAGCTCACTGCAACCTTTGCCTCCCGGGTTCAAGCAATTCTCCTGCCTTGGCCTCCCAAGCATCTGGGATTACAGGTACGTGCCACCATGCCTGGCTAATTTTTGTATTTTTAGTAGAGAAGGTGTTTCACCATGTTGGCCATGCTGGTCTTGAACTCCTGACCTCAGATTCACCTGCCTCGGCCTCCCAAAGTGCTGGGTTTACAGGTGTGAGCCATGGGATTCACTGTTTAAAGTGGCCCTCAACAATAGTGCTGAAGAACTGGCTGGTGTTCCTAAGCACAGGAAGGCTGTGAGGTGCCTTAGGAAGAAAATATGTATGCCAGATAAGCTTCAGTCGGGCATGAATAATAGAGCTATTGGTTATGAGTGCAATGTTAGTGAATCAATACATATTAAACGAGGTGTCTTTAAAAAGACACCCACATAAAACAAGGTTATATAATAATCAGGTGACAAAAGTGTTCTGACTAGAGGTTTACCTAATCCGGTATAACCCCTAGGAAGTCAGTATTTGCTCTAATTTCATTTATATTTTCTGTTCAGTACTTGCTCTCATTATTCACAGTAGTTATATTCTGTAAAGTCCCCATGAACTTCCGTAAACTTGTAAGTTCATGGGGACTTTACAGAACATAACTACTGTGAATAATGAGAATCCCTGCTGTATCTTTTACAACCCCAACAGCAACGTGAACTATCTGGCATGCTGCAGTGTTGTCAGTACTAAGTACAGCGCATCCTGAACACCGGAGAATTCAACATTTTGTTTTAACTTTTCCTTTTTTTTGAGATGGAGTTTTGCTCTTGTTGCCCAGGCTGGAGTGCTACGGTACAATCTTGGCTCACCGTAACCTCTGCCTCCCAGGTTGAAGCAATTCTCTTGCCTCAGCCTCCCGAGTAGCTGGGATTACAGGCATTTGCCACCACGCCCAGCTAATTTTGTATTTTTAATAGAGACAGGGCTTCTCCATGTTGGTCAGGCTGGCCTGAAGCTCCTAACCTCAGGTGACCTGCCCGCCTTAGCCTCCCAAAGTGCTGAAATTACAGGTGTGAGCCATCGCACCTGGCCAAGTTTTAACTTTTCAAAACCAGATCTATGGGTTTGACATGTTGGAATTTGCAATCTAACAATGACACATATACAAATGTGAAAAATGGAACTGGTAAAGCCAGTGTTAAAATGAATAACTGTACTTGCTATTTGGGAGACACACTAAGGTACCTGGACATAGAATTTAAAAATATGAAGTCTATGCATTTTTTAAAGCGTGATTATTGGATATACAAAAATGGTACCTTTGCATTAATTTTCATTTCTCTGGTTACTCAACATTTAAAGGTATTAATCCTCAGAGGTACTTCATAGACTATGCTATTTTATACCTGCTGCTGTGGCTGCTGCGGCTGCTGCTGCTGTGGCGGTGGCTGTTGCTGTTGCTGTTGTTGCTGCTGACGCTGCTGGTTGGCTTTCTGTTTGGCACGACGCTCAAGGAACTGCTTGGCAAACTCCTTGGCCTCAGAAGTATCTCCCAAATAGGCCCTGATATAATCATGGACCTCATAAGGAGATTCTACTTCTTTCAGGAAAGAAACAAATGTGGGAACTGCAAAATGGGAGGGGAGAAGACAAGAGTAACAAAGAAATAATGAAAGATAACATATAAAAATCAGTCTCCATTTTTAATACATCTTTGCACCTAATCAGACATTAATGACAGAAACTTGGTAAGTATGCAGTAATTGTGTTTAAATATTCTTTAAACTACCTTACAGAAATGAAAAAAAAAACAAACACTATCATCACAATGCCCATATCATACGCTTAATTTCACTGAATGTTATATTGACTAAAACAGTTACTTGACTAAGGCTGAAGTAATTTGGGGATTCATTCTTTTTCTCCTGAAGAATAGCCAAATTCAATCAACAATTATTAACTACTATGAAGTACGCCAGGCACTACAACATATACTAAAGAAAACAGCTATATCCTCCTGGAACTTTCAACCCACTGAGATTTTTTAGAGAGAAATCAAATGGAAAATGTAAGCAATGTGTGGTATAGGACAAAAGCATGAGCATCAGAGTTAGACAAACACGGATTTAAAACCTGACTCTGAAATTTGCTGGCTGTGTGACCTTGATGAGTTATTTAACCATTCTGAGCCTCTGTTTCCTAATTTATAAAATGGGGATAATATTACCTACCTTATAAAGGTATCTTTAAAAATTACCGCAAACATCAAATAACTTGGATACTACATGTTGACCCCAAAAGAGTGCCTAGCACATGGTAGGTGCTTAATGCATGGCAGTCATTACTGTTATTTAAAATTGTTTTCTCTGTAGACTTTTAGACCATTAGATAGTGTTACAATGCTGCAAAGGAACCCCTTAATTCCTTTACTGCTGTTTTTCACAGATTCTTGGCTTTAGACAGGATGTCAGAGGTGGACTAGTTCAATTCAGCCTATCAGTTATAGGAATCCTGACATGCTGACCAGTCTCTCTTCACACATTCAGGGATGGAAGATAGGTCTGTGAGCAGCTAACCATGAGCAAGCTTTTCTCTAAACTGTGCCAAAGCCTTTACACTTCTGCACGTTGGTCCTAGTTTTGTCCCACGCAGAGTAAGTGTACTTGCTTTATCACAATTCCCACTCCCTCCCCCAAAGGTACAAAGGGAATGATGTCACATCACCTCAGCCATCACTTGTCCAGGTTGACCTTTGTTCCCAGCATGACAGTTACTTTTTTTTTTTAACCTGACATAGCTGGCAATGTCCCCCATAAAATGAACAGTATGGAACTATGACCTCCTCTGTCCTGTGTATCATTAAGGCAGTCTAAGATGGCATTTACTTTTTAACAACCACCAATAACCTATTTGAGCTTAGTATTACTGGACTTTGCTCACAAGTAATACTATTAAAGAGTCAAGTTCTTACGGCAGGCGCAAGGGTTGACCTTAGATTTCATCTTCTGACTTTGGGCCCATTGTTCCAATTTGCCAGCCTCTCTGTGGGTCCTGCTCTGTCATTCCACATGCTGGGTTTCCCTCCCCAATTCTTACCATCCAAGTTATTTGCCGTATTAAGGGCATGAAGCATCTGTTCACACCACTGGGTAAATCCATCTTGGGCTTTATTTACTCCCTGAAAGAGCTTCAGCAACTTTTCTTCTTCTTCTACTTTCTTATTCTGCCGGTTAGACACACCTACAGATTTACTAAAGCAAAACAATAGGGTGATATTATATTCCCAGAAACTGTTACTATATGATTATAGTACAACACCATAAATAGATCATGTCTTGGCAATACTGGCTGGATGTCCAGTAATCCAATGCTTGGCTCCAAAAATGAAAAAAAAATTCAAATATTTAGATTGGATATACCCTTAAAATCTAGTCTCAGCTAATATATCCTTATTTGTGGATACAGGGCTTCTATTTAGAAAAAATGATGAAATTCTTCCTATGTATCTTTAGGGTAGGTTGTTTAATTTTACTAAGCTCCAGTCTCCGTATCTGTAAAATGGTACTAACACTTTTTTGGGTTATCATAAGTAATAAAGATAGTGTATGAAAAGGCCTAGAGCACAGTACCTGGCAAAGATGCTCATAAACTAATAGAAATTAATTGTCCTATTCATAATATATTAGGCCCTAAATCAAGAAGAAACAATCTGACAACACTACCATTTATTAAGTAGTTACTATGTGCCAGGCACTTACTACTTATCATGTATTCATTTAATCTTTACAATTACATGCATGAAGTTGTTATTATTATCTTCATTTTACCGACGAGGGAACTGAGGCCCAAAGAGGTTCCCTCTTGCCCAAGGTCACACAGCTAATAAGTGGTAGTGCTGGGATTTGAGTTCATGTACTTAACACTAAAACCCATGCTCGTTCAATAATACTGTGTACTGAGGAAAGAAAGATGAAGATGAAAATGTAACTAACTTATAAAAATAAATAGGTTTAAGGTCATTACAGACTTATTTTTATAATACTCATATTAATAATATACATCACTTAAAAATATAAATTTAGGAAAAATGCTAAGGCATCTAGAGAATACGTTGGAGAAATGTTCAATGACACAACAAAAACATTATACTATTCCTAATAATCATTAAGTGGTTACCATGTACTATGCAACAGAGTAAGTGCTCAGCAGAAGGAGCCTCAAGAAATAATACAAACATGTGTCTATGGGGAAGAAAGCAATCGCCCTAATTATGACTGCAAGCGTTTGAACAGATTAGAACGGTGAGTAAAAACTAAATAACTACCTTTTACTGTCCACCCAACGTCCCACTTCTTCCATCCCCACCTCCCAACCAACCAAGGTGCATAGGTGTGGTCATTTTGAGCCCTACCTGAGACTGGCGTTGTTTTTATTTTTATTTGTTGAATTCCTAGGTCCCACCTCTTTCACTGCATCATCCCAGAATCCCATGTTGGAGTTTTTAGTGTCAGCATTACTCCAAATACTACTGACTAGGTCAGATGCCCACTGGTTAGGAGGACCAGTATTTATAGAGCCCCAAACAGAATTCCCAATGCTGGTGTGCAGACTGGAATGCTGTTAAAGAAAAAGAGAAAAATTATTATCGTTAATAATGTTAAAAAGATAAGAAGACAGAAAAGATAAAACTAGTCCATACAATGACAGCTTAGGAAATTGCACACACCGTATTGTTACGAGCTCTGTTTGGTTGCTGGTGCTGCTGCTGCTGTTGCTGCTGCTTTTGCATTTGCCGGGCTTCTTCCTGCTGAATCTCCAGAAGAGATTTTGTGGTACCTGAAGGTTTGCTGACATTCCCCCAACCTGAGAGTTTCTGCTGTTGCTGCTGCTGCTGCTGTTGGAGAGCTTTCATCAACTCCCTCTGCTGGCGCCTTTGCTGTTGCATAAAAACAGAAGCTAGCTGAGGATTCCTGTTTTTAGATCATAGTTATAAATATCCAGTCTACTAAATGGAATGCAAATACACAGTAGCTACATAAAATTAACTTGATGGGATTAATTCTGCTCTTGCAAATAAAAATGTAAAGTGCTAACAGTATTACAAAGGAGAATGAGAACACCAAATGCAAAATTACTTCTTTTGTTGTTGTTGAGACGGACTCCCACTTTTTCGTTCAGGCTGGAATGCAGTGGCACAATCTCAGCTCATTGCAACCTCGCCTCCCAGGTTCAAGCCATGTCTGGCTAATTTTTTTATACTTTAGAGACGGGGTTTTACTATATTGCCCAGGCTGGTTTCGAACTCCTGGCCTCAAGCGATCCACCTGCCTCTGCTTCCCAATCTGCTGGGATTACAGGTGAGAGCCACTATGCCTGGCCTCAGAATTACTTCTTAAAAAGTAAGAAGGCCTTTGGTTAAGCACAGAAATGAAATACATGTTTACTTCCTAAAGCCTCCACCAAAATAACAGATTGTATGTATACACAGCATAAACCCATAAGGATAAAGAAAACAGAATAGATTTTTTTTTTTAAATCTGGAAGCAGATAAATAATGAGAACCCTAAAGGAGCTCAGAAACAGGCAGATTCATACAGAAAGCTCAGGAACTGGAGGGGCTGAGTCTCTCAAACAGAGGAAGACTGGCTGAAAGTCTGTAAAAAGAAGCAGTAAGGCTCCAGATTGCCTCCTATACTCTATGCAGTCAGACAATTCTCTCTCCCTCACCACAGCAGAAAACTGAACATTCCCTGTCTGGAGAAGCCAAACCAGACTGGCACATTATCCTATGGCAAAGCCAACCAGCACAAGAGAACACACCTATAGATAGGTGCCAACAAACTAGGGGTTTGAGGGTGGAAGTCTCCAAAAGAACAACTCAGCCAGAAACTATTATGGGAAAGCCCACCAAGGGGCTGCACATACCAGAACCTCCAATCGGATTTTGAGTGCCTTATTTATAAACAAACAGCCTAGAATTACCAAACATATGACACAAACTTCTAAGATGAAAGCCAAATATCAAAACAAACAAAAATATAAAATTCAGCAGAAATAGATATAAGACAATGGGAAAATAGGAGTTGGCTTTTTAAGAAGCTATCAGTAAGTATTAATATCCTTAGAGAAGTAAGGTGGTGCATTCAATGAAAGAAGAATGAATGGCTATAAAAAATCTAAAGAACAAAATAAGGACTCACAGACATTAATATAAGATAGCTTATGTTAAAAGCTCAGCAGGGCTGGGTTCAGTGGCTCATGCCTGTAATACTCAACATTTTGGGAAGCCTAGGCAGGAGCATCACGTGAGCTCAGGAGTTCAAGGTTACAGTGAGCTACCATCATGCCACTGCACTTTAGACTGGGTGACGGAGCAAGACCCTGTCTCTAAGGAGAGAAGCTGGGAGAAGCCCAATAGAAGGACCAGAGGTAAAACTGAGAAGATGCCCCATAGAAATGGTAAAAAGGGAAGGGCACAGTGGCCCATGCCTGTAATCCCAACACTTTGGGAGGCCAAGGTGGGAGGATCGCATGAGCTCAGGAGTTTGAGGCCAGCCTGGATAATGTGGTAAGACCCGTCCCTACAAAAAAATTTATAGACTAGCCTAAAAAAAAAAATTTTTAAACATAAGCCAGACATGGTGGCACACACTAGGACCACTAACCCATAATCACGCTAGACATTCTGGAACACTGCTTGACTAGATCCCTTTTACTTGAAAATTTTACCTCTTCTCGAAGCTGCCGTTCTCGTTCTTCTTCTAGTTTTTGGATTTCAGCCAACGACAGGGTAGCCTGGGACTGACATGATGTTGTATTGGACTGCTGGCCCCACGTTGAAGAAGAGGGAAGCTAAAAAAAGAAAAAAAAAGGGAAGGCAAGAAAGTTCATGAGGAAATGTGTACAGAAAACAAAGAAGCAATAATGCATTCTGCATGTACAGCCAGAATATGCGCATTTCGTTCAACTCCATTTACCGCATTCAATTCAAATTTCCTTCCTCATTGCTTTTACTTACCATCCTCTCAGTTAGCTTCGTTTGCTTAAGTTGTCACTGTTCCAAACCTAGGTTTATTTTAAAACAACTTATAATACACATATCATATACACTTATATTTGATCTACCACTTGGTGACAACAAGTTTGTTACATCTGGTACTGACATATACAGCAATATACAATATATATAAAGAGGAGTAAACAAAAGAATCACTAACTTGGCTTAAGAATTTTTTAACTGACAAAAGCAACAAAGGACATGATCTGCTGCTGTCCAGTGAAAGGCTGAAGGACACAATTTCTGAGGGTAGCACCATGGGAAGCAGCTCATGAGAGACGCTGGCATAATCCTTGATCAGCCTTTATGAAAAGGAGTCACTGCTAAACCAGGCTGCAGCTTCTAGTCATGAGCAGTAAGCTGCTTTTAATCAATAATTTTATTCTTCCTATTCCTTAAGATTATTGACTAAAATAACAAGTATAAATTTCTGGGTCCTGAATTCAATATTCTCAAAGCCTGGTTATTCTCAGAGAATCCCTTGCTCCTTGTGGCCAGAAAAATATACACTTTTAATACTGAGGCATCAAACAAGCAAATACAATAAAAAAGAAACCTAACCAGACTTACAAAATATATTTAATAAAAATAATACAGGAACATAGATAAAGACAAGTAAAATGCCAAATAGTCTCCCAAAAGAATGGACCTACAGTAGATATCTGTAAGAGTGGATACTTACAGGATAAAAGGCATAAATCGTTTAAACCATCACTGATATTGCCAAATAGCTCTTCAACTGAATGTCTTTAACACTACTAAACACAATCAACCCTCAACATTTTTTGGCCAATATGACAGATAACAACATTTCTCTCAAAAAATGCACCTGCCCCGGGGGAGTAGAGGATGCAGAGGGAAGCTAACAAAGACTGGGTAGGAAGGTGTTGACAGGCAAAACTGAGCAAAATTAACTTTTTCTACATAGGAAACGACGCATTTGAAGGCACCATCAAGATCAAGTAAGGCAGTAGATCTCAAACCGGCAGCACAGCCTGAAGGGACCGATAGCCCTGGCTCTACCACACCAGAAGATCAGAAAGGAAGGCAGGAGAATCAGCATATTTTAATCATTCTGATGCAGCCAGTAACCACTGAGGTTGTCTAAAATCACAGTAGACATGTCACTTCACTGTAACCAGGAAATAATTTCCAGCCCGCTTCAGCAGACCTCAACCAGCATTGGGAAGAGGCAATGCCTTCAGAAATGGCCAACTACCCTCATAGGCAGCTCTGAGAATCTTTCTATTGCTGTGCCAAAATATATTTATTCTCTCTCTCCTCCCTGGACCAACTCTCTATTTCTCTATCTATACACACACATACATATGCATATATATAAACATATATACATATACAATCTAAGTATATGTATACACACAAATATATAGTCTATATTCCATAGGTCTGCCCTCTAGGATAATTGCAGACCAAAGACTTTTCCTGAAGTCTTCTTTGTACGTAGGAAGTAATATCCCAGACCTCTTTCAACATTGCCACATGACACTTACCAGCCCAACCAACACCCTGTAGTGCCCACTCAGAGAACTGTAGTGTGTCAATGGTCCTTCTCAGAACAAACCTTTGCCAAATCAAAAGCAAACAGAAAATTTAGCACATTCTGTGACTCCTGAATGCCTGATATCCCCTAACATCCTTCGTTGATTTTTAAAACTATACTCTTCTTGTTCTGCCCTGACATTGCTACCTTACATTTCAATACTGGTTTTGCTTTAAGAAATAACTGTGTTTCACTGTCGGGTGACAGCATGAGGAGCTGCATGGACCTGCTCCCTGGCAAAACTGGTAAAGATCTGTTTGTTTGTTTTTTTCCTCGAGACAGAGTCTCACTCTATCATCCAGGCTGGAGTGCAATGGTGCGATCTCAGCTTACTGCAACCTCTGCCTCCTGGGTTCAAGTGATTCTCCTGCCTCAGCCTCCCAAGTAGCTGGGATTACAGGTGCCTGCCACAATGTCCCACTAATTTTGTAATTTTAGTAGAGATGGGGCTTCACCATGTTGGTCAGGCTGGAAATGCCTGACCTCATGATCTGCCTGCCTTGGCCTCCCAAAGTGATGGGATTATAGGCATGAGCCACCGTGCCCAGCCTAAGATCATTTTTTAAATAATAATTTAAAATCTCTGGCTGGGAGCAGTGGCTCACACCTGTTATTCCAGCACTGGGAGTCCCAGGCGGCAGATCATTTGAGGTCAGGAGTTTGAGATCAGCCTGGGAAACATGGCAAAAACCCATCCCTACTAAAAGTACAAAAAAAAGTAGCTGCGTATGGTGGCACACACCTGTAATCCAGCTACTTGTGATGCTAAGGCAGGAGAATCCCCTGAACTCAGGAGGTGGAGGTTGCAGTGAGCCGATATTGTGTCACTGCACTCCAGACTGGGTGACAGAGCCAGACCCTCAAAAAAAATAAAGTCTTAAATATATAAATGAAGTCTCAAAAATAAATAAATAAATAAAGTTTCCAGAAATACTCCTAAGGGTATACAGCAAATTTTTTTAAAAAAAGTTTATTCAACAATATTTGCTAAAACTCAGTAAGAACAGCAAGAGCTGGTGATACTTAAACCAATACCTATTCTCTCCTTCCAGCTTAATGAGACAGAAACTCTACTCTAGACTGTTACAGTCAAGACACGGCTCCCTTCTCCCCTCAGCCCCCAGTCAGCAGGATTTCTTCCTGGAAAAAGCACATCAGTGTGTCTCACCCTGATGACAGTTACCTGTGACAAAGGCTAAGTTCCAAACAAGTGCAATAGATCTGGAGGCTCTCTTCTTGTGCCCAGCCCCACTGGTAGGATGGAAACTCTGTTGACCACAGCAATACCAACACTAGGGCACAGACTGCCAATGCAGCTGGCCGGGCCAAGCCACCAGGAGAGGCAAGCCAAGAAGACCTGAGGCTACTATTCTGCCCAGCCTTCAGCAAATGTTAGAGGAAAGAAGACCACTGTGCGCACTTCCAGAGCTGACTGAGAGATTTTTGTCTGAGGGTAGGAGTGTAGGAAACAGGCAGAAAACAGAGAGCTTTAGGTTTCTTCCCAAAGGAACTGATTTCATTTGCAACAGATACTAATAGTGCTTTCAGAAACAGAAGATGGGGTAAAAGGCAATTGGGAGGAGACTGGTAGATTCATAGGAGATACAGGCTAAACTTAGGAGGCTGCTACCTTATCTGAGAGAACTAGTTAAAGAAAACAGGAAGGAATCCCCCCAGAGTCAGAACAAACCTTACATACAGACTTCAAGAACCACTTCTTCATGGAAGCCTGAATTTAACTGGATCAGTCTGTCAATGTATGCCCCGGGGCACATTTTTCTGGGGGTGCGTGGGGGGGTTGGAGATGGAGTCTTGCTCTGTCACCCACCTCCACCTGCCAGACTCAAGCGATCTTCCCACCTTAGCCTCCTGAGTAGCTAGGACCACAGGTATGCATCACCACACCTGGATAATATTTTGTATTTTTATTTTTCTTTCGTAGAGACAGAGTTTCATCATGTTGCCTAGGCTGGTCCTGAATTCCTGAACTCAAGTAATCCACCTGTCTCCGCCTCCCAAAGTGCTGGGATTACAGGCATGAGCCACTGCACCCATCCATTTCCCATTTGCCACAATAATATTTGCTGGCAGTGTGTTCGGTTGCAGCATTTACCCAGAGATAACTCGCAGTTCTTTTTCCAGATCATTTGGCATTTGTTTTCTGTTCCAACAAGGTGTCGCAATTACATCAGTGCTGTTTTTATGTAATTCTCTGAAAAGCATTTAGGGGTAAAGTTAGGACTGTAATCCAAGAGTTATCTTGAGGTCAGCGCAGCAACCGCATGCACCTCCAGGGATATTCTCAGGGCAAATGTGAAACGGGTTAAGAACAACGGAGCTCAGCTAGCAGTAAGTACAGTAAAACAGCTGAGTGTGGAAAAGACAGTCAGAGAGCCCCGCCAAACCCACTGTCACCTCAGAGTCACTCTGGGTACACCCAATGCTGTACCCCCAACATGGGCAACAGCAAAGGCTTCACACGGTCAGGGGGTGGAGGAGGGAGTTAGACTCCACTAAAATAATCCATCCAGTCACAAAACAAATAAACAAGTAAGATCAAGCTGGGAGGGGTGAGTGGAGATACTCAGAGTTGCTGTAAGACATTATCAAAAAGTCCACATGCCAATAAAAAATTATGAGGCGTGCAAGAAACAAGAAAGTATAACCCATACACTGGGGAAAAAGCAGGCAACAAAAACTGCCTGTGAGAGTGAAGAAGATGTCAGATTTATACAAGTTGTTCAGAGAACCTAAGGAAACTATGAATAAAGTAGTAAAGGAAGGTATGTGTCACACCGAATAAAGAAGACTGATAAAGAGATAGATGTTATTTTTTAAAAAACCAAAAGGAAATCCTGGACTACAAAAGCATAATAACTGAAATTAAAAACTGTGCCCATCAATGGAGGACGACATAAAGAAAATGTGTTTATATAAAGCATGGAATGCTACCAGTCACAAAGAAGAATGAAATCATGTCTTTCATAGCAACACAGATGGAACTGGAGGCTATCATCCTAAGTAAAATAACTTGGAAACAGAAAGTCAAACACTGCATGTTCTTACTTATAAGTGGGGGCTAAATAATGGCTACATATAGGCATACAAAGTAGAATAAAGGACACTAGAGACCACAAAAGGTGGGAGAACAGGAGGTGAGTAAGCGTTGAAGAATCACCTACTGGGTACAATGCTCATTATTTAGGAGATAAGTACATGAAAAGCCCAGCCTTCATCACCATGCAATATATGCAATTAAGAAACCTACACTTGTATGCCCTAAACATATGTAAAAAGTTTTTAGTTAAAAAAATCACTAGAGGTACACTACATTATATCTGAACTGGCAAAAGAAAGAAAGATCAATACAAATTGCACAATCAAAGAACAGAGAGAAAAAACATGAAGAAAATTAAAGAGAGTCTTAGAGAAATGAGACACCATTAGGTACATGAAGTATAAGATTACTCAAGTGCCTGAAGGAGAGAGAGAAAGGAACAGAACACACAATTGAAGAAATAATGACTAAAAATTTCTCCAGTTTATGGAAAAACATTAATCTACACATCCAGGAAGAACCATCAATTTTGAGTAGATTAAACACAAGGAGATCCACAAACAGACATGTCATAGTAAAAATGCTGAAAGCCAGACTCAGTTTGGAAGTTATCTTTTTTTTCAAGAAGACTGTCCAAACTTCCCAGATGGATAGTGGTTCTCATGTTTTAGAAAGCAACAGAATCCCTTGCAAGGTTTGTTTAAATACAAGATTACTCAGTTCCACCCCTAGAAGTTCTGATTCAATAGGTCTGGGGTGGGAATCTGCATGTCTAATAAGTTCCCAAGTGACCAAACTCTGAGAATGACTGACTCCATGTCACCTCTCCCACTATCCTCACCACACGACATTCTACTTTTCTGTTTAGATGTCTACCCTGTGAGCTCCTTGAAGACAGGGGACACTAAACCTTACTGCTCACTGCAGATCCAGCATGAAGGTATGCAGAACCTGCCATAAATCTGCTCCTCCCTTCCCAATTACTCCAATTTCATCAATGGTTCTACTATCTTCTCAGTCACTGAAACTTACCCTAGGAAGCACCCCAGCTTCTGCCTTCCGCCCTCAGCTCCAGAGAGTTACTAAGTCTTGCTGACTGCTATCAGACCAGCTCCCTCCTGCTGGTCTCTCCTGTTCATTCATACCATCACCAACATAGCCTCTTAACTGGGCTCCCAGTATTCACTTTCTCCTTATTTAAAAAAAAAAAATGCTTTGAATCCTCTTTAAAACAACACTTTGTGTACATCACCTCAATGTAACTTTCAATAAATGCCCATGGCCAACTCTGTTTCAAGCCCTATATTCTAGTTCCCATTTACACATCCGAATGTTTATGTGCCTATATTTTTGTGAACTCTCTGGGGGCAACTGCCTTGTTTCATTTATCTGTGTCTCAGCAGTGCTGAACTGGTATAGAATACGTACTCCAGTGTTTACTGAGCCACATTAAATTTACAAACCAAACAGATTTACTTGTTTTGCCTATATTGCTGCTCATGTCCTCTTGTCCACTCATTTAAATGCCTAATACAAAGTATGTGCATTATATATCTTGTTGATGATCCCAGAAGTTCAAGACTAGCCTGGGCAACATGGTGAAACACCATCTCTACTGAAAATATAAAAAACTAGCCAGACATGGTGGCATGTACCTGTAGTCTCCACTACTGGGGAGGCTGAGTGGGTGGATCACATGAGCTGCCCAGGAAGTCAAGGTTACAGTGAATCGAGATGGCACCACTGCACTCCAGCCTGGGCAACGGGAGTAGGACCCAGTCTCAAAAACAAATAATGTAAAATATTTTAATATTAAAAAAAGAAAGAAAGTACAGTTTTACTACTACTGGTACAGCCAGCACCCACCTAACTGAAAAAGGTTAGCAAGGAACTCCTAAGGTTGATGCCCAGGGCTTTACCTTCATCTGCGCCAGTTGCTGTTGCTGCTGCTGCTGCTGCAGCCTCCGGAGAGCCTCTTGCTGCTGCTGCCTCTGGCGCATTAACTCCTTCTGCCGCTGAACCTCCAGCTCCTTCCTCTTCCGTTCCTCCTCCTCATGCCGGAGTCTGGCTGCCTCCTCTTCCATTCGCAGCCGGTTCTCCTCTAATCGACGCTGGGCTTCTTCTTCTTCCCGGGCCCATTTTGCAGCCTCCTCTTCCTTTCCAGAAGGAAAAATTAAAGAGAGAAAAATTTTATTAATTGTGGGAAGAAAAATCTGACTCACTTTTGAAGGCTTCTGTCAAATGGCTATAGAAATGACAGAGAAAGCAGAAATTCTGTTTATGATGATGCAAGGTAGAACTAACTTTTCTTTTAAAATAACTTACAGTAGTCACAAAGGCCTGGCATGCTTCCAGGATGAATTTTTTATCAAAGGACTGCCACTTTAAACGTGTGGTGAAAGCTCTAATCTCGAAGCAGCTCACCATCAACTGCAGGCAAGTCTCCTGGAAATACTCCTCCAACATTTGAGGTGAGCAAGCCTTTCAGGGTGCTGAGCACTAAGAGCTACAGGATGCTGACCGCCATGACAGCATCAGCCAGTTCTGGAACCAAAGCAACTTTCCAAGACCACTGAATTCCATCCTTGGCTCTTGCCCCTTGTGGGCCACGGGCCCTTCAGAACATCTCTCCTCAACCAATCCTCCACCATTTACTACTTTTGCCCTCACCTGGGCTCATTTTCCTACTGCTTCCTTCCCTCAAAAGCATTCCATTGTGCCCTCCAAAACTCAATTCACTGTTAAGAAATTCCCTTCACCTTTGCAGTCTGCCTGCTGTGCCTATAATGCTTTGTCTTATCCCTATCACATTCCTCTACTTCATACTCTAAAATGTCGGTCTTTGGTCAGACAGAAGTCAGCCACTCGGAGGCTCACCTAGCCTTTAGGAGGTAGACTTTACCTTTGCCTTTTGATTAAGGTCAACTATACCCTGTCTTTTATCTATCTGCTTCTAGTCCACCTGTGGTAGCTACTGCTTCTACGTATCCACCTTTGTCAGGCTTCTTCCTTGCAGACAAAGCCTCCTGCCATGTCAGAGGTTTAAAATATCAGATTTTGCTTTTAAGCTTCCAGGGTTAACTAGAGGGTAGCCAAGTGATCCAACTGGGGTCAAAGAGATGTCTACTGGGAGACCTCTAGGGAAGAAATTCTTCCCAGATAAAAGGAAGAAAGCATGAGAGAAAGGCCATTCCCTATTTGGATACAGGTTGCACACAGTGTGATATCCAAAACTCTTAACCATGACATAAAATATCGGAACTCAAAAGTCAACACACCAGGAAATGCTAGAGAAGGAGTATGCAAAGGCCGTAAATCCTTAATGCCATTCATTGAAGCAAGTGTATAACAGGCTAATGGGCAGACCTCTTCAAGTGTAAGGCAACAATGTCATTTATTATTTAAGCCATCTTAGGTGGGTATTTTGATTTTGGAGCTGAAAGTATCCTAATGATGATGCTTACTTCTTGTATAGTCATCACATACACAGGCTGTGCTTCTTGAGGAGAGAAACAATTTCCTAATTGTCTTATACTCCACCAGAAAACAAGCACAATAACTGGCATATAGTACATTAACTAAACATGTTAACTGTTAAATGAATAAACCAAAGAATGAATCAACACACAATCTAACTTGGAAGCTATCTATCTCTAATAGAATTTAGGTTTCTGAAAAAAAATTTCAATTTAGAATGCAGGCAAAAGTAAGCAAAACTCTACATTCTTAAGTGTGGACTGCACAGAGTGACTTCCAGTATCGTACTGACTTACAGTACTACTTACAGCAGTAAGGGGGAAAGTGACTTACAGTAGAGAAACTGACAAACACTACTTCAGCCAAGTGATCGAGGTCTACTAAGAACCACGTTGGCAATATGTACCTCTTGATTTGATGTGATGAAAATGCCACTTTGCCTCTGTGATCTTCCTCCAAAATACCCAAAATCCAGTCTATTCATAAGAAAAACTTCAGATAAATTCCATTCAAGGGATACTCTATAATATTATTTCTTAAAACTGTCAGTATTTCTTAAAACTGACGAAGTCATCAAAAACAAGGAAAGACTTAAGAAACTGTCATAGCCAAGAAGGGCCTAAAGAGACATGACAGCTAAATGCAGTATGATATTCTCTTTTTTACAAGTTATTATCATTATTTTTTTTTTGTAGAGACAGGGTCTCGCTATGTTGCTCAGAATGTTCTCGAACTCCTGGCCTCAAGTGATCCTCCTGCCTCAGCCTCCTGAGTCGTGGGGATTACAAGTGAGAGCCACTGTGCCCAGCTAATATGATATTCTGAATAAAATCCTGGAACAGAAAAAGGACATTAGGGAAAATCTTTAAAAATCTCAATAAACAATGGATGTTTAATAATAATGGATCAGTATTGGTTTATTAGTTGTAACAAATGTATCATACTCATGTAAGATTTAATAGCAGGGGAAACCGTAAGCAAGGGGAAATATGAAAGCTCTGTGTATTATATTCCCAGTTTCACTGAAATAAAATCTACCAATAAAAAAAAATCTATGTTCTTTAATATTAAAATAAAATGATTTGGGGGTTCTAGTTTCTTGTAATGACAGATTACCATGGTTGGACCACCTGTCCCACATATAATTATAAAAGCTGAACAAAATATAAAAGAACTAAAAACAAAAAAAAGAACAGGTATACTAAGCCAGGTCCAGTGGCTTCTGCCTGTAATCCCACCTACTAAGGAAGCTGAGGCAAGGGGATCACGTGAGGCTACGAATTTGAGACCAGACTGGGCAATACAGGGAGATCCCTGTCTTCAAAAAAAATAAAGTAGAAATTAGCTATGCATGGGGCATGTGCCTGTAGTCCCAGCTACTTCAGAGGCTGAGACAGGAGGATCACCTGAGCCCAGGAGTTCAAGGCTATAGTGAGTTATGATCATACCACTGTACTCCAGCCTGGTTGACAAGAGTGAGATGCTGTCAATAAAAACAAACAAACACTAGAGAGAAATCAAAGAAGAGTCTACCTTCCCTCCCTGCCGACTGTCTATTAATCAAAAAAGCATACCTTTAAAAGAATACATGTGGCCAGGCACAGTGGCTCATGCCTGTAACCCCAGCACTTTGGGAGGCTGAGGCAAGTGAATCACAAAGTCAAGAGATAGAGACCATCCTGGCCAACATGGTGAAACCCCATCTCTACTAAAAATACAAAAAATTAGCTGGGTACGTTGGCGCGTGCCTATAATCCCAGCTACTTGGGAGGCTGAGGCAGAACAATCACTTGAACCCGAGAGGTGGAGGTTGCAGTGAGCCAAGATCGAGCCACTGCACTTTGGCCTGGCAACAAAGTGAGACTCTATCCCCAAACAAACAAACAAACAAACAAAAAGTAGGATTTTTATTTATATTTCACCCAAGGGCACTCCCCCATTCACCAGCAAAGGGTTCAAAGCGTTACTAGCAATTCTGACGTCAAAAGAGAGAGAGTTCTGGGATAGAAAAACAATTAGGGGGAATATTTGGAAGGGGGATCATCAAAAGGAAGGGAACCAGAAAAGAGATGAGCCCCCAAATCTGCTGAAATCCTTGGCTGGTGTAGACCTCAGGATAAGCCAAAAGGAACAGCTGAAAGAACTCAGTAGAGATTAGAGATTTCTGCTGCTCTACCATGAGTGGGGCACAATGTTGAAGACTGAATTCACCAAGATAAATGCCAGCCAGAACTAAACTCTCTCTTTAATGGGACAAACCAGAATGTATAATCTCATAACCTACCATTCAGAATGTTCATTATACAATTTTTTTAAATTATAAAAATAATCAGATATATACAAAAATGGAGTAAGGGAAAAATATATACCATGAAAACACCAAAGACAACTAGAATGATGTTAAGACAACCTTAACATCAATTTAATAGACTTTAAGACAAGAAATACAGTCAGAGGCAAACAGGAACATTTCATAACAATAAAAGCTTCACCAAGAAGACAGAACTATATAACCGTATATGCAAATAATAACAGAGCCTCGAAACACAAGAGCAAATATTAACATCCAAAGGGAGAAATGAACTAATCAAAAACCGTAGTTTCAGATTTTAGCATCTGGTTTCTTAAGATGGAAATGCATGGCTAATTTTTAAAAAATGTTAGCACCTCTCTCAGGAATCAGTATAACAACTAGGTAAAAGTTAAGTAACGATATAAAATACTGACGTTATCAACCACCCTGACCTAATTGTCATTCATGAAACACTTCACTCAATAATTGAGAAATATACATTCTTTTCAAATGTAGGAAGCCAGGTGTGGTAGCTCCTGCCAATAAGTCTAGCACTTTGGGAGGCCAAGGCAGGAGGATTTTTTGAGGCCAGGAATTCAAGACCAGCCTGGGCAATATAGTAAGAGCACATCTCTATACACTCTATACATTTTGAACTTTTTTTCCTTTTATAAAAAAAGTTAAATTTAGCAGTGGGGGTTTGTATACTAACTTCAGTGACACTAATAATGTTAATAAGTTCTGACAGCCTACTACCATTGGACCAGCCAAGACCGACTCTATAAATTTTTTTTTTAATTAATGATGCATGGTGGTATATGCTTATAGTTGCAGCTACTCTGGAGGCTAAGGTGGGAGATAGCTTCAACCAAGAAGTTCTAGGCTGCAGTGAGCTATGATCACACCACTGCACTGCACTGCACTGTGGGCAACAGAGTGAGACCTGGGCAAAAAAAAAAAAAAAAATCCCACAAATGCACGTAAAACAATTCACAGAGACAGACCACATACTGAACCAAATAAAAAAAGGTCAATACATTTTTAAAAATTGGGATCCTACAGATTATGTTCTCTCATTACAATGTAATTAAGTTAGAACTAAATGTAAGTAAGGGGATAGGCACCATGGTTCATGCCTATAATCCCAACACTTTGGGAGGCCAAAGTGGGCTGACTGCTTAAGCCCAGGAGTTCAAGACCATCCTGGGCAACATGGTGAAATCCCATGTCTATAAAAAATACAAAAATTAGCCAGGTGTGGTGGCACATACCTGTGGTACCACATACTCAGGAGGCTGAGGTGAGAGGATCACCTGAGCCCAGGGAGGTAAAGGCCGCAGTGAGCTGTGACCATACCACTGTACTCCAGCCTGGATGACAGAGTGAAACCCTGTCTCCAAAAAAAAAAAAAAAAAAAAAGAATATAAATAAGATTACGTGGAAAAGGCAGGCTCCAAATACTTGGAAATTAAATAACCCAGTCTCAACTCATAAGCCAAAGTGGAAACTACAAGAAAAATTCAAAAGTGCTTTAAACTAAATAATAAAAATGCAACATATTAAAAACTGTGACATGTAATTAAAGAACTGCTCAGAGAGAAATGTATTGCTTTACATGAATTTATTAGAAAGGAGAAAAGGTTTAAAATTTATTATCTAAATTTTTGTCTTAAGAAACTAGAAAAAGACAAGCAAAATCAACTCAAAGTAAAAGACAGAAAATAACTGTGAGTATGGCAGGAATCAACCAAAAGATAAAGAAGTAACAAAATCAAAAGTTGGTTCTTTGTTCAATCTTTCAAAAGACTGACAAACAGAACACAAACTACCAACATGCAGAATAAAAGGAGGACTATTGTTACAGACCAAACAAACATAAAAAGAGTAACAATGAATAAATTTGTGCCATTGAATTTGACGGCTTTGTTAAAAGAACAGAGATTACAAACACTGACAAAACAATACAAAACAACCTGATTAGCCACACAATTCAAAGAAACTGAACTATATTAAAAAATCTCTCCACAAAGAAAACACTAGTCTCTGATGGTCTCAATGGTGAACTCTATCGAATACAGGCGTGCCTCCATGATACTGCAGGTTCAGTACCAGGCCACTGCAATAAAATGAAGACTGCAATAAAGCAAGCCATATGAAACTTACGGTTTCCTGGTGCGTATAAAAGTTATGTTTATACCATACAGTAGTCTACTAGGTGTTCAACAGCATTATGTCTAATAAAACAATGTCTACACCCTGGGATTTTCAGAATGGTAGATGAACACTGGCTTCAACTTAGTCACCAGCTGCATTAGCCCCTAACGAGAGTCAGCCTCTCCTTTCAGGCTTTGAAGCCAGGCACTGACTTCTCCTCTCTAGCTATCAAAGTCCTAGTTGATAGCTTCTTTTATTAGAAGCCTGTTTCACCTACATTGAAAATCTGTTGCTTAAAAAATGCAACAATCGTCTGAGCTTTCAGAGAGTCGTATTATTTTTGCTGGTGGATGGTATTGCCTCGATGTTGATGGCTGCTGACTGATCAGGGTGGTGGTTGCTGAAGGCTGGGATAGCTGCAGCAATTTCTTAAAATAAGACATCAGTGAAGTTTGCTGCACCGATTGATTGACTTTTGCTGCACTGACTCTCTTTTTTTTTGAGACGGAGTTTTGCTCTTGTTACCCAGGCTGGAGTGCAATGGTGCGATCTCGGCTCACTGCAACCTCCACCTCCTGGGTTCAGGCAATTCTCCTGCCTCAGCCTCCTGAGTAGCTGGGATTACAGGCACGCGCCACCATGCCCAGCTAATTTTTTTTTGTATTTTTAGTAGAGACGGGGTTTCACCATGTTGACCAGGATGGTCTTGATCTCTTGACCTTGTGATCCACCCACCTCGGCCTCCCAAAGTGCTGGGATTACAGGCTTGAGCCACCGCACCCGGCCATGACTCTAATTTCTATGAAAGATTTCTCTGAAGTATATGATACTGTTTGATAACATTTTATCTAGAGTAGAACTACTTTCAAAATTGGAGTCAATTTCTCAAACCCTGCCACTGTCAACTAAGTTTATATAATATTCTAAATCCTTTTTTGTCATTTCAACAATGTTCACAGCATATTCACCAGGTGTAGATTCCATTTTAAGAAACCACTTTCTTTGCACATTCACATTTTACCATGAGGTTATAGCAAGTCAGTCACATCTTGAGGCTCTACTTCTGATTCTAGTTCTCTTGTTATTTCCACCACATCTGCAGTTACTTTCTCCACTGAAGCCTTGAACCCCTCCCAGTCATCCATGACAGTGGGAATCAACTTTTTCCAAACTCCTGTTAATGTTGACATTTTGACCTCCTCTCATGAATCTATAATGTTCTTTAATGGCATCTGGAATGGTGAATCCTTTCCAGAAGGTTTTCAATTTACTTTGCCCAGATCCATCAGAGGAATCACTACCCAGAGCATTATGAAGTGTATTTCTTAAACAATGATGCTTGAACATCAAAATTAATCCTTGATCCATATGCTGCAGAATAAATGTTGTGTTGGCAGGGATGAAAACCACATTAATCTCCTTGTACATCTCCATCAAAGCTCTTGGATGACTAGATGCATTGTCAATGAGCAGTAATATTTTGAAAGGAGCAGTAGGTCTCAACAGTGGGTTTAAAATATTCAGTATACCACACTGTAAACTGATGTGCTGTCATCCAGACTTTGCTCTTCCATGTATATATAGCACAGGCAGAGTAGATTTAGTATAATTCTTAAGGGCCCTAGGATTTTCAGAATGGTAAATGAGCACTGGCTTCAACTTAAAGTCACCAACTGCATTAGCCCCTAACAAGAGTCAGCCTGTCCTCTGAAGCTTTGAAGCCAGGCACTAACTTCTCCTCTCTACCTACACAAGTCCTAGATATCTTCTTCTATTAGAAGGCTGTTTCCTCTACACTTAAAATCTGTTGCATAGTGCAGCCACCTTCATCAAGGATCTAAAGTAGAGCTTCTGGATAACTTGCTGCAGCTTCTGCATTGGCACTAGCTGCTTCACCTTACGCTTCTTAATGTTATGAAAATGGTTTCTTTCCTTAAACTTCATGAACCAGCCGCTGCTAGCTTCAAATTTTTCTTCTTCAGCTTTGTCACCTCTCTCAGCTTTCACAGATTTGAAGAGAGTTTTAAAGCCTTGTTGTGGATTAGGCTTTGGCTTAAGGGAACATTACGGCCGGTCTGATCTTCTATTTGGACCACTAAAACTATCTCCATATCAGCGATAAGGCTGTTTGGCTTTCTTGTCATTCACGTGTTCACTGGAGTAGCACTGTTAATTTCCTTCAAGAACTTTTCCCTTGCATTTACAACTTAGCTAACTGGCATAGGGGGGCCTGGCCTTTGGCCTATGTCATCAGCTTCTGACATGCCATCTTCACTAAGCTTAATCATTTATAGCATTCAGGTTAAAGTGAGAGACATGTGACTCTTCCTTTCACTTGAACTCTTAGTGGCCACTGTAGAGTTATTAACTGGCCTAATTTCAATAATGTTGTGCCTCAGTGAATAGGGAGGTCCAAGGAGAAGAAGAGAGACAGGGAACAGCCAGTCGGTATAGTCAGAGCATCCACAATAGGTATGGATTAAGTTTTCTGTATTATGTGGGTACAATTCACAGCACTCCACAATTTCAATAGTGACATCAAAAATCACTTATCACAGATCACTTTAATTACGTCACAGTTTTTAATACATTACTCTTTTTTTTACTATTATATCACTTATAACAGATATAATAGTAAAAAAAAAAATCTGAAACATTACAAGAATTACCAAAATGTGACACAAAGTGAGCACACGCTGTGGCCAACAGACTTGCTCCATTCAGGGCTGCCACAAGCCCTTCAATTTGTAAAAAATAAAATACATACAAAGCACAAGAAAGTGAAGCACAATAAAATGAGCTGTATTCAATGAAGAAATAATTCCATTCTTATATAAACTTTGGAAATAATTCTAATCTTATACAAACTTTTTCAGAAAACAATAAAAAGTATCACATTTCAATTTAAGAGGCCAGCATAAACCTGACACCAAAATGGAACAAAAGCATTGTAAGAAAATTATAGGCTAGGCATGGCAGCGCACTCTAATCCCACCACTTTGAGGCCAAGACAGGAGGACTGCTTGAGCCCAGGAATTCAAGATCAGCCTAGGAAACACAGCAAGAACCCATATCTCTACAAAAAAATTAAAAAATGAGCCAGGCATGGTAGCATGTGCCCGAGGCCCAAGCTACTAAGGCAGCTGAGGTGGGAGGCATGATTGAACATGGGAGGTCAAGGCTGTAGTGAGCTGAGACTGTGCCACTGCACTGCAGCCTGGATGACAGGGTGAGACCAGCTTAAAAAAAAAAAAAAAGAAAGAAAGAAAGAAGAGAAAGAAAATTATGGTGCTATTTCTTCCTCATGAACACAGATGCAAATATTCTTAACAAAAGTAGGGTGGTAATCCAGGAAAACAAAGTTGGCTTAACCTTCAAAACTCAGTTATTAATAGTATAATTCACCATATGAACAGAATGAGAAAACTAAATGATCATCAATCAATGCAGATAAAGCATTTTAAAGCCTCAATATCTATTCATGGAAAAACTTTTAGTAAACTAGGAGTTGAAAGAAACTTCTTCAGTTGGATAACAGATACTTATGAAAAACTATCAACATATTTAATAGTGAAATACTGGACATTTTCTCCCTAATACTGGAAATAAGGCTGTCCATTATCCATTTTAACCATTTCTTTCCAAGGATGAAAAGGAAGAATTAAAACTGTTCCTATTTTTCAATAAGATTCCATAGAAAATCCTAAAGAATCAACAAAAATACTATTAGAGGTAGTAAGTTCAGATTCACAAGGTCTCAGGATATGGTCAGGTATGATCAGGATATGAAAATCAATTACATTTCTATATAGAAATGAAAAACTTATAAAATTCCATTTATAATAGCAAAAAAAAATCAAAATTTTAAAGATGTACATAACCCGTATAATGAAAACAAAATGGTACTGAGAAAAAAAACTAGGAAAACATAAATAAATGGAAAGGTATACCATGTTCATTGCCTGGAAGACTCAATATATCTTAAAATACAAATTCTCCTCAATTTATAGAGTCCACACAATCTAAATCATAATCACAGTAGGCTCTTATATAGAGATTAAGAAGATAATTGTAATTTTTTTTTTTTTGCTTCAAATAGCTTTATTTCCATTTGGTCCAAGGCTTGTTAGGGTAGTTAGAAAGCTGCCTAGTGGTTGGAGGGAGAGGCTTAGGCAGAAACCCTGTTATTTTGCAAAGGCCCTTCATAAGTTGCTGGGCTCAGTAGGCTCTTAGTTGTGCCTGAGAGTGAGCCTTTCAAAGAGATACTGGCCCAGCCGAGCCTGTGGGCCGGCCAGCCTGCAGAGGTTGGTCAGGTGGTCACCCATCTTCTTGATGATTTTCACTTCCTCATCTAGGAAGTGACTCTCCAGGAAGTCACAGAGCTGGGGGTCCGTGCGGGCAGAACCCAGGGCATGAAGATCCAAAAGGGCATGGTTCAGATTTTTCTCCAGGGCCATGGTGGCTTCCATGGCCTCCAGGGTTTTACCCCACTCATCTTGAGCCGACTTCTTAATGTCCTGAAAAAGAGCACGGCCGTCATGCTGGTTTTGTGTCTTTAGGAGACGCTCGTAGCCCTCGCGCTTCTCCTCGGCCAATTCGTGGAAGAAGTGGCTCACACCTTCCAGGGCCAAATCACTGCGGCCGAAATAGTAGGCCAGAGAGAGGGGTAGGTGAAGGAGGCCTGCAGGTACACATTGACCAGGTGGCTGATGGCTGCCTCCACATCGGTGGAATAATTCTGACGAATCTGGGAGCTCACAGTTGGTTCGCAAAAAGGAGCTAACCACAAAAATGGTGTTAGCAGGTTCCCAGAAGCAGGAGATGACCGAAACAACAGTCCCGGAGGTTGCAAGTGGAGAGGAAATTGGAGGGCGGTCGGAGGCTGGAAGAAAGAGTCCCCGGGATCTGTTCCATCCAAACACTGCTGAAGCAAGAGACAGATCCACGGGACCGCCAAACTGCTCGATAATTTTAAATTTTAATGAGAAGGCAAAAGATCTTAGTCAAGCAGTCTTGAATAAAAAAGCAAAGCTGGAAGACACACTGACTGACTTCTAGTTACTACAAAGCTATAATAGTAATCAAATCAGTGCGTACTCATTTAAAGGCAGGCAAACTTACCAGTGGAACAGAAGGGAAGAGTCCGTTAAAAAAAAAAAACCATAGTTATACAATTGACTTTGACAAAAGCATCAAAAATTCAATAGAAAAAGTAAAGACTATTCAAAAACTGCCACTGGAACAACCCATACCTCCCATCACACAGAAAAAATAATTCAAACTATCTGTAAAACCAAAACTACAAAGCTTAAAAAAAAAAAAAAGAAGATATTTTAATAATCTGCAGGTGGGCAAATATTTCTTATACAAAGAGAAAATTTAAAAAACCCACTAATAATAAAAGACAAATTTAATAGGATTTCATCAACATTAAAAATCTCTGCTTATCAAAAGATGCCCCTAGGAAAACAAATAGACAAGCTATAGCCTGGAGGAAAGTATACACAACATTTACCTAACAAAGAACATGCCCTGAGAATATAAAGAATGTAAACCTGAAAGAGCTAAAAGTATACAACTTGTAAAAAAAAAAAGATAACACTTTGGGAGGCCGAGGAGGGTAGATCACGAGGTCAAGAGATTGAGACCAACCTGGGCAACATGGTGAAACCCCGTCTCTACTAAAAGTACAAAAATTAGCTGGGCATGGTGGCGTGTGCCTGTAATCCCAGCTACTCAGGAGGCTGAGGCAGGAGAATTGCCTGACCCCAGGAGGCGGAGGTTGCGGTGAGCCGAGATCGCGCCATTGCACTCCAGCCTGGGTAACAAGAGCGAAACTCCATCTCAAAAATAAATAAATAAATAAATAGTAACTTGGACATTACTGGCCAGGTGCGAGGAATCACACCTGTACCCCAGCACTTTGGTAGGCCAAGGCGGGCGATCATCTGAGGTCAGGAGTTCAAGACCAGCCTGGCCAACATGGCAAAACCCCCTCTTTCAAAAGTACAAAAATTAGCCAGGCATGGCAGCGCATGCCTGTAGTCCCAGCTACTCAGGAGGCTGAGGCGGAATAATTGCCTAAACCTGGGAGGCAGAGGCTGCAGCGAGCCAAGACTACACCACTGTATATCAGCCTGGGCAACAGAGTGAGACTTCATCTTAACAGTTTGTCTTAAAATAAGTAGATAAATTCATTAATTTAATTAAATGATAAATTGGACATGATCAAAATGAAAAAATTACATGTTTCAAAGAATACAGTCAAGAAAGACACATCTATAATCCCAGCACATTTGGGAAGCTGAGGCAGGCAAATCATCTGAGGCCAGGAATTGAGACCAGCCTGGCCAATATGACAAAACTCCGTCTCTATTAAAAATACAAAAAAATTAGCCGGATGTGGCGACACAGGCCTGTAGTCCCAGGTAATCAGGAGGCTGAGACACAAGAATTGCTTGAGCTGGGGAGGCAGAGGCTGCAGTCAGCCAAGATTTCGCCACTGCACTCCAGCCTGGGCAACAGAGTGAGGCTCTTGATTTAAAAAAAAAAAAAAAAAAGCAGAAAGAGACTATAAAGCCCAGAAATAAATCCACACATTTACACTCATTGACACAGATGCCAAAAACACACAGTGGGGAAAGAACAGTCTTTTTAATAAATGGTGATGGGAAAACTAGGTATCAACAGGCAGAATGGTATCAGAGCCTCATCTCACACCATACACAAAAATCATTATGTCAGAAATTATTGTTGGGTGATTTATGTTGCACTATTCTGCTTATTTTAACTTTCAAACTAGCTAAAAAAAAAAAAACATTTATTTTACAACATTTCCACTTACATAGCTAAGCAAAAACCAGAAAGATAAGACAAATTTTTATTTTTCCTCGAGAAAATAGGTTTTCATTTGAAGAAATTTAGACAGACGTAATAAGACCCAGTTAGGTTTCTTTTGGTAATTTTTAGCAACCTGAAAAAATTTTAGGTAGGCTATCTTAATGTCCTAATATTTTCTTAATCACTAATTCCCAGCTTCAAAGGAACAATTAGAAGACAAAACCATCTGGTCACCTGTTTGCGTAACAATTCTTCCTGCTTCCGCCTTTCTTCCTCTTCTCTTCTCCTCTCTTCCAGTCTTCTAAGAGCTTCTTCTTGCTGCTGTCTTTCTTCTTCTTCTTGCTGTCGCCTTAATGCAATTTCTTGCTCCCGCTGGCGACGCAGAGCCTCTTCCTAAGGACAAAAGATGGAGGGTGTGGGAGGAACTCAGGTCTAACAAATCAATTTATTATGTCATTTTGAATAGGCTATGTGCTGCTAAGAATCCATTAAACAGTAAATATAAAAGTATATAATCAGGATCTGGAGTAAAAATTACACATATAAGTTCAGGAACAGAACACATTACAAAAAAAAGAAAACTGAATTTAAAATATTAGTAGTTAAATTACGATACACTGTAAGTCTATCCTGGTTTCTATATTAGCTAAATAATTTACTGATTAACCCTAGAAAGAGCTACATTAGAATTAAACCTTTGGTTTCTCTAGTGGTATCTTTAATCCCTATTTTTTAATCAACTGGGAACTTAAGGCAACGATAGGGCAAATCAACACAGCCACCAACAATTTTGGGTAAGATAAGCTCTCCCAGTCAGAAGTACTAAGTAAAAATCAAGTGTCCCAGAACTTGTTTTGAAGATCAAAAGTCCCACCAATACTATTAAGTATTACACAAAAGTGGTCCCATTTTTGAGATCACTCATAGAAAACTGAGCAACACAGAATTAAACATACTTCTTTACTGTAATATTCCTTGGAGCCTCTATATGCTACGGTGTAGTGTGATTCTAAGAATTAACAGTAGTTCTAATTACATCTCAGCATGGATCTTTTTTGTTTTTCAAAGAGCCCCTCTTGGGGCCAACAAGTAGGAAACAAGTGGTAAAGGCTAGACCATGGGGCTATTAAGAGTGTGGATCCTTTCAACTGGAATCTAGGAAAAGCCCAATGGAAAAATGAGCCAAGCACATTAACAGTGAACTCCCTTCACACACACACATAAAAAAGACCAAAAAACATTAAAAATGTTACACTTCCCTGGTTATAAATCCTTAAACAAAGAAAGCTACAAGGACTTTCATTCAAACACTTATCTAACAGTGATGAACTGGAAACAACGCCCATGTCCAACAATAGGGAACTGATTAACTTCCTATAGTTCACTTATAAAGTGAAATTTTATATAGCTAGCAAATATGATGTAAATTTTTATAATGTAAATTTTTATAATGTAAATTTTTAGATATATATTTGACATGGAAAGATAACATAATTCATTAATGTCAAAAGGAGAGTTATAAAACAAGTACAAATGATATAGACCTCCAGCCTGGGTGACAGAGTAAGACTGTCTTGAAAAAAAAAAAAAGAAGAAGAAAGCAAAGAGAGAATACAAAGCCCAGAAATAAATCCACACATTTACACTCAATTGATTTTTTGCATAGATGCCTGAAACACACAACAGGGAAAATGGAGAAAGAAAAGTCTCTTTAATAAATTGTGGTGAGAAAACTGGATATCCATAGGCAGAATAATGAAATCAGACCCTCATCTCATACCATACACAAACGTGATTGTATTTGAAATTACTGCTAGATGATTTCTGTCTAAATTTCTTCAAATGAAAACCTATTTTCTAGGGGAAAAATAAAATTTGTCTTATCTTTCTGGTTTTTGCTCAGCTATGTAGTAGAAAATGTTATAAAGCAACTATATGTGTAGAGTTTTTTTTTTTTTGCTCCCTCTTTTGAAACACTAGTCATTAAAATAGAGAGATGAGATTCATTAAGGGAAAGAATAAAGAGAAGGCAGAGGTCTTAGTCAAAGATTACTTTTTACAAGTACATCTGAATGGTCAATAAGCATGTGAAAAGATGCTCTACAACACTAATCATTAGGGAAATAGAAACCAAAACTGCAATGAAATACCACTTCATACCCATTTAAAAAGCCATTCTCAAAAAGAAATAAACAAAAACAAACAACAACAACAACAAAAAAGTGTTGGTGAGAACATGGAGACACTGAAACGGCTGTGCATTGCCAGCAGGAATGTAAAGTGGAGTAGCTGCTGTTGGAAACAATCTGGCAGTTCCTCAAAAAAATAAGAGAATTACCATATGACCCAGCAATTCCACTTCTAGGTGTATACACAAAATTTGAGTTGAAAGCAAGGATTCAAACAGGTATCTATATAACCATGTTTACAGCAGCATTATTAACAAGAGCCAAAACGTGGAAGTCATCCAAATGTCCATCAACAGAGAAATGGATAAACAAAATAGGAATGGAGAAACACACAATGTAATATCATTCAATCTTCACAAAGGAAATTCTGATATATGCTACAACATGAATAAAACTTAAATGAAATAAGCCCATCACAAAAGGACAAACATTGTATAATTCTACTTACATAAGGAATTGAATTAGTTTAAATTCACAGATACAGAAAGAAGAATGGGGGTTACTAGGAGCTATGGGATGGAGGGCCCCACGGGGCTCCTTGTTTAATGGGTATGCAGTTTCGGTTTGCAAAGTTGGAGAAGTTCTAGGCATGTTTGCGAGGGCTGCACAGCAATGTGAATGAATATACTTAACACCACTGAAAGTACATTTAAAATGGTAAATTTTATGTATATGTTAGCACAATTTTCGCTTTCAGAACTTGACATTTAATACTGCACATCAGTTACTTTTCTCATTGTTTTTTAGCCACAAGGACAGAACTTCTGAAATCTAACTCATTTATAAAACGCTAGGAAAAATGCAAAGAAAATAAATTCCAGTGGTTTACTAGGACTGAAGAATATACCTAAGTGGGTGTTGTTAGAAAACAGAGATTCTTTCCAAGGCGAATGAGTCTTCCAAGGTTCTAACCCCAATTCTGTGGACTTCATCAAGCACTATCTTATGGTCAGAGTTCCCAGAGATATACCTGTTTCCTTCGAGCAAGTTCTTCTTCCTCTCGCCTTTTCCTTTCTTCTTCCTGCTGTCGCCGAAGAATTTCCTCTTGTTGTCTTCGGAGTTCTTCTTGCCTCTTTCGCTCTTCCTCTTCCCGTTTTGCCCTCATTTCTGCCTCTCTTCTCTCTTGCTCTAGCTGTGATGACACAAGAGTACTCTTAGAAAATGGAAACCAAGTACAGGAACATTCCCAAAGGACTGACAAGTATTATCCATTCAATCAGTTACTTGTACTGTACTGCAACTGGGTGATCCAACAGATCAACGGACAAACAAAATATGGTATATACATACAATGGAAAATTAATATTATTCAACCTTTACAAGGAAGGAAATTCTGATATATGCTACGACATGATCAGACTGTAAGAACTCTTAAGCTGTGACACATCACAGTAGTTAGAAGAATTTTATGCTCGTCGCAACTGAATACACTTTCCTCCCACTTATACTTGCCTCCACACTCCACGTTACCATTATACCACATAGAATTTTCTGATTGAACATTCAACAGTGTGGCTATAATGTTTTAATAGCAATGTTGAATGAAACTTTCCACATTCTGGGCACTCTAAGGAGACTGTCACACCCTCAGCGGATAAGACTGCATTGAGTCTAAAACAGTAACAACACTCTCTTGTAGGCATGAGAACGTAAAATCATTACAATGACATTAAGTAATTGATGTAGACATTCTTTTCTGGCAAGTACTAAAACCAAAATTTAAGATTTAGCTCTTCCAAAAACTGAATGGAACTCACGGTCTAATGTTATGTTGGGCTTTTGGCTGGTATGTCTGAGGATACTAAGAAACATAAACAAACACCACTATAAAAATTCAATGGGCGAACTCAAGCCACATATCAGGAGTCTCATCCATAATGTAGTGGATATTTTCTCACAGTCTTCTTATTTATAACAAATGTTCAAACCATAAATAATGTAACTAAAATATATTTGTGTCTATAATCATCAATATGCCAACTAACCAATCCAAACATAGTAATTTAAATTCTGTTTTGAAATTTTCTTGGGAGAAGAGGGTACAATACAGATACAATACGAATGTACTTATACCAGCTAAGCAGCAGTAAAGTGAAAGTAAAAAGTACAGCTAGCTAACTAGAGAGATGATAAACAGCAATGTTTATGTCCTGCAGCAAGATGGCAATGAGTTTCAGACCTTTGCAGCTTTCGCCTTCTCTAGCTGCTGAAGTTGTTCCAGGGCAGGGCCTGGTGTCGTGGTGTCCAGAGGAAGATCCCATACACTGCCACCTTCCCAAACTGTAAAACAAAAGAAAGAAATAGGGATGACAGAGCTTACACACATGGTAACACATCCGTAGGAATCACGAAAAAAGCTGCTTCCCTGTGCCTAAATGAGCTCCACCAAACATAATCTGTTTTGCTTCAAAGTAGACTGAACTGTGAATGGATTCTAGCTTCTATGAATATCCTTTAACACATCTAGAATCAAGTGAAGTACCAGACATTTATTACAAAATTAACCTCATCCCCACAAAGCCATGTAAGTCAGAAGTAGTTTCTAACACTCCCAAGGGCATATGGCAAGTATGCAGCCATGTCAGGATTTAAATCCCAGTGTATTAGATTCCAAAGCCCACAGATTTCCAATAACCATTCAGCCTCTTACTGCACACCAACTAGAGAGAAGTAGGTGGTTACACAACATTGTGAATGCCACTGAACCGTTCACTTTAAAAAATGGTTAATTTTGTGTTAAGTGAATTTCATCTCAATAAAGACAGACTGCAAGTAAGCATCACGGCTGGAGCTGCAGAGGCCTCTGGAAAGCTAGGCAGGTCTCACAAATGAGTCTGGTCCTGCTAACCTGAAAGGCACTGCAAGATCACATTTGGAAGTAAACAGATAATGGCTTCTGAGTTCATTTTCCTATTGCCAGTGAAGTTTGCTGGTATCGCTTTTCAGCATTCTCTATTTTCTACATTCCTATGATAGTCTATTTATAAACTACCAAATATTGTCTGTATAAAACCAGATTATTTGTAAAGGACTTTGACTGCATACAAACCCAAAGAAATAAATTGTTTAATAGAGTATTTAAAAGTTTCCAAAACATTGGAGAATGCAGGTTGAGTATCCATTATCCAAAATGCCCTAAGACCAAAAGCATTTCAAATTTTGGATTTGTTTTCAGATTTTGAAATATCTGCATATACATAATGAGCTATCTTTGGGATGGGATCCAAGTTTAAACAAAAAATTCACTAATCTTTCATAAACACTTTATAGACATAGCCTATAGCCTGATGGTACTTTTATGTAACTTTTTTTTTGTTTGTTTTGAGATGGAATCTCACTCTGTCACCCAGGCTGGAGTGGAGGGCCGTGATCTCAGCTCACTGCAACCTCTGCCTCTCGGGTTTAAGCAATTCTCCTGCCTCAGCCTCCTGAGTAGCTGGGATAACAGGCACGTGCCACCATACCGGCTAATTTTTCTATTTTTAGTAGAGACAGGGTTTCACCATGTTGATCAGACTGGTCTCGAACTCCTGACCTTGTGATCCACCTACCTCAGCCTCCCAAAGTGCTGGGATTATAGGCGTGAGCCACTGCACCTGACCTATGCAACATTTTTAATAATCTGGGGCAGGAACAAAATGTTTGCGTTAAGTATTTATGTGTAAAACTGTCCACGCGTGGGCTGGGTGCCATGTCTTGTGCCTGTAATCCTAGCACTTTGGGAGGCCGAGGCAGGCAGAACACTTGAGGCCAGGATTTTGAAACCAGCCTGGCCAATGTGGTGCAACCCCAACTCTTTCAAAAATACAAAAATTAGGCATGGTGGTGGGCACCTGTAATCCCAGCTACTTGGGAGGCTGAGGCAGGAGAATCTCTTGAACCCAGGAGGCAGAGGTTGCAGTGAGCTGAAACTGTGCGACTGGACTCCAGCCTGGGCAACAGAGTGAGACTCTGCCTCAAAAACAGAAACAAAACAAAACTTCCACTAGTGAAATCATGTCAGTGCTCAAAAAGTTTTAGATTTTGGAGCATTTTGGATTGTGGACTTTTGGATTAGGGAGTGGTGCTCAGCCTATATTCTTAATATTCTAACTATAAATGGCTACCAAGAGAAAATAAGGTACAAACAGCATCCATCCTTCTGATCTAATGAGCAACCATTCTTGGGCTATAATCTGTAAGGTCAGTGTCAACAACGGAAGCATGACCTGAATGGCTCAACAGCTCTAGACAAACTCCATCAAGGCATACAGTTCTCATACAGTTCTTGAAAGGACTAACCATGGATCAAACTATCCACCTCTGCAGGTATTTAGACCTTAAGAAACAGAGGTGCTTGGCTGGGCACAGTGGCTCACAACTGTAATCTCAGCACTTTGAGAGGCCAAGGCAGGTGGATCACTTGAGGTCACTTTAAGACCAGCCTGACCATCATGGTGAAATTCCATCTCTACTAAAAATACAAAAATCAGCTGGGTGTGATGGCATGTGCCTGTAGGTAAACCCAGCTACTTCAGAGGCTAAGGCAGGAGAATCGCTTGAAATGGAGAGGCAGAGGTTGCAGTGAGCCGAGATCACATCACTGCACTCCAGCCTAGGTGACAGTGCAAGAGTCTGCCTCGGGGGGAAGAAAAAAAAAGAAAGAAAGAAAAGAAACAGAGGTGCTCCACCAATACCAAGACTTAAAAAAAACTCAACCCCAAATTTTCTAATTTGATGTAAAAAGATTAAAATGAGAAAAGGCGTTCACTTCATAGCAGGTTTTTCTTTTCCCAAAATTTCAGGTATCTACAGTATTCGTTATATCAATTCTTTTTTATTCTTTTTGAGATAGAGTTTTGCTCTTGTTGCCCAGGCTGGAGTGCAGTGGCGTGATCTTGGTTCACCATAACCTCCACCTCTTGGGTTCAAGCCAGTCTCCTGCTTCAGTCTTCTGAGTAGCTGGGATTACAGGCATGAGCCATCATGCCTGGCTAATTTTGTATTTTCAGTAGAGATGGGGTTTCTCCATGTTGGTCAGGCTGGTCTCGAACTCCCAACCTCAGGTGATCTGCCTGCCTTGGCCTCCCAAAGTGCTGGGATAACAGGTGTGAGCCTCTCTGCCCAGCTCTCTCTCTCTTTTTTTATTTTCTTAGAGACAAGAATCTGGCTCTGTTGCCCAGGCTGAAGTATCTTATCATGATCATAGCTCACTGGAGCCTGAAACTCCTGGACTCAAGCAATCCTCCCACATCAGCCTCCTGAGCAGCTAGCACTACAGACACACACCACCAAGCCTAGCTGGTATTAATTCTTAACTCAAAAGAATAGATCGCTGTTATTTTGTTTTTATATATTGTTTTTTTTCCCCCATCTGGCTGAAGAGATAAAAAATAATTTAAATGATTTTTCCACACTGATCAGATCAACATAAAGAGATGCTGACTCAAAATACAAAAAAATCCACTAAATAATTTCAAACCAATCCTTAAAAGTACATTTTCAGTAATATCTTCAATATTGCTTGGATCTAGTAAAAAAAAAACAGACCTTTTTATTAATATGCAATACAAAATGGATCTAGAAACCTAATATATTTTTTAAGAGGTGAATTATAAAATTATTATTACACTCTAAATCCTTAAAGTGGTACTAAAGTTCAGTCTAAGTTTTTACCTGTAGCCTGTGAAGCTGTTGGCTGAAGCTCCCAGATAGATCCAGTATCTGGCACCGACACAGACCTAGGTACTGAGGGAATGATGTTCTGATCAGATATTCTGCAAAAGGGAAATAAAAAATTAACTTGTTCTTATCATTTGCAAAAAAAAAAAAAAAGATAAAGAGGAATTTCTAGATTATTTGTAGGTTCTCCAGGTTATTTGGCTAGAAAACACCTTCACTGTTTTACTAAAACCTAACACTACCAAAGCAGTCTGGAGTGAAAGAGAAGGGCACAATGATCACACTTCTGGAATCCTCTTTGGTAAAAGAGAATTGACTTCTAAATAACGGATATACTTACTGTCTTTAAAAACCCAGATCATCTCAATAGAAGTCACAGAGACAGCAGGTTATAATGAAAAAGTCAATGCACTTTAAGATTAAAGGCCTGCATTTTACTTTTTTCTCTTGAGTTTCCTGTGTGTTACATTAATCAAGTCCTTTAGTCTCTCAGAGTCCCAGTTTGCCTATCTATAAAGTGGAGTTCCTATCACCTAAACTGCCTACCTCACAGGATGGGTTAAGGCACAAAAGAAATATAAACAGCTTTGGCTGAATGAGACAATAAGGTTTGTGAGAGCAGTGACTGATACCTGTGTTCGGGAGAAATACTACTCTGAATGATACTCTGAAATAGCAGAAATTTATTCTAGACTTCTATCATAATTTCCTTTTCCTTAGACCTACCTTAATGGCTTTTGGGTTCTAGTATAACCTTGGGTGGCTAATATCTTGAGATACTATAGATAAAAGTGAAATTAAAATCCTAGGCTACAGTTTTACGTTGCAGGTTCCATAAGATGACACTGCTTCTTAAGTGTTTTCATTGTTCTTTGGTCTTTTGATTAATCAAAATTTATCCTCTATGAGTAAAAGACCAAATAAATGTTTATCTCCACCTGAAATATTATTTTTAAAAAATATATAGTTTTTATATACAACAGGCAGGTATGGGCTGTGTTTGGTACCAGAAATCACACACTAAACCACAATTTCTCCTTTCCTCTTTCTTTCACAACACATGCACCCAATAGGACACATAATGGAATGACCACCAACCTCATCTTCAGGGCCTGAAACTGTTGAAGAAGAAGGGCCAACTGCTGCTGCTGCTGGGAAGACAGGGCTGCTTTCTGCTGTTGGGCCAAAACCTGTGCATATTGTTGTCTTCAAAGAAGTAAAAAAAAGTATAACCTGTCAATCCACATTTAGTTCACGTGATTGAGATGTTGAAAGTCAAAGTTCAATTCAAAGCCTCTCAGGGAACACTATTAGAAATGGCTATCAGATATTTTAATAATTCTTCATTATGATAACAGACATATAGAAAATTCTATACTTCATTCTGGAACAAACTGAACTCACCACAGATGACATGTTTCTGAGTGAAAGAGGACAGCAAAAAAATTCACAATTCAGTAGAAAGTGGTCTATTTAGAAAAAATATTTTTAAACTCACAAATGTTAAAAACTGGTAAACTCCCAAGATGATAACTAACCTTTTATCAGAAAACAAATAAAAAATAAAACAGATTCAAACTAGTAGCTTTTTCCATATGAAGCACCCTTTGTAAAAAATATAACAGTTCTATAAAAATTCATACATTGATATTCTTTAACTTGGAGAAATTTAGGTAATTTTTCTTTACTAGATCAGGGTTAGACACACTTGCCAGAGAGTAAATAGTTTCATCTCTGCAGGTCATGTACTCTCTGTTCCAACTACTCAATTCTGCCATCTTAAGGCAAAAGCAGTTAATACACAACCTACAAACAAACAGGTGTGTCTGTTTCAGTAACGGTTTGCTTATAAAAATAGAGAGCAGGCCATTTGGCCCAAAGGCCAGACATTGCAAACCTCTGCACTACATGACAGCAAATTTTTTCTTCTACAGAAGAGACAAAACAAAATCTGACTGACTTTGTCATCATTCCATACCACTCCTAAAAAAAATTAACTTTTTCTTTCCTACCCTCTCACTTACAGCTTCCCCATACTCCCCCCAACCCCCACTCCTCCACCCCATGGTGGCATTTAAAGCTGAGCCACTCCGGAGGCACTTAGAAACCAAAGAGCTTACAAAATTAAAGTTACATGTCATCCTCTAAACTTCTGGTATTTAAAAGTAAGATAAGCTGGGCACTGTGGCTCTCGCCTGTAATCCCAGCACTTTGGAAGGTGAGGCAGGCATATCACTTGAGGCTGGGAGTTTGAGGCCAGCCTCACCAACACAGTAAAAATATAAAAAATAGGCTGGGCGTGGTGGTACATGCCTGTACTCCCAGATACTCAGGAGGCTGAGGCACGAGAATCACTTGAACCCGGGAGGTGGAGGTTGTAGTGAGCCGACATAACACCACTGCACTCCAGCCTGGATGACAGAGTGAGACTCTGTCTCAAAAATAAATAAATACATAAATATATAAAAGACAAAACTAAAATTAGAATATATAGTGGTAAGACGCCACTAGTTCGGCGACTGAAGTGCCATTTAAGTCTTTAGCTCTTGTAAAAGGTGAGACTTGACAGCAGATTTCTATTTAAAGTCCCGTTTCACGCTGCAATACATCCTACTGCATTACTATTCTTACTGTATTAAGAACTGCTGGTACTGCAGGTGCTGCATCTGGTATAAGGCTGTGAGTTCTTGCTGCCTGGTCAGTCGTTCCTGGTCCAGCTCTCCCTGGGAATGAGGTGGTGAGGAAATAAATACCATTAAATAAACTGCAAAGAACCTAAAAGCCACTTAGTACAGGTATCTGAAATCAAAATGAACCTAAGACCTCTGCCTCCCTTTTACACAAACACTTGACTAAAAACTCAGGCATCTTTGAAAACTAAACAATGCAATCTAGTGGAAACAGTGGTGTCAGTATTATAAAAGATGCCCTAAGGTGAGAAAGGGTCCTGATTTCAGCTGCCATTCTCCAATCTTGCCTCTAAAGCTGAATGTTCAACTGTACTCCAGTTACTACTGTAACTGAAAGACTGTATACTTCTCTCAATCTTAAAAGTGGATTTGTAAATTTGGAGATCATGCAGAAATTAGAGAAACTGGACATAATACACAAAAATGCAAAATTATCCAAAGGTCAAAGGAAATGTTATAGTGGAATTTTATAATGGTATGTAAGGAATGCAGGGAGCCAGTATATCTCTTAAAGATGTTAAGAATAAAAAGAACCTGAAAACTATAATTCTCCCCCCCAAATAAGTGTTTCCATCACTATTAATACACCATGAGTTAGAAAAAGTAAGCTGTGGTAAAATAAAACCAATTTTTTGGCTTACATGTGAAATAACAGGACTGGAATTTTAATTATAAAAAGTTAAAATTAGGAGAAATAAACGTGAAGTATAACATAACAGATGTAAAAGTGTAAGTATGACAGACTAAACAGTTAAATCATGAGTTTATGCCTTTATCATATATTGATTATAGTTTGAAATATGACATCTGATATACAATTTCTTGGGGTAGAGATTACTTGAAATTCAGAGACATTTTTCTTGCTTATTCATTATCGGAGGAAAGCTATTATTACCTTAGGTTCATTTAAAATGTCTACATGAAAAACTAGGTTTCGAGGTATACATTCATTATAAAGGAGAGCTCTCTTCTTATCAACAATATCTAGGGAAAAGACAATAACTGACAGGAAGGAGGGCTTTCCACAGTTTCCCTCCTATGCAGGTTAAGACTAAGTCTCGGCTCCTCTAACTAGAAACTGGACTACTGCAAGCATGCTAAGATCCAAGAGATAAGCTTGTAGCCTCTGAGATGCGCAAGATCAAAACCAATCTTAATTTCAGAAAAGGGAAATAAGGCTTAAACTTGATATATAAGTTAACTTTATATGCTGCATGCAATACACAGTATAATTTTTCTTGTGGCGCAAAACAACTAGGATGGTGTGAGAAAAAGTTTCTCTCACCCAGGTATCTTCCATTCTAGACCACTGCTCTCCATAAACTAAAGGTCTCAACATACTAGTGAACTATAAAATCAGTTACTGGGTTAAAACCAACATTTAGGCCGGGCGCGGTGGCTCACGCCTGTAATCCCAGCATTTTGGGAGGCTGAGGTGGGTGGATCATGAGGTCAGGAGATCGAGACCATCCTGGTCGGCATG
>CM052653.1:8091492-8173377 GCA_028533165.1 Leontopithecus rosalia
TGATGAATAAGTCAATGGTGATTTTACTGTAGAAATGTGGTGTTCACACTAAAGATTTATGGGCTGGGTACAGTGGCTCATGCCTGTAATCCAGCACTTTGGAAGGCCAAGATGGAAGGACTGTCTGAGCCCAGGAGTTCGAGACTGGCCTGGGCAACATGGCGAGACCCCATCTCTTAAAAAAAAAAAAAAAAGGTTTATGGTAACTTTTAATTATAGTCCACTACCAGACAGTCCAACCTGGAGAAGAAAAAGTGAGGTTCAGGTGAGAGACTTCTAAAAGGAACACTACTGGGTGAGGCTATGAGCAGCTGTAAGAGGAAGAAGGGTGTCTCTGACAATAGTACCCCAGTGTCAGAGCCCTAGGGAGATCACTAGCATTACGGTTCCTTCTATTATTATTTTTGAGATAGGGTCTCACTCTGTTGCCCAAACTGCAGTGCAATGGCACAGTCATAGCCCACTGCAGCCTCAACTTGCTAGGCTCAAATGATCATCCCACCTCTGCCACTCCTTGCCACCACACCTGGCTAGTTTATTTATTTATTATTATTACTACTGCTACTATTTGTAAAGACAGGGTTTCACTTCATTGCTCAGGGTGGTTTGAAACTCCTGGGTTCAAGCAGTCTTCTAACTCTAGCTTCCCAAATCCCTCCCACACTGGGATTACAGAAGTGAGCCAATGTGCATGGTTCCATTTTTTAATTAAAATACCAGTAACTAATTTTTTTAAGTCCTCAAAATATTTTGAAGCACTGGTAACATTTGTTTTAAAGCGAATCTCAAATTTAGAAACTTTATGAGTGAGAAGGCAAGAGGAAAATGAAGTGGAACACAGAACGTTTATTCTAACTAGAGGTAGTAAGAAAGTCAAAAAGGTCAACTGTGTTGAAGCCTAGCAGCTAAAGGTAAAATCTCTGAAATGAGCTTAGAAAAATAAGGTGCCAGGCACTGCAGGACCTGGTAGGCAGGCCAGGATAAGATGCAGGTCTTCATTCTACATCTGCTGGAATGCTACTGAAGGATTCCATTTCACTGTTGAGGAGGAGGTTGGGTGTGAAGAGGATGGGCACAGGTTATTTGGGTTTTGAAAAGATCATTATAGTTAAGCATTCAGTTTTCCATTCAGACTTCCTCTTTCCATTTCCATTAATTTCAAAGAACTACAATTCCTTCATTATATGATATATTTGGGTTGTGTTTTCAAAGAGAATCAAGTGCGTCTGTGTCTAATATGCATTCCAGGTGAGGTAGAAGGTACTTACCATATGGGGAGGGGGAGCTGGACCTGGAGAAAAGGGAACCCTTCCCCACATTTTCATGATATCGCCAAGAGGTTGGAAGCTTTCATCACATGCTCTCTTCACCAATAAAGACATAGTAAAATAGCCCGCCTGAAACCATTCTGCCATCTCCTGATTATTGAAGGGACCTATAATAGCACCAATTAAATAGGACAATAAGAAATCTCTCAGGCTCAAAGAGAAACAAATATTTCCTGCACCTGATCCTCATCCAGGTGGCATCTTTCAAAATGTTGTATACTATCTAATTTAATTCACCTCTAAAGGTAGCTAACAGACTTCTAACCAACAAAACAATTTTAAAACAAAGGCTGTGTTAATACATCCCAAATTATCAGCAGTACTTCAATTATTATAAGGAGCATAACTGTCTCTATTTCAATCTCTACAATTCACTTGTCAGGAAAGTATGATACAATTGGAATTAAGTATTTACTGGACTTTGTGTCATTTAGGCATAGAGAACAAAAACATGCAGGGCTGAAAACATTCTCTAATTTTCATTTTCTGCCATAGATTAGTGAAAGTGAGGCAAAATGTAAACAACCATCAAGGAAATTAAGAAAAATTATAATGCACTCAGATAAGACTAAATCTGACCTTGGTAGGGGGAAAAAACTAATATTCTCTAAACGTTTTACAGTAAGAAACAATCAAGTATTTTACATACATAAAATTAACATACAAATTCACTCTGATCAATAAATCATTAATTTATTCAATAGATATTTACTGAACATTGATAATATTTGACGTAGACAGTAGGAATATGGCAATAAATAAAGCGAAGCCCTGGAACTTCCACCTCAGGAAGATGAAGTAGATGTACTTTTCCCTATTATCTAGATGTACAACTAGAAACCCTGGACATTGCGTTAATATAGAAAACAACACTGAAAAGGTGGTGAGAAGAAGGCAGACTGACTAGGGTCTCAGTGATGACAGGATTGTGAATTCCCTGATTTTTCTTTTTATCGCATATATCCCAGATTTGGAGATGAAGAAGCCAGCAACTAGAAACACGACCTAATTATATGCTAGCTACAAGAAAGTCACTCAAAATATCACAAAGTAGGCAGACTGAGGACAGAAAAAGATATAACATGCAAATACTAACTTAATATTTTTTATTAACTGATATTATATTAACTAATATTTTTAATATAAGCTGATAATTTATTCAGTTAATTTAAAATTAACTGATAATTTTCTATGCTCTGAAGTCAAGTTTATCAAACATGAGTATAGCTAAATATATACACAGTTTAATATTTGTGTTTGATAAAGTTGACTACAGAGCAAAGAAAATTATCAGAGATGTAAAAATAAAGGGTCAATACACCTAGAAGATACAGCAATTGTAATATATAAGTGCCAAACAACAAAGCTCCAAAATATACAAAGCAGGATCTGACAGAACAAAAAATAAGAAACAGACAAATCTGCAAGTTGAAGATGTGACCACCCCCATCAATAAGTGATAGAACAACTAGCAGAAAATCTGTGAGATTACATAAGAATTCAACAACACCATCAACCAACAGACGTGAGCTAACATTTACAGAACATTCCAAATACAGAAAAATACAAATTCTTTTCAACTACCCACAGAACATACAGCAGTAATAAACCATATTTTGGGCAATAAAACAAACATTAAAAGATTTTTTAAAACTGCCATCATATTCAGTGTATACTGCTCAGTTAACAGGTGCTCCAAAATCTCACAAATCACCACTAAATAACTTATTCATGTAACCAAATTATCACCTGTTCCCCAAAAATCTATGGAAATTTTTTTTTAATTACATATATGTTCTGTGATCACCAAGAATCAAGCTAGAAATCAATAAAAGAAAAATAACAGGAAATCTTCCAAACACTTAGAAACCCAAAAATATACTTCAAAATAAAAAGAGGAAGTCTCAAGGGAAATTAAAGTACATAGAACTAAATGAAAATAAAAATATGGGCCAGGCACAGTAGCTCACACTTCTAATCCCAGCACTTTAGGAGGCTGAGGTGGGTGGATCACCTGAGGTCAGGAGTTCGAGACCAGCCTGTCCAGCATCGTGAAACCTCATCTTTGCCAAAGGCATAAAAATTAGCTGAGCATGGTGGCACATGCCTGTGGTCCCAGCTACTTGGGAGGCTAAGACAGGAGAATTGCTTGAACCTGGAAGGCAGAGGTTGCAGTGAGCCAAGATTGTGCCACTGCACTCCAGCCTTGGCCACAGAGTGAGACTCTGTCCCAAAAAAAGAAAGAAAAGAAAAATACACATATCTCATTTTGTAATCTTACAAAATGATAGAGTTATTTTATAATCTTACAAAATGACTAGAGAAGTGCTGAGAGATAAATTTATAGTATTAAATGCTTCCATTAGAAAAGAGAAAAAGTTCCAAATCAATAATCTAAGCTCCCACTTCATAAATCTAGAAAAGGAACAAATAAGGTCGGGCGTAGTAGCTCAAGCCTGTAATCTCAGCACTGTGGGAAGCCAAGGTGGATCACTTGAGCTCAAGACCAGTCTGTGCAAGGTGAAGAAACCTCGTCTCTACTAAAAACACAAAAATTAGCTGGGTGTGGTAGCACGTGCCTGTAATCCTAGCTACTTGAGGGGCTGAGGCACAAGAATCACTTGACCCTGGAAAGCAAAGGTTGCAGTGAGCCTGTACTCCAGCCTAGATGACAGAGTAAGATGATGTCTAAAAACAAAACAAAAAAACAAAGAACAAAATAAACCCAAATGATCAGAAGGAAAGAATGACTAGAAATCAATAAAACTGAAAATAAGAACAACAGCTCTTTATTTCTGTGCAACCGAGAAAATGCACTGAAATAAAGAGCTTGTTTTTTTAAAAATTTCAGTATAACTGAGAAACCTCTAGCAAGACTGACAAGAAAAAAAGAGAAATACACACATTTCCAACATCAGAAATGAAATATGACTACAGAACCTATAGACATTAAAAGGATAACAAAATACTGCAGCAACTCAACATACATAAATTTGGTATCTTAGACAAAACAGACCGATTCATTTAAAAATACAAACTACCACAACTCACATAAAATAGATCATTTAAATAATAATATCAGTATTAAGGAAACAAAAAATATAATTTTAAAATTTCCAAAAAAGAAGGCTCAGATGGGTTCAATGGAGAACACCACCAAACATTTAAAGAAGAATTAGGCCGGGTGCGGTGGCTCAAGCCTGTAATCCCAGCACTTTGGGAGGCTGAGGCGGGTGGATCACGAGGTCAAGAGATGGAGACCATCCTGGTCAACATGGTGAAACCCCGTCTCTACTAAAAATACAAAAAATTAGCTGGGCATGGTGGCGCGTGCCTGTAATCCCAGCTACTCAGGAGGCTGAGGCAGGAGAATCACCTGAACCCAGGAGGCGGAGGTTGCGGTGAGCCGAGATCGTGCCATTGCACTCCAGCCTGGGTAACAAGAGCGAAACTCCAACTCAAAAAATAAATAAATAAATAAATTAATAATAAAAATAAAAAAAATAGACACAGACAGACATACCAAGTTCATGAACTAACAAACTAACATAGTAAAGACATCAATTGTACTCAAATTGATACAGAGGTTTAACATAATTCCTATCAGAATCTCAAAAAGATTTTTAGTAAATATAGACAAGATTATCTTAAAAAGTTTTATGGAAAGGCAAAGCTAAAAATAATTTTTTATTAAACTGGGAATTTACCCAATTGCAAGACTTATTATATAGCTACAGTAATCAAGGCTGTACAGTACTGATGAGGGAACAGACAGTGATCTATGGGACAGAATTAAGAAGCAGAAATAGAAACAGATGCACAAAGAAACAGACCCATACAAACATGCTTAACTAAGTTTTGACAAAGGTGAAAGAAAACGAGAGAAAAGACATTCTTGGTCTTGAAGCAGATGGACATCTACTTAGAAAACAACAACGAAAAACATCTGGCTTATACAAAAATTAATTTAAAATGGACAATGAACTTAAATGTAAAATATAAAACTATAAAAATTTTTTTTAAAAAACCTGTTGGAATCTAAAGCTAGGCAGTGTTCTTAAAACTTAACACAAAAAAGAACAACCTATAAAAGAAAAAACATTTATCTATTGGATCCATCAAAATTTACAACTTTTTGCTCTGTGAAAAACTCTAATAAAAGAATGAAATGAGAAGATAAACACTGACAAAAAATATGTGCAGACCACATATCCATCAAGGGACTAGTGTCTAGAATCAGAAATAAAAAATCTCTGTACAAAGAAAAGCCCTGCCCTGGAGCTTCTCTGGTGAAAATGCACCAAACATTTAAGGAAAAACTAATCATAATCTTTCTCAAACTCTTCCCAAAACCTGAAAAGGAAGAAAGACTGTCTATACTTCCTAACTAATTCTATGAAGCCAAAATTACCCTGATATCAAAGTCAGACAAAGGCTCTAAAGAAAAATATAGACCAATATCCTTTATGAACACTGATGCAAAAATTTTTAACAAAATACTAGCAAAGCAAATTCAGAAATATATTACAAAGATTATATACCATCATCCAAGTGAGATTTATTTATTGCTAGAATACAAGGATGGTTCAAGACATCAATATATGAAAATTGATTCATGTAATATACCATATTAACAAAATAAGGGGGAAAAAAAGATGGTCATTTTAATTGACACAGTAGTATCACCCTTTTATAAGGGTCAACAAACTAAGAATAGAGAGAGAGATCTAGCTAAATATAATAAAGTCCTACAGTGAATATCATATTCAATAGTGAAAGACTGATAGCTTTTCCTCTAACATCAGGAGCAAGGGAAGGATGCCCACTTTCACCACTTCTCTCTTCAAGATAGTCCTAAAAGTTCTAGCCAGAGCAACTGGGAAAGGAAAAAAACAAAACAAAACAAAACAAAAAACAGCATTAGGAACAAGTCTATTCACAGATGATATAATCTTTTATGTAGAAAATTCTATATTCTATTTTTCTAAAAATGGGTTAGAAGTAAAAAATAAAGTCAGCAAAGGGGAAGGACACAAAGTGAACACACAAAAATCAGTTGCATTTCTATACACTAACAATGAACAATCTGAAAAGTAGAAAAAATTCCACTTACAGTAACATCAAAAAGAATAACTTTAAGGATATGAAAGTCTTATACAAGTAAAGCTACAAAACATTGCTAAAAGAAATTAAAAGACCAAAATAAATAGAAACACATCTATATTCTTGGATTGGAAAACTTAATATTGTTACAATGTCAGTACTACCCAAAGTAATCTACAGATTAAATGTAATCCCTATTAAAATCCCAATGATGCTTGTTGCAGAAACAGAAAAATCCATTCTAAAATACATATGAAGTCTCAAAAGAAATACCCGAAACAATGTTTCTTTCTTGAAAAAGAACAAGAGATCTATCATGCAACAATGGCTATAGCTAATACAGTGTACTGTATTCTTAAAAAACACTGCCAAGTAGATTTTTAAGTGTTATCACTACAAAAATGATTACTATATATGTTAATTAACTTGACTTAACCATGCATAATATGTATGCATATTTTAAAACATGTCATACACAGCAAATATATAATGTATATGTCTTTTTTTTTTTTAAGATAGGGTCTCTGTTACTCAAGCTGAGTGCTATGGTGCAATCACAGCTCACTGCAGCCTCAATTTCCTAGGCTTTAGCAATTTTCTTGCCTCAGCTTCTCAAGTAGCTGGGACTACAGGTGTGCACAACTATGCCTGATTAATTTTTTGATTATTTGTAGAGACAGGATCTCACTATGTTGCCCAAGCTGGTCTCAAACTCCTGGACTCAAGTGATCGTCTAGCCTCAGCCTCCCAAAATGCTGAGATTACAGGGTGAGCCACCACACCCAGCCCCTTATATGATAATTTAAAAATGTAATTAATAAAATTTTTTGGCCAGCCACAGTGGCTCACACCTGTAATCCCCCTTTGGGAGGCCGAAGTGCAGATGAAAGGCAAGGAGTACCACTTATGGCCAAAAATTCAAAATCAGCCTGGCACAGCAAGAATTGTCTCTGTTTTTCTTTTTAAATATGGGATGGGATCTCTTGACTGGGCGCAATGGCTCATGCCTGTAATCCCAGCTACTTGGGTGGCTGAGGCAAGAGAATCACTTGAACCCAGAAAGGGGAGGTTGCAGTGAGCCAAGACTTCCCTACTGCGCTCCAGCCTGGGTGACAGAGCAAGACTCTTTCAAAAAGAAAGCAAGAGACAGGGTCTCACTATGTTGCCCAGCTGATCTCAAACTCCTGGACTCAAGCAGTCCTCCAGCCTCAGCCTCCCAAAGTAATGGGATTCCAAGCCAGCGCATGCAGCTAAGACTATCTCTAACAAAGAAAAATAATTAGCTTGGGGAGGTGTGTGCCTGTACTAAGGAGGCTGAGGTGGGGATCACTTGAGCCCAGGAATTCAAGGCTACAGTGAGCCATTATCATACCACTGCACTCCAGCCTGGGCAACACAGCAAGACCCTGTCAAAAAAAAAAAAAAAAAAAACAAAGAAAGAAAAAAAAATTTAAAGGAAAAACAAAACTGGAGGACTCACATTTCCTGATTTCAAAATTTACTACAAAGAGAGAGCAACCAAAACAGTGTAATGCCAATATAAAGAAAGACAAATAGACCAATAAAATATAACAGAGGGCCCAAAAATGAACCTGAGTATATGGTCAAATATCTTGAAAAGGATGCCAAGACTATTCAACGGGAAAAGGACAGTCTTTTTAACAAACAGTACTTGGAAAACTGGACATCCACATACAAAGAATGAAACTGGATTCTTACCTAACATACATAGTCAAAAGCTCAAAATGAATCACAGATCTAAGTGCAAGACCTAAAACTGTAAAACTCCCAGAAGAAAACATAGGACAAATGCTCAAACAACATTGGATATGATGATGATTTCCAGGATATGACACCAAAGGCATATGCAACAAAGCAAAAATAGACAAATTGGACTTCTTTAAAAAAAGTCTTCTTAAAAATCTTTTTTAAAAAAGTACATGACAAGACATTATCAGCAGCGTAAAAAGGCAACCCAAAGACTGGGAAATAATATTTGTAAATCATACATCTGATAAGGGATTAGCATTCAGAATATATAGAGAACTAAAACTCAGCAATAAAAAAATTAACAATACAATTTAAAAAAATGGGCAAAGGACTTGAATAGACATTTCACCAAATAAGTTATACAAATGGCTAATGAATGCATAAAAAGATGCTTAACATTCCGTATCATTAGGGAAATGCAAATGAAAACTACAATGAGATACCACCTCACACCCATTAGGATGGCTACTATTAAAAAAGTGTTGGTGAGAATGTGGTGAAATTAAAACCCTTCTGGACTGTTTTTGGGAATGTAAAATGGTACTGTCACTGTGGAAAATAGTATGGTAGCCCCCCAAAAAATTAAAAATATAACTAGCACATGATCAAGCAATTCTGCTTCTTGGCATATAACCAAAATGACTGAAACCAGTGTCTCAAAGAGATAGGTGTACCTTCATGTTTAAAGCAGTATAATTATTATTATTTTAAAGACAGGGTCTTGCTCTGTCACACAAGCTGGAGTGCAGTGGTGCTATCACAGCTCACTGCAGCCTCCAACCCCTGGGCTCAAATGGTCCTCCTGCCTGTCTCCTGAGTAGCTGAGACTACTACAGGCACACACCACCACAAACCCAGTTAATTAAAAACAATTTTTTATAGAGACAAGGTCTCTCCATGTTTCCCATGCTGCTCTCAAACTCCTGGGCTAAAGCAATGCTCCCACCTCAGTCTCCCAAAGGGTCAGAATTACAGGCATGAACCACCACGCCTGGCCCATAGCAACGTTATTCACAATAACTAAAACATGAAAACAATTCAAGGATCCATCAATAGATAAAATAGATAAGCAAATGTGTTATACACCTACAGGGGAATACTATGAAGTCTTAAAAGGGAAGGAAATTTTGACACATGCCACAACACGAATGAACCTTGAGGGCATTATGCTAAGTGAAATAAGGCAGCCAAAAGACAAATACTGTATGATTCCACCTATTATTATTTTTTTTTAAGATGGGATTTCACCATGTTAGTCAGATCCCAACCTCAGGTGATCTGCCCACCTTGGCCTCCAAAGTGCTTGGGTTACAGGCATGAGCCACCACACCCAGCCTGAATGATTCCACTTATTTGAGGTACTTGGAATAGTAAAATTCATAGAAACAGATAGAATAATGGTAATCGCCAGGAACTGGAGGAAATGAGGAATTATTGTTTAATGAGTACAGTTTCAATTTGGGAAGATGAAAGAGTTATGGAGATGGATGATGGCTGTACAAGATTATTTTTTTTTTCTAAAGGCAGAATAAAACTTTACTTGAGGTTTTCTCCATAGGAGGACACCACAGTTGTGCCCATATGATGAGTCCCATGTTGCTGTTGAACGAATTGTCTCCTCTCCAGGAAATACTTTGTTCGTTCATATTTACAGGTTTCTTTTGATGAACAGATGGAGTAATCTCCAAAACAAGAAATGGGGCAGAAGCAGTTTTGTTTCTGATCACGTCTCTAATGAAATGATAGGTCCTAGACTTTTCTGATACCTTATACGGTGTGGGGGAGGGGCTGGGCTGTGTCCTGGGATGGATGTACAGGCTGCTGTCTGGACCTGGGCTGTTAAGAGCCCTGTGCCCTTTTCCTGATGTTCCCTGCACATCCAGTACATCCACACTTTCAGGAATAATTTTCTTGAGGATTTTCCTCTCCAACTGTTTCAATCAGTGTTCCATTTGCTGTCCCTTTCCCTTCAGTTGCCCTCAGCCATGCTTTCGGTATCACATTCTTTTGGTGGTTCTCCTCCTCCTGGCAACTCACTCTCAATTTCCCATAGGACATCATCTTCTTCCTCCAAGTTGCTAGAGATATGGCACTTCTTGAACCTTTGGACAATGGACTCACTTGAGATGCTTTTCCACACGACCATGACCCACTCCAGAAAGAGGCCCAGGGGTGGCTTCTTAGCATTCCCAGTTGGGCTCAGCACCAGGTTCCCAGCCAGAAGCCAGTTGGAGTACTGGGCCCATGCACTGTCATTCAGTGGCTTGTAGACCACGACATCCAGCACCTGAAGCTGTGAGCTCAGACCCCCTGGGATGATCACCATGTCAGTGTTCATGCTTTCTATGGAGTTCTTCACGGAATCTGTGGCATGGCCCCGGAAGCCATTCAAGATGAGCATCCCTCGCTGCTTAGGCACCGCTCCTGTCCTCTGTCTCCGCACCACTTCTAACCAGTTCTGCATCAAGTCTTCAGTCATCCACCCATACCAGTGGCAGTGGACTTCCATCCCACTGGGAAACTTCCCTGGGGGGGATATACGTTCCCCTCAAAATGATGTACGGAGGTAACTTCCTTCCATCAGCCAAGACACCAAGCATTGCTGTGATTTTCAGTTTTTCCCTGCCTGGTGTCTTGACCAAGACAGGCTTTCGCCCTGGTTATCAAGTTACCTGTGACAGCACCTCTAAACAAATGGGATCTCATCTGCATTCCCCATCTGAGCTACTCACAGTCATGTGCCCTGCACAGAGCCAGGATGCTGCGCTAGTAAGGGACGAGTTTCTCAGTACAGGTCTTCTGGTAGGTGCTAGGGCACAGGCACTTTATGCCTCAGAGACAGGTCATACCTTCTCATCATTCTTCGACACCAACCCAAGCATGCCTTGAACCCTTTCTCTGGAATGTTCATTTCCTGGGCGATTTCGAGAGCTTTCAGCTGCATCACCTCCCGGGTGATGGTGTCCCCTTTGGCCTGCGTGTATCTGACATATTCCGCCACACGGTCCACCAGAGCAAACCTCCCATTCTTCGGGCCTCGGAATGCCCGCCGCATGGCATGGGTGTTTTGAAGCTGTGGCTTCACTTTGCGTCAGTCTCAAATGTTTCTTTCAATACTCCAAACTGCTTGGCAGCCTGGCAGTTGTTGGTGCTCTCAGCATATTCCACCACCATCAGTTTGAACCCTGCGTCGTAACTGTAGCGCATGCCCTGGCTGAACCGAAACTTCCCAGCTATGTCGTCAGCTGAGAGGTCATACCCTGGGAAGCCCATGGCCATGTAGGAGGGGAACCCCTCACTCCACTCAGGCAGCTGTGTGATATCCCGAGGCAGACGGAGGCCAAAGCTGTCGAAGTGCTGAAGCTGAGGAAGTGGGAGGTAGCATTCATTGGGCTTGGACAGTCTAGAGGCTTGACATCAGATTCTTCATTTTCTGCAGAGGTGCCTCCTTGGAGTTGCCACTTGTCAGAATTCTGAGACTCCTCCTCCCCTTCCAACGGGGTGATCATGTCTGGCTTGGGGAATGGGAATTCCAAGGATAGGACAGTTTCATAATTCATCCTCATGACTTCCCGGTACAGGGCCTTTTGTTGCTCCGTCAAAATTCCCCACTGCTCATCAGAAAAATATATGGCCACCTCATCAAACAGTGCTGGTACCCATCTGCCCTCAGAGCAGATTCGGACTTTCTGCATGACAAGTGGGCAGTCCTCTAGTTCCCGGCTCTGAATCTCTTCTTCCTCTTCTTTCAGGGTCAAATTGAGAGGGTAGGCTGAGGACTCCATCTCTGTGCCTCCCGCTGCAGGCCTGCAACAAAAGCCCCAGCTGGGGCCAGTCGCTCAGGACCCCCCCCACCCCCCCACCCCCCGTCAGCACCCACCAGCGGGCTAGGGCTCCGGCCTGGCTGTCACAGCACCACCTCTCCGGAGGGAGCGGGGAGGACACGTGGTGGGAGCGGTTGCACAACATTATAAATGTATTGAATATCACTGACCTGTACATTTAAAAATGGCTAAGATGGTAAATTTTATGTTAACACAATATTAAAAATGAAAAAAAAAGTAAAATAGGCAAACAATCCAATTAGGACAAGAATATAAAAGACACAAAATATGAAGGGAAACTTGAATGAAGAGGACAAATGAAAGGCCAGTAATAACATGCAGAGATTTCAACATCATTAGCCATTAGGGAAATGTAATGTAAATTTAAAACCACAATGAGATAGCACTACACACCTGTCAGAATGGTTAAAATAGAAAAATAGCAACCACATCAAATGCTGATAAGGATGTGGAGAAACTGGATTGCTCATACATTGCTGGTGGGCATATAAAATGGTACAGCCACTCTGGAAAAGAGTTTGGCAGTTGCTTTAAAAACTAAGCATGTAACTACCATACAAATCAGCAACTGCACTCCTGGGCATTTAGCCCTGAGGAATGAACACTTATTACATTCACTGAAAAACATGTCCATAAATGCTTATAGCAGCTATATTCATTATAGCCCCAAAACCACCAAGATGTCCTTCAATGGGTGAATGGTTAAACAAACTTTGATAACATTCATATCATGCACTACTACTACTCAGTAATAAGACACAAACCATTGATATATGCAACAACATGGATTAATCTAAAGAGAATTATGCTAAGTGAATAGAGCCGATCCCCAAAAGTATGACTCCACTCCATTCTTGCAATAACAAAATACACAGATGGAGACTAACTTCTCATTGCAGAGGTTAGTCATTGCTAGAGGTTAACAAAGGAGTGTGGGTAGAAAGGAAGCTCAGGTGGCTATAGAAGAGCAATTTGAAGAATCTCTGTTGTTCTGAATCTTTTTTTTTTTTGGAGACACAGTCTCACTCTGTCACTCAGGTTAAAGTACAGTGGCACAATCTTGGCTCATGACAACCTCCACCTCCCCGGTTCAAGAGATTCTCATGCCTCAGCCTCCCGAGTAGATAGGATTACAGGCATCCACCACCACACCCAGCTAATTTTTGTATTTTTAGTAGAGATGGGGTTTCACCATGTTGACCAGGCTGGTCTTGAACTGCTGGCCTCAAGCAATTGACGCACCCCGGGCTCCCAAAAGTGCTAGGATTATAGGCGTGAGCCACCACAACCAGCCATGTTTTGAATCTTGACCGTACAAATGTGAATGTCCCAGTTGTGTTACTATACTATGGTTTTGCAAGAGGTTACTACTGGAGAAAACTGTGCAAAGGATATACGGAATCTCTCTGTATTATTCTTTACAATTACATATATAGTTACAATTATCCCAAAATATAATTTGATTAGAACAAACACACATACACACAAGCCCTGCTCTCACCTATCTTACCGGAGTGTAAACAATAAACAAATATGTAAAGTGCCAGGTAGTAATAAATGCCGTGAAGGAGAATAGGCAGGATAAGGGAATTGAGAGTAGAAGGAGAGTTAATTCACTGGAGAGAGTTCACGGGGCAGGCACACAGTAAAATGCTATCATTAAAATTACACTAATATGAAGTGACCAACCAATTTCAGGGTAACAGGACAGATTTCAAAAGCAGAAATGAAGAATCAACAAATATCCTTTATAGACAGCATTCTGAACCCATTCTAATCTAACTTATACACCACACAAATCCTCTAAGGGATTCATCTGTAATATAGTACTATCTTTTCTCCCACATTTTTAGTAGTTCTCCACCATTTTTATCAACTCCATTTGGAGGAAAAAACAGTCAAGGTCCTCCAACACTACTGCCGCCATCACATTTTCATGGTCAGGGAAACTGAAACACAGAGAAGGTGAGTAGGCTACCTGCCTGCTTAACCAACTGAGATGCCAGAGCTAAGAGTCTTAAACATTTTGCTTATACCCCTGTCATATTTCATCACATTCTTTCTTGAATTCACATTTTTTTTTTTTGAGACAGTGTCTTGCTCTGTTGCCGAGGCTGGAGTGCAGTGGTGCAATCTCAGCTCACTGCAACCTCCATCTCCTGGGTTCAAGCCATTCTCCTGCCTCACCTTCCCAAGCAGCTGGGACTACAGGTGCCTGCCACCATGCCCAGCAAATTTTGTATTTTTAGTAGAGATGGGGTTTCACTATATAGGCCGGGCTGGTCTCGAATGTTGACTAGGCTGGTCTTGACCTCCTAACCTCAGGTGATCTGCCTACCTCAACCTCCCAAAGTGCTGGGATTATAGGTGTGAGCCACCGCACCAGGCTATATTCAAATTATTTTCACATAGGTTGACTATCTCATACAAAAATCTGAAATCCAAAATGCTCTAAAATCTGGGCATCACACAAAGGAAACATTCCATGGAGCATTATGGAATTTGGATTTTCAGATTTGGGATGTTCAACTAGTACATACAATGCAAATATTCCAAAATCGGGAAAAAAATCTAAAAATATCTGGAATCAGAAACATTTCTAGTCTGCATGTGTGCATGTACACATGAAGAAAGCCTGCTGACTTCTTTTTCTACTGTAATTCAAATTAAACAAATCCCTTCTTAGAGATTCTGTAGGTAATGGCATACGCTTCAGCACTTAAAGGCAAAAGGAACAACTTGCCTTGAATTTCTCCCTGAGGATCTTTATAATACCACTTCTGCATTGCTTCATGCATCAATGGAATCGACACTCCTTTAGCTCTATGCTCTTGCAGTTTTGATACCAATCTCTCATCATCTAGTGCACTGTCTTGGAGATAAGCCACCATCTTCTCAGCTTGCTAATAACAGAAAGACAAAAATCAAGGAAACAAACGATCCTAAATTAGTACTTGTACACATAGTAACAGTGCCTGCCTTTTTTTTGGACTACTTGATCTATGAAAGTCACTATGCGAAGAATATAGCAGGTAACATTTTAATTCTCCCATGAAATAGGTACTATCCCCATTTTACAGAGGGGGAAACTAAGGCTCAGAGATGCTATGTCTTGCTCAAGATCTCAAAATTACTAATCAAATCAACTAAGATTAAAACACAAACTGCTAGAGATCATAGCCCAGGGTTCAAATCAACACTAGTACCTTTTTTTGTTTGTTGTTTTTAATAGAGATGAGGTATGTTTATATTATGTTTGTTATGTTATGTTATGTTATGTTATGTTATGTTATGTTATGTTATGTTATGTTACCCAGACTGTTCTTGACTCCGGGGTTCAAGCGATCCTCCCACCTCAGCCTCCCAACTAGCTGGGACTACAGACATGCACCACCTTGCCTGGCTAAGAGTACTTTTTAAACTAATAAGTTGTTGGTCAATTCTAAATGGTATAAACTAAACCTGTAAAAAGAATGTTAACAGAACAAAAGGCTCAATTAATACAATTACAAATAAAATCTTTTACAAGTTTTACTAAGACACTATCTCCCTTTTTCCTTTCTTCAGAATTTCCTGCCACTAGCCATTCCACCCCAAAGGGAAACGAAATTCTTCTGTGGAAAAGCAAGCTGTCACTTACTTTACATATAACAATGGTATACACAATCTTGGGGCAATTAGAGACACGAATAAGATGTTCATGCTCTGAAGGTTAACTATTTTCCCTGTTACACCTGAAGCAAAAAAATACAGAAGACACAGTGATCGTCCACAGCTGCTTGTATTCACCATTTGTGGCATTCCATTAATGTCCAAAAAGAAAAAAGAAAAGTAAATAGCTAAGGGCAACCTAAGAGCAAAAATAACCTGACATAACGACTACTACATAGCAGAAACTTATAAGCATGAAATGATTTGAAAGACAATTACTTGTACAAATAAACACTAAATAGCCAATTTTTCCAGTACTTAAAATCTAGTGACAAAAGTTCTATATTTGAATATTCATCTAAGGCCTGCTAATTTTTATGGCAGTTTAAGAAGAGACAAAAAGAATGACAGGATCTTTACCTGCTCCAAATGTTTGAGACCTTCTTCATCATCAGGTTCTGTGGAAACACTGCCCATGCCAGGAGCACCTACAACTGTTTCAACTGGCCGGAGGGTAGGACTAGGATTGGGAACAGGAGGTGGAAGTATGAGAAGAGGAGAGGCTGTATCTGAAGGAATCTGCGACAGGGGCTGCTGGACATCAGCAACCATTTCTAGGGGGGAAAAATCAGATGAAAATGCTTTGAAATATAGAGACTTGTATGAAGGCTAACTACATTATCAAGTTGCACAGCCTGCTAAATGGGCCCAATGGAAATGTGAACCCTGCCATGAACAGTAAAGCTACTTCTATGGAGACAATATTCTTTCCTAGAACAACAGAATTAATGACAAAAGGTAAGAGTTAAAAAGTACCTAAAAGGTGCTTCTCCAGGGCTTACCTGTGTCACTAGAACATCCACCCAGTTATAGGCTGACCTCTTAGAAACAATCAATCTAATCCTTTTTTTGTAATATGTCTCCAATTGTAAAAGATAGTTATCAATGCAACCTAAATCTTCTCAAAGGTATGGTATATCTCATCAAAACCTTTACTGAAAATATCTACGATTATGCTCAATAAGATTAATATAATTCAATATATTGTTGTAGGATAATGAGAAGCACTTAGAGTCTACCTGTACAGTGCAGGATGTTCTTCTCAATACGAATACAAAATATAAAAGAGGTTTTGTCTTGGTTCCTATTTCTAATCTCTCAATGTGCAGGCTCTTAGAAGGAAAAGGAGGATGGAAGTAATTAGTATAATTGCAGTTTTCATTTTGAAATCTTGTTTGTTCAACTATAGATAGTTTCTCCAAATTCCTGCTCCTCTCACTCACTCATTGCCACATTTTTTTAAAGGACAGTCTATACATGCTGTATCCACTGTATCCACACCTGCTGTAAGGTGACTTCTACTCTCACATCTCCATTAAAGCTCCTCTCTCAAACATAAGCAGTGACATAAAGTTGCCAAAGAAAATGACTTTTCCTAGTCCTCCTCATCCAATCTCTTAGTAGCATCTAACATTATCAACTCAATTGGAGGCTAAAACATTCCCCTTCCTTAGTTTCCCTGCACTCTACTCTCCTATCTCAACTTTTACCTCTGAGGATTTTTCTCTGGTTCCTCTTCCTCTGTCCTTTAAAAATGGGAGTTTCTCAAAGTTCTATTCTCAGTTCACTTTTCTCTTACTCCTAGTAAGTGCATAATCTTTGCAATTTTCATGCTCTCTCTAGCCCTAAACTGTTTTCATCTAGCTATACTCCCTCATTCATAACTGCTCTCTGGCCATCGCCACTTAATTTCTTCTCATCAACAACTCAGAATCAGTGTTCAAAACTGAATTTCTTCTCTCCCTTCCTCAACGTGCTCCTCAACTTCCACTCTCTTCTCATGTGAATGGCACCATAATCCTCTCATCTTTGGCTCTTCTCTCTTCGTTACCCTGATATCCAGTCAATGACCAAGTCTTGCCAATTTCTACTTTAAAATCTCATCTGTCACAACTTACCTTTACAGGTGTACTGCCTACCCCATAGTGACTGCTCAGGAGTCTAGGAGGTCACAGCAAAGCCGAACTGTCATCACAGCAAAAGATAGTCTACAACTCACTGTCAAAGCCATGTTCTAACTAAGTTTCCAAATATCCTTCTTTCGCACTTCATATTTCATCAAATAAAAACAAGAGCTGATTCCAGTCCAGGCCTCAATCAGTCCCACTTCTTCACTTTAGCTTTCACTGCTCCCTAGTACTGGAATGCCTTCTTCTAATTCATCTAGCTACACTTACTTCCAAGTTCTACTTATTATTCCAAGATGTCTTCAGAAACCACCTATTTCCTGAAACATCCCAAGAGTCTGCCAAGTGAACTCCATCTTACTTTTTGCCCTGAAATAGTGATATATGCATGCTTTATCTCCCCTACACACTATAAATCTGGAGTTTCAACCTTTAATGCACATGTATGAAACTTTCTCAGAATATACACGTCTAGACTTGATCCAAGAATCTCCTAGAATAAGGCTTTAGCATGTACATTCAAAAGAATGTACAAGTAGTTCTGGGACATATCATAACTGAAAAACAATTACTACAAATCAAACTGTCTCAAAGATATACCAGTCTCACAATGCCTGCTATGTAGAGTACAGATTCAAATACTTGCTGAGCTCTTCAGGAAGCTAAAGGCAAGAGGATCACTTGAGTCCAGGAGTTTGGATCCAGAATGAGCAACCTAATGAGACCCTGTTTCATTTTTCTTGTAGTTTGTTTTGCTTTTAGAGACAGGGTCTCACTATGTTGTCCACACTGTTCTCAAAGTAAGTAGCTGGGATTACAGGCACATGCCACTGCACCCAGTTAATCCCACCTCTTTAAAAAAAAAATTCAGCCTTGTTCTAAGCATTTAAAAAACTGAAAAATTCTTGGTTTGAGCGCTCAAAATATTCTACTGGGAAAACAAGATAATAAACATCTTTATGATATTATAATGCTATGTTAGAAATAAGGCTGCTTGTTTAAGAAACAAAGGAAGAAGACACCTACCCTAGCTTGGGGGCTTTGGGTGGAAGAGTTTCAAGAACAGAGAAAAGGATGTGCTAAGGTATAAACCCTAGAAACCAGGGGACATTTCAGGACCTAAAAGCCTCTGAGGCTGGTGAGTAGAAGGTGAGGGAGGTAAAGAGACTGGCACTGAAATAGCACAAAGGGAAGCAGATGTCAGATCGTGCAGTGTCTCATATGCCATTAAAGGGTATACATTTTTATGGTAAAAGAATCAGTTAACCCTTCAACACCAGGCATTACAATGACATTTTTAAATATGTACAAGAAGAAATATGGAAACGTGCATTAATATTGCCTAAAAAGGTATACGAGCAACTTAAACCAATACATTTAATACTGAAAGAGATCTATTTTAAGCTTATTCTGCCACAGATTCATATATGTTCTCTTCTTGGCTTCTTTCAGAACAATGGCATTTTTGTTTGTCAACTGGTAATGTAAGCTGGACACATAATTAACCAACACATGAAAGGAAGGTAACTGTCTGATATGGTAATTAAACTAACGTGGAGGATCTGACATCCAGTTCACTAGTAAGGACAGGGTGGCTATGTCATAACACCTTAGGACATGAGATTCCAGGGCTCCACCCTTACAGATTCTAACTCTGTTTTGGTAAATTCTGAGATGGATACATATGTGAGAAGCACTGTTTGACTGGGTTTACTGGTAAAATTATCTATTCCGATAATTCACCTACCTAAAGCAGTTCTAGAAGCAGAAGCCTATCGTATCAGTGATCACTGGCCTCAGCAGAATCCTATTTTAGCTTGTCTATTCCTACAAATACATACCATCCCCTCTGCCAGGCACTTTGGCTGGTAGACTATTTTCCATCCGAGTCTCCTCTTCAGTTTTCTCCGTTTGCTCAGTTTTGGGTTCATCTTTCCTCTCAAACTGTGATGCTTCCTGAGACTGATGGTCTGAAGGAGTACCTGGTCTAGCAGATGATGAGGTCTGGGGAGTTTCCTCACTAGCTTCTGGAACATGAAGTATTCTTAGATGAACTTAGGAAAGTTTTGGTCTGATGATGAAAGAAAAAAAGGTAAAAGGCAAGAAGAGGCCTTACCAACTCCTACTCTATCTGTTTTCTCTCCTTCTTTCTTATTTGTCTTATCGGGTTCTTTGGCCTCTTCATTATGGCTACCCTCAGAGTCAGAGCACTCCTCCCCTTCGTCCACAGGCCGGAAGTCCATCTCCTGCTCTTCTGGAATAGGCTCTTTCTGTACTTTCTGTATCAACAGAATAAAACCAAAGATCAAGAGCAGACTTGGCTTTGGTATAAGGTTAATGCTGGTCATTACATTTAAAATACATTTCTTACTTTTAGAGAGAGGAATGCTCCAGATGAATCAAATGTGCCCATTTCTTCTTCAGCATCCTCTAAGCACCATTCAGGCAAGCTATCCCTGTCATCATCTATGCTCCCACTGCCAGAGCGAACCCTTCGGTAACCCCGTTCATCATCTCTATCTCGAAAATCAAACTCGAACCTTCGACGTCGTTCCATGTGTTCCCGCCAGCCTGCAGAACGAGGGCCATCTGAGATGAGGAGGACACAAACCTTAGAAAAGTTTTATGACAGTATTTGAAAAAGAAAATCAAAAACAGAAAATAAAGGAGAAAACTACAACTGACTGCAAATTCAAATGGACTGACCTAGTAAAGAGAACATTACGCAATTAAATCAGGTTCAGAGTTCAGAGTATATATACCATTATGAGATGACAGCAGTACTTAAGTACTGAGTCATGCAACATACTCTAAAGCTTTAAAAGATAAATTTGAAATGGAGCACATTTAAAGGACACTTTATTCCAAGTATGCACTTTTTTTTTTCAGACGAAGTTTTACTCTTGTTGCCCAGGCTGGAGTGCAATGGCATGATCTCGGCTCACTGCAACCATCGCCACCCAGGTTCAAGTGATTCTCCTGCCTCAGCCTCCCGAGTAGCTGGGATTTACAGGCATGCGCAACCACGCCTGGCTAATGTTTTGTATTTTTAGCAGAGACGGGGTTTCTCCATGTTGGTCAGGTTGGTCACCAACTCCCGACCTTAGGTGATCTCCCCACCTGGGCCTCCCAAAGTGCTGGGACTACAGGTGTGAGCCACCATGCGCGGCACCAAGTTTGCACTTTTAGTAAGTCCTAGGCATTTCATTAAAATACTGATTAACCACCAACTCTTCATCCAGACTTAATGCACTAGACAGCCTTCCATACTGAAGTTTATGTCTTCCCTTTGCACAATCTTAAAGCATTTTCTTTCTTCTCATGAAAATATCATTCTTTATGGATAAAATCAGCTCTTTGTGTCGATTCATAATATCAAACTCATCATGTCTATTATTAATGCCAAGTTCCCACTTGTAATTCTGATTCCCCCCCCAAAAAAATTCATGAAATTACAGTACTGAAAGTTGTCACAGAGATTTTATAAAGTCCACTATCCTAATTTTATAGTTAAAGAAGAAACTAAAACTCTGCCAGCAGAAGTAACTCACACATGGAAAAGTAGAACTAAAATCCAATTCTGCACCCTCTGCTGCTTGTTCCACAATAACATGCTTACTCTCCTTTCCCTTCTTTCTCATCTCTTAATTCTTCCTAGGAAATTTTTATTTCCATATAATAACCCTAGGGACATTCCTAAATCCACATTTTCCAACAGAAAAAAAGACTGCCTAAGAATAAAAGATCCTACTTGAGGTGTTTTTCCAAAAAAAGAAAGGGAAACTCTTGTTAAAATCTGTCAGACCTCAGTCTAAAAGAGTCTTAAAAAGAAAAGCAGGCTTTAACCTATTAGAATGTTCCATCCTTGATTGCTTTCTCTGTGGGGGATTTTAAAAAAAAGAAAGAAAGAAAGAAAAAAGAAATATGGCCATAGCTAAATGTTTTTACTACTAAGACAAAATTTGCAAAAAACCAGCAATCTAAAAATCAAACTGGAAAACAAAGGGCAAAATGTTACAATGCCAAATACAGGTAGCATCTGATAAACCACTCAGGACTACAAAATCTTACGTCCACACTCCCATCCCTGGATATAACAACAATAAAACACTATTTATTTCCTATGAGAACTAAGGAATTTTATACCCAGATTGCTTAAATGGAAACCTAGAGCCATTATACAAAAAGAGTCTTCATGATCAAATGATCTCCAGAGCCCTCCGTACTACTTTCATTTCTAACAGTCTATACATACACAACATGATAGGAATCTATCCTTCTAGGTACCCGGCTCATGTTTCCTCTTACTGAGTTTCCTAGGTTCATCTCCCAGACTGGATGTCTCCCTATCCTTAATGGTCCCACCTCCCTACACATCCAGTCAGAAGCCCTATTTTATATCCCATAATGTTGTTATCTTACCAGTAGTTCATAAAATTTTACTCACAAAACTAAATGCAGCAAGTAAGACATGTAAGGTACTTATTAAGTCTGACCGCTGATTTACAGACCCTACATCTGAACTAAAAGTTGGATACTATTTTCGTGAAGACAAAAGCAGTTAAAATAATTTTAAAGTTTTACTTAAACCTTCATAAAAGAATAACCATAATCTAACAAATGTTAAGAGTTAACATATAAAAACTGCTATAATCAGACTATACTTTGAATATGCTGGGTTTAAAAAGTGAATGGTATTCTTTCCTTAAAATGCATTTACAGTATTTTTTCAGATCCACATATCTTTATATACCTAAGCCGTCTCTTAAAAGTATATGGATTTCAGCCACAGGTATGATAGAAAAAATACATGTGTGTATGGATTAAAAGTTCTGGAAGATACACAAGTTGATGACAAAAATGACATGAAAGTCAAATATTAGGGGGAAAGATTTAGAAAAGATAAGAAGATAATATATAATCAAATTCTAAGATGTTGGGTAGGAGGTACTTTGTTAAACTCCCTTTAATAGAATCAACATCAGACATTTGGGCTCAAAAAACACTGTTCGTCTTCCAAAACATTCACCTTGTTTGTTTTTGACCAGCTGGAATTTCTTTTCTCTCTCAGCCCAGATCCTATCCATTCTTCACTGAATGCTTGTTAGGTACAGAGTCTACAAACCCTCTGCCTACAGACAAGCTCAGCATAAAATGCCACGGTGCCTTTTAGAGAAGAATAACATTTGGCCCAGGACACAGACTTACTGAAGATTATCTATATCTTATAATGTAAATAATGCCCACTAATGACAGAAAACACACCCCAGAGGCAGCCTTGAAGAGCTGGTATAAGAGCATCCTAACTCTACCCAAACATTAACTTCGGTATGTGTCTGTCCACCTACCACTCCATTATAATACCCTGACTGCCTGTTATAATGTCTACCCAGATCTAAGCTAGTGGTTTTGCTAATAACTTGATTTTTAAAAGTAGAAACAGTTTACATTATAATAATTTCCTGTATTAAAGGTAAGCTGCTCTAGCACACGGTTGATAAAATATTGTCATACACATGAAATTCATAGGGCATGCACATACTCTCTTCAGTTTTGTGTGCTTCAGTTTTGCATGACCCCACTGTTCGAACTACAGTTGCATCTGATTATCATGAGGCATGGAATCAGCACTGTGGCAGGGGACGAACTTTAACACAAAGCACTAGTGTCTTCAATTACCAGCATATCTAATGTCCAAGAAGAACAGTTTGAAGCATTCTTAAGAAACAAACAGAAGAACTAATCACTACTATTCTCTCTCCTTTTTCTAAAGTTAGAAAGACAAAAGAATGAACTTGTGATTATGTCTCTGACCTAGGTTTAAAGCTTATTCTTCAAACAAAGTTAAATCATATTTTCAAAAGGGAAAAAAATGAAAGAATAAATCCTTTCTTGTTAAGAAAAACCCATTGTTGGGGAGGGAATCACATATTTCAAGTGTATATTGTTTATACATTTATAAGTCTGAAAGAATGCTGAAAAAAGATGTAAAGATTTAGAGTTACACAAAACTGAATGAAACCCTCATTTCTGCAGTTGAGAGCAGGTGCTCTCTGTTAAACTATGCTATTTACCCCAGGAAAACAGAAAAGTGATTTCAATCAACTGAATAAATACAGTAGAAAATTCTTATGCTGGAATTTTTTCCAGTAATAAAACTGTGATAGCATAAATAGTATGACTGCTCCCCTCCCCTCGCCTTTTTATCTTTTCTGTTTAATCCCTATTTCCATCAAACTTTCCCTTATTTCAGTCCCTGTGTGCCTTTACTCAACAGAATTCTTACCAGGACTGTGAGGTCGCCACCTCTCTCCATCCCTCCTTGATCCAGCTAGTCGCCAACCTCCATCTTCATCTTCTCCATTTTGTTCCTCTCTAAAGATACGCCAATTTTCACTTTCTGAGCGTATAAATTCATGCTTTCTCCCTACTGATGTTGGTCCACCTTCCTCAAAATTTGGTCTCCCTATAAAGAAAATAAGTAAATATGGCAAGTAAACACGAGCCTCTGCCAGTAAAGATTTTAAGGACAAACTTCAAAGCTCAAATCAAGCTTTCCTGCAAACGTGTCCATTTTGATCTTCAGGAAAAATCACTAAAATAACTGAGAGTATATGCATATATTACTAGACACATTTCTTAAAGCTGAATGTTAACAGACTGTGCAATTATTTTTTAAACAAAAATATTATGTACAGTTTTTTTTTGAAAAAGCATGCAATGGAAAGCCCATCTTCCTACATAAGACCCTCAGAGTCTTACTCCCCAGAAGTAACCACCATCAAGTTTCTTATAAAGCCTTCCCAAAACTGTCCATGAGTACACTTACACAAGTATACATAGCCCCCTCATCTACACACAAAAACGCCACCCTCAGGATGCTCTAAGAATTGTTGTTTGCTGTTTCCACTAACAGTGTTATCTTGCCAATCCTTCTTTACTAGCACATACTTTTTAAAGTTATATGATATTTTTCATTATACAACATATTTTATATAACCAACACCTACTGGTGATTCTGCCTAAACATGGTATCTGTACATTTCAGTCCCTCTTTTATTCCAAAACAGACTGTAAATTGAAAAGCAGTAAAACCTCATTTACTCTAGTACCCAATACAATACAGGCATACCATAAATTGCTTTTGGACAGAATTCAAAGCTAAGCCATGTCTAACTTAACATCTCAAAAGTTACATTAATGTCAAAAGAGAGCCTGGTATACCAAGTAAACTAAACTGGTATTTCAAAAGGACGAGATCATCCTAAATTGTGCAAAAAAAATTCTTCAGTCACCATTCCACACGTGCTAACATATGTAACTCATAACATTTACAAAATCTCACATCAAAATAGGTGAAAATCCAGAACAACATATATTGATGTCCTCAGTTCATAACAATGAAAGTTCATGTTCTCATAATGACAAACTCAATCTTTTTAATTAATCCATACTAAAAGCAAAAAAAATAATTGAACATCAAATGAAAATGAAATTCTAATTTCTGGTCATTCTTACATTCCATCTTAAATATACTGAGATTCAGCATCCTGCTTGCCCATGTGGTTGTTAGTCTGCTACTAGGTATCATTTTACTGAAGGATAAAATGTCTTGGGAGAATGGGAGAACATATGCTGCTTTCTTACTGTGGTAGACAGCCTCTAAGAGCTCACCAAATATCCCTGCCTGCTGATCTCTGTGGAATTCTCTACCCCTAAGTATAAGCTGGACTACCAGAGATGCCACTCACAATATTAAAAAAGACTGTAGTTTCCATCACTTTCTCTGAAGGACACTAGTTGCCATGTGGTGACACAGACCTTGTGGAGAAGCTCGCATGGTAAAGAACTGAGGCTTACCACCAGAAACATGAGTGAGTCTGCAAGTGGATCCAACACCAGTTGAGTTCTGAGAGACTGTAGCATGGGCTGACACTTTGAGTGCAGTCTGACAAGAACCCTGGGTCAGAAACACTCAGCTAGGCTAAGCTACTTCTAGATTCCCAACCCACAGAAACTGTGATAATAAATGTTGGCTGTTTTCGGCCACCAAGCAAGGGTTTTATCATTTATGACCTTGCTCTTACCTGCAGAACGTGTCTGGAATGTCAGAATTATATTCTGGCTTTCCTTGGTATATTAGTCCATTTTGCACTGCTATAAAGGAATACCTGAGGCTGGGTAATTTATAAGAAAAAAAAAGTTTATTTGGCTCATGTTTCTGCAGGCTATACAAGCATGGCACCAAGATCTGTCTGGCTTCTGGTGAGACCTCAGGAAGCTTTTACTCATTATGGAAGGTGCAGTAAGTGCAAATATGTCACATGGTCAGAGAGGAAGCAAGAGAGATAAGGGAGATCCCAGACTCTTAAACTCATTATTACATGGGGAGGGGATGAGGGATTCACCCTCATGACCCAAACACCTCCCATCAAGCCCCACCTCCAACATTAGGGATCACTTTTGAACATGAGATCTGGAGGGGACAAACATCCAAACTATATCACTTGGTTTACCAGAGAAGACACAATCTAAGTCTCCTGTAGTTATTATATAATATCTAATATATCAAAAACTATACTGCAGCTTTTAGAAATTATTTTGTGTAAGTAGCTAGAACTTCAGGCACATGCAACCACATTCGTCTAATTTTAAAATTTAATTTCATTTTTGTGGAGATGGGGATCTTGCTATGTCATTTAGGCTGGTCTTGAACTCCTGGCCTCAAGTGATCCTTCTCCCTTGGCCTCTTAAGAGCACTTCCGTATAATTTACTCAGTTTCTTCATCACATATTTCTAACTGCTGCCCTAAATAGGCTGTTTTAAAATGTCATCATATTAGAAAATCCTTGCCATTGAATTTCAGGGAGCTATATTTTTGACCCTTGTATGTACCTGTTACTGGTACAGGAGTAAATTTCATTGATGCTACAAGTAAAAAAACTAGATCCGACTTAGTAAACTAAAAAAAAAAAAAAATTACTTTGTGTAAATAATCAGTAACAAAATTTAAGTCCTATTATAGAAATTTCTAATCCCAGCACTTTGGGAGGCCGAGGCGGTTGGATCACCTGAAGTCAGGAGTTAGAGAAATTTCTGGAAAAGTATTGTTAAAAATTGTTTGAACCAATATTCATGTAGAATGGTTTGGAACCAGTATTTATGTCAACTCAGGTTACTTCATTAACCACAACACCTCCACCCCCTCTTTCACAAATGAGGAACTAAGTCTTCACTATGTAGATAAGAATTGGAGCCAAAAAAATGAACAAAATTTTTTAAAAAACAAAAAAAATCAAAAACAAAAGAAACAAAAATAATAAATAAATAAATAAAATATAATTGGAGCCAGAATTTAAAACCAGGTCTAATGATTCCAAATCTCATCATTATTTCTTTGGTGGTGTGTTCCTCTTTATCAACAAATTTTCTATCTCAAATCCTTTTTGGAACAAGAAATGCAGAACTGGCCATTCAAACTTTATAAGCTACAGGTTTTCCGGCAGTTTGAGAATCACAAGATTGTTTTAAATTTGTTTCTCTTTTGTTAGTATAGCCACATTTTTCATCAAGCCATGGAAGTTCTGCCTCCAGGGGCCGTGTTCATTTTCATAAGAGAAGGGTGAAAAGACATCAACTTTTAAATGGACTTCACTTATCTCCCTACCTCTTTAAGAAAATATTTTTTTAAAGTACACTAATCACAAATGTACAACTGACAGTTTTCATAAAGCAAATACATATCATGTAACTAACATCTTAGATTTTTTTTAAAAATTATAAGATCTCAAAAATTGTCATGAATCCTCCCAATTAGCCCTTCCCAAGATAAGCACTATCCTAATTTCAAGCCCCAAATATTAGCTTTGCTTGCTTTTAAACTTTTTTTTATAAAATGGAATATTCATTTATATCTGGCTTCTTCTGCTGAACATAATGGGAGATTCATTCTCCTTGTGCAGGGGTCATGCTAATCTTCTCTGTATCGGTCCGATTTTAGCTTATGTGCTGCCAAAGTGAGCACGGAAGATCCATTCTCATTGTTACAGAGAATATTTTGGTCTTTTGCATTGCTGTACAGGATCTCACCATATAAACAAACCACACTGCATTACTCTTATTCTATTGCTTAGAGACATTTAGGTTGTTTTCTACTTTTTGCTATCATGAATTGTGCTTCTGTGAATATTCCTGGACATGAGTTTTGTTATGTTTGCATTTCTCTAAGGTATATACCTAGCACCAATACTGCTAGGTCACAGAACGCTCAACTTTTGTTGACTACTACTGAGTATCTTCCCAAAGAAATAGTACTACTGGCCAGGCATGGTGTCTCACACCTGGAATCCTAGCACTTTGGGAAGCTGAGGAGGGAGGATCACTTAGGAGTTTGAAACTAGCCTGGGCAACATGGTGAGACCTCATCTCTATATTTATCTATAACTTTTAAAATGTAAAAGAGTTTTTAAAAAAGATAAATAGTATTAATTTACATTTTTTTTTGCTTGTTTGTTTTACTCAAACCTCTAGCAACCACTAACATGACTCACTTGTTTACAAACACAATTAGAGACACAGGATTAAAAACAAAGATAAGGCTTAAACAGCACCTGATCTCAAGGTTCACAGATACACATGTAAGTAAATAACCTAATTCAGTTTACAAAATGTTTTAATGTATCTTATCTGATCCTCAAGAGATTAAGTCAACCAAGGACAGGGATACCTGTAAAGTGGTTCCCCAAGGCCACACAGCTGAGTCATAACCAAATCAGAAACAGAACCTCGGCAGTGTTCAAACTCCTAATCCATGGTTTATTTCTACACTAAATCATTCTTAATGGTTCACTCACAAATCTGATCCATTGGAAACAGCCAGAAATTCTAGAGAAACTGAAATGGGAAGAAAATCTGGGATTTAAGTGTAACAAGCTACAGAGTGGCAGACGAATCATGCAGAGTAAATCTTGGGGAAAGTCTCAACATCTCTAAAAAGGGGAGACAGAGAACTAAATTTGTTTTAATCTTCCCATAGAAATGATTTCAAAATGTATGCTCCTGAAAAAAAAAATGTTAAGACCAACTTCTTCAATATAAAAATTTTACTCTAGAAATTATTTAGAAGGTGACTTCAAACAGTCATAAAAATACACATTTCCAATTACTATTAATATAACTAAAAATCATACTGTATCTAAGAAATCCTCTAAAATATTAAAATAAATCCCTTCTAACCAAATTGATTAGATTTACTTGTGTAAATTTGGGTGGGTGGGTGGGAGTGACAAGGAGACTGTCATCTTTATCATTTGAATTAAATATATATACACATATATATCAGGAATACATACATATCAGGATAATATAATAATTAATATAATTCAATGAATATATTATATACATATATATTCCTGATATCTATGTAATATTTACATATATGTATATGTATATATTTAAATATACATTTCATAATATACACATATTTTTATATATTATATACATATTATATAATATACATATATATTATTCTGATGTATATGCATTTCTGATATAAATTACATCAGGAATACATATATATCAGAATATATATATCATAAATACAAATATATATTTATATATAATTTTATTATATACATATATGTATATTTATAGTTACATATATTTATATAAATATTTTAATTATTACATTATATATATTCCTGATATCTATGTAATTATATTTACATATATATGTACATGTACATGTTTATATATTTTATAATATACATATATTTTTATATATTATATACATATTATATATCAGGAATACATATATATTTATATGTATATATATAAATATATATAGAGATTAAGTCAACTATTGTAACTGTCTTGCTTCTCCAAGGACAGGGAAACCTGTAAGGTATACACGTGTACGTGTATGTGTGTGTGTGTGTATTTGGATTCCTGATATAATTTAAGATAAATGATTTTAAATTTAATGATACAAATATATGTATATATTTGTTATGTATTTGCATTCCTGATGTAATTTAAAATAAGTAATTTTAAATTTAATAAATGATACAAAATATATGTATATATTTGTATTCCTGATATAATTTTAAATAAATGATAGGCCAGATGTGGTGGCTCATGCCTATAATCCCAGCACTTTGGGAGGTCAAGGTGGGCAGATCACCTGAGGTCAGGAGTTCAAGACCAGCCTGGCCAACATGGCAAAACCTCATCTCTACTAAAAATACTAAAAATTAACCTGACGTGGCAGTGTGTGCCTGTAGTCCCAGCTACTCAGGAGGCTGGGGCAAGAGAATCGCTTGAACTCAAGAGGTGAGAGTTGTAGTGATAAGAGATTGCGCCACTATACTCCAGCCTGGAAGACAGAGCGAGACTCCATCTCAAAAAATAATAATAATTTTTTAAATAAATGATAAATATTAAAGTCATTTGTGGGCAATTTAGAAGGCGATGTCTAAGTTCCCTTCACATCTAAAAATGCCAAGAATTCATAGTAACCAAGACTAAAATGAGTGGGAGACAGTTACATGGCCCTTCTCAGCATTCAAAATCAGTCTTCCTCCCTCTGTAACATCAGCACAATGGCAAAGTTGACTAACCAAATACTGCGTTTCAGTTGACTTCTTTTTAAAATCTTAACAGAGTTGTAAACAAGAAGATTTTAAAGTAAATCTTATTGAATTACTTTCAAACTCATGCCTGAACCAAATATTCCTAATCTACAGTCAATGAGCTCAGGGCTGTGAATCCTTGCACTGGAAGTGCACTTTGCGCTGGCACGCTTTTTTATTCTTTCAGGTAAAAGGGTCTACGGCTTTCATCAACACTTTAAAGGTGTCTGTCACCCTCAAAAGGCAAAGAAACACAAATTTTAAATGTGTCTTTTTCCATTCAATATAGCAAACATTACTATGAGTAAACTATACTACCGATATATCTTATATCCTTACGTTAAAAGTAAATTGTGTAAAAGGTGCTAAAATACACATGTACTATATATATAAATAATTTCCCCAGTGGCAATAAATGCTTCGTTGTTTCACTCTTAGTGTATTAAGTCCAAATAGGATTTATCTAAAAATTAAATTAAAATGCAGTGTTGGTTTTTGCCTGGTCTAACTGAGTGGACTTCCTAAGGAGAAAGAGCAGTAAAAGGGCACCTGTGTGCATGTTTGACCAACGGCCAAAAATAGTGTTTATGGAAAACTTCAGATGGAGCAAAGAGGCACTTAGCCAACAAAATCTACAGCTGTGAGACTTGGAGCTTACAAGTACCCAATCTCCACAAGCAAAAGTGGAATTATGGGACAGACTCTGAAGCTTGTTTGTGCAAATTTTTTAAAGAGTAACTCTGTACTACTCTATTCAGATATGATCAACACCAAACAAATATTCTAACACCAAAGAAAACAATAAAAGGGAATCCCACCCAAGTATTGATATTTACCTCCCCCCACCCCTACAATTACTTGTAAACAAAACCCAGGGTGGCTAGGACAGAGCAGTTTAAATTCTATACCCAGAGTTAGAACTTTCTCCCTGATGAATAAATAACCTGCTCAGGTGGTTAACATGAGTCCTGAAAAAACAGCAGAGACTGGAGAAGCTGCAGTGTATCATAATCTCTGAAAAAGGTCCTCATGCGATCTGAATATGTACCATAACCTTACAGCCCTCGTGCTCAGCTGTCTGCTGGTACACATGCAGAGGCTGCCTGAAATCTGTGAGAAGGCAATTAGTAGTTGGCTTGGACATGTGGAAATGGAAAGAGACTAGACATCGTCAAAAGAAAAGCTAAGTACACCATGTAAGCAAGAACATGGAGACCAGGCTAAAGTTTTAAAGCTGTGAGATTACCTATGTACAGAGGCCAGAAATTGCACTCCAACTGAAGATTTTATTGTTCTCAAGAAAAATGTGGTACATTTACAGATATATAATGAATTATTTCAGTCAGAAAATCAATTACCTTTAGGGACAGAGGAATAGATTTAACATAGAATAATTCACCTGGTCTTGGTAACTTGTTAATTTAATCATAATTTTGAATGCAAAATCCGTCAATGAAAAGGCATTTAGCATTTATGTTCACTCACAGAAGAAATGTTTTAGAGCCATCTCCAATTACGTTACTGTGAAACATCTAAAACAGAAACAACCAATTGTCTAGATAGAAAGAACCCTGAGTTTTTGGGTGAAGATGGCATTTCATCTGTGCCAATATCCCTGTCATCTCAGTGAAGGAGCCCAGGAACCACCACTCCGAAATGTGCTGCTTTGGTGTGCTTGTTACTGCAAACTGAGAAAACTTGGAAACACCAAGTACAGGGAGGGGCCTTTTCTAATGCCCTCTTTTTTCAAAAATTTATTTGTCCCCACCCTAGAATCTCATCAATCAGGGAAGATTACCCTTATCACAGAAGAGGTTAAAAGGCCCAGTAGGGTTAGACTTTAACTCTTTTTAATCTCTTCTGTAATAAGGACATGTAGTGAATTCTATAACCTTATCTAAAGTCTAACTCTACTGGACCTTTTAACTGTATATAACCAGACAACTTTTGTTCATCATACATTTCCTCCCTTCATTTTCCTACAGCTTGTCAACACCTTCCCCCAGGACCTCCACATGCCTACTCCAACGCCCAATGCTGTAAGAACTTCAATCTGGTCCTTCCACAAGTCTGATGTTTGACGGGACTCTTGCGCATAAGCAGGTAAGCGGTTTTGTGCCTGTTAAGTCTACCTACTGTTGGTTTATTTTATTGATTCAATTATCAAACCTTCAAAAGGAAAAGAGGTCTTCTCTCCCCCCTACATCAGTTAACCTAGTAACTTCAACCAGAAATGACTTCTAATGCTCAGGCTATTCTAATTGGAGTGCTATGCTCCTGCGTGGGCACTTCAGAGATGGTCTACAATATTCACAATTAGCAGTTAGGAATCACTGTTTATAGACCATAGCAAGATTTTCAAATTGCAGAAATTCAGAAATTAGAAAGCTTCACTTGAGACACTGCTTTCTTAATTGAAGATCATTTTGCCAAATCATTTTTGTCACAATATATTGAAACCAAGTCTCTGGCAAAAGACTTTTAAGTTTAATAAAATCCTTACCTATCTTGCCTATTATAATGTGTATTCAGACCAGGTGAAGCTGCTCATGCCTGTAATCCCAGGACTCTGAGAGGTTGAGTGAGAGGACAGCTTGAGCCAGGAGTTCAAGATCAGCCTAGACAACCCAGTGAGACCCTGCCTCTACAAAGAATAAAAAATTAGCCAGGTGTGGTGGCATTACTGCAGGGGATGGGGGATGAGGTGGGAAGATCACTTAAGCCTGGGAGGCTGAGGCTGCAGTAAGCTGTGATCACATCGCTGCACTCTAGCCTGGGCAACACAGCCAGACTCTATGTCTAAAAAAATGAAAGTAAAAAACATATAGTGTGTATTCAAAACACAGCGCAGATACAACCAAGTGCTTCTGCTTTCTAGAAGCAGTATTACACTATACTTGTTCTAGTACTTTTGTTGTTGTATTGTTTTTCTTCAATTATCTAACTGGGAATGAATATACATTATAATTTCTACCAGTACATGCAGGGAATGAGCATCATACCACAAATCCCTTCTTTATATTTTACCTCCCCTAGTTCTGAAGGTCAATGTTTCTAATGCTGTGTCTGAACTTGTGTTGAAGCATTTGGCATTAATAAAACAAAGAAGGAATTAATATATTTTTTAAATTGTAGGGGGGTCAGAGAGGATTCTACAAAGGCGGATTTCACTTTCTAAGTAGCATTATATTGGTCTACATTAATAATTTTCCCAGCAGGCCTTCCAAGATTTTACTTTGAACAACCAGTCTTTGTTTCTCATATCCTCTTACATGTGACATTTGGTCAAAGTTTTAAAATCGGCAGCTAACAGAGCAGGAGAAAAGTACTGCTCACTACAGTATTGCACAAAGCCATACCACAGCTCGTTTCAGGATTCCAACAGGCTGGATCACATTTTCCACCTAAACACTGTATCAGTGTTGAGGTACAATTTTTGCACCCTGTACACTACATTTTATTAACACTATACTTCATCATACGAATCAGGGAGACATCTCCTAAGCATCAATAAAATAAGCCTAAAGAAATTCTTCAGTTCTTTCACACAGGTTGTATTTTTTAAAGTACCAGGTACGGAACCATTAATTTTATTCCTATTCAAGGTCTTTGTAAACAGCCTTTAAAAAAAAAAAAAGAAAAGAAAGAAAAAATGTTTATTTCCTGGCCAAAAAAAAAAAAAATTGTTTTTCAGGTAACTAAATTATCTATATTACTAGCTCTGGAACTAATGATAGCCATTCTGATGAGATACGAGAAGAAAACTAAGAAAATCAATGCATTAATTTACTCCTGTAAGTCCTTATCCAAATAAATCTTCCCCAGAGACATGGTGGAAAAAAAAAGATTAGTAAAGGAAATATCTCACACTTCAACATGCTATATATAAAGCAAGACGGCTGAAAAGAAATGCGGGGAATTTTATCCCTTTGAACTTTCAAATAAACTCTTAAGTAAGATTATGCAAACTTACTAAAGACCGGTCCTGATTAGAGGGAAAAAATGCACCCCTTCTCCAAGTCAGTTCTGGAGGCTTTCTCCAGAGTTGTTAAGGTTTGTGTTGGGTAAAGAAAGACCTCCTAACAAACCAGCATTCTTTTCCACATGATCAGAGCTAACTGGCCCCCCTGCAGGCTAAGTGACCAATCACATCAACTTCAGCTGAAACCAGCCCCCACAACATTATAAACAGAGGAATGTAAGCTGTAAAACCAGTCCAAGAAGAGAACCTACAAACTAGACTTGTAGATTAAAATTATCTCATCAAAAAGACAGACTCTATAAATTTCCTTAAGACCTACCTTTGCATAAAGGCTGACCCAGAAAAAGAACTGGTGAGTACATGCAATAATATCCATTCTTAATTCTTTCTTTATGGGAAACAGGGAAAGAAACTGACTGGCAAATAGGAAGAGAGCTAGATTACCCAATAGATTTTTAAAACAAAGACATTATCTATAGGGCAGTATAGAAAGGTTTCTATATTCTTTTAAGTTTTAAAAATGGAATAACAGCCATATTGAATGCATTATTAGAAATATTTTTCTTGTTTTATTAAATGTAAACTCATTTTCCATTATAATATATGAGTAGAGAATAAAGGCCTGAGGAAAAAAATTCAGTGGCTCGAAAAAAAATAAGTCTTTCTTTTGGAAGGAATTTTAGAAACCCAAAATGAGCACAAAATAACAAATGCCAAAAGAATAAACCACTTTGTTTTTATTTCTTTAAGAAGAAAATGATGAGTATACTATTATAAATTTTTAAGCATGGAATTATTGCTGAAATTACTAGATGCTTCTGCAATTAAGAAATTAAAATAGAATCTCTGAGCTTATATAATAGGGTTAGAACTCACACTGTTTGCCCTAATTATGGAGGGCAGGAGAAATCATTATAAGACTTTCAATATAGTCTTAAAGTATTTACACCAGACATGAACAAATACACATTAATACCATATTCATTTAATGTTTGTTAGTTATAGCCTTTATCTTAACTCTTTAGTATGAACTATACCATTTTATATCATGGCAACAGAAAGATACAATTTTTAAGTGTTACAGCCCAATGAGTAGAATGAATTTTGATGATCAGTGAAGCTGCCTATCATTTTTTAATAGGTACTATTTTTTCCTCCAAATAATGTATAAATGGGCAAATAATTTTACAGCCCACACACAGAGATAGAAGCCAACCTTCCCAACCTTCCACTCTACTTTCTATTGGGATCAGTTGATAAGACTTACATATATCAGGCAATAGTAATATAATTTTTTAAACATATAAGCAGACATCAAACCATATAAAAAAATCATATAGGAAACTTGTATCTGTTGTTGAAATTGGAAATGTGTTTACAGAAGTCTGTAGAACTTTAAGAAATCTTATCATAATTCCCTCTTTTTTCACTTACTTTGTTTTAATGTAAAGATCCCAGGCCAAGGGGATTGAGTGATTTGCCCAAAATGACACAGCTATGTAACCAACAGTGCCAGAGCCTGAAGGCCATATCCCCTATCCTGTGTTCTCTATACTAAATCACACTGACTATAGGAGTCCACAGAATATTTATTCAGGGTAATTGCATAAATGAGAATCAGAAATCAATCTTCCTTCTCTACACTACTCTACTTGCCAACACAATCCAAACAAAATCCAGCAGTCTTAGGTTACAAAAAAATGCTGCTTAACTATTCTGATATTAGCCTTTTTGACTTCCCCGTTCACAGGTTTTTCCATGTATTTAATTGCAAGAGAAAAAAGATAAAATTGTAAAGAGCCTAGAGTAAGAGTACTACAAAAGTTGTAGGTTAAGAAGTAACAGTCCTGAAAAAGCCCAAATGAGAATGATTAAATTTGTTGACTATAGTCTACAGAGAGGCTCTAAGTAAGGAATTTTATACTTACATAAATAAAGTAGGTTGAAAATAAAAAAGTATCATGGAGCTTTTTCTTTCTCAAGCTTTTGTGAAACACTAAGCACTTAGCAGCATTCAGTAGGACAGTGGCTCCACAAGTAGAACAAGCACCAGTGTCCAGGAGCATGAGGGGCATTTTCACATAGGCAGGAAGCAACAACAGTAGAGAACAACAAAGTTGTTCACCCACTATTTTGAAAGCAACCGACTATCCTTTCATTGTTATATCTTTCTGCCAAGTGTCAAAATCTTTTATTTTGTCATCATAATTTTATTTATGATGACAGTATTATACTTTTAAAGTTGTCTTCTCATCAATAAAATATAAACTTGGCAATGTTATGTCATACTCTCTATAATGCTTTAATTTTACTCATGTGCAGAACACAACTAGACTATCTAATAATTCAGACTGTAACAGTCTTTAAATCTTGAAAGAAAACTTTCCTAACGAAAATCTATTTCTAACCTACAAATCTTAAGTCTGAACCTAATAAACACTACTGAAGAACAAATACTCTGGAGTGGCTCTTGAACAAAATTAATCAAATGGAACAGTATTATTCACACAGGCTAAGCAAGGTCAAATGTCTGTTTTTGAGGCAATATGGCACTAACTCTGGACTCATAATGTATTGGATTCATATCCACTACTTACTACCTCATTTTCTTTCCTTTTTTTTTTAAGAGACAAGGTCATGCTATGTTGGCCAGATTGGTCTTAAATTCCCAAACTCAAGCAATCCTCCTGCCTCAGCCTCCCAAAGTGCCAAAGAGCTAGCATTACAGGCATAAGCCACCATGCCTGGTCCCTGAGTTTCATTATCTGTGAAATGGGACTAATAGTGGTAGTTATTACTGTGAAACTTAAGACACTTTTTTTTTTTTAAATAGAGACAAGGTCTCACTATGTTGCCCAGTTTTGTCTCGAACTCCTGGACTCAAGCAATCCTGTCTTGGCCTCCTTAAGTGCTGGGATTCCAGGTGTGAATCACCACACCCAGCTGGACACATTTCAAATAACAATAAAGCAACTAATACTTTACTGAGAGCTTACTCTGTGCCAGATGCTGCCCACTGGCTGCACATCAGCTTGTACCCATGAAGTATTAGGTATGATTCCTGGCACATGCTAAACAATATATATATTAGCTAATGTTATTAATCATTACTATCCTAAGAATCATGAATAAAGTTAACAATGGTTTAATATGGATACTTGAGACAGTTATGGGGCAAGAAGGGCATCTACTAAAGGTGCTAGAAATTTGGCTGTCAAAGACTATCTTGAGAATGCAATACCAATCATTTTTGGAAAGACTGTTATTTCACCAAATGTTTCTTGTAATAAAAAAAAAATTAACTGACTTTGAAGTTAGCTAGACTTGAATAATCATCCAAATAATCCAAAGCTCCTGTTTGCCTTGTGCAAATTTCTTTTATCTGTCTGAGCACCAGTGACCTCATCTGAAAATGGGAACAATGGCTATCTTGTTGAGATATTGAAGAATTAGAGATAATACAGTATGAAAGCAGTTACCATAGTGCCTATGAAGATTGTGTTGTTTCCAAAAAGGTAGAGATCAGATCTCCTAAAACATTTAAAAAGAATCTAACAAAATAAGGGTCATTAAATAGCTATGCCAAGAAAAAATAATACACTAAATGATTATGACAACTTGTTAGAGTAATAAGTCATAAAACATTAATACACTAAGACTTTTAAATGTCTATCAGATGAAACTCAAATAGCCATGTAATCTAAATAAACTGAACAATCATCCCAGTATTCCATCAGTAGCTCAAATGTGAAGAAAATACAAGAGAAGCTCTCTACTATCACCAATAAATGTTAAGTTAGCCTCAGAGCAAAAGAAGAAAGTGGTATATACCCAGCTGGCCAATATCCAATTCCAACAACACAGAAAGGTAGTCTCCAAAGCCTCAAAGTCCCTAGACATAGGAACTAGGAAACCCAAGCAACAACCTAGCTCCACATGTCTGTAGTGCCCTTCTTAAGCCCCATTAAAACGCAGGAAGTGTATGCAGCACTCTCAAGGGTATTTACCTCTAAAGGAAGAAGCAAAGAGGGGGATCAAATATAAACTCAGAGTCCCGGATTGCAGCAAGAATAGAGGCTCACTCAAAGGAAGCAAAGCTGCATTTCATGTTCTATTCCCGGTAACTGCTATACTAAAGTCTTAAGATACCTCTGTCATAGGCAAGGATGATTACAAGGAAGGCATACATTAGATTTCTACTCACCACCTTGAGAAAAGGATAACCACTGATGAAAACTGTTTGCAGCAGAAAAATAATTATACTAATTATCTTTTTAAAATTCTTATTTAATCCCTTAATGATTTTAGTTCATTAAATTCTTGAACCTTTTTCTTCTGGTTTACTTACTTTTAAAGCTAACATTATCTAAAAATGTCTACCTAGAATTTCTTATTTTGCCAAGAAAACAGTTCTCTTTCTACCCTACAATCTATTCAGAGTCTAGAATATGGAAAGCCTAGAATATGGACAGCCATCATCCAGGGCAGAAAGAATCTATGAACATGGCTGCAAAGTGATAAAAACAAATAAAGCCTAATCATAAAACTCTAAATAAGGCCAAGTGTGGTGGCTCACCCCTGTAATCCCATTGAGTTGGGAGGCTGAGGCAGGAGGATAGTTTGAGAACAGGAGTTCGAGACCAGCATAGGCAATATATTGAGACCTGGTACCAACAAAAATTAAAATTTTAAAAATTAGCTGAGGTTACAGTTAGCCGTGATTGTGCCACTGCACTCCAGACTAGGAGACAGAGCAAGATCCTGTCTCTAAAAATACAAATCAATATATCAAACTCTAAATAGGCTAATTATAAAGCATACACTAGAACTACAGATCTCTAAAAGCTTACCACAAATGTAAGCCTAGTCCTAGTACTAAATCTGGCTTCAAAGGTTTGCAGACAGTCTAATACAAGCTTCCAAATGCCTTCTAATTATTTATACAGAAGAAAACATACATATTTAAACATACCCCTTTTAATTATGAATAATGAATGCATAATTATAAATTAATTATGAGATGCTAGTCTTTATATACAATATTTGGTCAGAGCAATAAATGCTTGACACCTGGACTTGTACAAGGAAGACACAGGGGTATATAATCTCTACCCATGGGCATTCTAAAATATACTTGGAAAATGTTTAAATGTTAAACAATGTTTTAATAGTCATTCAAAGAAACAATAGCAGAGTTATTTTAAAATAACACACAATTAGCTTCCCAATGAATGACTCAGTAAATGCCCCTTATGTAAAGGGAAAAGGGAGAGAGCTGGCAAAGTTGTGGTTAGAGAAGCATTCCCAAGAAAGCAGAAAGGGCATGAGGTCTCCAAAATCACAAACATTAACTGTAAAACAGTTAAGAGCTTACTAATTTACTCTTGTTTTCAGAGAAATACAGCCTGAGATGGACAGCAGTAATTGCAAAGTCATTGCTCCTCTCCTAAGTCAAAGATACCGGAGGATGGTCACCAAGGATGGCCACAGCACACTTCAAATGGATGGCGCTCAAAGAGGTCTTGCATATCTTCGAGATGCTTGGGGAATCCTAATGGACATGCGCTGGCGTTGGATGATACTGGTCTTTTCTGCTTCTTTTGTTGTCCACTGGCTTGTCTTTGCAGTGCTCTGGTATGTTCTAGCTGAGATGAATGGTGATCTGGAACTAGATCATGATGCCCCACCTGAAAACCACACTATCTGTGTCAAGTACATCACCAGTTTCACAGCTGCATTCTCCTTCTCCCTGGAGACACAACTCACAATTGGTTATGGTACCATGTTTCCCAGTGGTGACTGTCCAAGTGCAATCGCCTTACTTGCCATACAAATGCTCCTCGGCCTCATGCTAGAGGCTTTTATCACAGGTAATTTTGTCTTTGTTCTTTAAAAAAAAAAAAAAACTACAGGTGTTTGGAAAGGGTATAGTCAATTATAAATAATATTGTTATAGAATAATTTATTCATATTAACAGCAGGTAATGCCTAAGATTGAAAAGAAACAGCTTAGCACCAAAAAACAGGAGAAATGCTTAGGGAACCTATCTCAATGCCGAAATTTTACTTACTCAAACTACTTAAGTAAAAAGGGATCAATCGGTATAACCCTAAATTGCAGAAATTTCCTATAACAAAAAAAAAGAATTAACAAAAGGTTTAAAAGGAGTTTTTCACCTGAAGCTAATCAGTTTGTCAAATACATGAATAAATACATTCAATACATATTTTGACAGTCATTTTACCTAACAAATTTGGGTTTTTTTTTCTTCACTGGGCTAGAATTCTCTCCTATGAGTTCATCTTTTCAACATTTACTTTATGCCAGTGAGCCCAGAGCACAATAGTCAGCTTTACATGTTAGAGAACAAGTTATGTATACACATTCTTAGCAAAATGCCCTGAAAATATTGTCCATAAAGATTATGAAATTTTGCTCATAACACAGAAAACTCTTTCCTTTAAAGGAGACTAGTGCCCTTTCATGTGACGTATATGACTGTAAAAGAAAACATGACTTTAATATACTATTCAATAATAATCTGAGAAGGTAAGCATTCATTGGGCAGTATGAAGAGTGATCTGGAATGAAATCCCAATGTGCTACCAACTAGTTCTATAACCTGCAAATCATAAACAACAAGAATTCCTGTACTGGATCAGTCCTTTTGATACAATTAAGGGGACCTATAAACTTAGATGGGAAAAACTTATTATCTCTTTGCACTAACCACTAATTGAAATTTGGCATTTCATATAGGCAACAAAAAACAATAGCATCAGCAGTATTAGAAGCTTTGATTCAAACAGAAATCAGAGATATTTGCCCTGTCAAATCATAATACTTCAAAACCACAGTACTAAACCTACTACTAGAATATTTAATGTATCAGTAAGGCACAAATAGTACTATAATATCATTTCTTAAATGTTCAACTTAATTTCAATAATTTGGTTTCTTTTGTATTTTAAGTCCTTAAAACATAATTCTGGTAAGTACTTACTTCTTACACTTTACCAACAGCCTGCCAACAAAATCTGTGACATAAAACTGATTAAAAAACTCTTATCTATAGCTTAGGGCACAAGGATGATATACCTGAAAGGCGCATTGAAATTACCTGATAGTCCTACCCTGCCCCAGAAAAGGTTTGTATACATTTCAAAGTTAAAAATTCTTCAAAATATCACTCTTTATTTATTTATTTATTTATTTTTTGAAATGGTGCCTTGCTCTGTTGTCCCAGCTGGAGTGCAGTGGCACAATCTTGGCCCACTGCAATATCCTGCCTTAGTCTCCTGAGTAGCTGGGATTATAGGCATGCACCACCAGGTCCAGCTAATTTTTGTATTTTTAGTAGAGACAGGGTTTCACCATGTTGGCCAGGATGGTCTCGAACTCCTGACCTCAAGTGACCCACCTACCTTGGCCTCCCAAAATGCCGAGATTACAGGTATGAGCCACCGTACCTGGCCAAAATATCACTCATTCTACTGGTCCCCTCCCCCCACCCGAAATCATTCTACTCTGAACCTAGTTTCTACTTCAAATTAAAGTAATGTGGCTGTAGCCAAGTTGCATTTATTTTCTATTACATTTTTTTAAGTGCGGGCAGGAATATAGGAAGTGACCAATTCTTTGACTTTGTAAGAAACTACAGGACAAAGTTTTACACTTCTCTGTCACAAAATCATTTTGCTTATTCATTTAAAATCATGGTTTTCAAACAGAAATGTACTTTGAAAAATGCTTCAGGCAAATGAGACTAACCAAATTAACAATGAGTTTAATACCTGACTCACTGGAAGGCATGGCACCAAGAAATGTGTAAATGTTTGATATACCCTTCTCATTCAGAAAAAGTATTGATATTTGAAGTTTTCATTCTAAAAAAAATTCAATAATTTCTAATTTAGGTGCCTTTGTGGCGAAGATTGCCCGGCCAAAAAATCGAGCTTTCTCAATTCGTTTTACTGACATAGCAGTAGTAGCTCACATAGATGGCAAACCTAATCTTGTCTTCCAAGTGGCCAATACCCGACCTAGCCCTCTAACCAGTGTCCGGGTCTCAGCTGTGCTCTATCAGGAAAGAGAAAATGGCAAACTCTACCAGACCAGTGTGGATTTCCACCTTGATGGCATCAGTTCTGAGGAATGTCCGTTCTTTATCTTTCCACTAACCTACTATCACTCCATTACACCATCGAGTCCTCTGGCTACTCTGCTCCAGCATGAAAATCCTTCCCACTTTGAATTAGTTGTATTCCTTTCAGCAATGCAGGAGGGCACTGGAGAAATTTGCCAGAGGAGGACATCCTACCTACCCTCTGAGATCATGTTACATCATTGTTTTGCATCTCTGTTGACCCGAGGTTCCAAAGGTGAATATCAAATCAAGATGGAGAATTTTGACAAGACTGTCCCTGAATTTCCAACTCCTCTGCTTTCTAAAAGCCCAAACAGGACTGACCTGGATATCCGCATCAACGGACAAAGCATTGACAATTTCCAGATCTCTGAAACAGGACTGACAGAGTAAGACTTATCCATGGCTCCCTATTTTTTAATGTATTAAATACACCCAGCCAGTTATGCAGCTACTTTTTATTCACTGTATCTCATGTTTTCTTTTTTTCAAGGCTAATTACAGCTCTCTGATTATATCATGGTAATCATGCCTACACCCACATAAAAATGGCTGAGCTAACAATATACAGTCTGGAAACATAACACTCTACCTTACAAAAGTTTGTTACCTGCTGAAATCAATGTAACTCAACTTGTCAGACCCTTACACAGAAATGTTGCTGGTGAATTTATAAGAATGTGGTAGGATACCAGTAACGAAGGCAAAATGGACAGTCAAGTGTAACACAACTGAACTCAGAAAAATCAACCATTAACTTCTCATTTCATCTGCAAACTGAAGCAATATTTTAGTTTCAAACCTAGCTCCCTAGATGAAATGACAACTTCGCAATACTTAGTGAACATCCTTTAAAAGCTGGGATTTTTTTCAAGACAACAAAGATCATTCATTTGGTTCTTTATACTATGAAACTTGAGTAAGTATTACCTCCTTAATTTTCAACAACTAAGAACAAAAATTAATGAGCAAAACATCAGAGTACAGATTTATATATAAATCTAAAAGCATTTAAACATGACAGCCAAACACATACATATGTTCATATATTTGCAGCAGAAGGTGATCAGATAAGACAAGCTCCAGGCCAAATGGAACCTGCAGGGTAGTATTTTGTATTGCAAGGAGATGCAAAATTTACTTTAAAATTTTTCTCCATAATAATCAAATAGTGGTTTCCTAATGACTTCTAACAACCTAAATAAAAACATTCCCCTCCAATGTATGATTCATTTGATCATATAAATCATCATGATGGCTCTAAATAATACATAAATACAAAAATATATTTAAGTCTTTATAGATGTAAAGCTTTGTTAGACATAACTTGCGTAGGGAAAAAAAACTACAATAGATTAAGCAAAAGATAATTAGGCAACAGAGCATTTTCAAACCCAAATTCCTGTTTCCAACTTCAAATAGTTTTTTCTATAAACACAAAATGAGTGTTTATTCACCAGTAGGAGGCTGGACTAGATGAACTCTATTATTTCTTTCCAAATCTAATACTCCATAAAAAGTATGCTTCCTCTGTTTCATTTTTTATCTTTTCTATGCTAAAATGAACACTTTTCCTTATGTCTAGTTTAAGATGACCATTTGCATTATTTTCATTTCAATTAAAAAAAAAAAGAGAGAAACCGTCCTTAAGCGAAACAATAACCAAAAAAGTCACCCTATCAGGTTTTAAACAGATTTGTGGCTGTTCTTTTCTGAAATTTCCCTTATTCAGGTTTCTGTGGTAAAAATGAAAGATTAACCTTCCCCACTGGTAATGACCTAGGCAGGAATCATCTCTTGAAATAAATACTAGCTGAGTAAAGGCAAGCAGGTGTGAAGAGCAGGGCACAGCAGCAAGTCACATTTTTCTACTATTTGAGCAAAAGGAAAAGAAAATAAAGAAGAACTCTGGAGTGATTTAAGACTGTTAATAGTAGAAGAATATCAAGAACACAGAAACTTAATTATTGTGAACTTTTGCTGTTTGAAAATCTTAGACATTGATTCTTAAGTAGTAATTAGAACAACAGATTTTCCCAACCCAAGACTACAGTAACACAGAAAGACAGCAACAATTCTTATTTCTATTATCAACAAGATTCACCTAACCTGTGAAAATAAAGTAGTATTGAAGACTTACATGGTATGTTTTTTCCTAAAAGTACTACATCACCTACACAGCTCACAGTCTCACTAGTTAAGCGAAGCTGCCCAAAGTGACACAAGTGAGTAAGTAAAACCTCGGATCTAAGATTCCATTCAAGTCAGATGAATTTTGTATTATACTTACTGTTTATACATAAACTTCGCATTTGAAAACTAAATATGACTTCCCCTACACATGCCAAAAAAAAACCTGTTGGTAAACTACTGTTACTTAGTAAGTATTTTATAAATCTGTAAGAAACGTGATTCGAAACTTTTTTGTAGGAGACAGAAAGCTTCTGAGAGAACTGTTCATGTTTCTTTCACTTATTTAAAATCATAGTTTCTAGATTAAGGATTAAGTTTTCTATAGAAAGACCATTATCTTCTTTCCATTTGAGGAAAACGAAGTAAAAATGGAAGAAAGGGGGAAATCACTGGGAGGCAGGAATGGCTGCTCTGCCTTCCTGGATATGCAGCTCAGGACTTCCTGGATGTGCCAACCTGGACTACCTCGGAGCTTGGTCCTGGACTCTAGGATACATGACCAGGAAGATTACTCTGGAACTAACTTTAAACATTCCTTTGGAAACTGACAAACACAGCATGACAGTTCCAACAAACTGGAGACATGTGTTACCAAAATCTTAGGGGCCTAGTTTTATGTATGTACAAGCCCATACTACCAAGTACCAGAAGAGTCTATAACCAAAAATCGCTATGTCTATTAACAAGTGTTTCATACCAAAATACAAATTTGTATTGCACTGGGCTGAGTGTACTGCATCATCTGGATTATTTTTAAATAATCCTTTCACTTCACCCTTACAGAATCATACCACAAGATGGGCACCAGAACTGATCTCACCCTGTGCACAGTCAATTCCTACTGAATAGGAATCGCAATTCTAATATCAGAAACCTTTTTCCACCTTTACATTCTCCTATGGTTGTTCACAGGGGTTATACATGCTTCTTACCCAGATGTCTATAATTCTACCCATTTCTCTCTTCACATAAGAAGGAAATACATGGTAAGCATCATTCCTAATTTTAAAAGAACAGATTATCTTGGAACCTTCAGTACCTGAACCGTCTTAACGTGATGTCATAGGACATCACACAATATACTCATATTGATCTCATGCTGATCAATACATATTGGTGTGTTCAAACAAACTAATTATTATTGCAACTCTTGGAGAGTGTAAGATATAACTATGAACAATGTTTTTTAAAGATCTACATTATTGTTAACAAAAGTGGATTACTTCCAAAAAGTACAAGCTCAGAATCCTTAGCACAGTTAACCCTGAAGTGAGCATCTTTTCAAAAAGCATTCAACGAAAGTCACTACATGTTAGAATACATATATGTGGAAATTACCATATTTTAGTATACTAGCATTTATAATATATAGTAGTAGACACACTAGTAGTATCCTTAAATATTCTGAGATACTTCATTTCAGTTTAGTTTTATGGAATGTGCCTTTTCAAATATATACCAATGGGATGTAAAGAAAAGAACCTTTACCTTTAATAGATGGTAGCTAGAAAAATTACCCTCACTGGATTAATGTGGTTAAAATATGAAAACCACAAATAACGATGACTAAACTTGACTATTCCAAGCCACCAAAGTGTAAATATGTGTGAATAGTTAAAATCAAGCTATTCTTATTCTAGCAACTCACTACTTTCCCAAAGCAAAGCACGCCATTTTCAGATAACTCTAATTATTAGATCTCTTAAGATTGTGGCCAATACCTGCCTCCTTGAACCTTCCATTGGTTAGCCCCTTCCTGCCCTTAGACTCATACAGATCAAATCTAAGTCCTCTCTCACATAATTAGTAAGCACGTATTGGCAGAGAGTAACCCTATAAACCCTGCTCCCCACTCTGCCCTGTCCTCCGTCTTGTCTCCTATCCAAACAGCTTCTTCTCCTTCTCCCCATCACAAGGCTCCAAATGTCTTGGCCCTCCTACTCCAATGTGTGGACCCTTTCAAGGTGTGGTCCCAGAAGTGAACACAATGCTTAGGCTTGCCTGTGACAACATAAAAGGCCTATCACCTGATTCAGTCCATGGCTGAGAAGACATAAGGACACTGCTGATTGACATGAAGCCCAGAGTCACTGAGAGGGTTGTATCCTTAACACAGGTGGCTGCTTTTACATACAGCCTCTTCTTACTTTAAATTCTATAATTTCCTATGTAAGACTTTTCATTCCTGCTGTCAAACTCTCCATTTGATTAGATTTGATCTCTTGATTCACCTTGATTTTGATCTCATATCCTAACTGTTCCACTCCATTGCTATCCCTCACAATATTGAATGATCTGAAAATCTGATCAGCACACCAACAATATCCTCTAAAAAAGTATTTCGCACCTAGCACGTTAAGTTGGAATTCAGTAGGTGCTGAATGAATAAATGAGTTCATATGCTCTCATTTACAGTACCCCTGCCTTATCCAGTTTTGCTTTTTTAGTTTCAGTTAACTATGGTCAATCGTGATCCAAAAGTATTACAGTACTTTGAGAAAGAGATAGAGACCACATTTACAGAACAGTTTCTTTTTCCTTTTTTTTTTTTTTGGAGATGGAGTTTTGCTCTGTCACCCAGGCTAGAGTACAGTGTCACAATTTTGGCTCACTGCAGCCTCTACCTCCCAGGTTCAAGCCTGAGCCTCCCGAGTAGCTGGGATTACAGTTGCTGACCACCACACCTACTTTTTTTTTTTTTTTGTATTTTTAGTAGAGTCAGGGTTTCACCATGTTGGCCAAGATCTCTCAAACTCCTGACCTCAAGTGATCCACCCACCTCAGCCTCCCAAAGTTCTGGAATTGTAGGTGTGAGCCACTGCACCCAGGCTTACATAACTTTTACTACTGTATACTGTTATAATTGTTCCATTCTTTTATTAGTTATTACTGTTGTCTCTTACTGTGCCTAATTTATAAATTAAACTTTATCATAGGTCTATATATATAGAAAAAAACAGTATTTATGGGATTTAGTATTATCTGTGATTTCAGGCATCCACTGGGGGGGTCTTGAAATGCATCTCCCACAAATAAAGGGGAAGAACTACTATAATCCTAAAAATTCTGTAAAACATTATCACTCATTTTATTATGATACTAACGATATCTGAGAGCTTAGAATAATCAGGATCTTATGATTGCAAATCCTGTAACTACTGCTCATCTCCTCTATACATTCATTGCAAAAGTACTAAATCAGACAAAGATGGGAACAAAGGTGTTGACAAGGCCCCCAAGATTATGCTAATCCAATAGTCTACAATATGGCTAAAGCTAACAATAAACTATCTACCCAGTCTGTTTCAAATTTCCTCATGCTACACACCTATTTTTTTTTAACTGGGTCTCACCCTGTCACCTGGGCTAGAGAGGTGTGATCATGGTTCACTGAAGACTTGGACTCCTGGGCTCAAGATATCTTCCCATTCCATCACAGCCTCCAAAACAGCTAGGGCTATAGGCACACAGCACCATGCATGGCTAATTTTTGTACTTTTTTGTAGAGACAGGGTTTTGCCATGTTGCCCAGGCTATCCTGCCTCGGCCTCCCAAAGCAGGATTACGGCCATAAGCTACCACATCAGACCTTAATGGTTTCCATTAATATAAATAAAACTACGTATTCCCAATGCCACATTCATGAGATATTTTAGTTACTGGTATGTTTACATTTTTTATGGAAACAATGATACAATGCTAATTGTTGTAACTACTTAGTTTTTAAAACAAAATGCAAATCAGTCTGCGAATGGCATTTACACATTTAACATGTTTTTAAGAAATGTTTACCACTGGCCAGGTGCAGTGGCTCACGCCTGTAATCCCAGCACCCTGGGAGGCTGAGGCGGGCAGATCATGAAATCAAGAGACCAGTCCAGCCAACAGAGTGAAACCAGTCTCTACTAAAACCACCAAAATTAGCCAGGTGTGGTGGCACACGACTGTAGTCCCAGCTACTGAGGAGGCTGAGGCAGTAGAATCGCCTGAACCTGGGAGACAGAAGTTGCAGTGAGCCAAGACCACGCCACTGCACTAGCCTAGGTGACAGAGTGAGACTCCCTTTCAAAAAAAAAACAAAGCGGGGGAAAAAGAAAGAAATGTTTACCACTGTTGATTATAATCATGCTCTGGAGAACTTTTTTTTAGCACTTGTAGGAGGATTTGGAACTTTTAACGCTAACTTTCACAGCTCCAATGGTACTACGAATTGGCATTATTTTCTCTCAGATGTGAATACCTACTGGTAGTTTGTAAGGTATTACCTTTAATCAGTTAGGAAGCTCACCTTAACAGTATAAATTATTTAAATATAAACTATGATTAATTCATCATAAACACTGAAATCCTGTTCCTTTATTATATTCCTCTTCAGTGGCTACCTTAACTACGTAATTTATCTGAGTTAATTTTTTTGTTCTCATCACAAAACAAGAAAAAAACAAAAGACTATACAGCAAAAAGGCCAGATAAATAAAGTAGTAAAGTAAGAATATTCATAGTTTTGGCCTTTATTCTCTGATACAAAAACAAAGATTTTAGCATCTACCCTAGTTCTTCTCACCTATGAGATGCTATCTACACTAGAAAAGGAGTTAGTAGATTGTTTCCTAACTTGAATTTTCAGTTCACAAACTGACCTTAATACAGAATACATGCCTTGCAGAGAACACACAGACCTAGAAAGTAAGTCAAGTAAATCTTAATGCCTGTATTCATCATCTCCGGTTTCATTCAGGGGAGACTTCAAATAACCACGGAAGTCTCAATGCAAGAATTGCTATAGCCCCATCTACTGGAGAGGTGCAGGTAACCGAGTCAATTTTTAATAAGTTTGTCCTTATGTGCGTAGGTAAGAACCTTACCTACATCTTTTCGTCCTGGTTTTTCAAAACGTCTGTCACCCCTGGAAAAGATAAAATAAGTTTCAAACAAAGTTTCACAGTGATATACAGATCTCCTATCTGCGACACTCACTTTCCCATTTTTCTAAAAGCACTTTTTCTTCAAATTACAAAACAAATAAATACATAGTTATTGCCTAAAATTTGGAAAATACAGAAAAGCACAAAGATAAAAAGAAAAATATCTAACCCCTTGTCTACCAAAAGCTGTTTCTATTGACCCAAAATATTATCTTTTTAATGAGATAGTATACAGTTTTATATACTACTTTTAGAATGTGTTTTTCCACATAATTAAATATTTTAAAAAACACCTCTACTGCTCATGTAGTATCCTACTGTGTGGATATACAATTATATAAAGGCAACACCAATCTGGCTTATCTCCAATTATTTTTTATTATAAATATCATCACAGTGAACATTTTTGTACATACATCTTTGTGCAATTGCCCTTACTCAAGTTGACAGACTTCACATAAAGTCATAAACAATATAGAGAGAAGATGCTTTTACTAAGAGAACAAACAATAACATGACAATTTCGTATTTGCTATCAAATACCAAATCAAATTAACTATGCTGACACTAATATATTAACTCATCTATCTAGAATCCTTCTTCCTTTAAATAAGAATCATTTAAAAATTTCTAACATAGGCAGGGTGCAGTGGCTTACGCCTGAAATCCCAGCACTTTGGGGGGCTGAGGCAGGTGGATCACCTGAGGTCAGGAGTTCAAGACCAGCCTGACCAACATGGAGAAATCTCGTCTCTATTAAAAATACAAAATTAGCCAGGTGTGGAGGCACATGCCTGTAATCTCAGCTACTCGGGAGGCTGAGGCAGGAGAATTACTTGAACCTGGGAGGTGGAGGTTGCAATGAGCTGAGATCACGCCATTGCACTCCAGCCTGGGCGACAAGAGCAAAATTCTGTCACACACACACACAAAATCTAACATACAACTTGCTATTCAATACTTAATAGCATTTTTAAAAATGAAACCCTGTAACTGTACAAAGACATTTCTCTCTGCAGAAAGCCAAAAATAAGTTTTATATGCCAAGAAATTTTTATGCCAATATGTGGATCCTTTAATTACCTTTCCTCCCAGCTCTGTGATCTATGCATTTCTCTGCCACCTCCTCGACCAAATACACCCTCTACTTCATCAAAACTTCTTTGGTAGAAACCACATTCACCTCTGCCTCTGCCTGAAAATAAGAAAACAAAAAAAAAATGATAGTCAAATGTCAACAGGTGGCACACATTCATCACCATAAATTAATATCTAAAGTTCTATCCGTATACAAGGCAGGACATCTACATATAAATACTGAGTGAGGCCTGATGATCTTGACTTGTGAGACCAACAATGGCACTGAAGTAGGTAGCCCACAAGAGGCTGAAAGAAACAAGTTAAGGCCGGGCGCGGTGGCTCAAGCCTGTAATCCCAGCACTTTGGGAGGCCGAGGCGGGTGGATCACGAGGTCAACAGATCGAGACCATCCTGGTCAACATAGTGAAACCCCGTCTCTACTAAAGATACAAAAAATTAGCTGGGCCCGGTCGAGCGTGCCTGTAATCCCAGCTACTCGGGAGGCTGAGGCAGGAGAATTGCCTGAACCCAGGAGGCAGAGGTTGCGGTGAGCCGAGATCGGGCCATTGCATTCCAGCCTGGGTAACAGGAGCGAAACTCCGTCTCAAAAAAAAAAAGAAACAAGTTAAAAAAACTACATAACAAAATGTAAGAGTCCCAGTCCTGAACAACAAAGTAGCAATAAGCTCTTGAACAACAAGTTGATTAGTGAGATTCTAAGGAGTTCAATAAAACACTACTATAAATTAAACCTTTTTTTGTTTTATTTTCATGAAAATGGAAGAAATCTTGGTTTAGAGCATTTAAGAAGACAGGAGCTAAAGTTAAAAAGCCAAGCATAAAAGTTAAAATAATTTATCTAACCCCAGAGAAAGGATAACTTAATAGGGTCAATTCTAAAACCATCAAATCTCATGAACGCCATACAGGGTCTTCCACAGTAACCAAAGGTACAGTTTATTCTATACTCAAATCTTGAGGTATTAAAAAAATGTATCAGGACTAAACCTGAACTCACAGAGCTGGTAGAGTGTGTGGATCTAGAAATTTAGAGGCTCTGGTGGTTCAAGTGTAAACTTGCTTTTACTGAAGGCAATTTGGTTAGATCTATCGACATTTGACTCAACAATTCTACTTAGTATTTATCCTAATAGAAATAGTTTTACCAAAATGCAAACATATATGTATGAAGATGTTCATTATAATTTAAAAAAATAAAAAACCTAGAAATCTAATCAATAAAGGATTAGCTACAGCAATTCTGATAAAACAATACAGTAGAACACTATGATGACACAGCAGATTAAGTACTGACATTAAGTTCAATGACAAGAATATATTGAAGAACAATGCATATAAAAATTATTCCACTTCTATAAATAACACAACTGCACCATTAGGGTCAGGAAGACTATAAATCCAATTGTCAGGTCTGGAGGCAGAAGACCGTACGCACTTTCAGCTTTATACTTTATGTAGTTTTCCTAACAAACATGTACCATTTGTATTCAATACACAGGAGGGGTGGCAGTCTAAGGATGTATTTATAACTGGATGAAATCTTAGCCATCATACCTAGTTCAATTTTTCTCACAGTGCAAAATGACCCAAAGGAAAATGATGATGGATCTTGATGATGCAGCCCAAAGCCAAATATAACTGAGCTAAACAATTACTTGGAATATCCATGCAGTATTTCTATTTCTTGCATGTAATTTATCAAGCATTCAGATGACTATATTATGAAATACCAAAATTAAAAACTGAATTATTTTATGGGTAATCTTCGAAACAACGGATACCCTCTCGACTACTGCAAGTATCCATTTCTCCATTTGTCAAATGGAAGCGAGAAGCACAGTGGAACGATAAAGTTCCTCTTTATCTATTCTTAAAGCTTAAGGCTAACTATTCTTAAAGTTACCCTTCCTTCCACTTGCATCAACTTCACTTAAAGTCAACTCATAGTTTATGTACCTCTCCCTTTCAGGAAATGTATACATTACATTTAAGATCCTAAAATAATGTAATACAAACTGTCATATAACACCTGTCCTCTACAAGGAAGACTTTAGGATGGGGGCAAATGTCTCTCCTTCTAGAGAAAGCCATTTTCTCAGGAAGGCCATTACACACCAGAAATACAAAAAGATAAAAAAAATAGCCTCCAGTTTACCGAAACAACAAGCAAAACACATAGAAAATATTTCCTCAGTTAGGACTAGCACTGACACAGGCCCTGCTAATGATACTAAAACTTTATAGTGGGACACATTACAATGATAGGTTCTAAAGCTTTCCAACATCAAAAAAGTTTAATCTTCTATAAAGCGGCTCCCATACACGAACAAGAAAGTAAATGTAACATGATGAACCTTTCATAAAGCTCAATTAAAGGACTGTTCTACTGTCTGAGAGTTCACCCTATTCTTCTTGAGAATTAAAACATACTTCCTTTTGGCCGGGCGTGGTGGCTCATGTCTGTAATCCCAGCACTTTGGGAGGCCGAGGCGGGTGGATCACGAGGTCAAGAGATCGAGACCATCCTGGTCAACAAGGTGAAACCCTGTCTCTACTAAAAATACAAAAAAAATTAGCTGGGCATGGTGGCACGTGCCTGCAATCCCAGCTACTCAGGAGGCTGAGGCAGGAGAATTGCCTGAACCCAGGAGGTGGAGGTTGTGGTGAGCCGAGATCTCGCCATTGTACTCCAGCCTGGGTAACAAGAGAGAAACTCCATCTCAAAAAAAAAACCTTCCTTTTAATAATGATGAAAACAATGGTTGAGAGTTGTGTCAATCTGCTTTATTTTTACAACCTAACCAAATAGGAAGATGACAGTTTCACATTGTTTTCACCACCTATTTAGTTTATTTAAATTTTACTAGTTCATGATATTTAGCAGTTGGGAAATCAGTTTCCACATCAAAGTTTCCTCAAGTTGCAAACAGCCAAGATAATTATCTAAGGTTAGCTCTGCCTATACAAAGAAAAGCCACAATAATCATTATTTAACCAGCAAGTTAAAATTAAGTAATGAGTGGAAAACACAAAATTACAGATAATTACAACCTTGTTTTAGACAATAAGCTCCGGAGGAATCACAGGTGGTTGAAATAATGTTAAAAGTACTTTTCACACAAAGTCAATTCAGTCATTTGACTAGTTTCATGCCATTCTTCAACATTAATATGTTAATAAAGTCACTATTTCTTACATATGTCACTACATCTTTTTTACATAGCCTTATTAAATTCCAAATGTAAGCTTTCTATCCTATGTGATAACCCTTCATTTCAAAGAAACCAAAAAACAAGGAGAAATTCATCAATCATTCACTTGTTTCTCAATTAAGTAATTAAGGGGGCAGACTGTTTAGAGATTGGTTGATATTTGCAGCACACAAAGTTGGTGTGATTCACACTTCTCCAAGAAGATCTCTCCCTGGCTTGCCATGAAAAGCACTGCAGGCAAAGCTACCCAAGTACAACCTCTCCTCACCACCAAACCACAGCAGAAAAACACAGGAAATGCCCAAGTAGCAGGCCAGAGCAGTGAGTGGTCTGTCTCAACCTGAAACCACCACCATGCTACCAAGATGCATGGATCTCAAATTCCAGACCAATGTAACCTAACTTGGTGTATGAATGTGAACTGCCTGTAAGCTTTTGAATCCCACACATGCCTAGATCCCACCACCCAAAATTCTGTTGCACAGGTATTTCTTTTAAGTTTTACAGATTAGCCCATCATCTCCTCAGGTTTAAAAAACAAATGAACAACAACAACAAAAAAAAACCCACACAACTAGGTAATAGTACCCACAAGTGAAGGGTTTTAATGAGATACTTTACACCCGGATTCTCACATTCTGAGTGGACTACTAAAAGAAATCTACTCTCAGGAATGCAACATGCATTTTCTATCAAGACTGTAGATAAATTGCTCTATTTATAAAAAATGAAAATACTCTGTACTCATGATCATGCCAATCTTGGTGGTATGATATGCAGAGACAATGGTCTCTCTCATTGCAGACACCCAATTCTTCTATTTCTAAAGCATCTCTTAGAGAAAATTACAAGGTATATTTAGACCACCGTTATGACTTAGTCAACGTAAGAGCTAAATGCTTAAGCAAATATTTACATTATAAATATTAAGAATGTCCTCATATATGAGAAAACCAACGAATCCAAAATAGGGAGCAGATACCAAAGAAACAAATAATATCAAAATAAAAACTATTTTTCCAAGACATAAATCTGTAAAACTATAGGTTAAATAAATGAATGTGGCAGAATTATCTTTTGTTCTACCCCTATAGGTCCTAGTACTGATGAGGCAGTTTTTATTAAAGCCCCTCTCTGGCTGGAGAAGCTCTGGACACACACCCCTCATACAGCAACTGTCACACAGGACTGTAGGTACGTCAGGGCTGCTTTCAGTCGACACTTCAGGAAGCTTTGGCTCCCTGGGGATGTGGAACGTGGAACATGGATAAGGAACAAGGATTTGTTGGAGTGAACTGGGACTGTCTAAACTCCCTCACGTTCAAATCTCTACAGCTAGAATTATAATCCTCTGTTCTAAATCAGTGGTTATAGAGAAGATACCTTAAAAGAATGGTTTAGAATATAAATAAATGTTCAGGACATTTACTATGAATTTAATGTCAAAGAACAGCTTTTATTAAATCAGGCATTAAAATATTTCAAGAAGTTTGTTCTCTATCTTCCTCCTCCATTCTTACTTTTTCACATGAAAACTCACCTCGCCCTCTTGAAGAACTTCGACCTCTGGGAGCCCCCACCACTGTTCCTCCTCCTCCTCGTCCTGTCAATCGCAGGACGGCGGCACTATTTACCGACATGGAGAAGTTTCTCTGCAAAAACAAAAAAAGAGGACAAAAGGAAAAAAGAAAAAAAATAGATGAAACAGATAAAATGACATGTTGCATCTGCCCACATTTCCAAAACATCTATAAAACGGCATCTAATTACTACTAGCAACGGAAAACTGTAATTACACAACATAGAGATGATCCAAAACCTGATTTTACCTGACAACTGCCAATTAACATTTCAAATCAACAAAATTGAAAACCAATGTCTTATACTATGCTAGATTTGGTGAGGAAATAATAAGCAAACAAACTAAATGCTCTATGTATCCAGAAGTAGATAGGGAAAATACATAACAGAATAAATACAGAAAATTTCACAAAAAAGATCTGGTTTGAAAGGGTCCTGTAAGCCTTTAACTCGTGAAAGGTGGAAATGAAAGGGAGTTACTGAAAGGTCTGATTCGAGGACAGCAGGAGAAAAGAGAATGATCTTTTTTGCCTTATTCTGCACATCAATGTGAATTAGCAACTCAAAGTAGTATTTAACAGAATGAAAGGAATCAGAAGTGAATGGGAAAGGGCCAAGGATCTAAATAAGAGCAACCATCTAAATAACACATTCATGGGAAGAGGAAGGGAAAGCTTAATAAAGTAAAATCCAATCACTCCTGTAAGTTATTAACTTACATTTGCACCATAGCCAATCTAGAAGAGGGTCAAGTACAAAGAGATAGTGACTTCATTTTTGGCATGGCTGTAGCCATGGGCCCTCCTGGCAGAGGGAAAACCTTAGGCTTAAGAAATAAGGTTAAAAAGAAACCTGCAATTCAACTAATATTTTAATCCAAAGAAACAATATTGTAGTCCCAAGTGGTTTCCACTGACTTGATTCAAAATCAATAGAAATTATGTCTATACCAACTTCTTTTGAAGAAGTCAACATCTAATTGTTAAAAAACTTCTATTTTCATTATTAAATTTGTTGTAACAAATAGGCCATCTTCTCCTAGTCACTTTTTTTTTTCTTTTCAGAATTTTATTCAAAACAATTTGTTCAAGTAAGTTTTATAAACTTGTATCAGCGTAAATAAGATTTTCTGGTTGGGTATAATGGCTCACACCTGTAATCCCAGCACTTTGGGAGGCTGAGGCGGGCAGATCACAAGGTCAGGAGTTTGATACCAACCTGGCCAATATGGTAAACCCCCCAGCTCTAAAAATAAATAAATAAATAAAAACATAAAAATAAAAGTAAGCTTTTCTTTGGGTTTATAGATATATAATCATATAATCAAGTGACTTCAAAACTAAAGACTTAAGATAAAATTATCAACTAAAAATAAGAGAAAGATATCAAACTCAAAAATTATATTTCTATTTCAAACTATAATAAAATGTACTTAATAAAAAAGAAAACTGAAACATATATATGTTAACTTACCTTTCAGCACAGAGTAGGCAGTGGGGTACTGAATAATGCCTCTGGGTATTATTATAATTAAACAACAGTATGAGGTCCCAAAATCCAGATTAATATATTCGAATATTGAAATAATCAAGGTCAGAGCTAACTGCATTATGTATGCTAGGATCCCATGCAGCTGAACACCTATTAACCAAACCATCACATATAAAACTCAATGCACCCATTTGTACGTGTGGGGACACACTCATGTATTTTCACACACTCTCATACGTTGCTGATGAAAGTATAAACTAGCATAATCTCTCTAGAAGACAATTTCTAAAAATTATTTAAATGCCCATTCCCTTTGACACGACAATTCTACTTCTTACCTACGTAAAAACTAACATAAATAGAAGATCACTAACTATAGAAGTTTATAAAAGCAAAATATGGAGGCCATCTATGTATCTGCCAATAAAGGCTAATTTAAAAAATCATGGTCCCCTACCCATAAAATTCTGTACTTCTGATGAAAAAAAAAAAAGAAACCTCTATTTCTTAGGCAGAATCATATGGTAACAAAAACTGCAATGTCCTATGGTCAACCTAATATACAGGGACATGGAGCATACTTGTAATCAGGAACATGGAGAGGCCAAACTGCCTGGGACTGAATTCTTTCTGGCCCCTATACTCAATTTCTCTGTGACTCATTTTCCTCATCTATATAATGTAGGCAGGAATATTTTTATGTACCTCACAGGTCACTGCAAGCACTCAACACATTAAATGTTAAGTGCTTAGAACAGTCTCTGATATATAATAAGAACTAAGTAAGTATGCCATTATCTCTTAGATGCTTAGGTAAAAACTGTAAAGTGCCAGGTACAGTGGCTCACGCCTATAATCCCAGAACTTTGGGAGGTCAAGGCAGCTGGATCACTTGAGGCCAGGAGTTCAAGACCAGCCTGCCAAACATGGCAAAACTCCATCTCTACTAAAATTACAAAAAATAGCTGAGCTTGGTGGTACACACCTGTAATCCCATCAGTTTGGGAGGCCCAGTCAGACAGATCACTTGAGGCCAGGAGTTTGAGGCCAGTCTGGCCAACGTGGAGAAACCCTGTCTCTACTAAACATACAAAAATTAGCCGGGCATGGTGGCAGGGCACCTGTAGTCCCAACTACTCAGGAGGCTGAAGCAGAATTACTTGAACCCGAGAGGCGGAGGTTGCAGTGAGTAAAGATAGCACTACTGCACTTTAACCTGGGCAACAGAGCGAAACTTTCTCAAAAAAAACTAAAGTGTAGAACTGTGTGCATAGCATGCTACCGTGTGTGTGTGTGTGTGTGTGTGTCAGAGAGAGAGAGAGGTGTTTAAAAGAATATACAGATACTTGTAGACACCATAACCATCCCTGGAAGGGAATACAAGAAAATGAAATAGTGGTTACTTCTGAGGAAGAGTAACAGGCCGCAAAGTTTGCGTGAGTCACAGACGTGCTTTTCATTATGTGCTCTTTGAATTTTGTTAGGTATATATACATGTATTATCTATTCAAGAATGAATAAATGAAGTAATTTCTTTGATGTCAAGTAAATAAAATACACCCATCTTGTAACAGCTACCTAAATTCCAGATGTAATGCATTTTTGTCCTCACTATACTTGATACATAGATACACGGAGGGAAAGGGAGAATAAGTATGCCAATACACTTTAAAGATACCTATTTCAGGGCTGGGAGTGGTGGCTCATGCCTGTAATCCCAGCACTTTGGGAGGCCAAGGCGGGCAGATCACCTGTAGTCAGGAGTTTGAGACCAGCCTGACCAACATGGAGAAATCCCGTCTCTACTAAAAATACAAAAATTAGCCGGGTGTGGTGGTGCACGCCTGTAATCCCAGCTACTCTGCGAGGCTGAGGCAGGAGAATCGCTTGACCCCGGGAGGCGGGGGTTGTGGTGAACCAAGATCATGACCATTGCACTCCAGCCTGGGCAACAAGAGCAAAACACTGTCTCAAAAAAAAAAAAAAAAGATACCTATTTCAGGTAACTTCAGGAAACAAGACATGCAGCAAGAAGCCTGCTTTAAATTATTAAAGTATTTACCTCCCTAGGAGTACCAAATAAAAACTATACAAAATTACTCTAGGAAGATCTAGTCAATACTAATTTCTGAAGGGGTACTTGATCATTCAAAGGACAAACATAAAATTTTTTATGAATTGTTTGCCAGCTTTAAGCACCGTCCTACTCCACCATATTTGGTAAATGACACAGGCTATTAAATATGCATTAGGAAATTCCATATTGTGCATTTTAAATGCCTTCAAAAACGGACCTGATGATCTTCTGTGACTATAGTGAAAACTTCCCGATCCTTGCATTAAGCTCCTGTGATCACAGAATACAGACCTTAAGATAAACATTTCCATCCTAAGCACAAAATCAGGGCCAGACGCAGGGGTTTATGACTGTAATCTCAGCATTTTGGGAAGCCAAGGCAGGTGGATCACCTGAGATTGGGAGTTCTAGACCAGCCTGACCAACATGGAGAAACCCCATCTCTACTAAAAATACAAAATTAACCAACCGTGGTGGCGCATGCCTGTAATCCCAGCTACTCGGGAGGCTGAGGGAGAACAGCTTGAACCCAGGAGGCGGAGTTTGCAGTGAGCCAAGATCACGCCATTGCACTCCAGCCTGGGCAACAAGAGCGAAACTCCATCTCAAAAAAAAAATTAAACATACTCATTTAGTCATTCTGGAACTAATTTTGGTGTGTAGGTATACTGCAAACCTAATTTTATTCTTCTCTAAACTGTTAACCATTACTGGTTAACTGAAATTAACCAACAGATCCCAAGCAACATTTGCAAAATAATTTTTGATTTTCTAAATGATTTGTGTCCTTGCTACACACGAATTTCTTTTTTGGGGGTGGGGGGGAACAGAGTCTCACTCTGTTGCCAGGCGCCAGGCTGGACTGCAATCCCGGCTCACTGCAACCTCCGCCTCCCGGGTTCAAGCAATTCTCCTGCCTCAGCCTCCCGAGTAGCCATGCCCAGCTAATTTTTTTTTCGTATTTTTTAGTAGAGACGGGGTTTCCCCAAGTTGGCCAGGATGGTCTCGATCTCTTGACCTCGTGATCCGCCCGCCTTGGCCTCCCAAAGTGCTGAGATTACAGGCTTGAGCCACTGCACCCGGCCTACTACACACTAATTTCTTCAAAATCTTATGAGACGTTTCTGGGTAATTCAATTATTCATTCTGTTGATTAAAAGTCTACCATATTTTGGTAACTAAGTAGCATGTCATCCTCTTCTGACACATTTAGTCTCTAAGAAATATATGAAATCATTTCAAGAAACATAAAAAGGAATTTTTAAATATATAAATAGCTAAAAATTAAAAGAATAATCACAAAAGAATAAAACTGGTATATGAACCTCATAAAGTTAGCATTTGTATTTAAAATCATAATGTGGCCAGGTGTGGTGCCTCACGCCTGTAATCCCAGGACTTTGGAAGGCCAAGCAGGGTAGGATCCACTTGAGTGGATCCTCAAGTCAGGAGCTTGAGAGCAGCCTGACCAACATGGTGAAACCCTACCTCTACTAAAAATACAAAAACTAGCCAGGTGTGGTGGTATACGCCTGTAATCCCAGCAACTCAGGAGGCTGAGACACAAAAATCCCTTGAACCCAGGAGGCAGAAGTTGCAGTGAGCTGAAACTGTGACACTTCACTACAGACCGGGTGACTGAGTAAGACTCAGTCTTAAAAGGAAAAAGAAATACACAAAATCATAAATGCAATTTTAAAATTTAGAAAACTTACTGGGTACATCTATGGTCAATGATCTTAAAATATAAGGAGCCAGACCAGGCATGGTGGCTCATGCCAATAAGCCCAGCACTTTGAGAGGTTAATGCAGGACAATCGCGTGAGGCCAGGAGTTCAACACCAGCTTAGATAATAGAGCAAGATCCTGTCTCTACAAAAAACAAAATTAGCCAAGTGTGGTGGCATGCACCTGTAGTCCCAGCTATACAGGAGGCTGAGGCAGGATAATCCCTTGAGCCCAGCAGTTCAAGGTTGCAGTGAGCTATGATCACACCACTGTATTCCAGTCTGGGTGACAGAGTGAGACACTATCTCAAAAAATAAAAACTAAATAGGTAAACAAAAAATAAACACACAGACACACACACACACACACACACGCCTCATATAAATAGCATAAATCAACAAGAAAAAGATTAATATCCCAAAAGAAAAATTGGCAAAGGCAAGAAAAAAATTAACAGAAATATAAATGATGAATAAACATCTGAAAAACAACTGTTTTCTGCTACAGGCAAGGAAATGAATACTAAAACGATGAAAAAACTGTTTCCAAATCTGCAGGGAAGTCTTTCAATAAAATACTTGATATTGGAAGTACAGAACCACGCAACTTGTATTAAAAGGGGGAAAATATATTTCCATATTTACTTGGAAAAATACATAAGAAATTGCTAACACTTGCTTCCTTTGGGAAATGGGGTAGCTGGCATATAAAGGCTTAAAATATTAGTTGAATTGCCAGATTCTTTTTTACCCTAATTCCTAAGCCTCAGTTTTTGCCCATCTGCCCAGAGGACCTTTGACTACAGCCATGTCCAAGGTGCATTTTCCTCTATGTATCACACTTCTGCATTTTTGTACCAAGTGTACAAAAGGTATTCAAGCCAAGGACATATGCCAACATTTTCTTTCTTTTTTTCTTTTTTTAAACGGAGTCTCACTCTGTTGCCCAAGCTGGAGTGGAGTAATGCAATCTCGGCTCACTGCAACCTCTGTCTCCCCAGTTTAAGCGATTCTCCTGCCTCAGCCTCCTGAGTAGCTGAGATTACAGCCATGTGTCACAACGCTCAGCTAATTTTTGTATTTTTAGTAGAGTTGGGGTTTCATCATGTTGGCCAGGCTGGTCTTAACTCCTGACTTCAGGTAATCCACCTACCTACTTCAGGTAATTGGCCTCCCAAAGTAGTGGGATTACAGGTGTGAGCCATGGCATCCGGCCCCAATATTTTTAAAGTTCAAAACATTTCATAGTTTAAAACCCTCTTTAAAAATTCTCTTTCAAATGCCCAGAATTTTAATATTTCATAGATTTGGAAAAAAAATTATTACTTCTTGCTTTACCTTTTCCTAAGAGTCTAACAGGTATATTTTTGGCTCCCTGGACTCTCTTCTTCCCACATGGATGCCCATAAAGTAACATTCAAGACTTCCAACAAGGCTTATTTTCCCTTTACTACAGTCATAGTAAGTTCCTTGAAATCAGAAACTCTTTCATCTTTGCACAGAACAAAGTACACTGTAAACAGGAACAACACTAAATTTGCTACTTTCTAGCCCAGAAGTTTTACTTTCTCACATCAAACACACACAAACACATAAGCTGGTGACAGAAGAGTTTTGAGTGCATTTTGAGCTGAATATACACATTTTCCCTTTAGTGGTAAAATGCACTAGAAAGAATTCACTTCTGAATTACTTCTGAAAATCTGTTTATCTGCAAAGATGACCTTCTCCCCTCCCGGGAAAACACTCTTCCCCTCTACTTGAGTAAGTTTTAAAGGATGGTTCCCAATGTCCTTAAGGATCTACAAATGTTTCTATGAAATTCTCAACAGGTGCAAATACTACAGCAAAATCCAATTAACTATTAAGCATCAACATACCATGAAATAGAAGAAAGTAGAGTTATGAGGATGCAGGATAATCCTTAGGGAATAAATAGTAACTTCCTATTTTCATGTCTTAGGAGGAAAAGAACAAGGGTTTGCTGGGGCTCAGAGCTAATTACAAACCTGTTCTTCTTCTGTAAAGGGTACAAGGGCCAATGGTGGAAGGGGTTCCTCCTGGAGGATAGGCAGAAATTCTTTATCCAGAAGGTCTGAAGGTATCTGTACAACCAAACACATGATTATGAGATTAATGCTATTCCTGCAATAAGAAGAAATACAAGAAGATAAATCCAATCTGTTTATTGTTATTATAAATACAGACTAATGTTTATTCAGCCATAGCTGACTTCTATAGTCCTTATGCATTTTGATAGTCAACATTAAAAACCCCAGTCAACACTCCCCAGCCTCTCATATAATGGCCACTTTTGGATTTAGCACTACCTTGCTATTCCAGAGCACAGAGTGGAAGAATAAAAGTCTCTACATTTAATGCAAAGCAGAAGATGATAAAGAGAGTTTTATAAGCAACTGTATCTGTCCTTAGCAACCATCATTAAAATTTGAAATTCTTAATCAATGAAAAACAAAGTACACTAAAGGCCGGGTACTGTGGCTCATGCCTGTAATCCCAGCACTTTTGGAGGCCGAGGCGGGCAGATCACTTGAGGCCAGAAGTTGAAGACCAGCCTGGCCAACATGGTGAAACCCCATCTCTACTAAAAATACAAAAAAAAAAAAACAGGCATGTTGGTGCATGTCTGTAATCCCAGCTACTTAGGATGCTGAGGCACAAGAATCACCTGAACCTGGGTGGTGGAGGTTGCAGTGAGACGAGATCACGCCACTGCACTCAAGCCTAGACGACTGCGTGAGACTCTGTCTCAAAAAAAAAAAGTATATTGGGACAAAATATATATATATTCTTTCTCACTAGTCACTCAGTAAGATAAAAGTCATAATAAAAGTCTACACTGTTTCAATTTTGATGATTTCTAAGTGACACAAATATAGTATCACATTTTAAGGTTTTCTCTCCACTAAAAATTTTATATTTAACTCAAATAGTTGAAGGTGCTCCTCATCTTGCTCCTTACTTTTAACTGGAAAGTAGGATAAGAGGTACAATAAAGAGAAAGGAGAAATTCTTCGTTTCTTAGCCACTGAACTAGGATACAAGTAAACATGAAAGGGAGGTTAAGAGGAAGTTAGCTAGAGAAGGCATTAAGTGCTATCTCCTGTTTCCATGAAGGTGCCTAAAAAACACTGTGTGAACACTCAGAAGATCCTACTGTAGGCTTCAAAGCAGGGAAACAGTAAGGTGGAGAGAAAAGGCATGGGTCAATATATTAGTAAAATACATCAGTTTTCATGTATCAATAATACGTCATGGTATATATCCCAAAGTCTCATTCATAATTTTGAACTCATTTCCTACTTGCTTACCTTGTTGTCTTTAAGAAAAAGTGCTAACATTTCTTCTCTGCCATAACGATAATCTGCTAATTTATACTTCGGCAATGCTGGAGAAAGAGGAGGGGATGTAATACTCCCACCACTGGACAGAGCTCGGAGCCTAGAATAGGAAAGACAGAGAATATGTCAAATGTTCTGGTGCTATAGACTTTTTAAACTATACACTGTCAAAACCCATCATTTTAGTTCTTTAGAAGAGCAAAAAAGAAGTCCTACTATCTCAAAGTATCAGATTTTAGCTTTAATACAATCTTTTGTCAAGGCATACTAAGAGGGCAGTTTATTGAGAGATAACTAGACAACCATGTGGCACTTCCTTAACTTAAAAGGCATCATGGCTATGTCCCCAGGAAGCTTAGGGAATGAAAAAGGGACACAGTTTTCCAAATTATAAAAGGCATATGTTATTAAAACAAAAATGAGATACTACCTTACATTCATTAGATTCATAAAACTTAGTAAGTCTGATAATACCAGGTGTTAATAAGGATGTAAAACAAGGCAAACTTTCAAGTAGTGTTTGAGGTATTATGAACTGAAACAATCACTTCAAAAAATGATCTGATAATACTATTTGGCAATTTGGTAATGGCTAAAATATTTAATAAAGTATGCTATACAAGAGAAATAAAAACACAGCCTATAGTACTAATTTTTATATAAAATGCGTAAACCTGCAAAATAGGTTTATACTGTTTCAAGATATACAAACTGCAGCAAAAGCATAGAAACAAACATGAAATTGACAAACACAACATTCAGGATAAAGTATTACCTGCAAAAGAGAGATTATAAAGGCAGTTTTAACTGTATCTACAATGTTTTATTTTTGCAGCTTGCTAATGAATACATGGGTGTTTATCACAATTTATATTTCTATGCCTGAAATATTTGACAATGTTTTTAATAAAAGCAAATAACGGTCAGTGTCGACAATTTGAAAATGCAGTAAAGTACAAAGAGAAAATAAAAACTACATTTACTGCTAAGAAGACAAAAAATATACACCACACTGATAACAAAAGTTGCCTCTAAAGAACAGAATTTGGGGAAAAGGAACTATTTTAATTTTAAAATAATGTATTTTTATGGGGAAAAGGGAAGAAAACATCAGCAAAAAATGGCAAGTAAGATCCTACGGGAGCACTGTCAGACAGCAAGTGGAAAAACGAACATCAAGAGTAACTGATATCAAGGGTGAAAGGGACCAAGGTACTTTAATTCTAGTTTAGCCTAAGAGAAAATTCAATAAAAGTATTGAAATCTGTGCCCAAAATTGCTAAGCTTTATTCACAAAGCAAAAAGGGAATAATCTACTAAATTATGACACATTAAATATTAATATGAAGGCCAAGTAAAGCAGAGTAAATATGTACACATTAAAAATGGCAGGAAAAAAATAGCATATGCATAGTAAACAGTAAAATGTGTTTACGAGAAGAAAGTAATACTTAAAAAAATATGTATTAGTAAAGTGAGACTGCTGGGTGGGAATTTTTTTAATTATGGACAATTTTTGTGTTTTCATAAATACACCAAAAAGCAGATGACAAACTCCTGTGTACCAATCACTGAGCCCCCAACAATCCATGGCCAATCCTCCTCTTCCCACCACCTCAGCCAAGTTTCTTTTGATATTATTTTGAAGAAAAGCTTTTGGCTTAGCATTCCATCTATTAATATTTAAAAATGTTATTTCTCAAATAACTTTTTTCCCCACAATGTCTGTCACCAAATGGAGTGTAGGGTACAATCATAACTCACTGAAACCTCAACCTCCTCGGCTCAAGCGATTCTCACTCTTTAGCCTCCTGAGCAGCTAGGACTACAGATACATACCACTATGCCCAGCTAATGTTTGTACTTTGTATGTTGTCCAAGCTGGTCTCAAACTCTGGGCCTCAAGCAATCCTCCCACCTTGGCCTCCCAAAGTGCTGAGATTACAGGAATGAGCCACCAGCCTGACCCAAAACATTTTTTTAAAGTCTGGGTTTTGTTGATTTTATCCATGATATAATTAAACATTTTTCTGTCTTTTGCTTTTCATGTAAATTGGTGATTGTGTACAGAGATTTTGAGATTTTCACCAATTTGGGTTCTATTTTTTTGGCAATACTTCATATGCAGTGATGTATTATTCCATCAAGAGGCACACATTGTGATGCTGCATTTATGATACTTGCAATAACTGATGATCAGTGCTTGGATCCCTAAGTTCACTACGGTTTAAGTAATTATATTATCTCATTCCTTCCTTATGTATTATTTGGAATACTTCTGCAAAGAGAAATTTCCCTCTTATACTACTTGATATAGTTACCGAATGATATTAATAAAGGAAAGGAGGGAAAAAGCCTTAATTCTTGTTTGTTTTCAAAATGATGACTAGATTCGCTTGCACCTTTCAACAGTAACACATTATTTTATTAACATATTTCAATTCACAGCAATTATTAATAGTGTTCAAATCGTCTCATCTTTGAAGGTTAGCTCCTGGGTCCTTTTGACATGACCTTAGCAGTCTTTAACAGCTTCTTTTCTATCTGGTAAGTCAGGATGTTCCAGGATCATCTTGAATTTTTCTTGCCACAGACCTGAAATCAATCATTTACAGGGAGCCCTGATTCACTTTCATTTATAGAAATACCATAACCTGGGTTCTGGGAGTGCTCATTGCTACTCTTTGTTTCCTTTCCAAATATTCTTGAGTTTGGAGGTCATTTAGTTCAACTCCCATAAAACAGGTTAAACCACCAGGTAAGAAAATAACACAAAGGAGTGGTCCAATCATTCCTTCCAAGAAGAAAGGAATTACTCTAGTACCTTGCAAGAATCTGCTTTCTATTAGATTCCTAGTAAAGTTGCCCTCTCTACTGAAGAAATAGAATATCCACTGAACAATGAAGCTGAAAATTTTACATATGAATTAGCTCATTTAATCAAATTTAAGCTTCACAACAACCCCAGCATAACAGATAATAATAAAGCTGAAGGGTTAAACAACTTGCCCACAGTCACAGACAGCAGAACAGATTAAAACCTAGGTTTTTATGAGTAAAAAGACCACAACTGACCAGTTGCAGCAGCTCACACCTATAATCCCAACACTTTGGGAAGCTAAGGAAGGTGGATCACTTCAGTCCAAGAGTTCAAGACCAGCTTGGGCAACATGATGAAACCCCATCTTGACAAAAAAATACAAAACTTAGCCGAGTATTGTGGCTCATGCCTGTGGTCCCAGCTACTCATGAGGATGAGGTGGAAGGATTGCTTGAGCCTGGGAGTTCAAGGCTGCAGTAACAGCCACTGCACTACAGCCCAGGTGACAAAGCAAGACCCTGTCTCAAGAAAAAAAAATACCACAATCTTTCCAACAATTAGATCTCAAAATTCTATTTAAAATAGCCACAGTAGGCCGAGTGTGGTGGCTCACGCCTGTAATCCCAGCACCCTGGGAGGCCAAGGCGGGTGGATCACGAGGTCAAGAGATCAAGACCATTCTGGTCAACATGGTGAAACCCTGTCTCTACTAAAAATACAAAAAATTAGCTGAGCTTGGTGGCGTGTGCCTGTAATCCCAGCTACTCAGGAGGCTGAGGCAGGAGAATTTCTTGAACCCAAGAGGCGGAGGTTGCGGAGATCTGAGATCGCGCCATTGCACTCCAGCCTGGGTAACAAGAGTGAAACTCCATCTCAAAAAATAATAATAATAAATAAAATAAAATAGCCGCAGGTTAAAATATACATATATTTTATCAGAAATTGTTTTTGAAATATCTTCCTTAACACCAAACCAATACATTTTCCAATAGCTTCTACCAGTGGAGTATACATCTAAGCATTCTTTCAAATGAAAATTATTCTAATATTGACAAATAATCACCATGCCTCCACAAAGACTCCTTCATAGGGCCTAATATTCCTAATTTCTTTCAATTGCTGCTCACGATAAGATTTCACATCTATTCACCACCCTGTCCCTTCCCAGTAGATCTCCAGTGATTTTCCAATGTCTAAGACTAAACATTTCTTACCAGACCTATTAAGAGTAACACGGGCCGGGTGCAGTGGCTCATGCCTGTAAACCCAGCGCTTTTGGAGGCCAAGGCCGGTGGATTACTTGAGGTCAGGAGTTTGAGACCAGCTTGGCCAACATGGTGAAACCCCATCTCTACTAAAAATACAAAATTAGCCAGGTGTGGTAGCATACACCTGTAGTCCCAGCTACTTGGAGGACTGAGGCACAAGAATCGCTTGAACCCAGGAGGTGGAGGTTGCAGGGAGACGAAATTGTACTATTGCACTCCAGCCTGGATGACGAGCAACTCTCCATCTCAGAAAAAAAAAAGAGTCACACAAAGGCCAAGGTGGGGGGATTACTTGATACCAGGGGTTTGAAACCAGTCAAACCAGTCTCAGAAATGTGGTGAGATCCAGTCTCTCCAAAAATCAAAAACTTAGCAGAGCATGGTGGTGCATGCCTATAGTCCCAGCTATGTGGAAGGCTGAAGTGGGAAGATCACTTGAGCCTCAGGCAGTAGAGGCTGAAGTGATCCATGATCGCATCACTGTACTCTAGCCCTGGTGAGAGTGAGACTCTATCTCCAAAAAATTAAAAAATATAAAAATGACACAATAATACAATCAGAGATTCCTTCAGGTGCCATGAAAAGAAATTGAGGCAAACTGGCAGTAACTCAAACTAAAAGATGGTTGCCTGAATTAAGATAATGGCTGTACTGAGTCAATAATCAACACATTTTATTCCAAGTCCCTGTTCACCTACAGATACTTGGAAAAGTTGAAACGTAATTGGGTACTATTCTTCACTAAAAACCCCAGAACTTCTGAACACAAAGAAGGAAATGACAGACACTGGGGTCTACTTGAGGGTGGGAGGCAAAAGGAGAGAGGAGCAGGAAAAACTACTGAGTACTAGGCATAATACTAGGGATGAAATAATCAATACAGATGAAATAATCTGTACAACAAACCCTCATGATACAAATTTACCTATATAACCTTCACATGTACCCCCGAACCTAAAAGTTAAAAAAAATCACCAATTATCTTTATCTCCTCCATACAACCCTTTCTTCTAGAAATTTAATCCCTATGTGCATTCCTCTGTCTCTAAACCTATCTCTGGATTTGTTTAAAATTTTTTTTTTCTGAGATGAAGTCTCGCTCTGTTGCTCAGGCTGGAGTGCAATGGCATGATCTCGGCTCACTACAACCTCCATCTCCTGGGTTCAAACAATTCTCTTGCCTTAGACTCCCCCAAGTAGCTGGAATTACAGGTGCCCACCACTACACCTAGCTAATTTTTGTATTTAGTAGAGATGGGGTTTCACCATCTTAGTTAGACTGGTCTCGAACTCCTGACCTCAGGTATCTGTCCACCTCAGCCTCCCAAAATGCTGGGATTACAGGCGTTGAGCCACGTGCCCGGCTGGCTATTTAAAACTTTTATGCAGCATCCCCCTTCTAGTTATGCACTGTTCATCTTTCCCCTTCATCTAGAAACATTTCTACTTCCTCACTTCTCAGTCACTTCCAAACCCAGTGTAGCATACCTGGCTTCTTCTACCACTCCACTGGCTCCTGCCAAACAACCTCAACACTGCCAAAGCCAAGGGAAAATTTTCTGTAAATTATCACCTTCATCTTCCTGGCCTGTACTGAGATCTGTTTAATAAAGGAGGCCCGGCCAGGCGCGGTGGCTCATGCCTGTAATCCCAGCACTTTGGGAGGCTGAGGTGGGTGGATCACGAGGTCAAGAGATCGAGACCATCCTGGTTAACATGGTGAAACCCAGTCTCTACTAAAAATACAAAACATTAGCTGGGCATGGTGGCACGTACCTGTAATCCCAGCTACTCAGGAGGCTGAGGCAGGAGAATTGCCTGAACCCAGGAGGTGGAGGCTGCAGTAAGCCGAGATCGCGCCATTGCACTCCAGCCTGGGTAACAAGAGTGAAACTCTGTCTCAAAAAATAAAATAAAATAAAAATAAAGAAGGCCCAACTCTAAATGGGTATTAAGTGGCAGCAGCAGGCCCCCCAAAACCCCATGATACTCCCAAAATCTTTGCTTAAGTGTTGTCCAAGATCCAAACTTCTACCTTATGAAAGCAATTTGGATAGTCAATAAACAATGTATGAAGAGGTGGGTGTCAAAAAGCACTTCTGCGTAAGCTTGCTATTCTCAAGTCCAGCTGTGACCTCTCCTATAGTCAGGTCTTCATACACAACCATGAAAAGCCCAAAAGTTGAATATGCCCAAAACCCTAACCCTACTCATCAGTTTATTCTTCCTAACCCCTTCACTGCCCATACTCTCAAACACAGTTAAGGACATCCCAATCTAATCAGCCACTGGATTAAAAATCTGGGATTCACCCTTTACTGCTTACCTTCAACCATCTCTCATATCCAATTACCATGTCCTACCAGTTTTAAATTCTGAACCTCTCAAGTCTTCCCCTCATCCAACTAACCTAAACTTTGTTCACAAACTTCAATTTCCTGCCTGGATGCTGCAACAGCATCCTAAATGATCTTACTAGTCTTATTCCCCTATGTTACTGTGAATTCTTTCTTTTCTCTCTTTGAGACAGTCTCTCACTCTGTTACACAGGCTAGACTGGAGTGCAATGGCACAATCTCGGCTCACTGCAACCTCCACCTCCCGGGTTCAAGCCATTCTCCTGTCTCAACTTCCCAAATAGCTGGGATACAGGCACACACCACCATGGCCAGCTAATTTTTGTATTTTTAGTAGAGATGGAGTTTCACCATATTGGTAAAGCTGGTCTTGAACTTCTGACCTCAGGTGATCCACCCATGTCAGCCTCCCAGTGCTGGGATTACAGGGGTGAGCCACTGCGCCCAGTCCCAACTCTTTTTTCACGGGCACACAATGACCAATAAAATCCAAGCCTTGTTAATACAGAAGGACTGCCTCCAAGCTCATCTATCTCTCCCACACTTCACATTATAATAAAGGTAAACATTATACATCATGAAGTTCCTCTCTTAAATCAGTTCCTTGCCTTCTTATCTTCACACATGTCCTTTCTGCTACCAGGAATAGTCTTCCTAATCTTTTCCACCAACAGGGTAAAGAGAGGTGCTGGGGAGAGGGAGGTTAAATGGGAAGGAGAAAGGAAGAATGATGATAGAGAGTTAGAAAGAGAGTTGGGGGAAAAGGGTGGAAAGAAGAGAATTCGAGATCTTCAAAGCCTTGTTAAACACAAGTTCCTGTCCAGCCTTCATGAAAAGAAAAGGCTAGTGGAAGAAAATAATAAAGTCACATAAGTGAACATACACATATTGTAGGATTTTAGAGAAATCTTTACTAATTTACTTTCTATGATTACTCTGGCTGCTGTGAGGAAAACAATTAGATAACAAATAAAAATGGAAGCCAGGAAACATCGGTAGGCCACTGCTACAAAAGTTTATGTCAGATGATGGTGACTTTCACTAAGGTGAGAGCAGTAGAGATTCAAAGAAGATTCCAGAGATATTGTAGAAATAGAATTGACATGATGATGTGACAGATTGGATATAGAGGCAGAGAAATAAAAGGAATTATCAACAGTAACTCTAAGACTTGTATCTTGCACAAAGAGGCACATATGGTATTAAAATGAAATAAATAAAGGCAAAACTGGTGAGATCAGTTTTGGAAAAGTATGGAGTATGAGATGCTTCTAAGACATCTAAGGGGAAAAATCAAATAGGCAACCGAGTATCCTGTGCTTCCATTATAATTCCTTTACAGCATTATGACACAGTGAAATTATTTCCTATCAGCTTCCCCATTAAACTCAAATGCAGGAGTTATCTATTCTTATCCTTAGTGCCTTAGCACCTAACCCAAGACATAAAACCGCAAGCATTTGATAAAATGTTTTCTGAACATTCTCTTCTAAAATACTCCCTTCAATAACATCTAATTTGCTACTCCTTCAGTTCACATAGAAGCATTTTACCCTTTTTGAAAACTGGGAATATTAACACATCTCATCCTCCAGAACTTCTCTCATTTTTTGCATAATTCCACAATTACTGACAGTAAGGTGGCAAAATTTCAGGTTTGCGTTCTCTTATCTGCCATAAGACCTTAATTCCTTCATCAACATTCATTTATTAACTAGTTAACTAAATATTAATGCCAATGCCCCATACACTAAGCTAAACAATAGGCTTACTAAAAGAGAGAAATACAGTGCATTTCTCAATGGAATTAGCTCTTCTTGAGCAAAGCGCAAATACACATACAGATATACTACAAAGCCATAATTATTTTAACAAATGTATAAGTAAAATGCTTTGGGGAAGAAAACAAGTACTTCCCTCAACTTCGCAAGGAAAGACCTGGGAAAACTTCCTTAAGACGATGGAGATGAGATAGAGGAAATCCCAAAGGAGCTTTCTTGGCTCTTTTCCCAGAAAGCCAGGCAACTGTCTATAATTATTCTCCCTATAATAAAGTCCTTACATAAACTTATCTAAGTAGTCATTTTTTTTAAGACAGGTTCTCACTGTTGACCAGGTTGGTCTCAAACTCCTAGGCCCAAGCAATCCTCCAGCTTCAGCCTCCTCAATAGCTGGGACTACAGGTAAACGCCACCACATCTGAATAGATTTTTATCCTCAAAAGTGTTTTAAATCACCAAATATTTGTTTGTTTAAGACAAAGTCTCACTGTGGTCCAGGCTGGAGTGCAGTGACATTGCAACCTCCGCCTCCTGGGTTCAAGCAATTCTCCTGCCTCAGCCTCCCAAGTAGCTCAGATTACAGGAGCACACCACCTCACCTAATTTTTTGTAATTTTTTTTTTTTTAGTAGAGATGGGGTTTTACCATGTTGGCCAGGCTGATCTCGAACTCTTGACTTCAAGTGATCTATCCGCCTCTTCCTCCCAAAGTGCTGGGATTACAGGCATGTGGCATCGCACTCAGCCAAAACATTTGTTTTTTCAATGTCTTGAAGATACGTTTGCAAATAGGATAGAAACCAATAAAAGCTACTTCGGGTGGTAAGATTAGGGTAACTTAGATCTTTCCCTTTGGTGGTCTTTTTGTTTTTTCCTTTTTTATAGACAGGGTCTTGCTCTATCACCCAGGCTGGAGTGCAATGGTAATCACGGCAGCCTCACCCTCCCAGGCTCAAGTAATCCTCTTGCTTCAGCCTCCCAAGTAGGTGACACCAAACATGAGCACCACTATGCCCAACTAATTGTTTTCATTTTTTGTAGAGAACGTGGTCTCACTGTGTTGCCTAGGCTTGTCTCGAACTCCTGGGCTCAAGTCATCCTCATGCCTCTGCCTCCCAAAGTGCTGGGAGCCTGGGGCCAACCACCATGTCTAACCCTTTTCATTCTTTCTTTCTTTTTTGTGAGGAGTTTCGCTCTTCTTGCCCAGTCTTGTTGCCCAGGCTGGAGTGTAATGGTGCAATTTTGGCTCACTGCAACCTCCGCCTCCCAGGTTCAAACGATTCTCCTGTCTCAGCCTTCTAAGTAGCGGGGATTACAGGCATGTGCCACCACGCCCAGCTAACTTTGTGTTTTTAGTAGAGATGAGTTTCACCATGTTGGCGAGGCTGGTCTCGGAACTCCTGACCTCAGGTGATTCGCCTGCCTCAGCCTCCTAAAATGCTGAGATTACAAGCGTAAGCCACCATGCTGGGCCCATGCCGAACCCTTTTCTTTTTCCTCTTGTACCATTTCCTCCAGATTTTCTGGAATGAGTAGGTTTATTTTGTTACTGAGACTAACTACAAAAAACTCTAAAAGACCTAAATCTAAGGAATTTAGCACCAAAAAAAAAAAATATTATCAAGACAGTGCTTAGTGTTTTTTTCAAGCATAAACACACAGTAGATGAGAATTAAATTCACACAATCCTTCAGGTGGCCAAACTGTCCACATATCATCCAAAGCCTTAAAAGTAAAACTTTTGATTTAGTAACTTCGCTTTGAAGAAATTAATCAAAATAATCAGTGATAGAAACAAAACTGTTCAAGGGTATATATACAAATATTTACAATCGCGAAACATTAAAAACTACTTTCCAACAATCCACTCATCCATTTAATAAACATTTATTCAGTACCTATGTGCCAGGCACTGGACATGCAGCAGTAAACTGTACAAAGATCTACATCAAAGTACCTGCTCTCAATGGAGCTCACAGTCTAGTAGGGTTGGAAGATAGGATATAAATAAAATAAATGTGTAAAACATTTGGCATGTTACATTTTGATATAAAACATGAAGAAAAATTAAGGAAAAGAGATAGGGAATAAGGGGTGGAGAGTTATGTATATTGTCAGGAAAGGTCTAAGGTGGTAGCATTTGAGGAAACGAAAGCAAAGAAAGACACTATTGCTTTATATCTAGAAAAGATATACTTGGCATTAAATATTATCATAACCTTTTAAACTGTTTTGACGATAATGCAATATACTTCTTTATTATAAGTACAAAAATAATCTAAGACCTAATGATTCCAAGGACCTTAAAAAGTTCAAGCCTTGGCAGGGCGAGGTGGCTCATGCCTGCACTCCCAGCACTTTGGGAGGCTGAGGCAGGGGATCACTTGAGGTCAGGAGTTCAAGACCAGCCTTGCCAACATGGTGAAACCCCATCTCTACTAAAAATATAAAAATGAGCCAGGCATGGTGGTGGGTGACTGTAATCCCAGCTACTCAGGAGGCAGAGGCAGGAGAACTGCTCGAACCCAGAAGGTGGAAATTGCAGTGAGCTGAAATCGCACCACTGCAATCCAGCCTGGGCAACAGTGAAACTAACTTCATCCGAGAGAGGAAAGAAAAAAAAGTTAAAGCTTACAGCCATTCATGGTCTGTCCCTACCAAAATTTTCAGTGCTCTTCCATCTTCACAACTGCCCCCAGATACAAATAAATTGCTTCATTTTAAGCATCCTTTACTGAACATTACGTTTTACATTATTCACAAAAATGATGACCGTAGTAAACACAGTATCAGTAAGTATTTCTGACTCATTTAGAGTTAACTGCACACTGGTTCAATGTCATCTATCTAAATCTTGATTCGCAAGTGCTCTGGGCACAGCTCTTTACCTCAAGTTTCATAAAAAACGTAGTGTTACATGAAGAAACATAAGGTAGTACTCTCTACTCATGCCGCAACCTTCCAGCTCAAGATTACCTGGGTTACTTAAGGGCTGCATAATTTCCCTTTGCCAGAAGGAATTTTGACAGATGATACAAATACGGCATTATGCCTGCTTAACCTCCATTCCTCAGTTCATCAGCATTTCAGATGACTAAGGAAATGCTCCTAAGCTAGTCTACAAGGTAACAGATGTACAATTAGGTGAGGCTACTGTTTAAGGACCAAAATAGTGACTGCCCTCAGTTTAAAGCTACCTTAATTCAATTTTGTACAAAACACTGAACCGATCAAGTGAAATACCATCAAATAAAACTTGAGAGTATCAATAAAAAGGAGGATGTGTAAGATACTATTGGAAGATGCTCAATACTACATGTTATTTAGAATGAGATGACCTTAGCTAGGGGAGGTGGCTCATGCCTGTAATCCCAGCACTTTGGGAGGCTGAGGTGGACGGATCACGAGGTCAGGAGTTCGAGACCAGTTTGACCAACATAATGAAACCCCGTCTTAACTACAAATACAAAAAATTAGCCAGGTTGTCATGGTGTGTGCCTGTAATCCCAGTTACTCGGGAGTCTGAGGCAAGAGAATTGCGTGAACCCAGGAGGCAGCGGTTGCAGTGAGCTGAGATTGCACCATTGCACTCCAGCCTGGGCGACAGTGTGAGACTCTGTCTCAAAAAAAAAAAAAATGAATGAGACGACCTTGAGAACTCATGGTGTAGGGCAGGAGCCAGCAAACTGTTTCTGTAAAGGGCCAGAGAATTAATATTTAAGCCCTGTAAACCAAATGGCCTCTGTCAACCCTGCCACTGTAGCATGGAAGCAGTCCAAAAATATGAAAACAAATTAATGTCTCTGACTTTCAATGAAACTTTACTTACAAAAACTTTATAACCCCACAGGCCATAGTTTGCCAACCCATGATATAGGGCATCAAGTTAAGTGTGTATTGACTCTAAAACATTATCCGTTTTTGTTTTTCCTTTTGTTATGTCTAAATTCCTGGTGTTCCCTTTCTGTTGCCTATAAACAGCAGGATGCTGAAAAAAAAAAACAACTTCCTTAAATTAGCTGACAATTTTAACCATGTTTTTATGAAGAAACAGACAAGGGAATGTAAATATAAAAGAGAAGCAGTTACAAATTCTAGATAAAGGCAGATGAGTTGTACACAAAATGATTTACAAAGTAACCTATATGAATTTAAAACCACGTGATAAATTATTAAGGAGTAAAGATTTACACTATAAGAATTTTCATTAAAATATTTTTATAATGAAAAACTGAGAACAGCTTCTATATGCCACATGTAGAGGACTAGCTGAATAAATGATGGTACATCCATACAATGCAACCATTTAATAGAACAGAAAACATTTATTGATTAAAAAAAGATGTTTATGATTTGGTTATTTCTTCAAGCAGGCTACAAAACTAAAGATGTACAGTATGATCTCATTTTTGTAAGAATACATGTACATATATACAAATAAGCATACAAAAAAACACCTGGAAAGATACACCAAGATATTTACAGTGTGTACCATGGATGTTGAAATTATGACGATATTTTCTGGCTTACTAGTAATTTCTAATTTTTTTAGAAATATATTAATTTGATAAGAAAATTGTTTTAAAAATATAAAGGAATAACTAAAACAAGTACAGCATTACTTAGGTTAACATGTTCTAAATAAACTCTCAAAATATAAGAGTTGCATCAGTTCTCCGAACTTCAAATAGTGATTTCTCCTCTGTCTCCAAATGCTGATTATAAAGGTTAAGAAAACTGAGAGATTACATATATTAATAAAAAAGAACGTTTCTAATAGGGTAAGTTAATAAGACTTCTCAAATAGAGAGTTACTACAGGAAGTCTGCATCATTTATTGAATCACCCTCACCCCAACAATCAAGAATGTTTAAGACACAAATCCCATTTATCTATTTTAGATACTGCTTCTGATATTACCAAAGGGGTTGCCCGAGGTTTGAATAGAAAAAGTAATTATTATTATTATTCATGCCACTGAAGAGAGGATCTTCAATCACCAACTTTGGGGAAAAAGGAAGGAGGGGAGGGGGGAGGTCACACTACAATGTGATGGATCTCAAAATTCCATGAGAATTCCATATTCGGGGTCCAAACACATCTGTAAGAGACTCAAAGGTCAATTAATCGTTATTATGGCCAATGCTAACTCAATCCTAGATAGGCTACTGCTAACAGCCAGTATAATACTGAACTACCTGCCTAGTACATCTTTAAAATAATACTTCAATGAAAACTATTTCTCAAATGAAGTCTATGAAAAGCCATGACAAAACAATGTGGCAGAAAACATACAGACATAAAAATGTTATAATTATACTTATATAAAATTGTATATGCACCTAGACAATGACTCAAATAAAAAGAAAATAATTTTCTAGGGTGGTGGGACTCCTAACCATCATTACATACATAACCAGACCAAGAAAAAAATTTTTAATTAAGTATAGAATGCACTCATTTACCAAATATAATTTATTCCTGAACTAGCACACATTGTTTTCAGCTAGGCACATAAAGCAAAAGTCTCAAAAACATGCATACTTATAAACCACCTAGCACCTGTCAAATATTTTACTACTGTATTAGTCATCCAATATCAAAGAGGATGAGATTTTGAAAACTCACCATTCAGGTCCAAAGTTCAGTGTCTGCGTTTCCGCTGCCATTCTTTTCCGTATTTTTACAATAGATTTTTATATGTGGAGAAACCTGTTAAAGAGAAAAATATCTCCATACAATCAGGTATTGAATGCAGAATTCCAGACCAGAAAGCACATCAAGAGAGTATTTTATTTAAGCTCCTTTCAGAGTCACAAGAATGAGATTTTAAAACAATAATATAGCAGGCAAAGTGAAATGAATAAATCAACCCTTATATTCTGACTCCCCACCTTTCTATGTTAATCTGGGGGAAGAAGGCATAGGATAAGACAAAGCTAGTGAGACAACTGGGAACAGACCAGGCAGGGAACTTGAGACCAAGTTAAGGATTCTCTCCCTTTAACCCTGGAGCAATGGGGAATGAATAAAGGGTAATATGTTTACATGTCAGTTTGTATTACTTCCTAGTAATGTCTCCCCTATCACCATAAGGTACATCGAAGATTATAAAAATAAGGACCCTCCTTACCTATCTCATAGCTTCTGCCACAACTGTCCTCACCTTCTGCTTATTAGCACTTCACACCGTAGTGATTTTTTTTAACAGTGTGTCTCACTATGTTGCTTAGGCTGGTCTCGAACTCCTAGCCTGACCTTAAGTGATCTTCCTGTCTCAGCCTCTTGAGCCTAGTTAGTGCTTCTTTTAAAAAGTATATTGGATCAGGCCAGGAACCACCAGGCAAGGTGGCTCATACCTGTAATTATAGTGCTTTAGGAGGCAGAGATGGAAGAATCATTTGAGCCCTAGAGTTGGAGACATGGTCTCCAATTCCTGGGCTCAAAAATTTAAATGTGGTCTCTAAAATTTAAAGATAACTAGGCATAGTGGTACATGCCAGGAGTCTTAGCTGCCTAGGAGGATGAGGTAGAGGGATAGCTTGAGCCCAGGAGTTTGGGGCTGCAGTGAGTTGTGGTCCTGACATTACACTCTAGCCTAGGTGATGGAGTGAGACCATGTCTCCAAAAACTAAATAAAAATAAATTTATAATTTGGGAGGCCAAGGCAGGCATATGACTTGAGCCCAGGAGTTCAAGACCAGCTTGGGCAACATAGTGAGACTCCATCTCCTAAAATAAATAAATAAATAAAAAGCTAATGAATTTCACAAGCGACATTTCTTTCTTTTTTTTTTTGAGACAGAGTCTTGCTCTGTCACCCAGGCTGGAGTGTAATGGCATGATCTCAGCTCACTGCATCCTCTGCTTCCCAGGTTCAAGTGAGTCTCCTGCCTCAGCCTCCTGAGTAGCTGGGATTGCAGGTGCACGCCACCACACCTGGCTGATTGATTTTTGAATTTTTAGTAGAGACGGGGTTTCACCACGTTGGACAGGCTGGTTACAAGTGACATTTTGAAAGGAATCTTAAGATATGAGATCTTAAAGTATGGAAAATACTATAAACATTGTAAATATAACTGGCCCTCCATATTCACAGGTTCTGTGTCTCTGGATTCAATCAACCTCAGATGGAAAAAATTTAATTGCATCTGTACCAACATGTATAGACACTTCTTTTCCTTGTCATTGTTCCCTAAATAATAGCATAACAACTACACAGAATTTATGTTGTATTTAGCATTATAAGTAATCTAGAGGTGTTAATGTATACAGAAGAATGTGCATAGGTCATACACAAATACTATGCCATTTTACATTAGGGACTTGAGCATCCTAGATTTTAACATCTGAAGGACATCCTGGAACCAATCCCCATGGATACTGAGGGACAACTGTATACTGTAAAATATCTCTAAGATACATCACACAGGCCACTTGGGACCAACTTAAGGATTCTCTCCCTTTATCACCCTGTTGTCTCTGTTTAAATGATCTAAAAAATAATAAACTACAAATACGTCTAAAGCTTAGAAACAGCAAAGTAAAAGTGTGTTAACCTTAATAATCAGCTATTCATTTATCTGCCTTCCTTCTGAAAGGCACTTCTGGCCCTGTGTCAACCAAGCAGACTCCAAGGGAGATTATCAAGTTCTCACTTGACCCTGATTCCCTATTCCCCCACTAGACAAAGGGTGCAAACCAGACTAAAGCTGAGGTAAACTTAGTACCCTCCTCACCTCTTAAAACAACTGATGACTCAAAGAAAACGTTAACAGCGGAGCATGGTGGCTCACACCTATAATCCCAGCACTTTGGGAGGCCAAGGTGGGTGGACTACTTGAGCCTGGGAGTTCAAGACCAGCCTGGGCAACATGGCAAAACCCCATCCCCACAAAAATTAGCTAGGCATGATGGTGAGAGCCTGTAGTCCCAACTACTAGGAAGGCTAAGGTAGGAGGATTACATAAGCCCAGGAGATTGAGACTACAATGAGCCGTGACTGTACCACTGCACTCCAGCCTCAGCAACAGAGCAAGACCTTGTCTCAATTAAAAAAAAAAAACAGGTAAGACACCTTTTTCTTTTAACATTTTAATTTCTCTGAAATTAGAATGCATCTTAAAACTGATGCAAACTTACAAATGCTACTGGCTAGGTGCAAGCTGTGTCAGAGCTCTCTGAACAAAGACCAATTTTTTAAACTGCTTCTTTAAATGTCTTCAAAACAATATGATTCTGTACCAAAACTAAATTTATTATATAATAGAAAAAAAGCAAATATAGCAATGGAATATTGTGAAGTAACTACTCATCATTCAAGGAATGATTCCAAGTCATTTACAGGACCTCAGAAAGAAAGGGAGGGGGACACACAGCCAATGAAGTTTGTTATGGTTTGCTATGATACTGACACATGACACTGCACAACCCACATGGCCACATGCAGCAGCCCTGAAGTATAAAGAGGGGTTAAAAATTAAACAGTTTATATTATTCTTAAGATCTTCGCAAGCATCAAATGATTAAATTTTTAATTGATGTCAAAATAATAGAGCATTCCCTTAACTACTGCACCACCAATACTTTGAATGACTGATGGGGAGAGGGAGGAACAAAGCAGGAGACTTCTACAATGCCAAGTTCAAAACTGATTTAGAAAAGTCAGACTCTAAATACCCAGAAATTTTAGAACTATCTTAACAAATTTATTTTACTTCTATTTTCATTTCATACATGCAATAAAAGGATACACTATATAATAAAAATGCATTCTTAATTGCTACATAAGTTTAAAAGAGCTTTTTTTAAAAAAAATAATTCTAACAAGAAAAGTCTGTGCCAGATGTGCCAGTCTTCCTGGCAGTATGATTTCTCAGTAATGCACAAAATGATTAATCTTATAGTTGACACGTTAGATTCAATTAAAATTATGGTACATTCCAAATGAATGACTTATCAAGGTAGCAATGATCAGACCCCAGGCAAGGTGCCCACTGTTAAACTAAAGCAGGTGTCACTGCTTACAAATTAGCCTGATGACTTTTTGTGACATAAATCAATTCAGTATGTTTTCTAAAAGTATGTGGACCTGCCAGGACGATAAATAGAGCTGTAGAGACTACATTCACTCTTAAGTTTTTTTTTTTTAATACTAAACATCCTGAAGGAGCAGTTTTACCACCGTTTTAAACCCCACCTAGCCAAATGTTGTAAATTCAAACCCATAGAGGATTTTAGACCACTGAATAATGGCTCTGAATTTATAAAGCAAATGAGGATTTAAATTAGACTGAATATATAAAGCAGATAAATCTCAACTAAATTTCAAAGTATTTGCTATTTGTGAAAATACTAAACTCATTGTGAGTGATTTAATTTTTTTCTCCCTTTAACTTACTACAAGGCAATCACATATACACACATAGGTTCTGGAAAGTACAAAACTCCAGGGTCACTATTAACACAAATGATACAAACATAGCCCCGACAGGGAGCAGTTTTGTATTATAAAGGAAGCCCTGGATTCAAGCAGCATCTAAGGAACAACAATAAACAAGGAAGTCC
>CM052653.1:8173477-8267557 GCA_028533165.1 Leontopithecus rosalia
TTTTTTTTGAGACTGAGTCTCGCTCTATAGCCCAGGCTGGAGTGCAGTGGTGCGATCTCAGCTCACTGCAACTTCTGCCTCCCGGGTTCAAGCGATTCTCTTGCCTCAGTCTCCTGAGAATTTGGGGATACAGGCGCGCACCTCCATGCCTGGTTAATTTTTGTATTTTTAGTAGACACGGGTTTCATCATGTTGGCCAGGCTGGTCTCAAACTCCCGACCTCAAGAGATCCGCCTGGGCCAGGCGCGGTGGCTCATGCCTGTAATCCAAGCACTTTGAGAGGCGGAGGTGAGTGGATCACAAGGTCAAGATATCGAAACCATCTCCTGGAGGGGAGGGGAAATCTGCCTGCCTCGGTCTTCCAAAGTGCTGGGACTACAGGTGTGAGCTACCACACCCGGCCCCTAAAGTAAAGATTTTTGAAGAACTCTTAAAAACCTAAGAACACCTTTTTATTCTCTCAGCACGGGGTGCCCACAACTTGTGCTCTCTCCTGCTGCTGCTCCCCAGCTCTCTGATCCAGCTGATGCCATGGATTTCGGGGACCTGAAAAGCCCCTCCAGCCTCCAGATGTCCAACGATTACCTGGTGGACAATAGCTACATCGAGGGGTATGTGCCATCACAAGCAGATGTGGCAGTATTTGAAGCAGTGTCCGGCCCACCGCCTGCTGACTTGTGTCATATGTTGTCATTATATGTTGGTATAATCACAAGTCTTACAAAAGGAAAAGGCCAGCCTACCGGAAGTGAAGAAAGCTTTGGGCAAGTATGGTCCTGTGGATGTGGAAGACACTTTAGGAAGTGGAGCTAAAGATAGTAAACATCATGATGATATTGATCTCTTTGGATCTGATGGGAGGAGGAAAGTGAAGAAGCGAACAGGCTGAAGAACACCTTGGACAGTATGAATCAAAGCTAAAAAACCTGCACTTTTTGTCAAGTCTTCCATCTTACTAGATGTGAAACCTTGGGATAAGACAGGTATGGCAAAATTAGAGGACTGCATCAGAAGCATTCAAGCAGATGGCTTGGTCTAGGGAGCATCTAAACTAATTCCAGTGGGACAGGAATTAAGAAACTTCGAATACACTGTGTAGCTGAAGATGATAAAGCTGGAACAGATATGCTAAAAGAGCAGATTGCTGCTTCTGAGGAGTATGTGCAGTCTATGGATGTAGCTGCTTTTAACAAGATCTAAAATCCATCCTGAATCATGGCATTTAAATAAAAGCTTGAAATACTAATTTTAAAAAAAAAAACTAAAAATAGTTAATAAACCAAGCGATCAAATAAAGAGACCTGCATTACTCAGAACAGTGTTCTGCTCATTCTTCTTTATGATTCCAAGCAGGAAATCTAAGAGGCATGATTGCTAGAGAAATCTAACTTAAGCACATAAAAATATATTCTCTTAACTCTGAGTTGCCCATCCCAGTTATCTCCTTCAAATCAATTTCAATGAGCCCAGGTTTAATGTATTTACATGTACTGGAGGCATGGTCTTACATTCTGCCTGTCACCCAGAGTGGAATACAGTGGCGTGATCTTGGCTCACTGCAACCTCTGCCTCCCGAGTTCAAGCTATTCTCCTGCCTCAGTCTCCTGAGTAGCTGGGGTTACCTGTGCGAGCCACCACACCCAGCTAATTTTCTTGTATTTTTAGCAGAGATGAGGTCTATGCTCACTCACTATGTTGGTCAGGCTGATTTCGAACTCCTGACCTCAGAATCTGCCTGCCTCAGCCTCCCAAAGTGCTGGGATTACAGGTGTAAACCCACACCCAGCCCTGAACAGTCTTTTCTAAGGATATAATGAGGTGTTAAAAGGAGCTTAGAGCAACATTTTAAACCCCAACTATCCAAATATTTTCAGTTTAAATGCCTAGAAGACTTGTGACCTTTAGAAAACAGCTCTGGTGGCCAGGTCCAACACTTCACACCTATAATCTCAACGCTTTGGGAAGCTGAGGCACACGGATCACTGGAGCTCAGGAGTCTAAGACCAGTCTGGACAACACAGCAAAAACCCCATCTCTACACAAAATACAAAACTTAGCCGTGCGTGGTGGTCTGCTCCTGTAGTCCCAGCTACTTGGGGGGCTGCGGTGAGAGGATTGCTTAGGCCCAGGAGGTCAAGACTGCAGTGAGCCTTGTTCACGCCACTGCAATCCAGCCTGGGCAGCACAGAGCCAGACCCCGTCACAAAAAAGAAAAGGAAGAAAAGAAAAGTGTTTTGAATTTATAAAGCAATTCAAGATTTGAACCAGAATCTGCACACTGCTCTACCATGCTATCCTACCACTGTAGATTATCTTTTGTTGAAACTATTACCTCCTTTTTCCTCCATTACCAGCACTATCCTGGTATTTCTTTTCTCATCTTTATTTCCCTCTAAATCATGGAATGGCAAAGAGGGTATGCAGAGAGTAGGGGTGTCAATTTAACAACAATTAAAAATTTGTCCACAAATTTCTAACTGGCCACTGGCTAGGAGATATGATCCTACCCCTGCAATTAATTACAAATTAGATTTTTTTTCTCCTATGACTAATGTGGCATGGAATCACTGACTGATCAAGACACTACTGTTTTCAGTTTACTGTCAGTTAGTCTCAAAAGCCCAGATCATCTGAAAATCTCTCTACTCCATCCCTTATATACAGTCATTTTGTCTCAAATTTAGCCTATTTCTCTTTCAAGATTCCTCTTGCATTCCTCTTTCATTATAGTCCAAACTCTACTAATGCATGCCTGGATTATTATTGCAAAAGTTCTCATTTGCTTCCCTGACTGAGCCACAAGATCAATTTTCCTAAAGTACCTTTCTGATCCTGGCCTACACTTCTCTAAAAAAGTCCAATCAAACCTACTACATATGGTCAAAACTCCTAGTATTTCAGGTTATCATCAATCTAACAATCCATGCCTCCCCAACTCAATCTCCTATTGTTTTGCCTCCCAACTCAAAGCCAAATGAGAACTTCCTACTGTTCATTGCATTTTCCTTCTTTTTCAGTTCTGCTATACCATACCCTTCCCCCAGAAGCCCGACCTCCATACATTAGAATGGCTCGTACAAAACCAAGGATCTATTCAAACACCTACTCTATAAACTATTTCCCAAAGTAGTAAAAGCACTGCTCCCTCTGGAAGGGAAAGTGTAAAATACAGGATATAGAAATGAAATGGAATCTATAGGATTCATTTCAAATCTGTATTACAAAGCTTAAAAGGAAGCAGAAAACAGAGAAACAAATTTGAGAGGACAGATATTGAGGCTGGTTTTGAACAAAATAAGTGCAAGGTGTTGAGGAGATATCTAAAAGACCTTGAGTTGAAGAGAAGTCAGAATAGAAAGACACAGATTTAATGGAAGTGAATCCATAGAGTTACAATGAAAAATTGAATAAGGCTACCCCAAAGCAGAAATCTTAAGAATAAGAACAAAGCCTAAGCAATCACTGTACAGGCTGATACAGGAAGAAAGAGAAAGACCACAGAGGTAGAGATGTCTAGCCCAAACCTTTCACTAAACTCAAATACACTCACTCTAGTTTTCTCCCCCGAGGTACTATTCTCACCACATTCTCTGTATCTAAAATAGAACCCATATTGACCTCCAAGAAGTTCATAATTACTCTTGCCTCCCTGCTATTCCTATTTCCTGAAGTAAACATGTTAATAGTCTAGTATAGCGTGTATCCCTCCATACTTTACATACAAACAAACCTGTTCACATATATGTGGTGGGGGAGAGGAGATTGGCTATTTGCTATTATAAAGTCAGAATCACACTATATACCTTATTCTGAGACAGGCAATTCTTTCAATATATTTGCATGGACAAACTTCTAATAAACAGATACCGAATTAAGTTGCGGTTTTTAAAAGCTGTATGATGGGCTGGGCACAGTGGCTCATGTCTGTAATCTCAGGACCTCAGGAGGCCAAAGAAGGCAAGTCAAGTGGAGGCCTTGACTCGGGAGTTCAAGACCAGCCTGGCCAATATGGTGAAACCCTTGTCTCTACTAAAAATACAAAAACTTAGCTGGGCAAGGTGGTGCATGCCTGTAATCCCAGTTACTTGGGAGGCTGAGGCACGAGAATCACTTGATCCTGGGAGGCAGAGGCCACAGTGAGCCAACATCACGCCACTGCACTCCAGCCTGGGCAATAGAGCAAGACCCTGTGTCCAAAAAAAAAAAAGCTGTATAATTGTTCCACAGAAATTGACAACTTCCACTTTTTTGCCTTTATGAACAATACTGCAATAAGCAATTTTCTTTCATATATTTATGGTTGTTTTTTTTTTTTGAGACTGAGTTTCGCTCTTGTTACCCAGGCTGGAGTGCAATAGCGTGATCTCGGCTCACCGCAAGCTCCGCCTCCTGGGTTCAGCCAATTCTCCTGCCTCAGCCTCCTGAGTAGCTGGGATTACAGGCACGCACCACCATGCCAAGCTAATTTTTTGTATCTTTAGTAGAGACGGGGTTTCACCATGTTGACCAGGTATGGTCTCGATCTCTTGACCTCATGATGCACCCGCCTCGGCCTCCCAAAGTGCTGGGATTACAGGCTTGAGCCACCACGCCCGGACTATTTATGCTTTTATCCCTACTAGACAGTCTTCTAAATACAGTTACTTAGTGTATAATATGATTTCTTTATAGAAAATTAAAGTTCACCTAAGTGACAGTCCGCTAGAAAGAGGAACTGAAGGTATGGAGTGGGCAAGATCTATCTTCCACTGAGTTACCTTTTAGTACTTCTGAAATCTTGTCATGTGTATTTTAAAGTAAATTTCAACCTAGTAGAAATATCAAATCCTCAAAAGTTATAGGACCTCTTCATTAAAAAACAAAATAAAACTCCTTTGTTTATTTTTTAACGTCGTTTATGTTTTTGAGACAGGGTCTCACTGTTACCCAGGCTGGACTTAAAACTTCTGGGCCCAAGCAATACTCCCACCTCAGCCTCCTCAGTGGCTGAAACTATAGGCATACACCGTGGCTTATTTGCTTTGCTCTTTTTAAAATTTTTAACAAAGGGTATTTGGGAGTGGGGAAAAGGGTATGCTACCTTCTGATTTTTTTTATTTTTTTATTTTTTTTGAGACAGAGTCTCATCCTGTCACTAGGGCAGGAGTGCAGCGGTGTGATATTCGCTCACTGCAACCTCCGCCTCCCAGGTTCAAGTGGGTCTTCTCCCTCAGCCTCCCCAGTAGCTGGGATTACAGGCACCCAATACCACGCCCAGGTAATTTTTTTATTTTTAGTAGACACAGGGTTTTGTCACATTGGCCAGGCTGGTCTCAAACTCCTGACATCAAGTGATCCACCTGCCCTGGCCTCCCAAAGTCATGGGATTACAGGTTATGAGCCATGGTGCCTAGCCTCACCTTGCTCATTTTTTAAACTCCAAAGCTATGACTACTACTGGCTACCTGAAGGGCCAGAGAATCCATGTCCAGAGCTCTCCCAGTCTCCAAACTTTTACAACTAGGCCCAATCTCTTCTGCAGAATAACATACTTCATATACAGAAATATATAAATAAGAGTTGATTTTCCAAACAAAATCCTGTGAAATATTTTCTTTGATCCAATATAAAAATCTAATGGATACTGCTATTATCTGGTAAGCCCTAACCAGATTACTTGGATGCATTATGAACAAGGAATACAATGACAACCCTGCCCTTGAGGTGCCAGTCTAAATAAAAAACGATGAGTACCATGCGGTAAGGACTACAATGAACTATACAGGTAAGCTCTGGGAATACTGGAAGATGATCCAAAAATGAGAAAGCATAACACTTAAGATCTGTGGAAGTATAATATTTGCTAGCATTTATTGAGAGCTAACCTATGCAATTACTAAGAGTTCAAAGTGCTTTATATGTATTCTCTTAATTTGACATAGATTCTTTGGCCCAATTTTGTAGCTGAGGAAATGAGACACAGAGAAAAGCTAAGTAGCTAGCACGAAAAGGACTCCAAAAGCCAGATACTAAGAATGAAGCAGTCTTTAAGGGTAAAGGGGGAGAGGGGGAGGTGCAGGGAAGAGTAAAGGAGAAAGACCTAAGTTCTTTTGGGACATTATCAATTTGTTCAATAAGGCTAAAAAGCTAATGTGAAGACTGGTAAAACAGTGGTTACATAACAAAAATCTTTGCATTTCATACTCCAAGGGAAATGAAATTACTTGGGCAGGAAAGTTTCCAAGATAAAATTTGTACTTTAGAAGGATCACTGAGCCTAGTTACCTGGAGGAGAATGAATTCGATCTAAATACCAGTAGGGAAGAGTAAGGTGATAAGTAACTAAACTTCACTGACATGAGAGGTTACCAACAACATATTAAGTATTCAAGGCAAGTTACAGAATACAGAGAATATGATTACATTCAAAACATTTTAAAATGCATTGGATATATACATACAGATATGCCCCAAAATGTTAATACTTACTTCTAAGTGGTAGGATTATTAGCAATTCTCTTTTCCTATTAAGTTCCTGATTTCTGCATACAACAGAGACGGTACTGGTACATTTTTTTTTAAGGGAAGTATTCAAAAGTTTCAAATATTAGGCCAGGTGCGGTGGCTCACACCTGTAATCCCAAAGCTTTAAGAGACTGAGGCAGGAGAATTTACCAGAGGCCAGAAGTTTGAGATCGGCCTCAGCAACATAGTGAGAGCTCGTCTCTATAAAAAAAAAAAAAAATTAATTAGCCAGTTATGGTGGCACTTGCCTTAGTCCCAGCCTTAGGCGGAAGCATGATTTGAGCCTAGTTTTTCAGGGCTGCAGTGAGCTATGATGGCACCACTGCACTCTAGCCTGGGTGACAGAGAAAGACAGTCTCTAAAAGAAAAAAAAAAACAGTTTTAAATATTTAAGTCAAAAAAGAGGAAGACTGAAAATTCTTCATTGGCTTCAAAAATGAACTCACTGATTACCTGGAAAAATGCATTTAGGAGTGCAGTGGGTGACAAAGCCAGATTTCAATAGAGTGAGCATGACTGGGAGGTGAGAAAGGGAAGACCAGAAATGCATGCAGTCAACTCTTTCAAGAATCTTACCTGTGAGGCTGGGTACAGTGGCTCATGCCTGTAATCCCAGCACTTTGGGAGGCCCAAGATGGGTGGATCACGTGAGGTCAGGTGTTCCTGGCCAACATGGTGAAACCCTGTTTTTACTAAAAATAAAAAAAATCAAAAAAAAAAAGTAGCCAGGCGTGGTGGCAGGCAACTGTAATCCCAGCTACTCAGGAGGCTGAGGCAGAAGAATCGCTTGAACCCGGAAGGCAGCGGAGGCAGTGAGCCAAGATTATATCACTGCATTCCAGCCTGGGTGACAGAGTAAGACGCTGTCTAAAAAATAAAAATCTTAGCTGTGGAAGAGAAAAGAGAAATAAAGTAGAATGGAAAGAAAATTTCCATTTTTTTGTTTTAGATATATCCCCAATGGAAAATTACTAGCATCATCAAAAGGTGAAGAAATAATTCAGCAAAAACATGATGTAAATGAAGTCTCTGAGAAGGCAGGAAGTATGAGGGCTTTACAGAACAAATAGAAACAAAAACTACTCCTATATATTTGTAACCAGAGGAAAGTAGATCCAAATGATTTAAAATCCTTCCAAGGTTATTTTTGTAGGGTTTCTTTGAAGGGGGTAGGGGAAATTTAAAAGAAAATTGAGCCCAAGCTCATACCCATGCCTGCAATCCCAGCACTGAGGCTGAGATAGGCAGACTGCTTGAGTCCAGGAGTTCGAGACCAGGCTGGGAAACAAAGCAAGAGCCTGTCTCTACAAAAATTATATTAAAAATAAATTTAAAATAAACCAACAAAAGACAAAAATAAAGGAAGGTACGGGAAATTCATCCAACTGATGGCTTCAATCTTCTCAGAGAAGTAGGCAAATGACAGACAAGATAAGGGAGGGTTTGAGGAAACTAAAGAGATTGATGGCTGTTGTGTTCTACACTAGAGTTTGTTTTGTTTTTTTTTAAATAAACTTTAGGAATAATTACAGATTAAAAAGTTACAAAGGTAATACAGAAAGTACCATCAGTTTCCTGTAATGTTAACAAGTTACATTACCCAATACTTTGTCAAAACTAAGAAATCAACATTGGTACATCACTATTACGTATATTTCAGAGTTTATTCAAATTTCATCAGTTTTTCCAACAATGTCCTTGTTCTGTGCGAGTCTCCAATTCAGGACACCTTGCTGCTTTTACCTACAGTATCAATAAAGATAGAGAAGTGATATGGGTACACTGTGTCCCCACTCAAATCTCATCTTGAATTGCAATCCCTAAAATCCCCATGTGTCAATGGAGAGACCACGTGGAGGTAACCTAATCATGGGGGCGGTCCCCCCATGCTGTTTCTGGTATAAGTTTTATGAGGGGTCTTCCCGCTTTACTTGGCACTTCTCTCTCCTGACGCCTTGTGAAGAAGGTGCCTTGCTTCCCCCTTCTCCTTCTCCTTATGATTATAACTTTCCTGAGGCCTCCCCAGCTATGAAGAACTGTGAGCCAATTAAACTTCTTTATTTTATAAATTACTCAGTCTCAGGCAGTTCATTACAGCAGTACAAAAATGGACTAATACAAGAGGGAAGCTAATCTGCAAGGTTGTGGGCTTCTTTGTCCAATTTAGCAGCCTGGGTACAGGGCAGAGAGCCTACAGGAAACCAGGGTTAGGGCTTTGTTAGCACAGTAAAGGGAAGACTAAGAAGGCAAAGTAGAAGGAGCTGCTGGTAAAAGTGTGACTTAAGCACTTAAGCACTATAGGGAAGGAAGTAAAAACGGAGAGTTGACATTAAGATGTTGGTAATGGCAAAAAGCAAGTATAGTGGGAATAAAAATGAAAGCACTAGTAGAACTAGTAGAGATGGAAGTAAAAGTCAAGAAACCAGGAGCCCAGAAGGACTGGGTGGATTAGCTACATAGACTGTAAAGTAACCTCAGGATAATGGCAGAGAGGAAAATAGAAAAGACAAAGAAAAAGAAAAAAAATAGAAAAAACAAAGACTCAAGTAATAAGACCACAGGATCCTTTTCTGACAATAACGAAGGGAAGAGAGAGGTGCACTGTCAGACAGCATGAACTTCAGAGGAAAGGGGGTTTTGCAAGAAGATAGAGGAAAAATGGCGAAGCTGACCATATTGATCTGTCATCTAAACCAGAAAATGTTCGTGTGAAAGGATATTAAAAAACTACATACAGCAACAGAGGCAAGCTAGGCAGAGGAGCCACTCTAATAAAGGAATAGAATCAGCCTAGGAATGGAGAAGGATGAAAACCCTGATTCAGCATCCTGACACGCCATAGTACAGGAAAATCTACTGTTAACTGCAGAGGGCTAAAGGGAGGTAAAATTACCAGGGCAGAAAGGCTTCAGTTACCACAAGAAAGCCGAAAAACATCTTATGGACACAACTGAGAGATTTAACACAAAAATGACATTTCAAAGAATTCAAGAGAAAAGTCTTAGGAATTAAACAAGAGATTGGGTCAAGGGAAGAGGAAAATCTCAGTGGTATGAAGATAAGACTACAAAAAAGGATAATAAATAGATGGACTTTCATTCTGGACAATGACAGATGATTACAGGAACACACATGGCATGGTAGAATTAGCAGGCCTCAAGAATTCTGAGAGAACTTGTCCTCACATCTCTGAAAGACAGGAGCCCTCAAACCTTTGAGAAAGGCGTCAGAAAGAGACAGTGCCTCTGAAGCAATGTGGGCAAAATATTGGTAGTTCTGAAACCACCGTATTACCCTATCTTTCTTATGTTGAAAGCAACTCTGACAGAGAAGATGATGGGGTCTTTCCTTCCTCCTCTGGTCTTTTCTCTCTTTGGCTATTCCATCTCTAGGCATAAGGACTTCAAACGATCCGCATATTTTAAAGACTTGACTTAAAAACAGCTGAGAGGGGCTGGGTATGTAGCTCACGCCTGCAATCCCAGCACTTAGGGAGGCAGAGGAGGGTGAATCTCCTGAGGCCAGGAGTTTGAGACCAGCCTGGCCAACATGGCAAAACATCATCTCTACTAAAAATACAAAAATTAGCCAGGAGTGGTGGCTCATGCCTGTTAATCCCAGCTACTCAAGAGGCTAAGGCAGGGGAACTGCTTGAATCCACAAGGCAGACGTTGCAGTGAGCTGAGATCGCACCACTGCACTCCAGCCCGGACAACAGAGTGATAATCTTGTCTCAAAAACAAACAAAAAACAGCTGAGAGAACATTTCTACATAACTACTTTTTCAGACGTTGTCCATTACTCAAAATTACACATAAGTGACTTCAAGTAATATATTCTTTATGCAATAATACTGGTAAGTTTTCTTCTTTAATAAACTGTATCCTTGTACTTGACAGTAAATATTATATAAGCTAGTCTTTTTGTCAACTTCTAAATAACTGAGCTAAATTTGGCCCTCACTGTAAATTATTTTATCTGATTATTAGTATAATTATTTTTCTTTTTCTACCTATATTTTTCTATCATTTTCACGACTTCCTCTTTATTTTAACTATTCATCTCCTCTTTTGGACCTCATCTATCACTTTATGGGCCTGTGAGTACATTTTCACAGGAGAAGAAAGAAATCAACCACTATCCTTCTTATTGTTGAGTTTACAATAAAGAAAAGACAGACTCTGACCTCTCCCTCTTAGCCTGCCATTTTCTTTCTTTTTTTTTTTTAAGAGACGGCATTCCACCATGTTGGTCAGGCTGGTCTTGAACCTCTGACCTCAAGTGACCCGCCCACCTCGGTCTCCCAAAGTGCTGGGATTACAGGCATGAGGCACCACCCCCGGCCTAGCCTGCATTTTCTTACAGCCTGGCATAGCCTAGAAAAGCCAAGCAATTTCTGAGCTCAGGAAATTACTTTCAACATGAAAAGGTGGCAAATCTATGTATTAAGTCCCATGTGGGTGAAATCAGCAAGGAGAAGCCAAAGCAGATGCAGATTCCAGCACAGTGTTTGATACTTCAACTTTGAAAGTATTCCCGAATACTGCTTCCCAGCAGTCTTGAAGACAGATTATTTACCACCATTACTCTACTAAGAACTCAAAACATACACACCTTTGAAAAACCCTTGGATCTTTATTATAAAAATTATGTGGCCAGTCATGGTGGTTCACACCTGTAATCCCATCTACTCAGGAGGCTGAGACAGAACTGCTTGAACCCAGGAGGTGGAGGTCACAGTGAGCTGAGATCACCCCACTGCACTCCAGCCTGGACAAGAGAGCAAGACTCTGTTTCAAAAAATATATACCTACACTACTACAAATCTCTATTTCCTAGCTATGTAAAACTTACCCAGAAAAAAATATGATGAAATCTGGGATGGAGTCCAGCCAGTACTATGTACAGTCTGCCACAAGACTAACACAGAATGAATATCAAGGAACCTGAATCTGCCCCCATTCCCATTCCCATCCTATATTTTTCCAAAAGCAGAAAAAAAGACCTATTCCCCTAGCACTCTCCACATATACTAAACAAATCAGTAGTTCTGTCTCCACTACAGCAGCCAGCGATTTTACTTTAGCCAGATCTGGAATAAGATAACAGAAGATTAATAACTTTATTAGTGCAAATTATTCAACTACTTCAAAAAAGATTGGCAGTATCCATTAAATCAAACTGTATGCCTACCCTGCAATCCCCTAACTGCTACACATACATCCAAGGGAAATGAAGTTATATTTCAAGCAAAAGACAAAAGATTCATGGTAGCTTTACTCATAATTGTCAAAAATTAACATTTGGGCATTAGGTCCATCAATGTAAATGTACATCAACAGGCAAATCAATCTGCAGTATACTCATAAAATAAAATATTACTCAGCAATTTAAAAAAAACAACCACCACCACCAGCTGGGTAAGGGGTGGCTCACACCTGTAATCCCAGCACTGTGAAAGGCTGAGAAAGGCAGATCACTTGAGGTCAGGAGTTCGAGACCAGCCTGGCCAACACAGCAAAACCCTGTCTCTACTTAAAATACAAAAATTAGCTGGGCATGGTGGTGGGCGCCTGTAATCCCAGCTACTCGGGAGGCTGAGACAGGAGAACTGCTTGAACCCAGGAGGCGGAGGTTACAGTGAGACTGCAGTGAGCCAAGATTGCACCACTGCACTCCAGCCTAGACGACAGAATGAGACACTGTCTCAAAAAAAAAAAGAACAAATTACTGATACTCACAGTGATACTGCATAAATCACCCAGATATCACATTCAGAAAAAGAAGCTGCCTAGAAAAGAATATATATTGTATGATTCCTTTTATGTGATATTCAAGAATATACTATGGTTTAGGTATTTGACCCCTAAAAATCTCATGTTGAAATCTGATCTCCAATGCTGGAGATGAGGTCTAATGGAAGGTGTCTGGATTATGGGCAGATCCCTTATAAATGCCTTGGTGCCATTCTCACAGTAATGAGTGAGTCCTTACTTGATTTGTTCCCAAGAGAGCTAATTGTTAAAAACAGCTTAGCACCTCCCTCCTCATTCTCTCTTGCTCCCCTCGCACCATGAGATCTATACACACTGGCTCCCTTTTGCTTTCTGCTGCGAGTGGAAGCAGTCTGAAGCCCTCACCAGAAGCAAACGTTTCTTGTATAGCCTACAGAACCACGAGCCTAATAAACCTCTTTTCTTTATAAATCACCCAGACTCAGGTATTCCTTCATAGCAACACAGACAGACTAAGACAAACAGATAATAAACGGTGACAGATGTCAGGAAAGTGCTCATCATGGAAAGAAGGGACTACTAAACAGGAAGGAGAGCCAGGCGCAGTGGCGCATGCCTGTAGTCCCAGCTACTCGGAAGGCCAAGGTGGAAGAATCCCTTGAGCCCAGGAGTTCTGGGCTGTAGTGTGCTATGCCGATTGGGTGTCCGCTCTAAGTTCGGCATCAGTATGGTAACCTCCTGAGAGCAGGGGACCACCAGGTTGCCTACGGATGGGTGAACTGGCCCAGGTGGGAAACAAAGCAGGTCAAAACTCCTGTGCTGATTAGTAGTGGGATCATGCCTGTGAACAGCCACTGCATTCCAGCCTGGGCAACATAGCAAGACCTCATCTCTTAAAAAAAAAAAAAAAAAAAAACAGGAAGGAGAGGGAATTGGAGTGCTGGAAAAGTTCACGATCAGAATCCAAGTGGTGATTACAAAAGTATATACTTGTGTAAAAATTTATCGAACTATAAACTTCACATCTGTGCATGTATTTACCATATTTTGCATATCAATTATTATTATTGTTTATTAGACAGTGTCTCAGTGTGGCACAGGGAGTGCAGGGGAGCGCCTATAGCCCACTGTGAACTCAAACTCCTGGGTTCAAGCAATCCTCCTGCCTCAGCAAGGGATTACAGGTGTGGGCTACTATACCCAGCTCCAGTGATTTTTAGTAAAGGTTAAATATACGATACATGGTTTAGCAATTACAAATACTTCAAGGCCAAGCATAGTGGTTCCCGACTGTAATCCCAGTACTTTGGGAGGACAAGGCAAGTATATCACTTGAGTCCAGGAGTTTGAGACCAGCTTGGGCAACACAGCAAAATCTCATCTCTACAAAAACAAAAAACAAAAAAAACAACAACAAAAATTAGCTGGGTGTGGTGGTGCATGCCTGTGATCCCAGCTACTGGGGAGGCTGAAGTGGGAGGACCACCTGAGCCCAGGAGGTTGAGACTGCAGTGAGCTGTGATCATGACACTGCTACTTCAGCCTGGGCTACAGTCCCTTTATCAAAAAAACTTTAGTGAGCAGAAACAAAACTATCTAAACTATTTCAAATGAACATCTTCTGATAAGATATTAAATTCATTCCCTGCTTAAATTCTGGCCATTAAAAACAACAACAACAACAACAACAAAACACCAGCCAGGGTGGTAGCTCATGCCTATAATCCCAGCACTTTGGGAGACTGAGGTGGGCAGATCACATGAGGCCAGGAGTTCAAGACCAGCCTGGCTGACATAGTGAAATCCCATCTCTACTAAAAAGTAAAAAAAAAAGAAAAAAAAAATTAGCCAGGTTCAGTGGCACACATCTGCAATCCCAGCTATCGGGGGGCAGAAGCATGAGCATTGCTTCAACCCAGGAGGTGGAGGTTGTAATGAGTCGACATCATGCCACTGCACTCCAGCAGGAGTGATGGAGTGAGACTGTCTCAAAATACAAAACAAAACAAAAAACACCATTACCTTGATAAAATAATCTTCAAATCTGTCAGCTCCTAAGCCCATAAAGAGGTCTACATTAAAATGAAGCAAGACTCATTCACTAGGCAAAAAGAACGTAGGTCTCCAAATGCTTTTTTTTTTTCAAATGTCAGAAAACAGCTAAGTAAGAAGATGAGGAGGAAAAGTCCAAACATGAGGGGGACCCATATCACTTACAGTAATAGTAAAAGACTGAAGCAATCTTGTAAAAGCGGCACATTCACTCAACAAAAGACAGCTATATTAACATTTGCTAACAGTATAGTTACACATATGTCTAAAAAGAGGCAAAAAGAACACAAGACAAAGGAATATTAGAGGTGAAATTAATGATTTGTCCTCTATCATAACTTGCAATAATATTCTTTTATTAATTTATAACAAAACATATTTTAATTATCATAGGCCTGGCCTGTTGAAATAATTTATTTTTTGAGACAGAGTCTCACTCTATTGCCCAGGATGGAGTACAGTGGCACGATCTCAGCTCACTCCAACTCCGCCTCACGGGTTCTTGCAATTCTCCTGCCTCAGCCTCCTGAGTAACTGGGACTACAGGTGCACACTGCCGTGCCCAGCTAATTTTTTGTATTTTAGTAGAGATAGGGTTTCACTGTGTTGCCTAGGCTGGTCTCAAACTCCTGAGCTCAGACAATCCGCCCACCTCAGACTCCCAAAGTGGTGGGATCAGGTGTGAGCGACCATGCCAGGCCAATATTTTTACAGTCCCAATATAAATGTCACAGAAAGTTATCACTTTTCAACATTAACTTGGTTTAAAACAAATTTTAAGGTTAAAAAAAAAAAGGGAAATTCTACTCCCATCTATTATGGCAGAAAACACCCTTTCCCTTCTGCATCCATTTCATCTGGCAATACTAAATATCTTCACTAAATAAATATGCAAACATTTTTAAGTAATTTTTAAAATATAATCTGTTAACACATTTACTGATGGCAAAACTTCCTGAAGCAAACTTAGGCTTCAATTATTCACTTTATTACTAAAAATTTAACCTAAAGAACTAACCAAAAACGTTTTTCCCCCAGAAAGTCAACAAAAGTCCAAGAAATTGTCTATATCTACTTGGCCCATACGCTATACATGAAACCTTACAAAACATTATTTCTACGTGAATTTTTTTATCCCCCACCCCCAATTTCTACGTGAATTACCCTTTCTATGGCATATCTTCAAAAAAATTATAGATACTCTGCTGGCTTTTCTCCTTCCTAATGGGAATTTAAATTTCTAATTTACAGTATTGTGATAAACATTGCAACCCAATACAATTATGAATCATTACCTATGCCATGAAATTAAGATCAGCCTTACTTCTAATAGCCCAAAACTGGGGACAATCCAAATGTTCATAAATAATGTTATAAACAAATACTGTAAAGTCATACCCTTAGAATATTCTTGGCATTAAAAAACAAACTATTTGCATGCAACAACATGGATGAATCACACATAATTATGTTAAGCAAAAGATGCCAGACCCTGCAGTCATAAAAAAGAAAAAGATCATGGCCTTTGTAGGACATGGATGGAGCTGAAGACCATCACCCTTAGCAAACCAACGCAGAAACAGAAAACCAAATATCACATGTTCTTCAAAGTAGGAGCTAAATATATAAGAACAAATGAACACATACAGGGAAACAACGCACACTGAGGCCTCTCAGAGGGTGGAGGGTGAGGAGTGAGAGGAGGGAGAGGATCAGGAAAAATAACTAATGGTTACTAATCTATACAACAAACCCCCATGGCACACGTTTACCTATGTAACAAATCTGCACATGTACCCCTGAACATAAAAGTATTAAAAAGGGGGGAAAAAGATGTCAGACCTAAACATGATTTCCATTTACATGAAATTCTAGAAGACGCAAATATTAATCAATAGTCACAGAAAACAGAACAGTGGTGGGAGAGGAAAGATGACTACAAAGAAGCTGGGGGAAACTTCTGGAGATAATGAAAATGATACATATCTTGACTACAATGACAGTTATACTAGTATGTGCATTTCTGAAAACTCATCAAAATATACACTTAATGAGTATACTTAAAATGTATTTTATTATGTTAATTATACCTCAGAAAAATTATTTTTAAAAAGACTAAAGTTACTAAAAGTAAACAGACTGCAACCCCCAAAACTAAGCTTTAATAATATTTCTTGTACGTTAAATTGCCTTTCTTTAAAGGTATTGAAATAGATGTTAAATAAAATTTTAGCTAAAACTTGCAACTGAAGAATATTATCTAAAACTGTACTACGGACACAGCATCTATTAGCCACATGTGGCTATGTAAAATTAAATTAAGATTAACTAAAATTTTAAAATCAGTTCCTGAAGGGCACCTGGGAGAATAACTTTACAGTGAACAAACCTAACAAAGTTTGAAGGTCAACATCAAGGATGATAAATCATGCTGACATATGTTCCCTTGATAAGATGAAAATGGCCCTTTGTGATCTTCCTCTAAAAATCCATAACCCCAGTCTAATCATGAAAAAAAAAAATTCTAAAAGAGAGGCATTTTACAAAATAACTTCACTGGTACTCCTCAAATTTGTCAAGGTCATCAAAAACAAGGAGTCAGTAAAACTCCAGTAGCTAAGAGAAGCCTAAAAAATGCATGACTAGATATAATGTAGCATCCTGAATGGAATTTTGAAACAGAAAAAGATACTAGGTACAATTGGACTTTAATTAATTACAATGTATCAACATTGGTTTATTAATTATAACAATGGACCATAGTAATATAAAATGTTAGTAACAGGAATTCTGCATTATAGTCTCAATTTTCTGTAAATCTACAACTGTTCTAAAAACTAAAACCTATTTTGTTTTTTAAGTTACAATTAAAGTTAAGGCTGGGCCCAGTGGTTCATGCCTGTAACCTGAGCACTTTGGGAGGCCAACGAGGGCTGATCACTTGAGGTCAGGAGTTCAAGACCAGCTTCACCAACAAGGTGAAACCCTGTCTCTACTAAAAATACAAAAAATTACCCAGGCATGGTGGCAGGAAACTTGTAATCCCAGCTATTCGGGAGGCTGAGGCTGGAGAATAGCTTGAACCCAGGAGGGGGCGGAGGCAGTGAACACAGATTGTGCCACTGCACTCCAGCTTGGACAACAGAGCAAGACTCCATCTCAAAAAAAAAAAGTTAAGGTTTGTCTACATTTGTTTTTAAATGCAGTTCCTCAGTCATACCAGCTGGTAGCATCTCAAGTGCGCAACAGAAACAAGTGGCTAGTAGTTATAGTACTGAATGGTAGAGGTTCATAAAACATTTTCTTCATAGCAGAAAATTATAACTCATTCTAACTTTTAAACAAATTCTTATGTATTCAGCACTTAAAAACTCTAAGTAATATCTAAAAACCTTCAGTGATACGTTTACTCTAATTTCAATTTCAAACACTTCTTTTTCTTTTTTTTGAGACGCAGTTTCGCTCTTGTTACCCAGGCTGGAGTGCAATGGCGCGATCTCGGCTCACCACAACCTCTGCCTCCTGGGTTCAGGCAATTCTCCTGCCTCAGCCTCCTAAGTAGCTGGGATTACAGGCACGCGCCACCATGCCCAGCTAATTTTTTGTATTTTTAGTAGAGACGGGGTTTCACCATGTTAACCAGAATGGTCTCGATCTCTTGACCTCGTGATTCGCCCGCCTTTTTTTTTTTTTCTGAGATGGAATCTCACTCTATTGTCCAGGCTGGAGTACAGTGGTGTGATCTTGGCTCGCTGCAACCTCCACCTTCTGGGCTCAAGTGATTCTCCTGCTTCAGCCTCCTCAGTATCTGGGGTTACAGGTGTGTGCCACCATGCCCGGCTAATTTTTGTACTTTTAGTAGAGATGGGGTTTCACCATGTTGGTCAGGCTGGTCTCCAACTCCTGACTTCGTGATCTGCCCACCTCGGCCTCCCTGAGTGCTAGGATTATAGGCATGAGCCACTGCGAATGGCCCAAACATTTATTTTTTAAATCACTTTTTAAAAAAATCAATGTAACATATATAAATGTAACATTGAAAACTGTTCCACTCCTCAAAGCAGCAGTTTACAAAGTCAAATCTATGGACCTCCAAACTCTTTCAGGGGCATCCATGATGGATTTTCATAATACTACTATTATAAAATACTACTGTGATCTTATCTGCTAGTTTGAAAATTTTCTACTGCAAAAACTAAAATATTATTTACATTTTTCAATGTGTTGACACTTGCACAGACTGTGCAGTGATGGGTAAAACTGCTGGCACCACAGCATGAAGTTAATTACAACAAATTATACCAGCAGTCACTGTATTCTTCACTGCCTTGTGGCATGCACTCACGAGAGGGGAAAAGAGCCACTGTTATTAAGAATGCCCATTATGAGGCAGTAAAAAATATTAATTGTATTAATCTTGATCCCATTAATATTCTACAAGATGAAATGGGAAATAATGCATTTCTACTGCATATCGAAATCATGAAGAATGACATTTAATGCAACTGTTTTGGGTTACAAGCTCAACTAGCTGTTTTTTTTCACAGAACATAATTTTGACTTGAAAGACCAGCTGCACACAATACAGCTGTCTAGACTGGGGTATGTAGCAGGCATTTTTTTCAAAATGAATGAGACTGTCACTTCAAGAAAAACAATTCAGAGTACCTGTTGCCAGTTATAAAATTTGACCTTTCAAGCAAAAATTAGAATTTTGGAAAGGTTCTATTTGTCACCATGAGTTAGACAGTTTTCCAACACTTAAAAGCTTTTCTGATAGGTGCTGATTTTAATGAAAGTGATTTTTGATACTGTGTAATGTAAAATATGCATTCAACATGGAACACAGATCAATAGATTTTATATTTACAGAGGTCAAACAATTTATTGATATACTCGGATTTCACATGGCAACTAATGTTTAAGGCCGGGCGCAGTGGCTCGAGCCTGTAATCCCAGCACTTTGGGAGGCCGAGGCAGGTGGTTCACGAGGTCAAGAGATCGAGACCATCCTGGTCAACATGGTGAAACCCCATCTCTACTAAAAATACAAAAAATTAGCTGGGCATGGTGGTGTGTGCCTGTAATCCCAGCTACTCAGGAGGCTGAGGCAGGAGAATTGCCTGAACCCAGGAGGCAGAGGTTGCGGTGAGCCGGTATCACACCATTGCCCTCCAGCCGGGGTAACAAGAGTGAAACTCCGTCTCAAAAAAAAAAAAAAAAATTACTTGGTTACACAGTGTTAAAGCGATAAAAATTAAACACACACACACACAAACACTGCTACTGCAGGATCAAAGAATATCTGCAATTATCTGTAAAAGCTATTAAAATTCTCTCTGCTGCAACTATATACGTATCATTGTGAGGATAAATTTCCTTAATATACTTCAACTGAAGTAATAAACAGCAACAGACTGAATGCAAAAGCCAATATAACCCAGTTGCCTTCTATAAAGCAAGACATAAAAGAAATTTGTAAAAAGGTAAAACAATGCCAATCTTATCACCAGATTTTTAGAAATGTTTTAGAGAACAGTTATGTCATATTAAAAATATATTTATGTCAGCATGTAATGAGTTTGTTATATTTAAACGAACTAATACTTTTTAAATTTCTTTATATGATAAACAGATAGATATAACTAAAAAAACAAAAGCTCTTTGGGGCCCTCAATAACTTTTAAGAGGGTAAAGAGGTCCTAAGATCAAAAAGTTGATTAACATCTATCACAGAGTAAGAAAAAAATGACAAAGCCTGGGCAACATGGTGAAACCCTGTCTCTACAAGAAAATACAAAAAAAAAAATTAGCCAGGCATGGTGGCACACGCCTGGAATCCCAGCAAGTCAGGAGGTAAAGGTGGCAGGATTACTTGACCCCAGGAGGCAAAGGTTTCAGAGAGCAAAGACTGTGCCATCACACTCGAGGCTGGGTCTTTAAAAAGACCAGGATGCTGTCTTTAAAAAAAAAAAGTTGACAAATAAGAAACACATAAATAAACTTAGAACATACATACACACATACCCTAGAGAGCATATCAAAGAGCATACAATAAGGACACCAAGATCTGGCCAGGCACAGTGGCTCATGCCTATAATCCCAACAGTTTGGAAGGCCGAGGTGAGTGGATCACCTGAGGTCAGGAGTTCCAGACCAGCCTGGCCAACATGGTGAAACCCTCTCTGTACTAAAAATACAAAAAATTAGCCAGGCATGGTAACAGGTACCTGCAATCCCACGTACTTGGGAGGCTGAGGCAGGAGAATCGCTTGAACCCAGGAGGCAGAGATTGCAGTGAGCCAAGATTGCATCATTGCGCTCCAGTGAAACTCCGTCTCAAAAAAAAACCAAAAAACAGAGAACACCAAGATCCAAAACATGACACTTACTCAAAAAGTATCCAGTGTTTTCAAACTGTACCTTTTCCAAGTACAGAAAGACTTTTCACATTTTGGATTTTACTTAAATGATTGTTTGACTGCCTCTCTCATTAGGCTGTAAGGCCCATGAAGATAGAATAGTAGGTGCTTTGCTCAACCACCAAGGCTAGTCCAGCACCTGGCATAAGGCAAACATTCAAATATTTACCAGGTTTAAAAAGTTTTTTTAAGATAAAAGACCCACAAACGGAACTCACTGACATGTCTATTCAAAACTCACAAGATGGCTGGTATGGTAGTTGATACCTGTAATCTCAAACGCTTTAGGAGGATTACTTGAGGCTAGAAGTTCTAAACCAGCCTGGGTAACATAGCGAGACCCCCCCCCATTTCTAATTTTTAAAAATTAGCTAGAGCCCAGGCACACTGGTTCACATCTGTAATCCCAGCACTTTAGGAAGCCAAGGCAGGAGGACCACTTAAGCCCAGGAGTTCAAGACCAGCCTGGACAACATGGTAAGACTTCATCTCTACAAAATATTTTCTTTCCCCCCAGGATGGAATCTTGCTCTGTCGCCCAGGCTGGAGTGCAACTCGGCTCACTGCACCCTCCACCTCCAGGGTTCAAGCGGTTCTCCTGCCTCAGCCTCCTGAATAGCTGGGATTACAGGCACGTGCCACCATGCCTGGCTAATTTTTTATATTTTTTTTAATAGAGATGGGGTTTCACCATGTTGGCCAGGCTGGTCTCATTTGACCTCATGATCTACTCACCTCAGCCTTCCAAAGTGCTAAGATTACAGGTGTGAGTCACTGTGCCCGGCCTCTAAAAAGAGTTTTAAAAATTAAAATGGGCTGGATGCAGTGGCTTGCACCAATAACCCTAGCAGTTTGGGAGGCTAAGGAGGGTGGATCACCTGAGGTCAAGAGTTCGGGACCAGCCTGGTCAACACGGTGAAACCCCGTCTCTACTAAAAATACGAAAATTAGCTAAGCATGGTGGCATGCGCCTATAATTCCAGCTACTCAGGAGGCTGAGGCAGGACAATCACTTGAACCCAGGGGGGTGGAGGTTGCAGTGAGCCAAGATGGTGCCACTTCACTCCAGCCTGGGCAAAACAAACTCTGTCTCAACAACAGAAAAAATCCCAATGGTAGAAGTAATACAAAAGGCTGAAGAAAAGGATCAGATTCTAGAACTACAGTAAGGCTCTCTGATTCACTGATCTTGCAGGATGGCTGTTAATCTAGTTACACTGAAGACACTTGGCCATGGTTTGGGCAGTACCACACGTCAATTCCCAAGAAACTGATCATGAGAGCCCCTGGATATGGCCAGCCTTCAAGACCTACGCCTTGATTTATCAATTAGGAAGTACCAAGACAATTCCTTGTCAGTGAGTACAACCAAATTCTTGTTGTACAGGAGGAATTTTAAACCTCACAAATTTCTGTGAGTCTGCACAACCAAAGGACCAATACTGAAGAGACCACAGCTCCCAAAACTTCCTCCAGGCCTAGGAGAACTTGAATAAAAGGCGCTTTGTTCCCAAAGAACATACTAGCCACAATATCACTAGGGAAAGAAAACGTATTGCTGTTACTATCATTCTTCCTACTGTTTCTGAACAAAATATAAACATTTCTCCTTCTCTTTCTTCCTTTTAGTGAAAAGAATAAAATTAGCAAAAATGAACTATTTTAGGAAAAGTAACAGTGCCATCAACAGTGCCACATCATTTGATAACCTTACCATAAACCAATGTTTTCCTGACAAGGTCTTGCTCTGTTACCCAGGTAGGAATGCACTGGTGCAATCATGGCTCAGTGCAGCCTCAAACTCCCAGGCCCAAGGGATCCCCCAACCTCAGCCTCCCAAATAACTGGGACCACAAGCATGAACCACAATGTAAAGCTGGCTTTTTACTGATTGATTGATTGAGATGGAGTCTTGCTCTATCACCCAGGCTGGAGTACAATGCTTCAATCGCAGCTCACTGCAGCCTCCACCTCCCAGGTTCAAGAGATTTCTCCTGTGTCAGCCCCCTAAGTAGCTGGAATTACAGGTGTGCACCACCACAGCTGGCTAATTTGTGTATTTTCAGTAGAGACAGGATTTCACCATGCTGGCCAGGCTGGTCTCGAACTCTTGACCTCAAGTGATCCGCCTGCCTCAGCCTCCCAAAGTACTGGGATTACAGGCGTGAGCCACCATACCTGCCCAAACTTTTTTATTTTTGTAGAGATGTGACCTCCCTATGTTTTCCAGACTAGTTTCAAACTCCTGGGCTCAAGTCATCCTCCAGCCTCAACCTCCCAAAGTGCTCAGATTACAGATGTGAGCCTTGTTGCGCCCAGCTCCTCTAAAAATTTTACACAAATTATGCAGAAATCTTTTTAAATCTCACAAAGTTCTGAATATGTCTTATGTCAACATCCAGATTTAAGAAAAAGTGGCCGGGCGCAGTGGCTCAAGCCTGTAATCCCAGCACTTTGGGAGGCAGAGGCGGGTGGATCACAAGGTCATGAGAGCGAGACCATCCTGGTCAAAATGGTGAAACTCCGTCTCTACTAAAGATACAAAAAATTGGCTGGGCATGGTGGTGCGTGCCTGTAATCCCAGCTACTTGGGAAGCTGAGGCAGGAGAATTGCCTGAACACAGGAGGCGGAGGTTGCGGTGAGCCGAGATCGCGCCATTGCACTCCAGCCTGGGTAACAAGAGTGAATCTCCATCTCAAAAAAAAAAAAAAAGAAAAGAAAAAGTACAATACGAGAAAGAACTCTTCTACCTTAAAAATGAATTCAGCTCCAATCTACTCTGGGTGAAAAAAGTCTCATTAAGTCACATTCGTGGACTGTCATTAGATATATCACTCTGTAATAAACCACTTTTATTAGTGATTTCTAGCCTTTGCATCAAAAATCTAGACATACTAATACAACAAAATTTAAGTAGTCAAGTATTAGTTAAGCAATTAGATGTTGCCAAGTATATATGAGCTACAAACAAAAATAAATAAGCACAGTGGCTCACGCCTGTAATCCCAGCATTTTGGGAGGCTGAGGCGGGCAGATCACCTGAGGTGAGGAGTTCAAGACCAGCCTGGCCAACATGGTGAAACCCCGTCTCTACTAAAAATACAAAAAAGTAGCCAGCTGTGGTGGTGCACACCTGTAATCGCATCTACTCAGGAGGCTGAGGCGGGAGAATCACTTGAGCCCAGGAGTCAGACATTGAAGTGAGCCAAGATGGTGCCACTGCACTCCATCCTGGGCAACAAGAATGAAACTCCCTCTCAAAAAATAAAAATAAAGCCTGGGCGCGGTGGCTCATACCTGTAATCCCAGCACTTTTGGAAGCCGACGCAGGCAGATCACCTGAGGTCGGGAGTTCAAGACCAGCCTGACCAATATGGAAAAACCTCGTTTCTACTAAAAATACAAAATTAGCTGGGCACGGTGGCGCATGCCTATAATCCCAGCTACTTGAGAGACTGAGGCAAGAGAATCACTTGAACCCAGGAGGTGGAGGTTGCAGTGAACTGAGATTACACCACGGCACTCCAACCTGAGCAACAAGAGTGAAACTCTGTCTCAAAATAAATTTTAAAAATTTTAAAAATAAACAGGATTTCAAAATGTTGTATTAAAAAGTTTGCTTCAGTATTATTTAATTCTAGAATATAAAAACGTATTATTTCAAAAGTGTATACTGTCTCACTATTCCTTTCCCAAGAGTGACAATCCCCATTACTATTCTAATAATGTAAATAGACTCAACCTTTCAAATTCTATATGGCTTCCTAATACTCAAGTGTAGCTTAATACTATAAAAAGTACACAGAAATTAAAATTTATTAAAAAAATCACTGTAAAGTAAATAACCAATGAATTTTTCCACATAAAGCTTCTCCTTTGCTTATGTCTGCTTGCTATACCTTTACCCAGCCATTTCTCTGAACCTCCAAAATCAAGAACTTTTGTTTAAAAAGTGCATTAAGAAGTTCAGGCATGGTGGCTCACACGTGTAATCCCAGCACTTTGAGAGGCCGAAGCAGGTGGATCACTTGAGCCTAGAAGTTCAAGACCAGCTTAGCCAACACGACAAAACTCCATCTCTACTAAAAATTGGCTGAGTATGGTGGCGAATACCTGTAATCCCGGCTACTCAGGAGGCTGAGGCACGAGAATCACTTGAACTGGGGAGGCAAAAGCTGCAGTGAGCCGACATCACACCACTGCACTACAGCCTGGGCAACAGAGCAAGACTCTGTCTTAAAAAAAAAAAAAAGCACTAATAAATTTCAACAAGTGTGCTTGGTGAGATCCACTGGCCTCATTCACCAATAGATAGATAGGTATATATGTTAACCCTTTACAACAGACAAAACAAAATGTACTATGTGTGCAAAGCTACACACAGGACATTTTTCTGGAATGCTAGAAACGGAAAAATATCTAGAAGCTTCTCTGCGAGTATGCCTAGAACAGCCGCCATTTTACCTTCTCTGAGACCTGCCCCACCATTAGGAGGGAGACCTTTCAGCTGTGTTTGCACTTCTAGACTCCAACCTCATGTCCATAACTAATTTGATCAATGACAGAGAACTGAACCAAGTTTAACCAGTCAAATTTCCCCCCTCCCAAGAATCTGAAATGTAGACTCTGCTAGCAATCAGCTGGCTACTGGCACTAGAGCTTAAGTTCATAAGTGGCTCCAAGAATTAAGTGGCCCTTTGCTACCATGTGTTTGTTAAAGCAGAAAAAGCCAGACTGCACAAACACAACTAAAACAGGACAAAAAGAGACAAGAGGGGACATTGGCCAGGTAGCAGAAAAGTGCTATCTACAAGTACTATGGCTCCTGAAAGCTTCCTAGTTTCTGGTTCACGTCCCTCATGAAGTCAACTGCTCTTTGGTTCTTTATAGTACCCCACCTCCAAAGCATTCTTCCTTGTTTCTTGCCAACAAAAAATTATTATGACAGTTTAAGACACAAATTCATACCAGGATCAATTCAGAAAGGTATGCTACTCTTATTGTTCATAAAGGATCTGACAGGTACCAGGGAAGAAGTTTCTACTCACTACCCAAAACCTCAGGAAAAATAATGGGGCAAAAGTAACTGAAACCTAAAGCAGAAATCACCTACTTGCAAAAACCCTCAGGCTCTGTGCTTCCCTTCCACACTTACCTGTTCAAAAATTCTGCTGGTTCACAGCAGGAGATTTGAGCAGACTTTGTTCAGATCCTTTTAACACTGTAAATAAGAAAAATATTAATATAAATCACCCAGCAACCTCTTAGGAAACATTAAAAGCACAACTTTTCATCACGAATATACTTTGCAGAAAATGGCTTGCAAACCTGGTCAAAAGATTAGATCACCTGGTGTATTTATAAACTAGATTCCCTCACACCTAGAAAGACTCAGTAGCTCTACTGTGGAACTGAAAACTATATTTAACAAAAGTCCCAAGTGATTCTTATGAAGCTGACAAATGAACACCTCCATAGGGTTTCAGGGAAGTGATTATTTAGGGTTTTTATTCAAAACTCTATTATAGGGACTTGATATTAACTTTTAAAACCTACTGCCAGGCACAGGGGCTCATTCCTATAATCCTAACACTCTGGGAGGCTGAGGCAGGTAGATCGATCGAGCCCAGGAGTTCAAAAACAGCCTGGGCAACATGGCAAAACTCCATCTCTACAAAAAACAGAAAAATTAGCCAGGCACGGTGGCACATGCCTATGGTCCGAGCTACTCAGGAGGCTGAGGTGGGAGGATCACCTGAGCCTAGGGAGGTCAAAGCTGCAGTGAGCCGCAATTGCACCACTACACTCCAGCCTGGGTGACAGAGTGAGACCCTGTCTCAAAAAAATAAAAAACAAAATATATCTAACAAAAAAACAAAAGCCACATCACAGCAATATGCATTCTACCCAAATAATCACTAATCCCTTATAAATATGATCATTGCCAAAATGTCCAGGGAGCAAAGCTCCAAGTGTGATTTCAGTTGCGAAATCACAACCTGCCTTTAATGCTCTGTTGGTATAGTATCTTAAAAATCCACAAGCTGGTGATATTCCAAGTGAACTGAAGTATATTTTCAAGTAGTTTCTTGGCTAAAATCAAATGACACTTTCCTGCTACTAACAAGTCAAAGAACAATAATTAACAATAAAAGTTGACGATTTCATTAACTATAGAAAAGCAACTAGACAGACAGATTAGTTTTTTTCTTTTGAGACAGAATCTCACTCTGTCACCCAGGCTGGAGTGCAGTGGTGTGATCTCAGCTCACTGCAACCTCCGCCTCCTGGGTTCAAGCGATTCTCTTGCCTCAGCCTTCTGAGTAACTGGGATTACAAGTGTGCACCACCACATCCAGCTAATTTTTGTATTTTTAGTAGACATGGGGTCTCACCATGCTGGCCAGGCTGGTCTCGAACTCCTGACATCGAGTGATCTTCCCACCTCAGCCTCCCAGTGTGTGGGATTACAGGCATGAACAACTGTACCTGGCCAATTATTTTCAAAATGGGGTCTTACTTTTGTTTCCTCGGCTAGAGTGTACTGGTACAATCAGAATTCGTTGTAGCCTTGACTTCCAGGGCTCAAGCAATCCTCCAGCCTTAACCTCCTGAGTAGCTAAGACTATAGGTATGTGCAGCACACTCAGCTAATTTTTAAAAATCTTTTTTAGAGATGGGGGTCTCGAACTCCTGGGCTCAATTGATCCTCCTACCTCAACCTCCCAAAGTGCTGGGATTATAGGTGTGAACTACTGCACCCAGCCACAGATGAGTTTATTATCCATTTCTCCTTCCCTTTCCTCCTGCCCTCAAAAAAAATACACAGTTCAGGGAGTAAAGCTGGATGACCTTTGGACATTATAACATGGCTACTTTTTTACATAATTAAATCAGAGGTGGATGTGACTTTCTCAAAGTACTTGGTGGGGAGCAGTGGCTCTGACCTATAATCTCAGCACTTTGGGAGGCTGAAGTGGGGGTATCATTTGAGGCCACAAGTTTAAGACCAGCCTTGGCAACAGAGTGAGACCCCATCGCTATAAAAAATATTGGCCAGATGTGGTGGTGTGGTCCTGTAATTCCAGCTACTTAGGAGGCTGAGGTGAGAGGATGGCTTGAGCCTGGGAGGTCAAGGTTGCAGTAAGCCGTGACTGTATGGCTCACTGCGCTCCAGCCTAGGTGACAGAGCAAGACTCTCTCCAAAAAAGACAGGGTCTTGCTCTATCACCTGTCTGGAGTGATGAGGTGCAATCACAGCTTACTGCAACCTCGACCTCCCAGGAGACAAGGTCTTGCTCTTTATCACAGGCCACAGTGAACCGAGATTGGGCCCCTGCACTGCAGCCTGGGCAACACAATGAGATTCCATCTCAAAAAATAATAATAATTAAGCTTAAGTTAATGAAACTCCATAGTTAACCAGAAAACACAATTAGGTTCCTTATTTAAAGTAGGGAAATAGGTAATACTTTGATATATTTTTATAAAATGAAGTTTGGTCAATTAAGAGAATATTCTTTGTTTTTCAAACCTCTCTCCTCTTTTCACCTCACACAAAATTATAGGCAATTCAATAAAGGTATCACTTTACATTTCTGCAGAATTAATTTACTATATTTCTCATTCATCTGAGAGCATGAACAAAATGTAGAAACAGTATTTGGTCAAGAAACACTGCAATGCAAACTATAAGCAAGTTTATACATGAAATAAAAATCCCTAGTTTTAAAGAGATACAATTTTTCAAGGCATTAAAAATGAATGGAAACCTTAGATTTTATCTTATTTTACTTCTATTTATTTTTCATTTTATATATTTCTTTATTTTATTCTTAAAATACTCTCCTATGCAAAAACCATAGGACTTTATCACCATAAAAACCCTAGTGGGACTCAAGCAGTGGAAAAAAAAGCCTGAGTTCAGACTTTTACAACAACGACCAAACAATACCATGGTAATTTAAACTAAAGGAAAATGAACATTTAACTTGCCTCTAAGAGACCTGGGTTAACACCAAGATAGGCTGTAGATTCAACCTAATGAGACTGGTCCCACTATAATCTATAACAGAATAAAACAGAAAGTATGGAAAATTTAATCAGCAGGGGCTAATGGAGAACTGCAGTCAGAATTTGAAAATGGCACAGGTCAAAGATCTGTTAGAAGGGCAATCATGGCCAGGTGTGGTGGCTCATGCCTGTAATCCCAGCACTTTGGGAGGCAGAGGCGGGTGGATCACAAGGTCAAGAGATAGAGACCATCCTGGTCAACATGGTGAACCCCCGTCTCTATTAAAAATACAAAAAATTAGCTGGGCATGGTGGCGCGTGCCTGTAACGCCAGCTACTCAGGAGGCTGAGGCAGAAGAATTGCCTGAACCCAGGAGGTGGAGGCTGCAGTGAGCCGAGATCGTGCCATTGCACTCCAGCCTGGGTAGCAAAAGCGAAACTCCGTCTCAAAAAAAAAAGGGCAATCATGAAAGGAACAGTAGTAGTCTTTTACCCAAAAAGGTTCTCCCAGACAGCAATCACTATCAATAGTGTCATTTTCCAGTGTGAAGGTCAACAAAGAGAATACACATATGGAGTATTACAATGCAGAGTCATGAAAACAAATGAGCTGATATGACATCAAAGACATTATAATTTGGAAATGTCATTTCAAAAACACAACAGAAAAACAAGAGGGAGAAAAGCAATTAGTTAAAACACTACCTCATCACTAACATCACTATGCCTCCCTTTTAGCCAAGGAGTTGCGTTCACACACTGACCTTGTAATTCTCATCTTCTCATGATTTTGAGGCAAACTTACTCCAAAATGTTTTTCACATATGCCTCTCAGCAGCAAAAGCATTTCAAAATCAAAATATTAAAATTCCTCAGCTGAACTAAAATGAAAGAGGACATTTGTGAAAGCTCAGTAAAAAGAATATAGAGATAAACTGGAAGGAAATCAGAAAATGTTTTTTACAAGAAAAATATGTCTATTAAGTATCCGATTAAGAGAACTAGTCTGAAAGGTAAAAGTAGAGGAATAAAAAAGCAAAAAGTTCTACACATGTTAAATGTTCTAAAGGATACGCACATGACTTACAGGAAGAGTCCCTGCGCTGGACAGCACAGTATTAACAGAAATTCTTTACTAACCAGATGAACGATAATTTGAATCACTACACTGATTCCACCTTTCTACCTGGTTATGTTCCTTAATTATGTGTCTAAATGTCAAAGGAAAATTTCTCATTTCCCTACATTTTCAAATATCCTGAAATTTCCAAATATCCCCCTTCTTAGAAGGCAACTGCTTTTGAAAAGTACTTTCAAGCAATTTATCATCAATCTCATTTTAAAACGTTTACTTTTGAGAAAGATAATTCATTATAATTTCCTCAAATATTTGAGCATCCTAAATTTTTCCAAATACGGGTGGAAAAGGGAATTACGTAGGGGATGGGGGTTGGGGAGGCTGCTGGCCCAAATCTCCAGAATCTGATTTCCCTTTCTAGGAATCATAAGAAATAAGGAAAAAGAATTCAGGATAGCAAATAATCCACCTCATTTTAGTACTACAGAGGTAAGTACATGCATCTCCTACCAGTCTCCGTCTCACCCTTGCCTCTTAGCCTAGGCTACCCTCCATGCTTTTTCCAGTCTACTCCTGAGTCGCTCCCAACCAAGTTTTTGGGTCCGTGTCTTTGCTCTTACTGCTCCCTAGCAGCTTGCTGGAGGAATCTTCCCCCTGTATAGCTAAAGAAACAGCATCTTCACCTCTGTGGGGTTTTGCTACAATGTTAACTGTTCCATGAGGCCTTCTCAGGGCACTTAAAATTAACCCCTCCCCAAATCGCTTTGCCCTATCTCCCTGACTCATTTTTTCTTTCACCTCACTTAACACTACACCATGTATTTTACCTATTTATCTGTCTAGAAATGAATTCCATACAGACAGGAATTACTTGGTCTGTTTTGCTCCCAGCACATAATGGTGCAGTAAATGCTCAATAGGGTATCTGTCAAATAAATGAATGCATGAATGAATAAATGAATGAACGAAAGCACATGGTCCCTTCTCCCTCCCCAAGACTCTCAAATGCTTTGTCAGGTATCAAAAAGGAATGAAGCCTTCTCCTTTCTAGTGAATCACTACCATCACCAGTGTATTCCTCGATGTTAAATTTCAAAAGAAAGATCATGTGACGTTTTTCCAGTTACGTGCCACTTTTAAATTTTCTAGTGTCCTCTTCTGATGTCATCATCTGATGTAAAAGAAAAGTACACATTCCAGTTTGAGCACGCCAAACACTGCTATACCAACTAGTAAAACTCGTAAAACCATCAATGAATGACAGAAAGCATTTGTGTTCTAGGCAAAACGGACAAAGTCTGTTAAGGTCAAATCTGCAAATATTAGAAAGATCAAACTTAATGTACAGAAAGAATGAAAAAAATTTTTTTTCTAATCTAGGAGGTCATTTGATTCTAAAAAGGAAATACTATAGAAGGAAAGAATACCTTCCCCAAACACAACACTGGAACTCAAAACTGACTTAATTCAAGGTATATAGCACTAGATAGGAAGTTGTTCACAGGTTCTGGCCCCCTACTGAATTTCTTGAAAGTTAAATTGGAATACTTACCTTTCTTACAGAGAGACTACATATGTTTAAGTGCTCTCACTTGCAGGAAAACGAAAACAAAATAAGAAACACAGCACTAGATAACTAACTGCAAAGCAACGTTATTGCTTCTCAAACACGGTCCTACACTCCGCTTCTTTCATGACCCCATTCCCTGTTCGCTTGATTTACGTTTCAGTCACAAAACAAGTATTTAGAGTGGTTTTGGAAACTGCTGACACTTAAGGCTAATGCCTATTTCAACCTGATGAGAACATTTGGGTCCCCAAAGCTGCCCTAGGCTCTACTTTCCCAGCCTCAGTCCCCAGGTTCCGATCATGGTGGCTCCACCTCGCCTCAGGCCTGGTCCAGACCCAGTACTCTCGCCAACGAAGGAGTTGCCTCCGTCCAGATGCTCCGTGGGGAAGGCAGAAGCGCACCTCCCAGGGGCCAGGTGTGGACAAGGGAGCCGGCAGGAGCAGCTGTCTGACCGCAGCAGCTGTTACCGGGGCACCCCGAGGCTGGGCGGGTGACTGGCCCGCAGAAGTAGGCAGAGGAAGGCAAGCCCTCGGGCTCCGAACAAGCCGGCCTGACTGCCCCACCACCCTCCTGCCTTGTTCTGCTGCCCTAGCAATGCCAAGAGGCCCTGGCCGAGGGGCTCCTCGGCTCCCCGCGGCCGTGACGCGCCAGGGCCCTCAGCGCCCCTCGCCCAGGAGGAGGCTCCCTCCGACCCCGCACCTGACCTGTCCCTTCGCCTGACGGCCCAAGCCGGCCGGAGCGGCCTGGGGGTGTCCATGCGGCCGAGCCGGCTCGGGCAGGAGCGGCGGGGACGCAAGCGCGGGTCAGAGGCACGGGCGACCCGGGACGCCGCGGCGGGGCCGGGACGCGGGGCAGAGCCGGGCAGGGGAGCTACACAGAATGGCTGGTTACCTGCGGTCCGGGACAGGGAGTCTCAGAACCCAAGTCAGTCCTCAGCCTCAACAACACAAGATGGCCGACACGTCGCCGCGCGCATCACGTGACCACGCGTTCGGTCGGCCACGCCTCTTGCTCCGCCCCCGCCCCTTCCCGCTTCCCTCCCCACTCTCCAGTCTCCCACGACATCCTTCCTTACCGTCGCCACCCGCACCTCTGCCCAGACACGCCCCTGCCCGAGACCCGGATGAAAGGCTGGAAGAGGGCGGGGCCGTGGCAGTGCGCAGGCGCCCGCTGACCCCTCGACTGCTTCTAGGTACCTGCGCTGGAGTTGAGAGGACCTGGTGTCAAGAGTTGGGCCCAGACCAGCCACCCTGTGACTCACTGTTCTGTACTTCCAATCCAGAGCCCGTTTGCAGTTCAAAAGCCTGTGCATCCCTTACGGGCCGGTTTTTCAAATTAGAACTTTTCCACACTTTTAGTCCAGCATTTTCCCGTCCAGTTGCCATCCTAGAGCGAATGGAAAAGCCGCAAAAGCTAAAATTCAAAGCAGTTTCTCTGCTTGTTGATAGTTCTGATAGAACTGAGAATTCATTCCAGAGTGTTGGACTGGGACAGCTAGGAAAGACTTTAGAGCTCCAACTCCTTCCTAGGACATCCGGGGCTATCACTCTTTACTTAGAGATGAACTATTTTGGAATTGACAGATAAAATACAAGACACCCAGCAATATTTGGGACAAACACTAAAAAAACTGGTGGTTGTTTTTCTGAAATTCAAATTTAACTGGGCATCCTGTGTTTGCTAAATCTAGCAACTCTATCCTTAGGCATCCCATTCTTGCCTGTGTCTTCAACTTCTTCCTTCCTACAGGAGCCTTTCTGTCAGCTTTAAAGTGTCTCCCATCTTAAAATGGAATGTTAAAAATTCCAGTTCTGGAGGGCGCAGTGGCTCATGCATGTTACCCCAGCACTTTGAGAGGCTGAGGCGGGCGGATCACCAGGTCAGGATATCGAGACCATCTTAGCCAACATGTTGAAACCCCCGCCTCTACTAAAAATACCAAAAAGGGCATGGTGACCGGTCCCGGTAATCCCAGCTACTTGGGAGGCTGAGGCAGGAGAATCGCTTGAACTAGGGAGTCGGAGGTTACAGTGAGCTGAGATCGCACCAATGCACTCCAGTCTGGCAACAAAGCAAGACTATGTCTCAAAAAAAAAAAACCCTCCAATTCTCCCTCCGACTACCTCTCGCGACCCTGTTCCCTTTCACAGCCAAGCTGCACCAAAGAATTGTTTATATGCACTTTCTCCATTGCCACATCTGACATGCAATCGTCAGTCCTATCTGCCTATTGCTTACCCTGAGAACACCCCATCTTACAGGTTGATAACAGGAGTCTTTCAGTCCTCAGCTTGACTTCGCGTTTCCCTATCTTCAATACAATTGACCACTTGCTACATTCTGAAACACTTTCTTCCCTTGACTTTTATACCCTTACTGCTCAAAGTGGTACAGTAACATCGACATCACATAGAGGCTTGTTAGAAATACAGAAACTCAAGGAAGCCCTTCACAATCCCATTCTGCAGAATTCTACCCCCATAGCTTGAGAAAACAGAGAGAGATCCCATCTCTACAAAAAATAAAATAAAAAATAATTAACCGGCGGGGGGACAGAGGCTTACGCCTGTAATCCCAGCACTTTGGGAGGCCGAGGCAGGCAGATCACAAGGTCAAGAGATCGAGACCATCCTGACTAACATAGTGAAATCCATCTCTACTAAAATACAAAAATTAGCTGGGCATGGTGGCACATGCCTGTAGTCCCAGCTACTCGGGAGGCCGAGGCAGGAGAATTGCTTGAACCCAGGAGGTGGAAGTGGTAGTGAGCCAAGATCGCACCACTGCACTCCAGCCCAGCGCCTGGTGAAAGAGCAAGACTCTTTCTCAAAAATAACAATAATAATAATTAGCCAGGCATGGTGGCATCCATCTGTAGTCCCAGCTACTTGGGAAGCTGAGGATCACCAGCACAGGAATACAAGGCCGCAGTGAGCTCTGATCATGCCACTGCACTCCAGTCTGGGCAAAAGAGCAAGACCCTGTCTCTAAAACAAAAATTGAAAAGAACTCTGCTCCCATCATCCACATTGTTCTCCCCTCCTTGATCTTCCCCGTGAACTAAGTGCTCCAGAGAGGCCCATGTTAGAAGATTTGTAAACATGACATTATGTTTTAGCTTTTGCATGTGCTGTTCCATCCTGTTGCAATGCCATTCCCAACATTTACCCCACTTCTCCCCAACCTGCAACTCCTGCCAACCCATGTGTTACTGCCCCTGTGCCTTCATTAGACCAAAGAATTTACCCCTTGTCCTGTTTTTTGTTTGTTTGTTTAAGATGGGGTTTCACCATGTTGGCCAGGCTGATCTCGAACCCCTGACCTCAAATGATCCACCCGCCTTGGCTTCTCAAAGTGCTGGGATTACAGGTGTGAGCCACTGCACCTGGCCTGAGCTGTTATTTTCAAGGAAAAAAGTAATACTGATACTTGCTATGTGCCAACCACCTCATTAAATGCTTTTTTTGCACTGTCTCTTATGATCCTGGTAACAGCACTATGGAGCAATGCAACCAGGCTTCTCAGAGAAGTGCTTACCTTCACCCAATCTCAACCAGGATTTCCAAGCCCAGACTGGCTGATTGCAAAGCCCATGTCCCTAACCAACTTGTCATGCCACCTCTCAGATGCTATCCCACCTATACATTATTACCTATACATATACATTGTTTTTTAGTTTTTTTTAATTTTTTTTTTTAAGATGGGATTTCACCATGATGGTCAGTCTGGTCTTGAACTCCTGACCTCAGGTGATCCACCCACCTTGGCCTCCCAAAGTGCTAGGATTACAGGCGTGAGCCACCGCGCCCAGCCACCTATACATATACTTTTGAAGATACAATTTGCACACAGTAAAATTTACCATTTTTAGTGCACAGTTCTGCAACTTGACACACATACATACAGGTGGCCGGGCACAATGGCTCATATCTGTAATCCCAGCACTTTGGGAGGCTGAGGCAGTCAGATCACCTGAGTTCAGGAGTTCAAGACCAGCCTGGCCAACATGGCGAAACTCCGTCTCTACTAAAATTACAAAATAAATTAGCTAGGCATACTAGCACAGACCTATAGTCCCAGCTACTTGGAAGGTTGAGGTGGGAGGATCACTTGAGCCTGGGAGGCAGAGGTTGCAGTGAATTGACATTGTGTGCCACTGCACTCCAGCCTGGCTGACAGAGACCCTGCCCCTTCTCCCCCCAAAAAAGCTGAAAACAATCCCTACTTATTATTATTATCATTATTTCTTTTTTTTTTTTTAAACATGGGGTTTCACCATGTTGGTCAGGCTGGTCTTGAACTCCCGACCTCAGGTGATCCGCCCGCCTTGGCCTCCAAAGTGCTTGGATTACAGGCGTGAGCCACCACGCCTGGCCCAATCCCTGCCTTTTAACCATTGTGCACACTGCATTATTCCACTCAGCAATCTCTGCAGATGCTATTGCCCTGACACACAGTAAATGTTCAACAAATACCAATAAAATCCAATTGATTCTTGATTATCTACTCTTTAGGAAGGGTGCTTTCCTTTTCTCCTTTAAGTAACTCTGTCTTTCCAGTGTTTCACTAAATAGTGGTATTTAAAGTACCACCATGCTTTTGTCGGGAATAATGAAGTTTCAGCTATAGTACACCATTGATAGAGAAATTGAGATGATGGATCATTTGAGAATGGGAGGAGGGTACAGAGTTTAATCCAAAACAAGTTTAATTTGTCATGAGCACCCAGCTGGGCGTGATGCTACACACCTATAATCCCAGCTACTTAGGGGCTGAGGCGTGAGAATTGCTTGAACCTGGGAGGCAGAGGTTGCAGTGAGCCAAGATATGCCACTGTACTCCAGCCTGGGCAACAGAACAAGACTGTCTCAAAATAAATAAATAAATAAATAAATAAAATGTTTTAAAATTAGCGGGATGTGGTGGCACACGGCTGTAGTTTCAGCTACTTGGGAGGCTGAGGTGGAAGGATCTTTTGAGTTCAGGAGTTTGGTGCTACAGTGAGCTATGATTATGCCACTGTACTCCAGCCTAGGTGGAAAAAAAAAAGACAGTTGTACCAGAGAACCGAACAAACAAGAAAGGCTGTGCAGACAATGGCTATGCAAATAAACCCATTTTTATGTTTGAAAAACTTTGTTATTATAAAAGTTATTATAAAATTGTTATCATAAAATTGCATATTTAAATTATTTTCTCATTTCCAACCTCTGAATGTACAAGACATTATCATTTATTAAAAAAGAAACCTTGGAATACAACAAATGTATCCTTTCACCTAATATCCCATAATATATCCCTAAATGTTATTCATTTTTTTCTGAATATTTTGCCACTCTGTTGCCCAGGCTGAAGTGCAGTGGCATGATCTTAGCTCACTGCACCCTCTGCCTGCAGGGTTCAAGCAATTCTCCTACCTCAGCTGCCCTAGTAGCTTAGATTAGAGGCATGTGCCACCACACCTGGCTAATTTTTGTATTTTTAGTAGAGACGGGGTTTCCCCATGTTGGCCAGGCTGGTCTTGAACTCCTGACTACTGACTCCTCGAACTCCTGACTCAGTTGATCCACCCGCCTCGGCTTCCCAAAGCGCTGGGGTTACAGGCGTAAGCCCTAATGCTCGGCCCCTCTCTTTTTTTTTTTAACTGTTATTAACAGCTCTGCTGGTGGTGGTGGCAGTAGTAAGCGTCACTGTAGTACTAAAGCAGTGTATGTTTATGGCTTTATAATTTTTAGAGTTCAAAAACATATAAAGGAAAAAATTTAAGTTTTCCCTCCGCTGCAAGACCTGTCTAGGACCCTCAGGTTCTCCTTCCATTATTTTCTGTGGTCTCCCCCAAAATGTTGCATGCATGCATTAACACGTATGGCACTTTCCTTCATTCTCAGCACCACTAAGTGCTGGAGATTCAGTGGTTGCCCCCAAATCCACCTGATCAGCAACCTCATGAAGCTGACAGTCTACTCGGGTAAAGACATAATGATATGGTTTGGCTCCATGTCCCCACCCAAATCTTATGTCAAATTGTAATGCCTAATATTGGAGGAGGAGCCTGGTGGGAGGTGATTGAATCATGGGGACAGACTTCTGTCTTGCTATTCTCATGGTAGAGTCCCCAGGAGACCTGGTTGTTTGAAATGTAGCTTCCCACTTTGTGCTTGGCTGCCCCTTCACCTTCTGCCATAATCGTAAGTTTCCTGAGGCCTGTCCCAGCCATGATTCCTGAACAGCTTGTGGAATCATGAGTCAATTAAACCTCTTTTCTTTATAACTTGCCCAGCCTCTTCTTTATAGAAATGTAAGAATGAACTAATACACATGGCTTTACGCCTCCCAACTGAAACAAAACAGAACACCTGAGCATTACTATGCATGCTGTTGTGCTCTTGGCCTGCTTCCAAGAAACAAGATGTCTTGGTGGAATCCATGTTTTTTCAGTGGCTGCCACGCTTACGTGGATGTACCTAACATACTGAACCGATCCCCTGCTGATAGATATGCTGATTGTTTCCAGTATTTTTGCTATTGCAAACAACACTGTAATGAGTATTCCCTTAATACAGCCTTGTTCTTCCCCCCCACACACACACCTTGTTCATTTTTATACTTACCTATAGGATACATTCCTGGGCCAAAGCTCGTGAGGATGTCTGCAGTAGGCACCTGCTGTTCTTTATGATGGTTCTGCTGAGCTGAAATACTGAATTACTTTCAGTTGAAATACTGAAATACTTTCCCATGTTTGTGGAAAATGAGAATCTTGGTGGCTGGCGAAGCTTGCCTCCACTTACAGAAGACAGAAAGCCTAGATACTCCCCTGTCTAACCCCTGACATGGGGCATGTGACTAGGCTCAGCCTCAGACTCTGATGTGGAGGAAATGACCTGAAGAAGCAGGACACCACAGCATGCTTGTCAGCCAGGGCAGCGACTGGTTCCCATGGTGTGCTTTTGGCTGCTGTCCCAGCCGCCTGGCCTTCTGCCTGCTTCCTTAGCCTGGCCCGTCAGCCCTGCTAGTGATTCTGGGGACTCCTCTGTGTCTTTTCAATCAATTCCTTTTCTGCTTAAATCAGTCTGGCTTAGAGTCTGTTATTTGCAATTAAGAACTCTGATTCCAGCGTAGCCAGCCTCCAAGATGACTCCTAATGATTTTTGCCAATAGGGCTGACCTATGTGACTGATAGGATAGCAGAGTGATTTAGGAAGCTAGGTCTTAAAAGGCTTGCCCTTTACCTTCTCGTATCACTTGCTCTGGGGGAAGCCAGCTGCCAGGTTGTGAGGACACTCAAGCAGCCTCACGGAGAGGTTCACACGGCAGGCAACCGAGGCCTCCTGCCAACAGCCAGCATCAATCTCAGCAATAAGTCATGTTGGAAGCAGGTCCCTCAGTCTCAGTCAAGCCTTCAGATGACTGTAGCCCCAGCTGATATTTGGACTGCAGCCTCATGAAAGACCCTGAGCCCAGACCGACTACCCAGCCAAACTGCCTCTAAATTCCTGGCCTTCAGAAACTGTGTGAGATAATAAATATGAATCATTGTTTTAAGCCCTAAGTCATGGAGTGATTTGTTAACATAAAAATAAATAACTGCTTTCTGCGCTGCCTGCCAAGGGCTCCAAACAGCGTTGTTCTGGATTCCTGTTGTAACTTAAAGGGAAACTTTCACAATGTCCAGAGCCCTTGACGTCCTGCAAATGAAGGAGGAGGATGTCCTTAAGTTCCTGGCAGCAAGAACCCATTTAGGTGGCACCAACCTTGACTTCCAGATGGAGCAGTATATCTATAAAAGGAAAAGCGATGGCATCTACATCATAAATCTGAAGAGGACCTGGGAGAAGCTTCCGGCAGCTCATGCCATTGTTGCCATTGAAAACCCTGCTCATGTCAGTGTTATATCCTCCAGGAATACTGGCCAGAGGGCGGTGCTGAAGTTTGCTGCTGCCACTGGAGCCACTCCAATTGCTGGCTGCTTTACTCCTGGAAGCTTCACCAACCAGATCCAGGCAGCCTTCCGGGAGCCACGGCTGCTTGTGGTTACTGACCCAAGGGCTGACCACCAGCCTCTTACGGAGGCATCTTATGTCAACCTAGCTACCATTGCTCTGTGTAACACAGATTCTCCTCTGGGCTATGTGGACATTGCCATCCCATGCAATAACAAGGGAGCTCACTCAGTGGGTATGATATGGTGGATGCTGGCTTGGGAAGTTTTGCACATGTGTGGCACCATTTCCCGTGAACACCCGTGGGAGGTCATACCTGATCTCTACTTCTACAGAGATCCTGACGATATTGAAAAAGAAGAGCAGGCTGCTGCTGAAAAGGCTGTGACCAAGGAGGAATTTCAGGGTGAATGGACTGCTCCAGCTCCTGAGATCACTGCTACTCAGCCTGAGGTTGCCGACTGGTCTGAAGGCATGCAGGTGCCCTCTGTGCCTATCCAGCAGTTACCTACTGAAGACTGGAGTGCCCAGCCTGCCACGGAAGACTGGTCTGCAGCTCCCACTGCTCAGGCCACGGAATGGGTAGGAGCAACCACTGAATGGTCTTCAGCTGTTCTTGTGTGGGCTCTTAAACAACATATATGATTCATGGAAAATAAACATCGTTTCTAAAATAAATAAATAAATAAATAACAGAGATATATAATTTTTAATTTTAACAGTCTACCAAATTGCCCTTCAAAAAGGCAAAAGCTAGCCCAGCATGGTGGCCTGTGCCCATGGTTCCAGCTAGTCGGAAGGCCGTGTGGAGGATCGCTTGAGCCCAGGAATTTGAGACTGCAGTGAGCTATGATAATATCACTGCACTCCAGTCTGAGTAACAGAGCAAGCCCCTGTGGCTACAAAAATAAAAGTAAATTAAAAACCAACAAGGCAAAAAAAATAGAGGCCAGGTGCACTGGCTCACACCTGTAATCCCAGCACTTTGGGAGGTCAATTGTTGAGCTGAGGGATTCAAGACCAGGCTGGCCAACATGATGAAACCCCGTCTCTACCAAAAATATAAAAAGTAGCTGGGCATGGTGGCATGCACCTGTAGTTCCAGCTATTCAGGAGGCTGAGGCATGAGAATCACTTGAGCCTGAGAGGCAAAGGCTGCAGTGAGCTGAGATTGCACCACTGCACTCCAACCAGGGCAGCAAAGCAAGACCCTGTCCCACCCCCAAAAAAATACTACTAATAAGATGACAACAGTAATGTACATGCTCAGTATCCTGTGGCAGAATGCCAAAAGCCACTGGTTTCAGAAAGGAGTGGACGAAAACAAGGAACTGCCCCCTGCTGAGGTCTCATCCTTAGCGCCTCCCTAACTTGTAAAATTTTGCTTTGTCAACCAGGCTGGAGTGTGGTGGTATGATCTCAGCTCACTGCAGTCTTGACTTCCCAGGCTCAAGCCATCCTCCTGCCTCAGCGTCCCTTATAGCTGGGACTACCAGTGCCTGCCACCATGCCCAGCTGATTTTTTTATATTTTTTTGTAGAAACGGTGTTTCACTGTGTTGGCCAGGCTGGTCTTGAACTCATGGGCTCAAGCAATCCTCCTGCCTTGGCCTCCCAAAGTGCTGGGATTACAGGCATGAAACACCACACCCAGCCCTTTTAAATTACAGAATTCTGAATTAGCCCCCGAGAGCCCCACTGCCATCACAGGACCCAGAGGACAGCTATGGAACCATCGTTCTTGTACGGTACAGTCAGTCCAAGTGGGCAGGAGTGTGCCAGCATTTGGCCTAGTGGACAGGCAGAGTCAGCAAGAAGAAATCTGAGCAATGACAAAGCCACAGGTGTCAGGCAACATGATTAGGCTGAAAGCTCAGTTACTGGCAGCCACCAGGAGCACGCAGGTGAGCTGGCAGGCGGGCAAAAGTTTCCCTGGGCGGGTTCAGAAAGGGGTCTCAAAATAACAGGAACCTGAGTATGTGGGCATCTGCACTTGTGTCCAAGACAGCAACCAGGACTGAGCACTTCTGGGCTAACCTGGCCGGAGACCCTTGGATCTGACTGTAGAGTCTCAGGGCTCTGGAGGAGACAGAGTTGCAGTAGTGGAGGAAGGAGGGGAGAGAGGGGACCCATGTGTCCTGAGCACTAAATATATCCCAGGCATAAAATCTGCCAGGTAGGTAATCATTGTGCCTATTTTTCTTTTGAGACAGCATCTTACTCTGTCACCAGGTGCCATGCTGGAGTGCAGTGGCACGATCTTGGCTCACTGCAACCTCCACCTCCTGGGTTCAAGCAATTCTCCTGCCTCAGCCTCCTGAGTAGCTGGGACTACAGGCACGTGCCAACACGCCCAGCTAATTTTTGTATTTTAGTAGAGACGAGGTTTCACTATGTTGGCCAGGCAGGTCTTGTTCTCTTGATCTTGTGATCCGCCCGCCTCAGCGTCCCAAAGTGCTGGGATTACAGGCGTGAGCCACCAGATCCAGTCCATCATACCCATTTTACAGGTGAGGAAACAGAGGCTCAGTGAGGTTCAGTTACTTGCCTAGTATTGGAGGCCAAATCCCATTACGTCACACAGCCTCCAGAGCCGAGGCAAGAGTAATTGGTGTGTTGCTTTTCCGGTTGCTCAGTCAAAGGAGGGCTCTGGTGAGTGGCCTCATCTCTCTCCCAGTAAGAAAGATATTCCCACAAGCTCTGCTGTCTCCACTTTCAGAGCTGGCCTCTGAGGCTCTCAGGGTGGAGTACTCAGAAGATCTCTGATATCAGTGGTGATGATCCTGCCTTGCCCATCTGTCTGCTGTAACATGCCTGGCATATCCTTGTGAAACTAACATTCAAGGGTTGCCTGCTACATGCTGGGCAGTATGCTGGGCCTATTAGCAATAAGCAAGGCTCACTTCCTGCCCTGCGAAGAGTTCACAGTCCAAATGGGGAGGCCAAGAAGTAAGGAGAGGGCTACTGCCTAAAGCTGTCAGGATTACAGTAGAGAAACTCAGGGGGAAATGGCAACCCTGAAAAAGGACACCTCACCTGGCCTGGGAGCATCAAGGAAGCTTCCTGAAGATAACCTCTGAGCTGAGTCATCAACAATGAGAAGTAGCCTGCCCCTGGAAGGGAGGAAGGGAGTACCAGGTGGAGGAAACCGTGTATGCAAAAGCCTAGAAGTGTGGAATTTTCCAGGAACAGTTAGGCATTGCATATACCTAACTGTATACAATTGTATACAGTTAGGTATACAACTATATATATATACATATTCACTCCTGTATATGTACAGGAGTGTACAGCTTGGAAGGAGACAGGGCAGGGACAAGGGGCAAGAGATGGAGTGGGAGAGACGAGTTGGGGACAGATCCTGAAAGAGGGAAATCAAAAATTGAAGGAGAGAAGTTGGGAGCAGGTCTGCATTTTCTTTTCTTTTTTTTTTCTTTTTTTTGAGACGGAGTTTCGCTCTTGTTAGCCAGACTGGAGTGCAATGGCACGATCTTGGCTCACTGCAACCTCCGCCTTCTGGGTTCAAGCAATTCCCTGCCTCACCCTCCCGAGTAGCTGGGATTACAGGTGTGCGCCACCATGCCCAGCTAGTTTTTGTATTTTTAGTAGAGATGGGGTTTCACCTCGTTGACCAGGATGGTCTCGATCTCTTGATCTTGTGATCCACCCGCCTCGGCCTCCCAAAGTGCTGGGATTATAGGCGTGAGCCACTGCGCCCGGCCCAGGTCTGCATTTTCTAAGGATTACTCTAGCTGCAAAGTGGACAATCAGGGTATAAAAGGGCACAGAAACCCATTATGAGTCCACGGTAGAGACTCAGGAAGGAACCTATGAAGGTCTGAGCTGTGACCATGGCACTGGAGATGCAGGATGGGAGGGACAAGGGAGCAGTCTCTGGGGGACTTTGTGGCCAAGAGGGAGGAGCAACATCCTCTCCCTGGCCTTCGAAGTGACATGGCCCAATGTGTCCTATTTTGTCTAAAGTCCTTTTGTGTTGGATTTTCTATCGGTTGCAATAAAAAATTTTATTTATTAATTATTTACTTTTATTTTTTGAGACAGTGTCTCACTCTGTCACCCAGACTGGAGTGCAGTGGTATGATCTCAGCTCACTGCAACCCCCACCTCCTGGGTTCAAGGGATTTTCCTGCCTCTGCCTCTCGAGTCGCTGGAACTACAGGCACACACCACCATGCCCAGCTACATTTTTTGTATTTTTAGCAGAGATGGGGTTTTTCCATGTTGGCCAGGCTGGTCTCAAACTCCTGACCTCAAGTGATCCACCCACATGGGCCTCCCAAAGTGCTGGGATTGCAGGTGTGAGTCACTGTGCCCGGCCTTACTTATTTATTTTTATCGTCACAATTTGTGACAAGCAGTCAAGCGTTTTAGCTCTTACATGGACGCACTTGTCCAAAAAAGGCAAACAGATACTTCAAGCAATGACATTGCTATCTCCATTATCTTCCTTCTTTTTAAATTAATAAACTTTTTTCTTCATCTCCTTCACCGTTAGACTTTATTTATTTATTTATTTTTCTTGTGGAGATGGAGTCTCCCTCTATCACCCAGTCTGGAGTGCAGTGGCACAATCTCAGCTCATTGCAACCTCCACTTTCTGGGTTGAAGCGAACCTCCTGCCTCAACCTTGCAAATCGCTGGGATTACAGGCATGCACCACCACTCCCAGCTAATTTTTTGTACTTTTAGTAGAGACGGGGTTTCACCATGTTGGCCAGGCTGGTCTTGAACTCCTGACCTTAGGTGATCTGCCCACCTCAGCCTCCCAAAGTGTTGGGATTACAGGCCTAGACTTTATTTTTTAGAGAAGTTTTAGGTTTACAGAAAAACTGAGCCGAAAGTACATGTTTCTATGTACTCCTCCCACCCCAGCTCCCCATTCCCTATTTATTATTTATGTATTGATTATTATTATTTTTTAAAGACGGGTTTTCACCATGTTGGTCAGGCTGGTCTTGAACTACTGACCTCAGGTGATCTGCCCGCCTTGGCCTCCAAAGTGCTTGGATTACAGGTGTGAGCTACCAAGCCCGGCCTATTTATTTTTTTTCTGAGACAGAGTCTTGCTCTGTTACCAGGCACCAGGCTGGAGAGCAGTGGCACAATCTTGGCTCACTGCAACCTCCACCTCCTGGGTTCAAGCAATTCTCCTCCCTCAGCCTTCCGGAGTAGCTGGGACTATAGGCAGGCACCACCACGCCCAGCTAATTTTTGTATTTTAGTAGAGACGGGATTTCATCATGTTGACCAGGATGGTCTCAATCTCTTGACCTCGTGATCCGCCCGCCTTGGCCTCCCAAAGTGCTGGGATTCCAGGTCTGAGCCACTGCGCCAGGCCCCCTATTCCCTATTATTGTCTCATATTAAGGTGGTGCATTTGTTATAATTGACATGCCCATGTAGATGCATTATTAGCTAAACTTCAGTTAATATTAGGATGCATTCTTATTTTTTTTTCTTTTTTGAGACAGGCTCTCAATCAGTCATCCAGGCTGGAGCGTTCACTGTGACCTTCTCCTCCTGGGCTGAAGCCATCCTCCCACCTCAGCCTCCTGAGTAGCTGAGACCACAGGCCTTTATTTATTTATTTTGAGACAGGGTCTCACTCTGTCACTCAGGTTGGTGTGCGGTGGCATGATCTCGACTCAGTGCAACTTCCGCTTCCTGGGCTCAAATAATCCTCCCACCTCAGCCTCAGCCTCCCGAGTAGCTGGGACCACAGGTGCCTGCCACCATGCCCAGCTACATTTTTGAATTTTTGATAGAAACAGGGTTTCACTATATTGCCCAGGCTGGTCTCAAATTCTTGAGCTCAAGCAATCCCCCTGCCTCGGCCTCCCAAAGTGCTGGAATTACAGGTGTGAGCCACTGTGCCAAGCCTAAGCTTGGCTTTTTAAAAGTTTTTTGTAGACACAGGATATAACTATATTGCCCAGGATGGTCTCGAACCCCTGAACTTGAGTGATCTTCCTGCCTCTGCCTTCCAAAGTGCTGGGATTCCAGACATGAACCACTGCACTCAGCGTAGATGCATTCTGTGTTGCACATTCTGTGGGTTTTGACAAATGTGTAAGACATGCATCCACCAGCATCAATAGCATCATAGAGAGTAACTTTCACTGCCCTCAAAGTCCTCTGCGCTGCATTTATTTATGCCTCCCTCTCTCCTTGTTGACAACTGCTTATCTTTTCACTGTCTTCAAACTTTCACCTTTTCCAGGATGTCATACCATAGTTGGTATCAAACAGTATGTAGCCTTTCTGGATTGGCTTTTTTTTCCTTCTTGAGATGGGATCTCACCACGTTGCACAGGCTGCACTCGAACTCCGAGGCTCGAGCTATCCACCTCCTCAGTCACGAGCAACTAGAACTATGAGCGAGTGCCCCACACCCGGCTCAGGACTGCAGTTTCACTTAGCAATATGCATGTAAGTTTCCTCTATGTCTTCTCATTACTTGATAGTTCATTTCTTTCTATTGCTAAATGCTTCTCATCACTGAATAATATTCCATTCCATTGTGCAGATGATTTATAGCTTATGCACTCGCCTATTGAGGAATATCTTATTTCCAAGTTTTTGCAATTATGAATAAAGCTGCTATAAAGATTCATGTATAGGCCAGCCACAGGGGCCCATGCCTGTAATCCCAGCACTTTAGGCGGCTGAGTAGGGAGGATCACTTGAGCCTAGGAGGTTGAGGCTGCAGTGAGCCATGTTCACACCACTGCACTCTAGCCTGGGTGACAGCGCTAGAACTTGTCTCAAAAACAAAAACAAAAACAAAAGTTTCACGTGCAGGTTTTTGTGTGGACATAAACTCTCATATTATGTGGAGAAATAGGAAGGAGCAGGATTGCTGGATCACATGGTAAGAATCTCTCCATTCCTTTTCCATGTCCCTCCCCTCTGGTGGGGAGACTAGAGGGTGACAACAGCTAGAAAAATGATGTATAGAAACAGAATGATCCTTCCTGGGGAGCAAAGGGTAGTCTCTTGGAACAGAGGTCCTCGCATGGGTAGCCCAGGTATCCTGGATTATACATGGAAGGGAGGGGCACTGGCTCACATCAGAGTTTCAAGGGATCTAGGAAGCAAATGAAGCTACGGTTTTTCCCCGGCAGCTGAAGGCATCCTCACAGAAGGAAAGGGGAGTGCAACTGATAAGATCAGTACTCTGAATCCTATAGAGTGAAAACCAGCGCTCTAGTTCTCATTTCTTTCTTTTCTTTTTTTTTTTTTTTGTGATGGAGTCTTGCTCTGTCATCCAGGCTGGAGTGCAGTGGCACCATCTCTGCTCACTGCAACCTCCACCTCCCTGGTTCAAGCACTTCTCCCACTCCAGCCTCCTGAGTAGCTGGGATTACAGGCATGCGCCACCAAGCTCAGCTATATTTTTACTAGAAATGCAGTTTCACCATGTTGACTAGGCTGGTCTTGAACTCCTGAACTCAAGTGATCCACCCACCTTGGCCTCCCAAAGTGGTGGAACTACAGATGTGAGCCACTGCGCCTGGCCTCTAGTTCCCATTTTCTAACTATACTTCAGGACTCAGTGTCAAACAGAAGCCCTAGATAGGACTTGGCTCCTATAGAAAATACTCTACTCTAGGCTGGGTGTGATGGCTCACGCCTGTAATCCCAGCACTATAGGAGGCTGAGGCAGGCAGATCACAAGGTCAGGAGTTTGAGACCAGGCTGGCCAACATGATGAAACCCCATCTTTATTAAAAATACAAAAACATTAGCTGGGCATGGTGGCACGCACCTGTAATCCCAGCTACTGGGGAAGCTGAGCCCGGAGAATTGCTAGAACCTGGGAAGTGGAGGTTACAGTGATTGGAGATCGTGCTGCTGCACTCCAGCCTGAGCAAAGAGTAAGACTCCATCTAAAAAAAAAAAAGAAAAAAGAAAATACTCTACTCTCTCCTTCCTTCCTTCCTTCTTTCTCTTGCTTGCTTTCTTTCTCTTTTCTCTTTCTTTCTCTGTATTTTCTTCCTTTCTTTTGTGACAGAGTCTCGCTCTGTCACCCAGGCTGAAGTACAGTGGCACAATCTCAGCTCACTACAACCTCTGCCACCTGGGTTTCAGCAGCTCTCCTGCCTCAGTTCCCTGGGTAGCTGGGACTATAGGCACGCACCACCATGCCTGGCTAATCTTGTATTTTTAGTAGAGATGGGGTTTCACCATGTTGGTCAGGCTGGTCTTGACCTCCTGACCTCAAGTGATCTGCTCACCTCGGCCTCCCAAAGTGCTGGGATTACAGGTGTGAACCACTGTGCCTGGCCTCTACTCTCAAGAAAATTCCAGGCACATTGATATGATGGTCACAGTCATTTGTACAATTTAAAAAGAAACAGCTGTAAGACAGAAAGGCAGATGATTTCTTTATTGTAAAGACAGCAGTTACAAAAGAGAATAAATATGACATTAGGACATATTTGTTAAAAATACAATAAAAACCCCTAGTATTTGTGAGCAACCCCAAGAACTCACAAGTGTAGGGGATAAGAACAGCTACAGTGGAATACCGTGGAACAGTATTGCTAGAAACTGGCTGATGGTGAGTACGGCAATGACTCTGGGATTTTTGAAAGGCCCTGGATCTGTCACTTGGGAATATCAGGTGTCCGTTGTAATATAATTTGCATAGAGTCAGAGGGAACAGGAACCCTTTTATTCACTGGCATCGTAACTATTCTTTCATTCTGATAGTGAAATAGTACAGTGCTGAAGAGTGGGAAAAGGCTGAGCTGGAAAGACATAAATGGAGCAGGAAGAGGAGGGAGGGACTGGGGGAATGCTAAGGGGCCAGGAGAAGGGTGGCAGGCAGGAACAGACCTCTGTCCTTTCTCTACTGCGTGTCACCATGGTGGCATGCTGTTCCTCAATGAAGACCCATCACTACCCAGGAACAGAAGATGCAAAAGCAACTGGCAGAATCCTACCGAAGACGGGAACAGGGAAGCTGGGCGGGAAGCAGAGAGGAGTGCTGAGAATTAACCGAGAAAATGGGCATTTCCTCGGACGACCCAAAAAGGCAGGCGTGTCTGCACAAATTAACACAGCAGACTCCTCTCTAACAGGGAATGGTAAAAGGACAAGGGCAAAGTGAAGTTTGCTGAGAAGATACAAGTTCTGGCTACAGGTAGGGTGGAGGAGCAGAGGCAGGAGACAGAGGTGGGCAGGTATCCGGCCTATCCCAGGACCCCCCCGGAGGGGGTTGGACAATGGGAGAAATGAAGGCTGTCATGGGAGCTGGCGCAGGGTGGAGGTGGAGACGCTGGCTCAGGGAGGGGACCGGCAGCAGTGATGAAGACGCCCAGCCATCTCTTCCTGCGGAATCTGTTAGGCACAGCTGTAGGCAGAGAGCAAGGTCGGCCGGACTATGTACTGAAGTTGGCCTTGAGTTCCTGGAAGGCTGCCTGGCGGAGCCGCCTCTCCTCCTCCTCCCGCTTCCGCTCATCTTGCTCAGCTTTCAACTCTGCTTCAAATTTACTGCCTGATGACAAGGCTTGGACCTGCAGAGAAACAGCAGACACAGACCAACCGAGTAAGGGATGGCAGAGGACCCTGGAGCTCCTGACACCTCAACTAGTGGCCCATCATGCAGACCTAGAGACAAGGGAGTGTGGGCCCACGGAGGGCAGGACACCAGAGAGCACTCTTTCCATGTGGCCTTCAGAAGTTGCCTTCTGTTGGCGCAGACACCATCTCTAACACATTACTGGATTTGTTGCTGTGCCCCCACGTGCTTCTTTTGCTGGGGTTGGTCATTCTACTTGACTTTTTTTTCAGGATATAGTTTAACATCCCAGCTCATTAACCACTTGTACATCCTTTTAATTTCACACTACTATTGTTCAGTTCTAGCGAAGAAGGCAAACCCAAATGAAATCCCTAATGGAATTTTTTTTTCTCTGGGACCAAGTCTCACTCTGTTGCCCAGGCTGGAGTGCAGTGACATGATCTTGGCTCACTGCAATCTCTGCCTCGTGGGATCAAGCAATTCTTTTGTCTCAGCCTCCTGAGTAGCTGGGACTACAGGTGCATACCACCAGGCTTGGCTAATTTTTGTATTTTCAGTAGAAACGGGGTTTCACTGTATTGGTCAGGCTGGTCTCAAACTCCTGACCTCAGGTGATCCATCGACCTTGGCCTCCCAAAGTGCCAGAATTACAGGCATGAGCCACGGTGCCCTGTGGCTCAGTGGCTCATGAGGGGGATTTTGATTGAAATTGCATCTGTCTGCATGTGGCAAAGGGATACCTTTTTTTTTTTTAAGACAAGGTTTCACCATGTTGGTCAGGCTGGTCTTGAACTCCCGACCTCAGGTGATCCGCCCGCCTTGGCCTCCAAAGTGCTTGGATTACAGGCGTGAGCCACCGTGCCCAGCTGGGATACCTTTTTTTTTTTTTTAACCTACAATGTCTATCAGCTCATAAGGAATACCTTTAAAATAGTTCTCCCTGGACTGGGAACAGTGGCTTACACCTGTAATCCCAACAATTTGGGAGGTCGAGGTGGGTGGATCACCTGAGGCCATGAGTTCGAGACCACCCTGACCAACAGTGAAATCCCATCCCTACTAAAAATGTAAAAATTAGCCAGGCATGGTGATGTCTGCCTGTGATAACAGCTACTCAGGGGTTGAGGCAGGAGAGTCACTTGAGCCTGGGAGGTGGAGGCTACAGTTAGACTCCATCTCAAAAAAATAATAATAATTTAAAAAAATACAGTTCCCCTGAATGCCACAGTTTTCATTCAATTATGCCTTTATGTTGCTCACTAAATCAGTTGTTCTACATTTACTTCTAGGTATTACATGTTTTTGTTGGTATTGTGAATGGAATTTGTGCCGTCTGAGTATTTTAAATCTAAAAATTTGTCTTCAATAATATCATATCAGATACACCCATCTAAAAATATTCTAGAACTGATTATGTGTATATGTGTCTCAATTTGGTAAAATTTCCAAACTCACTGAGTATATACATTTTTTCTTTTTTTGAGACAGTCTCACTCTGTCACCCAGGCTGGAGTACAAATGGCGCAATCTCAGCTCCTTCTAACCTCTGGCTCCAGGGCTCAACCAATTCTCCAGCCTCAGCCTCTCGAGTAGCTGGGATTATAGGCACATGTCATGACATGCCTGGCTAATTTTTGTATTCTTAGTAGAGAAGGTGTTTTACCATGTTGCCCAGGCTGGTCTTGAACTCCTGAGCTCAAGCAATTCACCCGCCTCAGCCTCCCAAAGTGCTAGAATTACAGGCACGAGCCACCACACCCATCCTTATGTACATTACTTTGACTATTAAATTGCTCTCCTGAGTAGCTGCTTCAATTTACACCCCCACAATAATGAACAGGAAGCTCTCATTTTCTGAAAACCTTGCCATGGTTACCATTAATGTTTTTCCTTTTTGACAATCAGATAGGCTAAAAAATTGGCACCTTCTTTATTTCCCCTTTTGTAAATTGCCCATTTGTATCCTTTGCCCACATTTCTATTCAGTTATTATTTTTTAATTTGCAGTCCCTTTATTATCATTTGTTTTAAAGAAACAGTATTGCTCCATTGCCCAGGTTGAGGTTGACGTGCAGTAGCACAATCATAGTTCACTGCAGCCTCGAACTCCTGGGTTCAAGCGATCCTCAGCATCCTGAGTAGCTGGCCCTATAGGTGGATGCCATGCATAGGCTAATTTTTTAATATTTTGCAGAGATAGGATTGTACTATGTTGCCCAGGCTGGTCTCAAACTGCTCAGCTCAAGCAATTCTCCCCCCAACCTCTTAAAGCATTGGGATTTATGGGTATGTGCCACTGAGCCTAGCCCCAATTTGCATTTCTTTACATAACACACAAAAAAAGAGAAAAGAATACTTTCCTCATAAATACTAGGTATCAGTCTCTTGTTATACATATTCTAGTTACTTTCTTCCAGTTTTCTGCTCATCTTTTAACTTTAAGGCATTTTAGACCATATACATATTTAAAATTTTGATGTGATCAAATCCATCAACCATTTCCTTTCTGCCATTTGTATTTCAGGTCATGTTGAAGGTCTTCTAAACCCCCAAGGTTCTAAACCCATTTTACTATATTTCCTTTTAGTATCTGTATGGTTTTGTGTTCTCTTTTGGCCCCTTAAGCCACAAAAATAAGCTCATTTATTTCACTTACTCGTTTTTCTGTCTTTCCCATCGGAAGGCAATGTGCTGACGTCTTAACAAGATTGGAGGGAGGTGCATTTCACACATGGGCATGAAAACCTAGTCACCAAATTATGAACCACAAAAGGATCTAAGCCCACTGATTTTAGTGAGGAGTATCAAGTAGGGACTTGACTTTATCTTCCTAAGTGTATAGCTCATTATCTCAATGCCTTTTCCTGCTAGCCCATTATTCTCCCAGTCTTCTTCATATCCTAAATTCCCACGTGAAAAAGATCTATTTCTCTTCTCTATTCTGTTCCACTGACTGATTTGTTTATTCCTGCACCCATACTGCATTATTTAATATTACTGCTTTATAGAATGCCTTGGTATTTATGAAGAAAGTAAATACTCTTTTATCATGTTAAAGAAGCATTGTTTTCTTATTTTAAAATGTTTTATTATGAATAGGTATCAAACTTTACCAAATATCTTTGAGATATTTAATTTAAATGACCACTTTTTTCTTGATTTTTCTTGATATACCCATGATACCAACAAAATTTTCAAATTAAGACTGTAGTTTTAACATATATCTCCTTAAATGTAATGACTGCTTTCCATTTTTTTGAAGTTTTAAGATTTTTTTTTGAAATGGAGTCTTATTCTGTCGCCCAAGCTGGAGCTCAGATGGTGTGGGATCTCAGCTCATGGCAACCTCCACCTCCTGGGTTCAGGTAATTCTCCTGCCTCAGCCTCCTGAGTAGCTGAGATTACAGATACGAGCCACCACGCCCACGTAATTTTTGTTTTTTTTTTAATAGAGGCGGGGTTTTACCATGTTGACCAGGCTGGTCTCAAACTCCTGATCTCAAGTGATATGCCCACCTTGGCCTCCCAAAGTTCTGGGATTACAGATGTGAGCCACTGTACCCGATCCCTGAAGTTTTAAGATTCTTAGAGCTACATTCATTGACATAAATTTTTTTCTAATGTATCATTTTTATCTGACTTGATCAGAATCAATGGCTTCGGAGAATGAATATGGTATGATCTTTTTCAATATGTTTGCATTCTTTTTAAAACATTGGGGGTCAAGGGAAGAAGTTACCCTCACATTTCTCAACATTTAACTGTCTTTTGGGGAAGTTGGAGCAGAGTTCTTAACTTTCTAAATTTTTTTTTTTTTTTTGAGGCAGGATCTTGCTCTGTCACCCAGACAGGAGTGCAGTGATGCATTCATAGCTCACTGCAGCCTCAATCTCCCAGGCTCAAGTGTTCCTCCCAATTTAGCCTCCTGAGTAGCTGAGAAAACAGGCATGCACCACCACATCCAGCTAATATTTTTGTTTGTGTTTGTAATGACAAGGTCTCACTATGTTGTTGCCCAGGCTGGTCTCAAACTCTACCTTAAGCAATCCTCCCACCTCAGCTTCCCAAAGTGCTGGGATTACAGGCATGAGGTACTATGCCAGGCCTGGATGCTCCCATTTCAGTGAAAAATCATAGTGTCCATTTTCTAAATTCCCCCTTCATTTCACAGGGGTCCATTTCCGAAGACAGGTAACTGAGAATATTAACGGCAAGATTTATGTTTATATATATATATATAGAGAGAGTTCATTTATTTATTTTTTTAACAGAGATGGGATCTTGTTGCCATGTTGTCCAGGCCGGTCTCAAACTCCTGGGCTTAAACAATCCTCCCACCTTGGCCTCCCAAGGTGCTAGCATTACACGTGTGAGCCACTGCACCTGGCCACTTTCACTCTTATGGAATTAGAATCCCTAGTGGTAGGGACTAAAAACTCTGGGCCAGGCATGGTGGCTCATGCCTGTAATCCTAGCACCTTTGGGAGGCCAAAACGAGTGGATCACCTGAGGTCAAGAGTTCGAGACCAGCCTGACCAACATGGTGAAACCCCGTCTGTTTAAAAAAAGAGAAAAAAAAAACCCTCTGTATTGTTTTTATTTTGTTTGCTTTCTTTTGTTTTAGAGACAGGGTCTTGCTCTGTTACCTGGGCTGTAGTGCAGTGGCGTGATCATAGCTCACTGCAACCTTCAACTCCTGAGCTTGAGCAGTTCTCCTGCCTCAGCTTCCCAAAGTGTGCAGGTGTGAACCACTGCACCCAGCCTAATCTCTTCTAAAACTGCTCCTGTCTATGGCTGGGTGTGATGGCTCATGCCTGTAATCCCAGCACTTTGGGAGGCTGAGGCAGGCAGATCATGAGATCAGGAGATTGAGATCATCCAGGCTAACATAGTAAAACCCCATCTCTACTGGAAATACAAAAAATTAGCCGGATGTGGTGGCACATGCCTGTAGTCCCAGCTACTCGGCAAGCTGAGGCAGGAGAATTGCTTGGACCTGGGAGGCAGAGGTGGCAGTGAGCTGAGATCGTGCCACTTCACTCCAGCCTAGTGACACAGTGAGACTCTGTCTCAAAAAAAAAAAAAAAAATGGAATTAGTAAAAAAAAAAAAAAACTGCTTGCTCCTGTCCTCCAAAATAGCATTTCCCCAGGGTTTCCTTTTATCTCTGATTACACCTTCTTCCCCAAAGGCCTAAATGCCGCCTTCCCCACAGTCCTGGCACCGCTCTGTTCTACCATAGGTCAATCTCTAATCCTTGCTTTCGACTTGTGTCTTGTGAAGTTAGCTCCTGTGGTCTATGTTGTGAGGTGCCCAGAAGCACCCATTTCCTGCCTTATTTCTTCCTATGATGCCTGGCACATGGCCCAGGGGCCTAAGGGAGACTGACTCCATCCCAGGTCCAGGAGAACCCAGTTGGAATAATGATATTCCAGCGTTTGCCAATGGCGGGTTCAGAATCGGGCGTGTGTAGAAGAAATTACTCCGTGACCCTCAACATGTAGGATCTTCATCTTCCCTATTGGCATAATTCCAGTCAGGCAGACAGATCCCAGAAAATAAGCCATTCCCTCGCCTCCCATGCAGTCAGGAGTTACCAGGTTCTGTCAAACAGGGTGCACTCGGAAACTATTTGCATTGCATTATGGCCTTCAAATGGAGAGTCACGTCTTCCCGTGCCTGAAGTCACCTCACACTTGACACCAAAGCCCGGTTCATGAGTCTTCCTCCTCAACCACAGCCATTCTGGAATATGAGGACGTCGATTTTTTTTTTTTAGACATAGTCTTCCTCTGTCACCGAGGCTGGAGTGCAATGGTATGATCTCAGCTCACTGCAACCTCTGCCTCTGGGCTCAAGTGATTCTCCAGCCAGGATTACAGGCATGGTGCTACCACGCCCGGCTAATTTTTGCATTTTTAATAGAGACAGGGTTTTTACCATGTTGGCCAAGCTGGTCTTGAACTCCTGACTTCAAGTGATCCTCCTGCCTCAGCCTCCCAAAGTGCTGGGATTACAGACATGAGCCACTGCCCTCGGCCCGGGAGGCTGGTCTTGATTGAAAATATCAACTCCCCTCCTTACAAACCTCATGGCACTTACCCCCCACCTCCAACTGAGTGGTCATGAACACTGAGACTTCTAGAGAGCTCTCAATTTGTCTCCTCCTCCTCCCTAGTCTGCTTGTCACTACCCGTGTTGGACCCACAATTCTTCTCGAGACATCTGTGAAAACTTCCTTGAGTCTAACCTGTCCCCAGGCAAGTCCATCCTCATAGTGCCCACCCCAATCATGTCACGGCTCTGCTCAAACACGTCCTCAGCCCTTGCGGCTGTGCATGGAATCACGTGACAGCTCCATCACCTACACGTTTCTCGCAACCCACCTTGGAGAAATCCCAGGTGAATGAGGGTGGTTCTGACACTCAGCAGTCTGGGGAAGGTCTGACCTTCTCAATGAGGTGCCCAGAGAAGGGCTCCCCTTGACCCTGGGGAGGCTGGAGCTCTCTGTCCAGTGGTGTCTAGTGCGGCCGGGAGCCATCCTATCTCAGAGTCATGGACCACATGGCTGGCAAGTGCTGGCCCAGTCCCTGATCGCCGTATTTCCTTCCTTCCTTCCTTCTTTCCCCATATTTTCTCTCTCTCTCTCTCTCTCTCTCTCTCTCTCTCTCTCTCTCTCTCTCTCTCTCTCTCTCTCTCTCTCTCTCTCTCTTTCTTTCTTTTTGAGGTGGAGTCACTTTGGTGCCCAGGCTGGAATGCAATGGCACAATCTCAGCTCACTGCAGCCTCCGCCTCCCAGGTTCAGGCAATTCTCCTGCCTCAGCTTTCCAACTAGCTGGGATTACAGATGTGTGCCACCATATCCAGCTAATTTTTGTATTTTTCATGGAGACGGGGTTTCACCATGTTGGCCAGGCTGGGGGTCACCGTATTTTCATCTTGGCTTCCACCTCCAGCCCCGTGAGCAGCCCTGCTCCCTCACATCCTGTATCCTCACAGCTCCACGCCTCTCCAGCCTCCAAACACGCCCACCCTCCGTGCCTTGGAGTCTTCCCCTTGCTGTTCCCACGATCACAAAGCCCTCCCTTCCTTGATTACAAGGTGAGTCTCCATTCATCTGGGAACATCTGTCACAAATGGCAGCTCCTTTATGGCCCTCTCCCAAATCCCAGCGACATGCCCTCCATTTGTCATTCACACAAACGTTTATTGAGGGCCATTACATAGCAGGCACTGTAATTACGAGGATATCACACCTACTCTGCCTTTGAGTCTGGGTGAGGAGGCAGACCTATAAACATAACCGGTTGCAAATATTTTTATTGTCATTCTTTTCATCTTTTCTCCAATTATAAAAATAATGCACACTCATTGTAAAACATGACAAAACTATAAAATAAATCCCTCAGACAAAACTATTACTGATACTTTGGCATATAATTATCCAGGTTGAATTTCATATTTACAAAATTAGGTTTCCAGCATATTGTCTTGCTTCATTTATTCTGGACATCTGTCCACACAGACACGCAGCTGCATCTCATTTTTGACAGCTGCAGAGTGTGCATACGTGTGGATATTGTTTTTTGTTTGTTTGTTTGTTTTTGTTGTTTTTGTTTTTTTGAGACGGAGTTTCGCTCTTGTTACCCAGGCTGGAGTGCAATGGCACGATCTCAGCTCACCGCAACCTCCGCCTCCCGGGTTCAGGCAATTCTCCTGCCTCAGCCTCCTGAGTAGCTGGGATTACAGGCATGTGCCACCATGCCCAGCTAACTTTTTTTTTTTGTATTTTTAGTAGAGATGGGGTTTCACCATGTTGACCAGGATGGTCTCGATCTCTTGACCTCGTGATCCACCGGCCTCGGCCTCCCAAAGTGCTGGGATTATAGACTTGAGCCACCGCCCCCGGCCCACGTGTGGATATATTACAATGGACTCACTTCCCTGATAATGGAAGTTTTGGTTATTTCTAATTTTTCTCTATTACCAGCAATACTGTATGAAAATCCTTGTATATACATCGGTGTGTATTTGCATGGGTGTGGTGGCTCACGCCTGTAATCCTAGCATTTTGGGAGGCCAAGACAGGTGGATCATGAGGTCAGGAGTTCAAGACCAGCCTGGCCAATATGGTAAAACACTGTCTCTACTAAAAAATTAGCTGGGCATGGTGGCACACGCCTGTAGTCCCAGCTACTTGGGAGACTGAGGCAGGAGAATCTCTTGAACCTGGGAGGAGATTGCAGCAAGCCGAGATCACACTGCTGCTCTCCAGCCTGGGTGAGAGAGCAAGATTCTGTCCAAAAAAAAAAAAAAAAGAAGTCTTAAGAGGTGGAATTCCAGAAGGGAAAAATATAAAATGTGAACAGTTAGTTCCAAACTGCTCTAAAAAAACTTGGGTCAAAGTTGCAGTGAGCCAAGATCCTGTTACCACACTCCAGCCTGGGCAGCAGAGCAAGACTCCAACTCAAAAAATATAAAATAAAAAGTTGGGTCAATTTATATTTTTACCAAAAGCATCTAAGAGCGCTTGAAAAGATAAATTATGGCCGGGCACAGCGGTTCACACCTGTAATCCCAGCACTTTGAGAGGCTGAGGTGGGCAGATCACAGGTCAGGAGTTCGAGACCATCCTGGCCAATATGGTAAAACCCCATCTCTACTTTAAAAAATATGAAAATTAGCCAGGTATGTTGGTACACACCTGTAGTCCCAGCTACTTGGGAGTCTGAGGCAGAAGAATTACTTGAACCCAGGAGGCAGAGGTTGCAGCAAGCAGAGATCACACCACTGCACTCCAGCCTGGGCGACAGATTGAGACTCCATCTCAAAAAGAGAAAAGATAAAATTATAGGCCGGGCGCGGTGCCTCACACCTGTAATCCCAGCACTTTGGGAGGCTGAGGCGGGTGGATCACCTGAGATCGGGAGTTTGAGACCACCCTGACCAACATGGAGAAACCTCATCTCTACTAAAAATACAAAATTTGCTGGGTGTGGTGGTGCATGCCTGTAATCCCAGCTACTCAGGAGGCTGAGGCAGAATTGCTTGAACCTGGGTGGTGGAGGTTGTAGTGAGCTGAGATTGCTCCATTGCACTCCAGCCTGGGCAACAAGAGCGAACCTCCATCTCAAAAAATTAAAAAAGATAAATTATAACACCACTTCTACATGTACTAGAGGTGCACAGAAGAGGATGTGTGGGAAGCAGCCCAAGGGAGGGAACCCTTCAGTGTGGTCTGGATGAAGAAGCAGAGTTTTCAAGGCAGAGGCATTAGGGTGGGGCGTTCAGGCAGAGGGAACAGCAGATGCTGTTGGGAAAGCATGGCAGCATTTGAAGGGGGTGGATGAGGCGGAAGCAGGGATCAGAGCCAGAGTATAACAGGTCTTGAACGCCCAGATAAGACATTCCCAGACACTTAGACCTTCTTCAACTAGAGCACGTACCACCTTGCACTGTAGCAGTGGACTGAAAAAAGTGTCCTGCTAAGCTTGGGCTCTTAACCCTAGTACCTTTCCCAAGGCATTATAAGATATCTGCGGCTGGGCGCAGTGGCTCACGCCTATAATCCCAGCACTTTGGGAGGCAGAGATGATTGGACCATGAGGTCAGGAGTTCGAGACCAGCCTGGCCAATGTGGTAAAACCTTGCCTCTACTAAAAATACAAAAAATCAGCTGGGCATGGTGGCACATGCCTGTAGTCCCAGCTGCTCGGGAGGCTGAGGCAGAATTGCTTGAACCCAGTAGGCGGAGATTGCAGTGAGCCAAGATTGCACCACTGTACTCCAGCCTGGACCACACAGCAAGACTCCATCTCAAAAAAAAAAAAAAGAAAGAAAGAAAAGAAAAGAAAAAAAAGACATCTGCTGCATGTTATACACTCAACGGATGGAGAAGACCCATCCCTGTAAAATAACCCTTCCCTCCTCGCTATGCTCTCTGAATCATTGTGGAGCTTGCTTTCTTCACTGGACTATGTATGTACCCTGGGAAGGGCAACAGTTAGGTCCACTTCACCCTTAGAAAGGAGTTGCATCTTAGAACTCAACGCGATGCCTGGCTTTGCCGGAGATGGGCTGAATCAATGCTAAGTCAGGAAGGAAGGGCCAAACCACGTTCAGGATTGGATACATGATGCCAGTGTTTAAGGCACAATGAGCAGTTGGCCTGTCCCTGACCCTGTCAGATGAGAGCACTGGGCTTTCAGCATGGCAGAGAGATGATGAAATCTGTCTCCAAGCAGCATCAAAGAGAAGTGAGAATTTAGAGTCCTGTTTAGGGGCCTGGCCAGGCCAGGATGTGTCACCAAGGACACTGTCTCTGGCCAAGCTCCCAGAATAAACTAAAACAAAACTCCACAAGAGTCCCAACAGCCCATCCGACCTACGAAGGGCTCACAGTGAGCCAGGCACTTGATAAACACTTTTACGTACGTGAACTCGTTGAATCCTCCAGGCAATTCTATTGTCACCCCTCCATCATACAGATGAAGACATTGAGGCTCAGAGTGGACAGGGTAGGGAGATGGAGGAGGCAGAGTCTGAACTCAGGTGGTCTGGCACCCACTGCGCCAGTTGGCAGGGGACTTGGAAGGCCCTCCTGGTCTGTGTCCGCAGGTGTGCTCTGTATAGATGAAAATGACAGCCCCAGCCTGGTGGGCAGGGTGAAGGCTGGGAGTGGTTGCTCCTCGCAGAAGGAACGTTAACACCTACCTTGGCTTCAAAGAAGTTCTTGGCACCTTTGACGCCCTCCAGGGCCACATCAATCTCAGAGAGCTTTGCCAGCGCCATCAGCCCACTGTCTTCCTGCAGCTCCCCGGCCGCAGCCTTGTGGAAAATGAGCAGAAACTACAGGGAAAGGAAAGCAGGGAACTGGAATCAGCCTCATCGAGAGATTCACAACTAGCCCCCTGGCCCAAGCCGATGTCGCTCTGCCAATCTCTTAAGAAAGGTCTTTATGTATGCATGTGGCAAATTATTTTTTTCCCTTATCAGATTGCCAAAAATGGTCCTTTTCCCCAAGGATATAGGGAAATGGGCACCCTCATATTTATTTGTTGAGAGTGTAAACTGATTTGAACTTTTAACTTTTATTTTTTGAGATAGAGTCTTGCTCTGTTACCCAGGCTGGAGGGCAGTGGTGCGATCTTGGCTCACCGCAACCTCCACCTTCTGGGTTCAAGTGATTCTTCTGTCTCAGCCGCCTGAGTAGCCGGGATTACAGGTGCACGCCACCACACCCAGCTAATTTTTGTACTTTTAGTAGAGATGGGGTTCCACTATGTTGGCCAGGCTGGTCTCCAACTCCTGACCTCAGGTGATGCACCTGCCTTGGTCTCCCAAAGTGCTGGGATTACAGGCATGAGCCACTGGGCCTGGCCCTCAAACTTTTATTTATTTATTTTCTTGAGACAGGGTCTCACTCTGGAGTACCATGATACGATCACAGTTCACTGCAACCTCAGCCTCCTGGGCTCAGGTTCCTGAGTAGTTGGGACAACAGGCGCCTGCCACCACACCTGGCTAATTTTTTTTTTTTAATTTGTAGAGACAAGCTCTTCTATGTTGCCCAGGTTGGTCTCAAAGTCCTGGTCTTAAGTGATCCTCCTGCCTCAGCCTCCTAAAAGTGCTGAGAATACAGGTGTGAGGCACTGAGCCTGGCCCTGATGGGTACTTCGGAAATGTTTACTGAAAATAAGATGCTTTTTGTCCTCTCAACCATTCATTCCACTGCTGGGAATTTATCCTTCAGAACAATTCCTACAATGGTTTAAAGATTATCTATGAAAGTAAAAAATTAATAGCCTCCTGGTTTACAGTGACAAAAGAAAAATCGAATAAACCTATATATATTATTTTTAAAAACTAAATAATACTTCCAATGGTTTTTTAACCACTTGTATTTTTCTTGTGTGCCTCATTTTTACGTAGATTGTTTACCTTTCTTATCATTTGTTAAAGATCTTCATAGAACCTGGTATATTTCAAATACTTTAGCTCTGTAACTTGCCTTTTAAGTATGTTTATAATAATTTTCAACTTTCAAAAATTTTACATAGTGTTACGCTTAGAAAAACCTTCCTCAGCACCAAGGTTACATAAATAATCACCTATGTTTTGTCTATAACTTTTATGGCTTCTTTTTTTTAAAACATGTAAATATTTAATCTCTGGAATTTATTCTTATCTATCCCGTGAGACTACTCATTAACCCTACATTCTTCCAAACGGTTGCTTAGCGATCGTTTGTTGGATTATTTGTTGAATAATCCAGCCTCCTCTTCCAGATTCAATGTGCCCTGAATAAATTAATCTTCAGGCCTCCAAAGAACAAATTTTTAAATAAATAAATTGGCCAAACTTTTTTTTTTGAGACAGAGTCTTGCTCTGTCGCCTAGGCTGGAGTGCAGTGATGCTATCTTGGCTCACTGCAACCTCTGCCTTCCGGGTTTAAGTGAGCCTCCCACCTCAGCCTCCCAAGTAGCTGGGATTACAGGTGCGTGCCGCCCGCTTTGCTAAGTTTTGCATTTTTAGTACAGGTGGGGTTTCACCATGTTGACCAGGCTGGTCTTGAACTCTTGGGCTCAGGCAATCCACCCACCTTGGCCTCCCAAAGTGCTGAGATTATAGGCATGAGCCACCATGCCCAACCATAAATTGGCCAAACTTAAATGGCAGGTCCCCCATCTTCTTGTTCTCTCCCAAGGAAATCTGTGGCTTTTTTAGTTCTGTTCTTTAAGTAATTTTAATCGATTTATTGCTATCCAACTTCCATGATTTGCTTTTCCATTTGGAAAGAATATAAACCGATGTGTTCCAAGTCATCATCGAAAGAGGGCCTCTCCAGGTTTTCAGGTGCTACCTAGAATGTGTGCACCCACAGGAAAATTTCAGGTTTCCACGTCTTTCTTCAAGACGCTCTTCCCTAAAAGAATGCCTTCTCAAAAGGGAAAAGAACATTACTTAAAGCAGAGTGATAGATTAAGCAATGTCTACAGGCCTACAGGCCTTCCAAATCCCCACTTGAGTATCTGTTACCACCAAGGTTCTCAATCCTTAAAGAGAAGTGAGTTTCTTGCAGGTGAGAGTATCAACCACCGCAAGCCCAAAACGCACCCTCTTCCATTGCTTCCTTCAGGGTCCTAACGCCACCGTGGATATTGTCAAATACAAAGCAAAGGACAGAGCAAGATGTCCACGGAGACGCCTGCGGTCAGCCCTGTTCATCCACCTGCAGCTTCAAACTCTCTCACTAGAGGCCGGCAGAGACTCAGCTTGCTGCAGATGATCAGAGCCTGAACACTGACTTGAAACAAAACAGGCCCCTTAGGTGAGGCCAGGTCCCCCAAGAATAGACTGGAGGTCAAGGGGATGGGGACACAGGAGAGAAAAAGATGAAAGCAGCAGACTTCAGGGCTGTAGATAAGAGGCATGCGCAGGGAGGGACTGGCGTACTGGTCACTGTGCCCTGCTATCCTTAAGGCATTTCCTTCACAGAAGGCCCCATTGCTTCCTCCATGAGGCAAACAGAACAGGCAGCCCCATGAGGCCAGTGCTCTCTGGGGCTCAGAAAGGCAGCTGTAAAAAGATGGAGCACTGGCCGGGCGCGGTGGCTCACATCTGTAATCCCAGCACTTTGGGAGGCTGAGGAGGGTGGATCACTTGAGGTCAGGAGTTCGAGACCAGCATGGCCAACATGGTGAAACCTCGTCTCTACTAAAAATACAAAAATTAGCCAGGTGTGGTGGTGGGCACCTGTAATCCCAGCTACTCAGGAGGCTGAGGCACAAGAATCACTTGAATCTGGAAGGTGGAGGTTGCAGTAAGCTAAGATTACGCCACTGCATTCCAGCCTGGGTGACAGAGCAAGACTCCATCTCAAAATAAAATAAAACAATAAAATATGTTTTTTAAAAAGAAAAGGTGGAGCACCACCCCCAGCCAGCACCCACCCAGGTGACTTCAGGGACCCTCTCTATCCCTGAGGCTTGGCCTTTTCACATCCAGAGTGGAGGTGACAGTTCACAGATGGGTTTCATGAACTGGAAACGTGAGGGAAAGCTCTCCTCGTTTCCCCATGAGAGGGACTCTCATGGGTCCCTTCCCCAGAGGGGGTTTCCTCTGAAACCCTCAGAGCTGTTTCCTCTGAACCCTCAGGACTGAGGCAGATCCAGAGTGCATCCACTCACTCTGCCAGGTCAGCAGGTGACCAGCAGCATCGCTGTCACAACTCAGGGATCCCCCCTACCCCAGCCAGTTAAAGAAGGAAAAAAACCCGGCTCAAGCTGAAAGCGTCCAGCCTTCTAAGAAGCACGCCAGACAGTCCCATTTAATTTTATTACAATCACCAACCGCTCTGAATGACAATTTCTCCAACTGCCCAGCCTTGTTTGTCTTCCTATTTATAGTCCACAAAGCCAGGCATGTGGTAGAAGAATTGGAAACTGTCCTAACTGTGACTGTGCAGAAAGAGGGGGAGGGAAGGAGAGGTAGAAAACAAAGAGACAGCCACAGAATGAACAAAGCTAAGAAGCCCTTTCACACGCAAGCTATGGATGCTTCTGATACATTCAGGGAATTTTTAACTTTGTGGCTGTGGCGGGCTATGCAAACGTTCCCTCGGTATTAGTTAGAACTCTTAGGTTGCAAGTGACAGAAATAAACTGGTTCACTTAAGCAAAAAGGAAGTATTCATTATTTAAAATAGATGTCTTGGCCAGGCACAGTGCTTACACCTGTAATCCCAGTACCTTGGGAGGCCGAGGCAGGTGGATCATCTGAGGTAAGGAGTTTGGGACCAGTCTGGCCAACATGGTGAAACCCTGTTTCTACTAAAACAAACAAACAAACAAACAAAAAACAAAATTAGCCAGGTGTGGTAGTGCATGCTGCAATCCCAGCTACCTGGGAGTCTGAGGCAGGAGAATCGCTTGAACCTGGGAGGCAAAGGTTGCAGTAAGCAGAGATTGCACCATTGCACTCCAGCCTGGGCAACAAAAGCACTACTCTGTCTCAAAATAAATAAATTAAGTAAATAAAACAGATGTCTCAAAAACTCAAGGAAGAAAACGCAGTGGCCTGGGGAGGACTGGAACTGGGAGAGGCAAGGCTCTTAGGACTGGAGGCAAGATTCCCCCTCCATCTCTCCTGCTGGTCTGCATGATAGAAAGTGGGCACCCCACATTGCATTACCCTGCCAAGAACAGGTATCTGCAGAGCCAATACACAGCACTTCAGCCCCAGTTTCAAAATCCCACGAGAGAATTGGATTGACCTGGTCAGACCAGGGGTCCATCCATGGTCCAATCAACCGCGATCAGACAGGCGGGCAGCCCAGCACAGCCAGGGCTGCAGGGAGCCACTGCTGGGGCTGCTGGGGCTGTAGTGGTCATCTGCTGGGGCTGCCCGAACAAAATTGTACAGACTGTGTGGCTCACACAACAGAAATGTACTTTCTCACAGTTTGAGAAGCTGGAAGTAAAGACCAAGGTGGCAACAAATACGGTTTCCAGTAAGGAATATCTTCCTAGCTTGTAAAAGGCACAGAAAAGGTACTTAGTTTTCATAATGGTCCTGAGGGAGAGGTATTCACACTGCTATTTTAAAGACACAAAAACTGAGGCTCAGAAGTAAAAGATCTCACTCTGGGGACCCAGCTGTGCATGGCAGACTGAGTCCATGCTCTTTTCAGTCTGTGAGCACAGCCCCAGCCCACTAGAGCCTTACAGCAGAGGTGGAAAACAGCAGAGTGAAGTAACAGGACAGGAAAGCATGAACGGCGGCTGGGCGTGGTGGCTCACGCCTGTAATCCCAGCATTTTGGGAGGCCAAGGCAGATGGATCACGAGAGGTCAAGAGATTGAGACCATCTTGGCCAACATGGTGAAACTCTATCTCACTAAAAATACAAAAAAAATTTAGCTGGGCGTGGTGGCATGTGCCTGTAATCCCAGCTACTTGGGAGGCTGAGTCAGGAGAATCACTTGAACCTGGGAGGCAGAGGTTGCAGTGAGCCGAAATCATGCCACTGCACTCCAGCCTGGTGACAGAGCAAAGCTCTGTCTCAAAAGAAAAGGAAGAATAAAGTATGAATGGCAGTATGCCTTTACATTCCCAAGTTCTGCACTCCTGGTGCAGCTGCTGGAGATGGGACTGGGCTTGGAACTGACAAAGGGTGGAATGTGAATGTCCCGGAAGCTCTGGAACAGGGGTGTAAACCAACCACAAGAACCCTTTGGTGATTTCCAAACCTCTGATGTCCACCATCTGCTGGCCAAACCAGCAGCTAGCCAGAAGCTAACGGAGCATCATGGATTCAGGGAGGAGCACCTGCGGATGGCCCCCAAGTACAATGGGGCAGAGGGGAGAATGTGTCTTAGTTCGTTTGGCAATTGCAAGCCAGAAAACACCCTCTTAGCTCCTGTTCTCACAGGTCACAGCCTCACCACAGCTATCTCCCCAGCATCTACTCCAAAACTTCACCAAGGCAAAAGCCTCTGCTTTCTATACTCCAGGGATATCCAGGCTGGAAAGGACCAGTGCCCCAGAAGGAGCCAAATGGGTGAAATAATAGAACAGATTAAAGTCTCTGAGCTTTTAATCTGATAGTATCATCAAAATTATTATAATAGGCCAGGTACAGTGGCTCACGCCTGTAATCCCAGCACTTTGGGAGGCTGAAGCTGGTGGATCACTTGAGGCCAGGAGTTCCAGACCAGCCTGGGCAACATGGTGAAACTCCATCTCTACTAAAATTATAAAAATTAGCCAGGCATGGTGGCACAGGCCTGTAGTCCCAGCTACTCAGGAGGCTGAGGCAGGAGAATTGCTTGAACCCAGGAGGTAGAGGCTGCAGTGAGCTGAGATTGCACCACTGCACTCCAGCCTGGGTAACAGAGCAAGACTCTGTCTCAAAAACAAAACAAAAAAGCAGGTGCCAAATAACACATCTAGAGGCCTTCTGATACAACTCATAAAAACACATCTAACACATGAAATTCCCTTCCCTGTGGGGTGGCATCCTTGTCATGGAAGACACCTAATAGTCTTGAGATATTGTCCTTGAAATAGAAATGGTTTTCTCACAGAGGTTCTTAGCCATTTGGGGATCAGCTGTGAATACTATATGCACTCTGCCCAGGTAGATGCCGGTACCTAAAAATTTTGCCTGCAATTTCAGAGGCTCAAAGAGCAAGCCCATTCTTGGACTGTTGGTGAGGGGGCTCCAGAGGCACAGAATAAGGACCTTTTTAAAATTACTTTTGGGCCGGGCGCGGTGGCTCAAGCCTGTAATCCCAGCACTTTGGGAGGCCGAGGCGGGTGGATCACGAGGTCAAGAGATCGAGACCATCCTGGTTAACAAGGTGAAACCCCGTCTCTACTAAAGATACAAAAATTAGCTGGGCATGGTGGCGCGTGCCTGTAGTCCCAGCTACTTGGGAGGCTGAGGCAGAAGAATTGCCTGAACCCAGGAGGCGGAGGTTGCAGTGAGCCGAGATAGCGCCATTGCACTCCAGCCTGGGTAACGAGAGTGAAACTCTGTCTCAAAAAAAAAATTACTTTTGAAAAAATTAGCTATGTGGTGGTATGTGCCTATGGTCCAGCTACTCAGGAGGCTGAGGTGGGAGAATCACTTGAGCCTCGGAGGTGAGGGTTGCAATGAGGTAAGACTATACCACTGTATTCCAGCCTGGGCAACAGAGTGAGACTGTCTCAAAAAATAAAAAAATATGGCTGGGTGCAGTGGTTCATGCCTGTAATCCCAGCACTTTGGGAGGCTGAGGCGGGCAGAGTGCTTGAGCTCAGGAGATCACGACTAGCCTGAGCAACATGGTAAAACCCCATCTCTACAAAAAATACAAAAATTAGCCAGGCATAGTGGTGCACACACATAATCCCAGCTACTTGGTGGGGGCTGAGGCACAAGAATCACTTGGATCCAGGAGGTGGAGGTTGCAGTGAGCCAAGATCACCCTGCTGCACTCCAGCCTGGCCAACAGGGTGATACTTTGTCTCAAAATTTTTAAAAAATACATATTAAAAATAAAAAATAAAAATAAAACAATTTTGGGGTGGGTACAGTGGCTCAGGTCTATAATCCCAACACTTTGGGAGGCCAAGGCAGGAGGATTGCTTGAACCCAGGAGTTTGAGACCAGACTGGGCAACAAAGCAAGACCCTGTTTCTATAAACAACAACAAAAATTTTTTTTAAATAAAAATAAACTATTTTTGCATGCTATAAAAATAAAAAGTGGCTAGGCAAGGTGGCTGGTGCCTATAATCCCAGCACTTTGGGAGGCTGAGTTGGAGACCAGCCTGGGCAACATAGCAAGACCCTGTCCCTACAGAAAGTTTTTAAAACTAGCCAGGTACGGTGGCACATTTCTATAGTTCCAGCTCCTCAGGAGGCTGAGGTGGGAGGATGGGTTGAAACCGGGAGTTTGAGGCTGCAGTGAGCTATGATCATGCCACTGCACTCTAGCCTGGGCAACAGAGCAACCCAGTCTCGAACAGACAAACAACAAAAATGAAAATAGGCCAGGCACCGTGGCTCACACCTGTAATTCCAGCGATTTGGGAGGCCAAGCCAGGCAGACCACTGAGGTCAAGAGATCGTGACCATCTGGCTACCATGGTGAAACCCCATTTTCACTAAACATACAAAAAAGTATTGGGGCGTGGTGGCATACATCTGTAATCCCAGCTACTCCGGGGGCTGAGGCAGGAGAATCGCTTGAACCCACGAGGCAGAGGTTGCAGTGAGCCAAGATTGTGCCATTGCACTCCAGCCTGGGTGACAGAGGGAGACGCTGTCTCAAAACAAAAAGGAAGAAGGAGGAAAATAAAAAGGAGTATTATTCTCAAAATAACTGAGCAATGTGGCTCATGTCTGTAATCCCATCACTTTGGGAGGCAGAGGCAGGAGGATCGCTTGAGGCTGAGTTGGAGAATAGCCTGGACAATGTAGTGAGACCCCATCTCTACAGAAAATTTAAAAACTTAGCCAGGTGTGGTGTTATGCGCCTAAAGTCCCAGTAACTCAGGAGGCCGAGGTGGGAGGATCAATGGAGACTAGAAGGTCAAGGCTACAGTGAGCCATGATTGAGCCACTGCACTCCAGCCTGGGCGATAAGCAAAGAAGACGTATTATTGTCATTTCAGAATAACTAAAAGGAATGGAATGTCTCTAACACAAAGACATGATACACGTTTGAGGTGATGGATACCCAGATTACCCTGACTTGATCATTCCACATTGTATGCTTATATTGAGATACCACATGTAGGCCAGGTTTGGTGACTCAAGCCTGTAATCTCAGCACTTTGGAAGGCTGAGGTGGGAGGATCACTTGAGGCCGGGAGTTTGGGACCAGCATGGTCAACCTGGCGAAACCCCATCTCTACTAAAAATACAAAAATTAGCCGGGCCAGGTGGCACACTGTAATCCCAGCTACTCACGAGGCTAAGGTACAAATCACTTGAATCCAGGAGGTGGAGGTTGGGGTAGGCTGAGATTGCGCCACTGCACTCCAGTCTGGGTGACAAAGTGAGACTCTTAAATGATAATAATAATAAAAATAAATAAATAAAATATATTGCATGTATGCCATAAATATGTGCATACAACTATTATGTATCTATAACAATTAAAAATAAAAAAATTAAAAAATACATTTAAAAATGAAAAGCTTTACTATATTAAAAAAAGGATAATATTATAAAACTACCAAAATTTTGCCCCCATATAATCCACTATGAGCATTTTGGTGAACATCCTCCACATTTCTTACTATTTTACTCAAATGGGGTTATACTGCCCATGCTGCTTTTTCCAGGCCAGCGCTGGGTTTGCTGTCTTCTAAAGGGTATTTTTGAAAGCGGAATTGTAGGTTAGCTACGCAAACCGTGCTCTAGAGAGGCCAAGCCCATTTATGTCGCTGGAGACTGTAAACATGAGGATCCTCTCAGGGCCACCACAGGCAGGTACCTCCCGGAAGCTGAGCTTGCCATCGATGTCCTCATCCACCTCCTTGATCATGCTCTTCAGGCCCAGGTGGGTCTGGGGGGCCCCCAGCTTCTCCATCATCAGCTTCAGCTCCATCAGGTCGATGAAGCCATCCTGCCCAGCGTCATACCTGCAGAGTCAAAGGAATGCATGACTAGGATGAAAGGACACTTGTTAGTCTCCCAAACATGCAATGATTTTGGCTTCATTCATTGAAAAATGACTCAAATACCTCCCGCTCTGCTAGGCCCACGTGGTTCACCTGCTCCAAAGGAACCCCTCTCTTCTCAGAGCGACTTAGGGCTTTGTACGATTCAAAGCGGATCTTGTACTAGCTGTTGGTTTTCATGCCTTGCACCTCCTCGACTAAACCATGCGTAAGTTTTTGGAGGGTGAAAAACATGCCTAGTTTACCTTTATCTCCCCCAGTTTCAGTCAGCAGTCAAGTGAGCACCTCTTCCTAATGCTGGACACTGGAGGTATTGCAGGAGCTGGCCCCTGACGCCTAGGGAAGGGCTGGCCATTCCAGGAGCCGCCTCCTGGTCACTGCCCCTGTGTCTCTCCCACGCCCATTCCCAACAGCCTGCCTTCCATCCCGGGTCTCGAGAAGTTGCTTCCCACCCGTGTGCGGCCGTGAGTCTGGCTCGCGATTCCCCTCTGGTTCGCTCATCTTGTCTCCAGCTCTGAATAGCCACATCTGCTGAGAGGGCTCCAGCTCTGTCCTCTAACAGGGCTGCCCCTCTGCTGACCATCTCCCCAGCCTCCATCCAGGAAACAAACCCAACCTCACCAGGTCGGGGACCGGCCCTGTCCCCTCCTGACCCAGCCATCTTCAGCCCTCTGTGCTCTGCTTCTTCCAAGCCACTTCCCCCATTACAGGATTTCCCCATGGACCCCTGTCTCTTCTCCCTTAAAGCATTTCCCGCCACCCAGAGACCCTTGTTGCTCAGATATGAACACCTTGCTTTAAAAACAAGTAAGTTCACTACAGATGAAAGGTGGAAACCACAGAAGGGTCCATGGACAGATGAAAGGAGAAACGAAATGGGGTATATCCAGCCAGGCACGGTGGCTCACACCTGTAATTCAGCACTTTAGGAGACCTAGGCAGGTGGATCACCTGAGGTCAAGAGTTCGTAGACCAGCCTGGCAAACACGGTGAAACCCTGTATCTACTAAAATACAAACATTAGCTGGGCATGGGGGCACGAGCCTGTAATCCTAGCTACTCAAGGGCCTGAGGCAGGAGAATCACTTGAACCTGGGAGGCGGAGATTGCAGTGAGCTGAGATCATGCCACCGCCTTCCAGCTTGGTGACAGAGCAAGACTCCATCTCAAAAAAAAAAAAAAAAAATGCGGTATATCCATACAATGGAATATGGTATGTTTCTACAAGGGAATACTGTTTGGCAATAAAAAGGAATGCTAACACACAGGTGAACCTTGACGGCATTCTGCTAAGTAAAACAAGCCAGCCACAAAAAGGCAAATCCTGTACAGTTCTGTTTTTGTGAAGTTCTTGGAGCCGTCAAATTCATAAAGACAGAAAGTGGATGAGTGGCTGCCAGGGGCTGGGGGACAGGGGCATGTGGTGACTGGAGATGGCAGCACAATAGTGTGAATGTACTTCATGGTGTGCACTTACATGGTTAAGTGGTCAGGGTTATTTCCTGTTTTTCATTTGAGACAGAGTCATGCTCTACCGCTCAGGCTGGGGTGCAGCAGTGTGACTCTGCTCACCACAACCTCCACCTCTCAGGTTCAAGCGATTCTCCTGCCTCAGGCCCACAAGTAGCTGGGATTACAGGCACCTGCCACCACGCCCAGCTAATTTTTTGCATTTTTAGTAGAGACAGGGTTTCACCATGTTGACCAGGATGGTCTCGATCTCTTGACCTCGTGATCCACCCGCCTCGGCCTCCCAAAGTGCTGGGATTACAGGTGTGAGCCAGCGCGCCCGGCCCTAATTTTTGTATTTTTAGAGAGATGGGGTTTCACCATGTTGGCCAGGCTGCTCTGAAACAGCTGGCCTCAAGTGATCTGCCCACCTCAGCCTCCCGTATCAGGATTACGGGCATGAGCTACCACGTCTGGTCTGGTCAGTTTATGTTAAGTGCATTTTACCACAATTTTAAACAAATTAAATAAATTAGGGTGGGTATGGTGTCATGTCTACCCATAGTCCCAGCTACTTGGGAGACTGGAGTGGGATGGTTGCTTGAGTCCAGAAGTTTGATTGCATCCAGCCTGGGCAATGAAGCAAGACCCCATCACTTTTTTTTATATATACATATATATTATTGCACTTCAGGTTCTGAGGTACATGTGCAGAACATGCAGGATTGTTGCATAGGTACATACATGGCAATGTGGTTTGCTGCCTCCATTCCCCCATCGAACCCATCTCTTAAAAAATAAATAATAAATACAAATTAAAAATTTAAAAATAAATAAATCAGGCTTCCTCACTGATATGGACCTGCCTCCCCACCAAATCTCATTTGAATCGTAGTCCCCAATGTTGGAGGTGGGACTTGGTGGGAGGTGGTTGGATCAAGGGGTGGATTTCTCATGAATGGTTTAGCACTATGTCTTTGGTGCTGTTCTTGTGATAGTGAGTTCTTGCAAGACCTGGTTGTTCAAAAGCACCTCCCCTCCTGCTCTGTCTTGCTCCTGCTCTGGCCAGGTGAAGCACTGCTCCCCTTCACCTTCTGTCATGGCTGTAAATTTCCTGAGACCTCCCCAGAAGCCGAGCAGGTGCTGCCATGCTTTCTGTATAGCCTGCAGAGCTGTGCATGAGCCAATTAAACCACTTTTCTTTTCTTTTGAGACAGTGTCTTGCTCTGTCACCAGGCTGGAGTGCAGCAGCGTGATCTCGGCTTACTGAAACCTTCGCCTTCCAGGTTCAAGCAATTCTCCTGCCTCAACCTCCCAAGTAGCTGGGACTATAGGTGTATGCCACCACACCCAGCTAATTCTTGTATTTTTAGTAGAGTCGGGGTTTTACCATGTTGGCCAGGATGGTCTCAATCTCTTGACCTCATGATCTGCCCACCTTGGCCTCCCAAAGTGCTGGGATTACAGGTGTGAGCCTCTGAGCCCAGCTAAACCACCTTTCTTATAAATTAGCCAGTCTCAGGTTTTGCTTTTGCTTTCTTTTTTTTTTTTTTTGAGACAGAGTCTCCCAGGCTGGAGTGCAATGGTGCAATCTTGGCTCACTGCAACATCTGCCTCCTGGGTTCCTATGATTCTCCTGCCTCAGCCTCCCAAGTAGCTGGGATTACAGGCACACACCACCACACCCAGCTAATTTTTTGTATTTTTCGTTGAGACATGGTTTCACTATGTTGGCCAGACCGGTCTCGAATTCTTGACCTTGTGATCTGCCCGCCAAGGCCTCCCGAAGTGCTGAGATTACAGGTGTGAGCCACAGAGTCCGGTAGGGTTTTCTTTATAGCAGTTTGAGAACTGACTCATACACTCATTACTTGTCTGCACTCCCCCCAACACAGCCTCGGTAACAAAAACGCACCATTATTGAGAACAACCACTACTCACCAAGAAATGTAGCCTGTGGGTAACTAGGAATCTAGTGCTGTGGGCTGGCAGTATTTAAGGCTCCCAAGGTCAGGCTGGAGGGGAGGCCCAGGAATCTGTGACAGGCTCTACTCCAGCTGCAGAGGCCAACCCGTGCCATTCCTCCCACCCAGCCGCCTCCTCCCTGCCCTCCTCTATAGCCTTCCTGTGCCCGGGAGCTCAGGGAGCCGCCTGCTTCCTCCTCGGCTCTCCAACAGCACCCATTGTCTGTTCTGCTCCGGGACTTAGCACTCACCACCTTCCTCTGGTGGGTGCTCCTATTTTTATTTCTTGTTTTTTCCTCAATGCCCTGACTTTGACAGGCTGGCTGCTTCTTACTCCAGCAGCGCTGTGCTCAGCAAGGCCTCCTTGCCAGCAGTTACATTACAAGGCACTAAAGGACACAGACAAGATTGCTGGATGGCTGTTGGTGAGCTTGGAGGAACTGTGAGGGATGACACAGGTGTCCCAGGTCTGTAAACAAGCAACGTGCTGCTGGGTTTCCCAGGAGTGGGCAGAGATGTGAATCACAGATTCGCCAGCCCAGGATCTAGTGTTGCCAAAGGATGGTTTGGGAGAACTTTAAGAAGAGAAGCAACAATTTCCATGGGTTCATAAAAATGACTCAGGGATGGACCTCATTTATCTGTTTTTTAAACTGTTTTTCTTTTTTTTTTTTTGAGATGGAGTTTTGTGGGCCAGGCTGGAGTGCAATGGCACAATCTCAGCTCACCACAACCTCTGCTTCCCGGGGTTCAAAGTATTCTCCTACCTCAGCCTCCTGAGTAGCTGAGATTATAGACCCATACTACCACCCCTGGCTAATTTTGTATTTTTAGTAGAGATGGGGTTTCTCCATGTTGGTCAGGTTGGTCCCGAATTCCTGACATCAGGTAATCCACTCGCCTCAGCCTCCCCAAGTGTTGGGATTACAGGCATGAGCCACTACGCTTGGCCCTTTCAAACTTTTTTTTAAAGGTCAGCATTATTGAGATATAATTCACATACATAAAATCCACCATACAGTGAATTCGTTGTTAGTACATTCAGGTTGTGCAAACATTACCATGTAACTCCAAAACATCTGCATTACCCTACAAAGAAACTGGTGCCCATTAGCAGTCATGCCCCATTCCGCTCTTGCCACCCCTACCCTCTAGCAACGACTAGCCTTTCTGTGCCTACGAATTTGCCTCTTCCAGACGTTTGACTGCCCTACAATATTCCACTGTATCAACAGACCATATTTTGTTTATCCACTCACCAGGTGATGGACATCTGCTTGTTTCCACCTTTTGAATAGTACTGCTCTGAACGTTTGTATGTGAGTGTTTGGACATACATTTCTTTTTTCTTGTGTATACACCCGAGATTGGAATTGCTGGGTCACATGCTCATCTACTTGCGAAACATTACTGTCAAGTTGGTCCAACGGAAAACTGCAGCTGACCTGATGTCACCACTCAGGATGATCGAGGCCCTCCATCAGGCCCGTGGTGGGGAAGATAAACAGGCACAGATAAGATTAGGCAGACTGGCTGTTAGTTACAGGGCCACCCAGAAAGAGTGCTGACTCTCAGATTTGCTGCTGACACAAAGTTGGGGCATAGTCTAAGGGCAAAGATCTCAGCAAGCTGGTGTGATGCCCACAAGTAAAATACAAAATGCAAGGTCCTGAACAAAGAATTGCCATAGGATAGGATCCAACAGATGTCTGGACACTAGCATTCTTTTTTTTTCTTCTTTTAAGAGACAGAGCCTCGCTATGTTGCCCAGGCTGGAGTGCAGTGGCTATTCACAGGCGCGATCCCACCTCTGATCAGCACGGGAGTTTTGACCTGCTCCATTTCTGACCTGGGCCGGTTCACCCCTCCTTAGGCAACCTGGTGGTCCCCCACTCCCGGGAGGTCACCATACTGATGCTGAACTTAGTGAGGTCACCCAATCGGCATAGCACACTACAGCCCAGAACTCCTGGGCTTAAGCTCTCCTCCCACCTCAGCCTCCCGAGTAGCTGGGACTACAGGCACGTGCCACCGCGCCCAGTGACACTGGTATTCCTAGCAGCATTATTCACAATTGCCAAAAGGTGAAAACAACCCAAATGCCCATCTTGACAAAATACGGTCTAAACAAACAATGGAATTTCATTCAGCAATGAAAAGGAAGCGAACTCTGATACATGCTCACAGGCTACAACATGGGTGACTTGAAGACACTGTGCCAAGTGAAATAGGCCAGTCGCAAAAGGGGCACCTCACTGTATGAATTCACTTCTCAGGTCCCTAGAATAGTCAAAATCATTGAGACAGGAATAGAATGCTGGCTGCCAAGGGCGGGGCAGGGGAGTGGGGTCAGTGTTGAACAGGGACAGAGTTTCTGTTTAGGAGGGTGATAAATTCTGGAAATGGATGACAGTGATGGCTGCACGATAATGTCAATGTTGCTGCTGCGGAATTCTATACTTAAAGATGGTTAAAAAAGGTCAGTGTTGCTGGGTGTGGTCAGCATTGCCTGTTACCCCAGCGCTTTGGGAGGCCAAAGCAGGACAATCACTTGAGCCCAGGAGTTTCAGTCCAGCCTGGACAAACAAACAACACCCTATCTCAACAAAAAGATTAAGAGATTAGTGGAGTGTGGTGGCGCACACCTGTGGTCCCAGCTACTTGGGAGGCCAAGGTGGGAAGGTCACTTGAGCATAAGAGTTTGAAGCTACAGTGAGCTCTGATCACTCCAGCCTAGGTGACAGCATGAGACCCTGTCTAAAACAAAACAAAAAAACTAAATTTCACATTATGTGTATCTTACCACAATTTTCAAAACTGCAAGGTCCTGGCTGGGAACAGTGGTTCATGCCTCCAATCCCAGCATTTTGGGAGGCTGAGGTGGGAGGACTTCTTGAGCCTTAGGAGTTCAAGACCAGCCTGGGCAACATAGTGAGATCCTGTCTCTTCAAAAATATAGAAAAATTAGCAAGGCATGGTGGCATGTGCCTATGGTCCCAGCTCCTCAGGAGGCTGAGGCAGGAGGATCATTTCAAGCCTGGGAGGTCAAGGCTGCAATGAGCCATGTTCACACAACTGCACTCCAGCCTGGGTGACAGAGTGAGACCATGTTTCAAAGCAAAAAACAAAACAAAAAAGCAAGGTTCTAAAATTAAGACCCCTGTAAACTGACTTCTCCAGTACAGGTTTTGAGAGAAATGGAGCTCACTTGCACCTGTCACCACACCTTCAGAGGACTGGGACACTACTGTGAGTCAAGGGGGCTGCCAAAAAACTTGCAGCAGCCGGGCGCAGTGGCTCACGCCTATAATCCCAGCACTTTGGGAGGCCAAGGTGGGCAGATCACAAGGTCAAGAGATCGAAACCATCCTGGCCAACTTGGTAAAACCCCATTTCTACTAGAAATACAAAAATTAGCCAGGTGTGGTGGTGGGCACCTGTAATTCCAGCTACTCAGGAGGCTGAGGCTGAAGAATCACTTGAACTCACGAGGCGGAGGTTGCAGTGAGCTGAGATCGTGCCACTGCACTCCAGGCTAGCGACAGAGCAAGATTCTGTCTCAAAAAAAAAAAAAAAAAACCACAACTTGTGGGCGAAATAAATCATAGTGGCAACTACAAAAAGTCCTGAATCTGGAATGCAGGGGCCACAGTCCTACCCACCCATCATGGTCTGTGCCACTCCATGCAGACCTCACACTTGAGGGAGGTCATGGGCCTGGTCAGCAGGAAGCATGCAAGAAGGCGAACGGACTGAAGACCCCACGCAAAGGGCAGGGGTGAAAGGAACCAGCAGGATTTGGCCAACAGCTGCCTTCAGATGTTGCCCAGGGGCCCAAAGGGTGGCAGAACTGGGCTCTATGTATGGAAAGGGAGAGACAGGCTTCAGCTCAGCACAAGGAAGTGCCTTCTGGCAAAACAGCCGACTGGAACTAGACCTGAGAAGTAAAGAGAGCTTGCAGGAACCGGCTGGCAGGGGCAGTCTCTGTTACACGGAATCTCCGTCAAAGTACACAGGCTCAGTGTGGAACTCTCCAGAGCCTTTCATAGGTATCCAACCCTTACAAGAGGGAAATGGAGCGCAGACTCATTTGACCCCACAGTTCTCTGCATTTGGGGATTTTCTGTGGATGCAACCTGGCAATGCTGCATTGTAAGGAAACCCTCTGGGAAGCACGTTCCTGGTCAAGCAGCCTTAAAAGGGGTAATTTCAGCACTTTGGGAGGCTGAGGCGGGCGGATCACCAGGTCAGGGGATTGAGACCATCCTGGCCAACATGGTGAAACACCATCTCTACTAAAATACAAAAACTTAGCTGGGTGTGCTGGCGTGCACCTGTAGTCCCAGCTACTCGGGAGGCTGAGGCAGGGAAATCACTTGAACCCAGGAGGCAGAGGTTGTAGTGATCCAGGATCGTGCCACTGCACTCCAGCCTAGCCACAGAGCAAGATTCTGTCTCAAAACAAAGAGAAGGGTGGCCCAGTTAAAGGATCACTAAGGGCAGGTACGGTGGCTTGAGCCTGTAAGCCTAGCCACTCCAGAGGCTGAGAAAGGAGGATTATTTGAGCCCAGCAGATCAAGTCCAGCCTGGGCAACACAGAGAGATCTCTCTCTTAAAAAAGAAAAACATGACCATGAAGAACCCTTCAGTGCCAGGGTTCTGGATAAACGTCTTCTGCCCACCGCTCACTCCCCAGCACACACAGTGTGTTCCAATAGAATTCGCGGAAAAGGCTGAAGTCATGAATGTGGTGCATTTGAGACGCAAATCATTTGGGACATCAACAAAGAGTGAGCAGAAAGGGAGGAGAGTGAAGCAGGTAAGGGAGGAACTGAAAGGCCTGAGTGTAAGGAGACAGCAGCACCCAGGAACATGAGAGAAACTGGCTGGGTGGATGGGAGGATAAGTAAAGTTGAGGGAATAGGCAGGAATCTGTCCCCAGCTGGGAGAGGAAGGACCAGGGAGACGGCTGCCCAATCCACCTAAGTCAAAGCTAGCACAGCCTCCCACAGACAGAGGGGCTGTCACGAGTGAGGGGCAAGATGCTGTCCCCAACACAGGGAGGGGGATGTTTAAAGCCATCTTCTGGCTGGGCGCGGTGGCTCACGTCTGCAATCCCAGCACTTTGGGAGGCGGAGGCAGGCGGGTCAGCTGAGGTAAGGAGCTCAAGACCAGCATAGTATCATGGCAAAATCCCTTCCCTACTAAAAATACAAAAAAACTAGCCAGGTATGATGGTGCATACCTGTAATCCCAGCTACTCGGGAAGCTGAGGCCGAAGAATCGCTTGAACCAGGGAGGCAGAGGTTGCAGTGAGCCAAGATTACGCCACTTCATTGCAGCCTGGGCGAAAGAGCGAAACTCCGTCTCAAAAAAAAGGAAAAAAATAGTCATCCTTTTACCTATGGGGTTCAAACTGAGAGGGGTCTAGAAGACTTGGAAAATCTTCCTTTCAGGTCCTCAAGCCTGCAACATTCTCCAGGCCTAACAAAAAGATCAAATATGTCAGAAAAGACCTTGGCAAGCTCAGGGCAATGTTGAAGGAATTTCAGCTGCTTCTTTTTTGAGACAGAGTCTCACTCAGTTGCCCAGGCTGCAGTGCAGTGGCGCGATCTCAGCTCACTGCAACTTCCGCCTCCTGGGTTTAAGTGATTCTCCTGCCTCAGCCTCCTGAGTAACCGAGATTACAGGGCACCTGCCACCATGGCTGACTAATTTTTATATTTTTGGTAGAGACGGGTTTTCTCCATGTTGGTCAGGCTGGTCTCCAACTCCTGACTTCAGGTGATCTGCCCACCTCGGCCTCCCAAAGCGCTAGGATTATAGGCCTGAGCCACTGCACCCGGCCATAACTTCTTTAAATGGGCAAGAAAATTTGGTTCAACTCCTTTGGAAATGTGCCCAGAAACAGATGCCCACCAGCATCTGGTGCCCACTTGGTTCAACTCCTTTGGAAATGTGCCCAGAAACAGATGCCCACCAGCCCAGTGGGCAAGTCCCAAGAGGGAAAAGGGCTGTTGGTGTTCCACTGAGAGCCACTGGCTGGGCACAGGAATAAAGTGAGTGTGGAGATGACCGTGTAATGTCAGGGGGAGAAGGGCAGGAGAGAAAGGAATCCTGAGCCCATCCTCCCTTCGATCCCAGCTGCTTGGTCAGGCTGCTTTCTTTTATTCCTGCTGGAAGCATCAGCCAATTTCCCTTTATTTAAGTCCTGGCAGGGCTGTAAAGCTACCACAGGCTGGGTGCGGTGGCTTATGCCTGTAATCCCAGCACTTTGGGAGGCCAAGGCAGGAGGATCACTTGAGCTCAGGATTTTGAGACCAGCCTGGGCAACATGGTGAAACCCCCTCTCCATTAAAAACACAAAATTTAGCCAGATGTGGTGATGCCCACCTGTAGTCCCAGCTACTTGGGAGCTGACGTGTAGGATGGCTTGAGCCCAGGAGTTTGAGGCTGCAGTGAGCTGTGATCACACCACTGGACTCCAGCCTGGGCAACAGAGACCCTGTCTCAAAAAACAAAAAAAGTAGGCCATGCGCAGTGGTTCCCATCTGTAATCCCAGCACTCTGGGAGGCTGAGGTGGGTGGATCACTTAAGATCAGGAGTTCAAGAGCAGCCTAGCCAACATGGTGAAACCCTCTCTCTATGAAAAATACAAAAAGAAGCAGGTCTGGTGGCGCGCACCTGTAATCTCAGCTACTCGGGAGGCTGAGGCACGAGAATCGCTTGAACCTGGTAGGCAGAAGTTGCAGTCAGCTGAGATTGTGCCACTGCATTTCAGCCTGGGAAACAGAGTGAGACTCCATCTCAAAAAAAGAAAAAAACACCTGGGCATGGTGGCTCATGCCTGTAATCCCAGAACTTTGGGAGGCTGAGGCAGGTGGATCACCTGAGGTTAGGAGTTCGAGACCAGCCTGGCCAACATAGCAAAACCTTGTCTCTAATAAAAATACAAAAATTAGCCAGGAGTGGTGGTGGGCGCCTATATCTTAGCTACTCAGGAGGCTGAGGTAGAAGAATTGCTTGAACTCGGGAGGCAGAGGATGCAGTGAGCCGAGATTACGCCACTTCATTCCAGCCTGGGGGAAAGAGCGAAACTCCGTCTCAAAAAAAGAAAAAAACCAACCAAACAAACAAACGAAAAGTATAATAATAATAATAAAAAGCAACAAAGCTACCACATCAGTGGCACCCCCTCTCCTACGGAGCCAGGGTGTGTACACCAGAAACCTATCTTTCTCTCTTCCAAGTGACCCTCTCGGAGGGTTTGTCTACACAGTCACTTCCTTTAGGGCCTGGATTTGCAGGACAGGCAGGAAACACCTCCCATGTCTTCATCATCTCACTGTTTTATCTGCTTCTCTCAAAATGCCTGAGGTCTACATAGGGCACTGCACACGCAGGGTTCCAAACATGTAGTAACTTAAACTGGTCGGCTTTGCGGTTCCCAGGGCATTGTCTCATGTGCTGATCCTTTTCATCTGCACAACAGTCCTGTGAAGCACTAATCACAGCCGCCTGCCTTTATGGTTGCTGAGAGCTTAGAAGTGCCAGGCACTGTCCTAAATGACCTCACTGAACACAGCAGAGCTATGAAGTGGTTATTAGCAGTCCTGCTTCATAGATGGTGAAGCCTGAAGTGAATTCCTAGGGATCAGAATGAACCTGGGATTTCAAGCAGACACTAAGCTTTCGAGTACTGTAGGAAGGACGGGCGCCTGAACTTGGAAGGGGCTGGAGAAAGCACAGGGTGTGCTCAGTGTCCCCATGTCCAGGTGACTGTTATAACTGTGAGAGTCAGACCTTTGGCAATTATGTCTGAAAATGTAGGCGGACATGACAGGAATCACGTTTCTGAATATTTGTGGATTCTGGCTTTGGCCTCCAAGCATGGTCCTGTGGCTACCAACATATGCAAAGGGATTCATTTTTACCCGGAGAGGAATGCTGGTGTTGCCACCTCACAAACACTGAAACGCCTCACCGGCCACGCCCTTCAAATAAATGTCAACTGATGCAATCCTTCAAGGCTCCTCTGAGGGGTGTGGTGCAGCTGATGGAGAAAGAGACCCACCAAGGTCGATCACCAGGAATACCAGGCCCTGGGAGGTTAACAGGGAGGACCCTCAGCCTGACCCACTAACCCGCAGCTCTGCCCCAGGCTGGGTGAGTGGCCAGAGGAGCTGGGTTTTAGGGAAGTGAGACTTGATTTTCAGGTCAGTCCTCAGAAGGCCAAGGCTGCCCCTTCAACACAGTTCACAAGGATGGAAACCGGAGTGATGTATTTGTTTTGTTTTTTGTTTGTTTTTTGAGATGGAATCTCCCTCTGTCGTCCAGGCTGGAGTGCAGTGGCACAATCTCGGCTCACTGCAACATCGGCCTTCGGGGTTCAAGTGATTCTGTCACCTCAGCCTCCTGAGTAGGTGGAACTACAGGCCCCTGCCACCACACCTGGCTAATTTTTTGTACTGGAGTTAGGTATTTGAAAGATAAAGAAAAAGAAACAAGATAAAGAATCCTCAATGTGCTCATCACACAGGTTGGTGTGGCAGATGGAGGCTGGGGATGAGTGGCTCAGCCTCCCAGGGAGGGTCCAGGTCCAAACACTGGGAAAAGGGAGGACACTTATCTTTAACCTGCTAGAAGGTCTCTAAGCAACTGCAGTGTGAAAGCGCCTTAAAACAAGGCAAACTGCAAACAGGTGGTCTTATACCAGACTTTTGCACCTCTGGGAAAGGCAAATGCAGGTGGATTCGTTTTCTTCATTCTGGAAAGGTCTGTTGTTCCTTCTCCCTCCATGAAAATGCTATCACATTCCTTGCAATTTGGAATCCAGCCATGCAGAAAGGGAACCCCACCTAGAATATCTTGCCTGGTGCCCCTCCCCTGGGCAGAGATGCCCTTCCCTGCCCTGGGGCACCTGGAAGGTGGCCTGGGGAAGGAGAACAAACCTCAGTCTAGGAGGGAGGCCCTGGCCCGTGAGGCCTCACAGAGCCCCAGCCCTGGGTGCAACTGACCAGGGCCTGCTTTCTCCCTACAAGCTTGGCCCAACCCTGGATCCCTCCCTCCTTATTTCAAATGATCACCATTTTTCCTCTTCCTCCCCATAACCTACATCTTTCAAATGCTGTCAGGCTTTCTAGAGTCCCCTGAGCTCCCAGCTCCTTCTCTGCCAACATCTTAGCTCTTTTTTTCCCTATAATTTAAACATTAATCCATAAACATGTACATTTTTAATTAAAGGCAACCCAGAATAGACCAGGTATGGTGCCTCAATGCCTGTAATCCCAGCACTTTGGGAAGCTGAGGCAGGCAGACTGCCTGTGGTCAGGAGTTTGAGACCAGCCTTGCCAATATGGTGAAACCCTGTCTCTACTAAAAATACAAAAATTAGCTGGGCATGTAATCTCAGCTACTTAAGATGCTGAGGCACAAGAATCACTTGAACTTGGGAGGCAGAGATTGGAGTGAGCCAAGATCGTACCCACTGCACTCCTGCCTGGGCAAGAGAGGAAAACTCAGTCTCAAAAAAAAAAAAAAAAAAGGCAACCCAGAATAGTGAAGAAAAACTACCCATAATCCCAAAACCCTGCACCCGTTTGCTTCCTGGAGCTTCCTTGTGGACTTGTGACCTTTTCCCATATTTTTCCCGCATTTTCCATTTTCTCAGTCCCTCAGTGGCTATTCACAGGTGCAATCCCACTGCTGATCAGCACAGGAGTTATGACCTGCTGCTTCTGACCCAGGCCGGTTCACCCCTCTTTAGGCAGCCTGGTGATCCCCCCAACCCCAACTCCCATCACCATATTGATGCTGAGCTCAGAGTGGGCACCCGATAGGTACAGAGCACAGAAAGCCGAGAACTGCTGGGCCTGGGCGATCCTCCCAAGTGGCCCGGACTCCAGGTGTATCACCACACTCAATCCCTTTCATCTTTATACTCTCTAGACTCTGTTAGGGGGAGACTCTGGTTCCACTGGCACTTGGGACGATTCCACACCGGCCCCACCACCCTCTTGGGAGAGACTTGGCCCCATCTGTAACCCAAGAGTGCATGAGCTTTGTGTGCCTTGCAGAGTGGTAAAGGGCCCAGAGAAAATCACACCCTTGTACAGGACACAGGCCCAGGTAAGCTATCTGTGAGGAAGCTATTTTTTTCCTTGAGACAGCTTCACTCTTGCTGCCCAGGCTGGAGTACAATGGGGCAATCTCAGCTCACTGCAACCTCCCCCTCCCGTGTACAAGCGATTCTCCTGCCTCAGCCTCCGAGTAGCTGGGATTACAGGCGTGCACCACCACACTCAGCTAATTTTGTATTTTTAGTAGAGACAGGGTTTCACCATGTTGGTCAGGGCAGTCTTGAACTCCTGACCTCATGTGATCTGCCCGCCTCAGCCTCCCAAAGTGCTGGGATTACAGGCATGAGCCACTGCGCCTGGCCAGGCAGGCTATTTTTTTTAAAGTAGCACCTATCTACAGTCATGAGGAAGTAGACAGTTCCCCCGGGCTTCCACTCTGAAGAGCTGCCCACACCCAGCTTGTCCCAGACAGGGTCAACTTTAGCCTTGGGGAAAACCCAAACCCACCACCTGCCGCAGTCACTTATGCTGCAGCTCTACAGCGCCCTTCCTGAGCAACTCTCAGGGCCCAGCCGTATCAGAGGATACCGCCTGCCTCCCCAGGTCCCCTGGAAAAAGGCTTCTTGACTCATCTACTGGTTGAGGCCACCACTGAGCGGTGCAGCGAGGTGCCACGGCCTGGGTGTGCTGCCGTGCACGCCCACCACCTGAGAAAGCCCTCAGACCCACCAAAGGGGCCGAGGTGACTCCGACCCCAACCCCACTGAAGGCCAGCTAGCAAGAGGACAGCAGCAAGGGACAATGGCTGGTCCCAGCATCCACCCATGAGTCAGTCACTTATTCTTTCGGCTTGCACTACACAGAGCCTCTGGGCTTTCGGTTTCCCACCTCCCGGGAATCATCCTGCCACTCATGAAGAAAGAAGCTGGCTAACCTTTGTCCACCAGAGGCTCCTCTGTTGGAAACTCCCTAGGGATCCCTCAGATAGGGAGTTCTCAGGAGGGTAGCAATGCCCAGAACACGCCTTAGTGATGGGAGGGGGTTGCCTGCGCCTCAGGGACACCAGGACATGAGAGCACCTGCTTCTATAATTAGAAGTAAATATAATTTACACAGAAAGGCCTGAAATAGAAATCACGAATTACCTTTTCCAACAGCCAGGTGCTGGCCCTGCAAAGTGAGGTCCCCAGCCCAGAGCATCACGGTCACCAGGGTTGTTAGAAATACAGTCTCGGCTGGGAGTGGTGGCTCACACCTATAATCTCAGCACTTTGGGAGGCTGAGGCGGGCGGATCACCTGAGGTTGGGAGTTCGAGACCAGCCTGACCAACATGGAGAAACCAAGTCTCTACTAAGAATACAAAAATTAGCCAGGTGTGGTGGTGTGTGCCTGTAATCCTAGCTACTCGGGAGGCTGAGGCAAAAGAATCACTTCAACCCAGGAGGGGGAGGTTGCAGTGAGCCAAGATCGTGCCATTGCACTCCAGCCTGGGCAACAGAGTAAGACTCTGTCTTGGAAAACAAAAAAAGAAATACAGTCTCAAGTTCTACCCAGACCTGTTCAATCAGAGCCTGCATTTTCACAAGCCCCTGCACGATGGTCCCCAGGCACGTACAAGGTAGAGAAGGGCAGCACAGCCTATACCCACCAGCAGGTGGTCTTCCCAGGGGCCCTCATGGGATTACCCTGTGGGTGTCCCCAGCTGTGCCTATCTAGAAGAGCCTTGGGGACTCCCTAACGTCACAGGACTATAGTTCCTCCTCCCTACATCCCTGCCTGCAAGGTTCTCTGAGTTTCTGGTTTTCTCCGGCCTCGAGTGTCCTCCCCAGCTGTCAGATCACATGCTCCTCCTTCCTGCCTGTCCAGCTGTGGGCTGGGAAACAGGACTCCCAGTGCTCTAGCTGCTTGCAGAGTGAGGGTGGGCAGGCTCTGAAAAAGGGCCAGGGGACTCTGAGAGACACAAAAGCTTTGACCCAAAGTTTTCAACATCCAATCAAACTGCTCACAGCCGCTTTTGTCCGAGGAACTCCCAGCTCTCCTTGTGCCCCAAACACTCAGCCTATTCACTCACTGCCTCCCTGCCCGGCTCACTCTACCTGGGGCCCCTCCAGAGCACAGGGAAGCACAAAGACCCATCCCAGTGGGGAGGCAGAGTACAGAGAAACAGTGGAGCCCAGATGAGGCTGAGGCTGGAGTGGGAGCAACCGACAGAAGCAACAGTGCAGAGCCATGGGAGGAAGCCACTGTCACCAGGCCAGTCCCAGGGTGCCAGAAAGTCCCGAAAGCGGGGAATAGAGCCAACTCCCTCAAGGCCCTCTGGGAAAGTGGCATCTTCCTAAGCAACCAGGGCGACCCCAAGGAGTTTGAAACAGGAAAGCCACGTCAGGTGACTTCTCAGCTTGCTGTGCAGATGGATCTGGGGGTGGAGGAGACTAAACCAGGAGGCCCAGCTGGTGAGTAGACAATGCTCCCAGCCATGGGTGGACAATGGTGAGGTGCGGGGGGAGCACTGGATGCAGGACTGAACTCCGGCACATCAGGGCTCACTTCTGGCAAATTCCCTTCCTTTTCTGGTGAGAGGGCAACATTTTTGCAGGCTTTGGGAGACCAGAAGAGGTTGGGAACCCCTGCAGTCAGCCCGAGTGCCCTGCAGTTCCCTGTACTGTATCTGAAAGTTCATAAAGCAAGGTGGGAGGCAGAGCAAAGCTGAAGGGTCACCCCCTCCACTACAGGGCACCCACTGTGTGCCTGGCATCTTGCAACACAACAGAGGGGAAGCAGAGCCAGGTGGCCAATACTCAGGCTTTCAACGCAGCCTTGAAACCAGCTTTGTCCCAAATGCATGCAGTGGTAGGGCACCACCCCTGCTGGGGACTGTGACATAGATTCAGAAGAAGAGAGGGTTTGGGCATGGTGGTTCACGCCTGTAATCCCAGCACTTTGGGAGGCCGAGGCAGGTGGATCACTTGAGGTCAGGAGTTCAAGATCAGCCTGACCAATCTGGTGAAATTCCGTCTCAACTAAAAATACAAAATTAGCTGGATGTAGTGGCATGCACCTGTAATCCCAGTTACTGGGGAGGCTGAGGCAGGAGAATCACTTGAACCCGGGAGGCGGAGGGTGCAGTGAGCCAGGATTGTGCCATTGCCCAGAGTTTGAGTGGGTGACAGAGTGAGACTATGTCTCAAAAAAAAAAAAAATGGAGCGAGGGCAGTGGGTGACGGCATGGGATGGCTGCTGGCTGCACCGACCCCACCAGCTTTGTACTCTCAAACTGGCTGCCTGGCTGCCCCAACTCAGACAGTAGGAAGGCCTCAGACAGAGAGGTTTCAGCTACTTACAAATTCTCCCACTGATGCCAGCAGTCCAATGTGGAAACAAAGCAAACCAGCCTCCAAGACCACACCACGGGAACAGGCTAATGCCAGCAGGGAGTAGGCCAGCCGTGTAAAGTGTTTCATTCAAATGCCACGAGTCCTCTGACCAGGAATGACCTGGTGGAGAGGAAGGTCTGGTTTAGTGGTATAAATGCGATGCGGGAAAATCTCACTTCTTAGTGGTAGCCTCAGTGGAAGCTGGAGGGCAGCGGCGGACAGGAGTTTCTGGGGTGGGAGTCCCCAGGCTCAAAGCCCTGGCACCAGCATGTAGATCGCTGCATGTCCCTGGGTGAGTTACGTGAACTCGCTGGGCTTCTGAGTCCTCTTTGGTCCAGCTGTTGATAAGAACCAAGGTAAATGCGCTCTCAGCACAGAGCCCAGCTCAAGGCCGGTGCTTGCTATTTTGGTTTTGACTACTACCTCTGTAAGAGAAGACCCTGACCCTGGGGTCGCTCTCATGGTCCTTTTGAAAGGGGCACCATGGGGCTTGGGTAAGTGCAGGTGGGCTGGAGACTCGGTTTGGGAACGGAATGGAGTGAGTAGATCTGGGAATTTAGAGTTCCAGTCAATTCATTCATAAAGTGGACACTGCTTGCTTGCTGTCCTACTGGATGTCTGCTCTGAGCCATCTCTGAGGGTGGGAGGGAGGTTTAGAGGACTCTTCCACCCAGGGAGGTATCAGTGGGCACATCTTGGTTCTTTGCTGTGAAAGCGCAGTGATGAGGCACCTTCCTAGGCTCGCAACACATCCCAGAAAAGTTCTTTTTGCTTTTTTGAAGAAAGGGTCTCATTCTGTCATCCAGGCTGGAGTGCAGTGGTCTGATAATAGTAGCTCACTGTAGCCTCCAACTCCCAGGCTCAAGCAATCCTCCCGCCTCAGCCTCCTGCCTAGCTGTGACCACAGGCCCACACCTTCTATGCCCAGCTAATCCTTTATATTTTTTGTAAAGACAGGGTTTCTCCATGTTGCTCAGGCGGGTCTTGAACTCCTGGACTGAAGCGATCCTCTTGCCTCTGCCTCCCAAAGTGCTGGGACTATAGGAGTGAGCCACCTTGCTGCTCTGCATAAAAGTTCTGATGGGAGAATCCTGAGGTGCTGGGAAACTGGGTTGGAGGTGCCCCTGGAAACCAACTTCTGCAATTCCCAGGAACCCTATGGAAATCCGGGAACAGGTGTTCCCAAACAACATGGGGTTTCCACACCAGACTCCATGAGGGCTGTGCCTGCTGCCGTGCCAGCAGTGCCAAGGTCAGGGAAGGAAACGGCTGGGGGGCGGCCCCGATGATGGCGTGTGCAGCAGCCCAAGGAGCACAGATCTCAGGGCAGGCTGGGGCAGCAAGCCCAGCGCGGAGCGTCCTTGCCTCCCGCCTGGGGTGATGGGGTGCTCTGCCATCACCCCAGGCGGGAGGCAAGGACACCCTGCAAGGCCACCCGTGCAGCTCTCGACATTTCCTCTCCACCCACTGCTACCCGCAGGACCTTTTCCTGCGCCCTCCACTCCAGGCCCACACCACCTTAAACCCGGCGGCCCTGGGAAAGAACACTGGGCTGGAACATAAGTGCCCTAATTAAGGCCACGACTGCACATCGAGTGGTCACGAGGTCTTGTGGACAACCTGAGAAGGTGGTCATTTACTTTTTTCCATGTCTCACTTACAGACGTGTGCCCAGGTGGATCAGTGGCTCTGCTGGAGGGAACCGAATGACCCCACTGAAGGCTCACATTACCTCCCATGGCCTTGGGGAGGCGTGAAGCTCCCCTCAGCAATAATCAGGGCCTCAGTGCAGCTACAGCCAGCAGAGCTCAGAAATCCTCCACAGAGGTCAAGGTGCCTGCTCTGTTCATGGCCCTGGGCCCAGCCCTGGGGTGGGCGTGGGGACTGCAGTTAGAGGTTAGCCTCTTTCGGCAATGAACGTTCTGTCTCTGCAGACCGCTCTGGAGCGGGAGAGAGCCTCATAAGAATTAGCAATAGGCCGAGAGTGGTGGCTCATGCCTGTAATCCCAGCACTTTGGGAGGCCAAGGAGGGTGGATCACGAGGTCAGAAGCTGAAAACCAGCCTGGCCAACATGGTGAAACCCTGTCTCTACTAAAAATACAAAAATTCACCTGGCACAATGGCAAGAGCCTGCAATCCCAGCTATTCGAGAGGCTGAGGCAGGAAAATTGCTTGAACCAGGGTGGCAGAGGCTGCAGTGAGTTGGGATCAAGCCACTGCACTCCAGCCTGGATGACAGTGAGACTCTGTCTCAAAAAAAAATTTTTTTAAATCAGCAATAATCAGCTGGGCATGGTGGCTCACGCCTATAATCCTAGCACTTTGGGTGGATGAGGCAGGTGGGTCACCTAAGGTCAGGAGTTCAAGACCAGCCTGGCCAAATGGTGAAACCATCTTTACCAAAAACATAAAAATTAGCTAGGCATGGTGGTGCATGCCTGTAATCTCAGCTACTTGGGAGGTTGAGGCAGGAGAATCACTTGAACCCAGGAGGCAGAGGCTGCAGTGAGCTGAGATCATGCCACTGCACTCCAGCCTGGGCAACTGAGTAAAACTCCATCTCAAAAAAAAAAAAAAAGAATCAGCAATAATGGATGGACCTAAGTGTAACCAACTGGGAATTGCAGGGTTATAAGAGAGAGGCTGTGGGGGCCGTTCGGCTCAGTGAGAGCAAGGCCCGGGCTGGGAGACAGAGAGAGAAGACTGTAGCCGCCAACTGAAGCGGGCCTTAACAGTCTGCATGCGGAGTCTAGACTGTTTCCTTGGGCAATAGGAAGCTACTGAATGCTGAATATTGCCCCATCCCAACCCAAAATAACTTCTGAAGAGGGAAGCAAGGTAATGAGATCTGGGCTCTGGCGAGGTCCACCCAGCCACAACACATCAGACGGATCAGGGAGGCCATGTCTGAGGCAGCTGCTCAGGCTGCCTGCAGAGACTGTGCCGGGCTGTGCAGGGGACAGTGTCAAGGATGGCTGAGACATGGAGGATGGAAAGCTGGGACGCAGGAATGACATGAGTGAGTCAGGCTCATGACACAGGACAAGAGTGCAGGCCATTTGGGTTCAAATCCCAGCTCTACTGCTTCCAAGATGTGTGACTTCAGGCAAGTTCCCTGGCTGCTCTGTGCCTCAGTTTCCTCATTTGTAAAATGATGATATGGGGTCTGATATGGTACCCACTTTGGAGTGTCGTGAAGCATGAGTTCCCATATGGTAATCGCTAAGCACAGCCCTGCGCACAGTAAGCTCTGTCAGTGGGGCTGGTAGGTGGCATTGAGGGCACCCAATTCTCCATGAAGTCAGCCATTAGAGGGTGGAGGGACACAAGGCATTTAGAGAGGAGGCAGAGACCCTGTTACCACCAAAGCCAACAGGACGGCATCAGAGGCCAGCACTTCTCCAGGGCCCCAACAGTGTTCACTAGGTCCCCGTGGGCAGAGTGAGGACTGTCGGAGCCAGATTTTTTTTGATCAGAGCTGTCCCAAGGCACAGTAGGTGCTCAGTGAGGGGGGCTGGGGGAACCTGGTAGGTGGAGATGTCCAACCGCAGAGCTGGGATCAGCTACAGCCCTGTGGGGTGGGAGCCTCGGCTGTTTCACTACCAGGAAGAGGCAGAGTGGCCAGCCCTGGGCACGAGGCCATCCGTAAGTCCTGAACTTCCTCCTCCTTCCTGCAAACCTGATTCATGGCAGAGGGCTGAGGGCATGTCTGTCTTGGATGTGACGCCCGGCCCCCTCCAAGGCTCTGGCTGGCCTGGAAGGAGGCTGCCGCCAGCACTGGCAACCCATGTCTTAGCTCCAAAACCAAAGAATTTACGTTTATTTAGTAACACGGTTGGCGGAGTAGCATGTGCTAGGCTAAGATGTAAAGAAAAAAGCAGACCAGCATTGTGGCTCACACCTCTAATTCTAGCATTTTGGGAGGCCAAGGCAGGAGGATCACTTGAGCCCAGGAGTTCAAGACCAACCTGGCCAATAGTAAGACCTACCTCTTAAAAACAAAAAAATTAGGCTGGGCGTGGTGGCTCAGGCCTGTAATCCCAGCACTTTGGGAGGCCGAGGCAGGTGGATCACCTGAAGTCCGAAGTTTGAGACCAGCCTGACCAACATGGAGAAACCCCATCTCTACTAAAAATACAAAATTAACCGGGCGTGGTGGTGCGTGCCTGTCATCCCAACTACTTTGGAGGCTGAGGCAGAAGAATCGCTTAAACCCGGGAGGCAAAGGTTGTGGGTAAGCTGAGATCGCACCATTGCACTCCAGCCTGGGTAACAAGAGTGAAACTCTGTATCAAAGAAAAAAAAAAAGAAAGCCAGCCCTGAACACCCACCTAACACACACTCACACATGACTTGTACAAAGGCTTTCAAGCCAACAGAGGGGTCCTTAACCTCAGAAGCCCAGGAGCCACTAAAGGAATGAGGAGCATCAGGGCACAACGACTCCTGGCCAAAGGCAGCAGCTGGAGCCCCTTCTAAGAGAAGAGGAAATCAGAGGCGTAGCACCCCTGATGAGAAAGACAATAAAAGAGGTTTGGGGAGGGGGTCTGGGGAGACAGGGGGTAGCAGCCAACAGTTTTCCAAGACAGTGAGCTGCCAGGAGGGTGAGGGGAATGATTGAGCCCTCCACACCCAGGGGGCGGGCCCACCATGCCAGGCTCTTCGGAGGGTGGAAGGGCGACATGAGATGGAAGTGGGGGTTCACTGAAAGCTGGCCTAGGGAGTGGTTAATACAGGCAGCCCACCCAGCGCCAAATGCACACACAGAGGCAAACGTACACTCCTAGCTGCCAAGGGCCCACCCTCACACGCAAGAGAAAAATCACATGGAATTTCAGTGAAAATGACAGACCTCAGGAGAGACTTCTGCATTTGGTCTTCAGGAGCCGCCAGGAATGGGCTGCTCCCTGCCTGGCCTCCAGAAACCAAGCCTGACATCAAAAGTCCCTCCCATGTACACAAAAACACAGATGACCTGGGCATCCTAGCACCCTATAATCCCAGCTACTCAGGAGGCTGAGGCAGGGGGGTCACTTGAACCCGGGAGGCGGAGGTTGGAGTGAGCCACTGCACTCCAGCCTGGATAACAGAGCAAGACTCTGCCTCTAAAAACAACACAACAAAAACCCAGATGGACACTGGGAAGCCAAGGTGGGCAGATGGCTTGAGCCCAGGAGTCTGAGACCAGCCTCAGCAACATGGTGAAACTCCATCTCTACTTAAAAAAAAATTAGCGAGGTGTTGGGGTGAGGGGACTCAGGCAAAAGGATGGCTTGAGCCTGGGAGGTCAAGGCTACAGTGGGCTGTGATTGCACCACCGCACTCCAGCCTGGGTGACAGAGCGAGACCCTGTCTCAAAAAACAAAGCAAACCAAAACAAAGCCACAGATGGACAGAAAAGAGCCACGGAACGCTGTTCAGTAAAAACCCAGCTCTCCTTCCTCAGTAACAGAACCCCATTTTGGCTCCACCCGTCAGGGAACAGAAAGTACCCCTGAATGGGCCGGTGACCTAGTGCGGACAGGCGGGATGCCAGAGCCCAGCTTGGGGCACACAGAGAGGAAGAGTTCCTCACTGTTTATTGTCTTTTTCTTTCTTTCCTGTCCGCTTCCAGCTGGTTACGCTTTAATTTCCTCGTTGTTTAGAAGAACGCTAGGTCTTTCTGCCTCTGGATTTTGTCACGGCTGGATGTGACTCGGGGAACCTCACAACTTGGTACTGTGGCGCCAGCACAGAGGGTGGTGGAAGGCAGAGGACGAAACCCAAGTCCTGGATGACAGCAGCAACCAACCATTGCCCCAGGGCCACCCTTGTCCTCTGGACTCCCTCATATATGAGATGATCCATTTCTTTATTCATTAGTGAGTTTGGGCCAGAGTTTTCCATCCCTTGAGCCAAAGGCCTCCCAAGTAATACGGGCAGAACAGCATAGATCGTCTCAACAGTCTTGTGTAAGAACATGCACCCGACCAGCTGGAGGTGGCCCTCAGGAACAGAACAGCATCGGCTTCCACTCTCTGCTCCCTGAAGATCTTTACTGTTTTTGTTTCTCAAGACGGGGTTTCATCATGTTGGTCAGGCTGGTCTGAAGCTCCTGACCTCAGCTGATCCACCTGCCTCAGCCTCCCAAAGTGCTGGGATTACAGGTGTGGGCCACCATGCCCGGCCTCTTTTCTTTTCTTTTTTTGAGACAGAGTCTTGCTCTGTCACCCAGGCTGGAGTACAGTGGCAGAATCTCGGCTCACTATAACCTCCTCCTCCCCAGTTCAAGCAATTCTTCTGTCTCAGCCTCCTAAGTAGCTGAGACTACAGGACCTGCCACCACCATGCCTCGCTAATTTTTATATTTTTAGTAGTGATGGGGTTTCACCACATTGGTCAAGCTGGTCTCCAACTCCTGACCTCAGGTGATCTGCCCGCCTCGGCCTTCCAAAGTGCTGGGATTATAGGTGTGAGCCACCATGCCTGGCCAGATCTTTATTGTTTTAAAGGAAATTTTAAATGGGGAACATTATAATTTTATAACAAAAAATAAATTTTCCTTAAGTCATAAGATTCTTATCTCCCATTTCTCTCCAAACCAGTAGATACCAAATTTTTCTGGGGAGAGGAGCCATACACCTCCTTGAGAAGCAAGGCCTCCCGGCAGCTGTGACAGCGCAGTTCCACACAGGATTGCTGAGAGTTCGAAGACCGGAGGTCTAGAACTCCTTCTCCTACCACACAGCGGCTAATTCGCTTTTGTTTTTCATTTGTCTTTTTTTTTTGAGACAAGCCTCACTGTTACCCAGGCTGGAGTACAGTGGCACAATCTTGGCTTATTGTGACCTCCGCCTCCCGGGTTCAAGCGATTTTCAGCCTCCCAAGTAGCTGGGATTACAGGCGCCTGCCACCATGCCCTGCTAATTTTTGTATTTTAGTAGAAACGGGTTCTCACCATGTTGGCCAGGCTGGTCTCGAGCTCCTGACCTTGCGATCTGCCTGCCTTGGCCTCCCAAAGTGCTGGGATTATAGGCATGAGCCACTGCTCCCAGCCTCATTTGTCTTTTCCATCAGGAGTTTTAAAGTTCAATCACACCGTGGACTGCCTCTTAGGGGAAGCCATAGGAAGGCGACCCTTCCCGGGGTGGGGGTGTTACCCCAGGGCCAGCTGCCTGCGCCAGCTGCCAGGCCTCCTCAGCCACAGAAGATGCAGTTCCTGCTCCTGCTCCAGTGCTAATCTTCCAGAGGCAGCTCTGGGGACCTGGAACCCAGGCCTCACTATGCTGCCTACCCAACTGGGGGGACACGAGGCTTCCACTGTGTCTCCTCTGGACCTGAGGCCACTGATTGAGGAGAGGCCAAGAAGTGAGAAAGGGGACAAGTGAGACCCGGCTCCAGATTCAAGAGTCTAAAGCAGTGCCCAGCACGGGGACTGGCTAACTATGGCCTGCAGGCCAAATCTCGCTCACCAGGTGTTACTTGAACACAGCCATGCCAATCTATTTGCATATTGCCTGTGGCTGCTTTCCTATCACAATGGCGGGCTGCAGAGGGACAAGAGAAACTTCAGGGCCCAAAGCCAAACAGATTGACTATCCTGCCCTTTGCAGAACAAGTTTGCCCACCCATGGCCTAGAAGGAAACTCGAAAGCCATCTGGCCCATCTCCCAGCCTCCCTAAGCTTTCGGCCATTCCTAACTGCAAGCCTCTCACGCCAGGGAGCCAGACCACCTCCCTTCCAATGAAACTCCAGGGAACAGAGCTCACCACCTTGCAAGACCTTCTGTTCCATTTCTCAGTAACTCCAGTCGTGGCCAGGTGCAGTGGCTCATGCCTGCAACACTTTGAGAGGCTGAGGCAGGCAGATCACTCCAGCCCAGGAGTTAGAGATCAGCCTGGGCAGCATGGTGAAACCCCGTCTCTACAAAAAATATAAAATTATTAACAATTATATAATTATATAAAATATAAAATTAGGGCCGGGCGCAGTGGCTCAAGCCTGTAATCCCAGCACTTTGGGAGGCTGAGGCGGGTGGATCACGAGGTCAACAGATCGAGACCATCCTGGTCAACATAGTGAAACCCCGTCTCTACTAAAGATAAAAAAATTAGCTGGGCCCGGTGGCGCGTGCCTGTAATCCCAGCTACTCGGGAGGCTGAGGCAGGAGAATTGCCTGAACCCAGGAG